>CAMTDV010000023.1:89092239-89801379 GCA_947069175.1 Scalesia atractyloides
GTCACATGAATCATAAATGCATGAATGTGATGTACCAAAAAATCCTCAGTTCCTAATGGAATAGGTAACAAAGCTAATAGATGTTGTATCGAGTAGTTGGATCTAGTCTCTAACCATAAAAATGGCTGCATGCGCAGCGGCACCAACTATGAGAAATCCACCAATCCACATATGATGTGTGAACAATGATAATTGTGTACCATAGTCAGTAGCTAGATATGGATAAGGGGGCATGGCATACATATGGTGACCTACAATAATGGTTAAAGTAACATAGCTAGGTTAAGAGATAATTGAGCATGCCACGACGTTGTTAGGATCTCATACAGGCCTTTATGGCCCTGGCCCGTAAATGGACCTTTATGGGCTTCTAAAATATCTTTTAGACCATGACCAATGCCCTAGTTGGTCCTATATGTGTGACCTACTATAAGAAAAAAGAATTGCAATAGCTAAATGATGGTGTGCAGTATCGGTTAGCCATAGACCTCTGTTACGGGGTCTAGTCCTCCACGAAAAGTAAGAAAGTCATCATATTTTGACCAATTCAAGGTGAAAAACGGTGTTGCTCCCTCGGCAAAACTTGGATAAAGTTGAGCCAAAAGATCCCGATTCAAGTTAAATTCATGAGGAAGTGGTACTTCTTTAGGATCTACTTCAGCGTTTAGAAATTGGTTAATAGGTAAAGATACATGTACATGATGCCCCGCCCAAGAAAGAGACCCAAGTCCTAGTAGCCCCGCTAAATGGTGATTCAACATAGATTCTACATCTTGAAACCAACCAATTTTGGAGCAACTTTATGATAATGAAACCAACCAACAAAAACATTAACGCTGCAAAGATCAATGCACCAATTGCGGTACAATAGAGTTGTAATTCGCTAGTTATTCCAGATGCTCGTCAAAGCTGAAAAAACCAGAGGTTATTTGTATTCCTTGGAAGCCCCCTCCCACATCACCATTCAATATTTCTTGGCCCACTTGTAACATTTGTCAAAAATGGGTTTTTCCTAAACCCGCTCTGTTTATTAACCGAACAATCAGTTTTAAATTTTGTTGTTATTTATAACTTATTTTATTTTTAAACGATACATAATTAATAAACAAATTAGGATTTAAAAACAAAAATTGTTAAAAATGTAAAAATAAATAATTTAAAAAGAAAAACCGGCTGCCGGGAGTCGAACCCGGGTCAGCCGGGAACCCACAATCTTAACTTTCACACAATCAACCACTCCGCCACTTTGTTTTTTTGTTAAGATACCGAAACAATTAAATCAAATGATAAAATCGCGAGAAATCAAATCCAGTCAAGTCGCGCCCAAATTGCAGTCGTCGGAAATCCGACGATTTCGTCGATAATTGACGGTTTCTTCTAATTTAACCGAAGAATTTACCTCCACGACGTTATAACCGATGTCTGAACCCGCGACATCAGTCGTAACCGCCGGAGAACGGCTGACCATGAATTGAGACCGAAATCAGACCCCATGCGTCTCGATTCTTCCCTATAAATTCACCCACAATTCATGGTAGCCTTTTCGCTCAAAATCGCACCTTTTTCTGGGACGAAATTTCACTCGCCGGAAATATCCTGCCATGGCCGGAAAACCGAGACTCACATCCACACGGTATTTCCCTCGACTCATTCTATATCAATCCATTGCTAGACTGTTGCTAACACAAATCCACCATCCAGAATCAATCCCAGACAACATTGTCGGAATTCCTGCCTTCGCTGGAAAACTTCTGAAACTTCCTGAATCACGCTGAGAGACGGTATGATCATTCAAACTTCTGTTAATCTTTGTTAAAGTACCTCAATTTCATAATTAATCGAGCAAAACTGTTAATTTATTCTAAGCAGCCGAAGTTCACTGTCAGAGCCGACGGACCCTTGCCGGAGTTTGTGAAAGTCACGGATCGGTACTCCTATCCCCAAACTCTCTCCATTCTTTACCTTTCAAATACTTATAATGTTTGATAATCAAATTAGTCATAAATCAGTCAAGTTATCACGGTCTGTGTTTTGAGCGAAGAAGACGAAGACGAGTTATAATATAAGATTAACTAAAATCAGTTTTATGAATGGGTTAGACACACAGTCCAGCGGTGGACTGTGTGCAAACAAATACACACGTCGCGCGTTCGATTCCCGTCCCAACCTTACTCTCTTGAAATAAAAATGCCTTTTTAACTGAACCGGGTTAACTCTCAAAATCATGTTAAGTATAATAAAAACCGGATTATTAACCAGGTTAGACACACAGTCCAGCGGTGGACTGTGTCACGTTAACCCACAGGTCCCGGGTTCGAGACTGTGGTCAGCTCCGGTTCGATAAATTTAAAACCCTTTTTAAAAATAATTAATTTCTGGATAAATCTAAATAGTATATAAGTATAATTAAAAACAGAATTATTTCGGGTTAGACACGTAGCTCAGTTCGTAGAGCTACGTGCACGCGTACGGGAGGTCACTGGTTCGAGTCTCACCCAGCGCACATATATAAGCGACCGGACCGGTCAACGGTTAACGGTCAAAACATTTTTTTTTATTATTTTTAATTATTTATTTAACTTAAAAATCAATTAAAAATACTTAAAATTAATGTTTTAAAGTTAGAAAGTAGCCTTAAACTCACAAAAATATATCCAAAAATCCTATTAAAATAGTTAATAAAATCCACATACTTACCGTACCTTTTCGTTATTAATTAGGTTAGTTATTCCTCGTCGATCAATCCTCTAAACTCGTGCGCATTCAACATCTTCAAGCAAACGCACCTAAGTTGAGTAAATCTCTACCAATTCCCCGTTTTAATCACATTTTGGGGTGTATCATGTGTCGCTATTTATTTATTTTAATTAAACACTTGTGCATCCATCATGTTCATGATCAAATATGTATCCAATATGTATCAGTTGTTTGTGTGGTTGATATTTAGATTTAATTTATCATTTTCAGTATATACATTTCATTGGCCGCCGCTCCCCATTACCTATGAGCGTGAGCTGTTCCCCATTACCTATGAGCGTGAACCAGGCGTTGCCAACATAAGATCGGCTCCGTTTGATTAGCCTTGATTTCACATACATTAGCATCGGCCGTCCGTTCCCCATTACCTATGAGCGTGAACGAGACGTTGCCAACATATACATTGTCATTCTTATTATTTACTTAAGCAAGGTGGTTTGTGATCGTTATGCTTATATACATTTGTTCATACATGATTGTTGCACAATTTTCCTATATTAATTACAATAATGAATCAATGACAAATGTTTTTAACAAGGTTCACTCGCCAACTTTTGTTGACCCAAAATTTCCCATTTTTACACATGATACAGGTGATCAAGTTGAAGCAAGAAACATATAGGGCGGCCTAGAAGAATAAACCAGTTTAGATTTTGGATTGTTTAGTTAATTTTTCCCTTCCTTGTATTGTATGAATTTGACTTGGAACTTTGAAATGTAATTTGAATTTAATAAATATGAAATATATTAGTAAACATCATGAGCTTTGGTGATAACCCAATTATGCCCCGACTCTTATTCCGCTGCGGGTCGGGGTGTGACAGATTGGTATCAGAGCCATGACTATAGGGATATGGGAAATAGGTTATTAGACCCTTAGAGCCTATACTATTGTTGCTTAGAATTTTTAAATTTTTGTGTGTTACATGCAAAATTCATGATGTTTATATGCTTTATGTTTATTGTTACATTCAATGTTATGCAAGCATGTTCATAAGTACATATTATTATACAATGCCTATCATGAATCATATTCTCATAACATATCATATCCATGGGAGCACACACCTCACAATTTATACGATTGTTACAACGATTTTTGTGTTTTCAAATCACATCAAAGTGAGTTCTCATGACGGGCATGTAGTAACTGGAAGGGTACGAGTACCGGTAGTCGGAACTCCTGTCTAGGCTTGGCATTCGTATAAATCCAAAATAAAGGACCAGTTTGCCTACCTGGGGACTAACGATGAGAGTACGAAGGACCTATTAGGCCAAAGCATGCTATACTAAACGCCGTGTGAACTAACCCCACTTTGAGTTGTCATTGTGTCTATACCTGGACACCCTCCGACCATACATCTCGCAAACATATTTTGTGGTTTTCATTCGGGTGATGCGAGTGTTAAACCGCCAATACCAATGTAAATCCTACTAAGCCAATAGTCATGGGGGCCCACATGACTATACCGGCGATATTATGGGGGACTTTGAGGCCCAACATGAGCAAACCCAAGACATCCTATGGATGTAGTTGCATTATTGATATTTATGTTATTTTCATTTTCTTTAAGACACATGACACCAAAAAGACTCGATAAACTCACAATCTTTCCTATGTATGTTCCTGTGGATGTCGGCTAGGCAGCTACGTGGAGGACGAAAGTCAGGAAGGTCAAACGAATGCTTGGCCACTCAGATTGCGAAACAAATGGCCGCGGTGCTTCCTGATATTGTAATTCAAGTCCAGCAAGCTCTCACCGCGAATCCTGTCAACCCACCCAATCAAGAGGATCAAAACATCGACAACCCTTCCTCCAAGAAGTGCTCCTACAAGCACTTCAAGTCTTGCGATCCCCCAAAGTTCAAGGGACCGAAGGTATCACCGCTCTCCTCCACTGGTTTGAGGAAATGGAAAACACCTTCCTAAATTGAGATTGTCCCGAGGATCGCAAGGTACGTTACACAACCGGGAGATTATTTGGGGTAGCCTTGACCTGGTGGAACACCGAGAAGGGTAAGAGAGGAGTTGAAGACGCGATGGCCTTAACCTGGGAAGAGTTAAGGGAAATGATGACAAAACGCTTCTGCCCAAGAAGCGAACTCAAGAAGTTGGAAGACGAATTCCACTCGCTGAAGCAAAAGGAAGGGGACCATACTTCCTACAACAAAAGATTTCTTGAGCTGAACCAGATGGTTCCTAACTTGTTCACCCCAGTATACCGCTTGGTTGAACACTATATTCGAGGCCTCCCCTTGAAGATTCAAGACTCAGTCCTCAGCACTTCGCCTGCAACTCTCGAAGCTGCTATGGAATTAGCCACCGAACTTACCGAGAACCGCATCAGAAACGGTAAATTCAAAGAGGAGAAAAAGAAAGCCCCCGTTGAGGGCCAAACTTTCGAACCATTCCACCTCCTCCTCAAAATTTTCAAACAAGAGGAAACGAAATACCAGAAATTTTGCTGTCACCCAAACCAATTTCCCTATCCCTGCTGCACCCATCACACAAGTTGCTCCTTCACCCGCACCATAAAAAGGCAATACTCTGGCCCTTACCCAAAATGCACCCGTTGTCAATACCATCACTCCCCCGAACACCCCTGTCAATATTGCACGGCTGTGGCCGTGCAGGTCACACCATCCAAGCCTGCCGCTCACTACATCAAATGAACGCAACCAACCCACAACTCGAACCCACCATCAAATAATGGGTCAAGCCCAACAACCCCTACTACCACCACCTACACAACATACGGCCCAAACCTACTACCAACCCAACTACCCCATGATGCAACCCATGCGGGCTTGCTACAATTGTGGAGACCCAAACCACTTTAGAAACACTTGCCCACGTTTGGTGAACATCATACATGCTCAAGCTCAAGCAAATCCGGTGAACCAAGCTAACCAAGCTCCTCCACCTGCTAGAGGAAGAGCATTTAACATCCACGCCAACCAAGCTAGGGCCTGACAACAACGTGGTTAACGGTACGTTTCTCATCAATGGTGTTATGCATCCGTTTATTTGATACTGGCGCGGATAAGAGTTTTGTGTCCTTAGAATTTGAACCCATCCTCAACCAAACTCGTGATAAACTTATGGAATCCATAACGGTAGAAGTTGCTGACGGAAAACCGGTCTCATTTAAACTCCGTTATCCGAAACTGTACTCTTACTCTAAACGATCACGATTTTCCTGTTGACCTCTTCCTATGAAGTTGGGAAGTTTTGACATTATAATCGGCATGGACTGGCTCAGCCAACATCATGCTGAAGTAGTATGCCGCGAAAAGTTCATTCGCATTCCTCTTGCAGACGGTCAAACCCTGCGAATCTTTGGAGAAACCCCTTCGAAAGGACTCAAACTAATGTCCTGTCTTCAAGCCCGAAAATATCTCCGCAAGAATTATGTAGCATTTCTAACCCAGTTGTCAAGAAAGGAAATAAGGAGAAGAAACTCGAAGATATACCCGTAGTGAAAGAGTTCCCGCAAGTTTTTCCCGACGACATCTCAGGACTTCCTCCCAAGAGAGAAGTCGAATTCCGCATTGATCTTATACCTGGAGCTACACCTGTCGCGAAATCTCCTTATAGGTTAGCCCCATCCGAAATGCAAGAGCTAGCCAGTCAATTACAAGAATTGACCGACAAAGGATTCATACGTACTAGCTCATCGCCTTGGGGTGCGCCTGTTCTGTTTGTGAAGAAGAAAGATGGAACGTTTCGCATGTGTATCGATTATAGAGAACTCAACAAATTAATGGTCAAGAACCGCTATCCATTACCTCGTATCGATGAACTTCTAGACCAACTCCAGGGTGCCACTTGTTTTTCAAAGATCGACCTTCGTTCTGGCTATCATCAACTCAGGGTACATGAAGAAGACGTCCCAAAAACCGCCTTCCGAACTCGTTATGGTCACTATGAATTCATGGTCATGCCATTTGGTCTAACCAACGCTCCAGCGGTCTTCATGGATCTAATGAACACAGTCTGCAAACCCTATCTCGATCGCTTTGTTATAGTCTTCATCGACGATATTCTCATTTACTCAAAGTCTAAGACTGATCATGAACGACACCTTCGACTCATCCTCACACTCTTAAGAACCGAAAAGCTATACGCTAAATTCGCCAAATGCGAATTCTGGTTAAAAGAAGTATAGTTCCTTGTCATGTCGTCAATGACAAGGGAATACATGTCGACCCCTCAAAGATCAAAGCAGTGCAAGAATGGCAAGCGCCACGTACACCAACCGAAAGTAAGATTGTTCCTTGGTTTGGCTGGTTACTATCGCCGTTTCATATCAAATTTCTCTCGTATCGCTGTACCACTCACGGCTTTGACACATAAAGCAAAACCCTTCATATGGGGACCTAAACAAGAAGAAGCCTTCCAAACCCTTAAGCAAAAGCTTTGTGACGCACCTATCCTCACACTCCCCGAAGGTTGCGATGACTTTGTAGTATATTGCGACGCATCAGGGCAAGGACTAGGATGTGTATTAATGCAAAGGGGAAAAGTGATAGCCTATGCTTCTAGGCAACTCAAAACTCATGAGAAGAACTACACTACTCACGACCTAGAACTTGGAGCCGTTGTGTTCGCTCTTAAGATATGGAGACATTACCTCTATGGTACCAAGTGTGAAATTTACACTGACCACAAGAGCCTCCAACATATCTTTAACCAAAAGGAGTTGAATATGAGGCAACGAAGATGGGTCGAACTTCTTAATGACTACGACTGTGAAATTCGGTATCATCCTGGCAAAGCAAATGTGGTGGCCGATGCACTCAGTCGAAAGGGTTATGCGAACTCCATTCGTCTTCTATGTTCGCAAATCATAACCGATATCAAAGATCAAATCCGAGAAGCTCAACATGTTTCCATAACGGAATACGACATACGAAATAAGTTATCTTGTGGAGCAGAACTTAAACTCGAAACAAAATCTGACGGCATTCTGTATTACCTAGATCGCATATGGATTCCCGATCACAATAACCTTCGCGATACCCTTATGAAAGAGGCGCACAAAACAGGATACTCTGTACACCCAGGAGCCGACAAAATGTATCAAGACCTTCGGTACACCTAGTGGTGGCCTGGCATGAAAAAGGATATTGTTGTTTTTGTTTCCAAGTGCCTTACCTGTTCTAAAGTGAAAGCTGAACATCAAAGACCCTCAGGACTTCTAGTCCAACCTGAAATACCTGTATGGAAGTGGGAAAACATAACCATGGACTTCATTACCGGGTTACCTCGCACCTCCGGTGGGTATGACACTATATGGGTAATCATTGATCGTCTTACAAAATCAGCTCACTTCATTCCGATTCGCGAGGACTTTAAGAATGAGAAAGTAGCTCGTATCTACATCAGCGAAATCGTAAGCCGTCATGGTGTACCGTTAAGCATTATTTCAGATCGTGATGGTCGTTTCACTTCACGAACATGGCAAGCCGTACAAGCCGCTTTAGGTACACGATTAGACCTCAGTACCGCTTATCATCCCCAAACTGATGGTCAATCTTAGCGCACCATTCAAACTCTTAAAGACATGCTTCGAGCATGTGTCATAGACTTCAAAGGGAATTGGGACGCTCACCTACCATTAGTTGAATTTTCGTACAACAACAGCTATCATTCAAGTATCGGCATGGCACCTTTCGAAGCGTTATATGGTCGTAAGTGCCGATCACCAATATATTGGCACGAAGTTGGAGAAGCTCAAATCACCGGTCCAGAATTAATACAAGAAACAAAGACAAGATTCATCAAATCCGAAACAACCTTCTAGCAGCACAAAGTCGTCAAAAGAGTTATGCAGACAAACGACGAAAGCCCTTGGAATTTAACATTGGTGACCAAGTACTTTTAAAAGTATCGCCGTGGAAGGGAGTAGTTCGTTTTGGCCAAAAAGGCAAGCTAGCACCACGCTACGTAGGACCTTTCAAGATACTCGAAAGAGTAGGACCTGTAGCATACAAGCTTGACCTACCAGAGGAACTCAACAGAATTCATCCCACATTCCACATATCGAACTTGAAGAAGTGCCTCGCGATGAAAATCTCCATATTCCTCTGGGAGACATTCAAGTCGATGAATCTATGCATTTCATTGAAAGACCAGTAGAAATTATGGACTTCGGAGAGAAACGTTTAAGACGAAGCCGCATCCCAATTGTCAGGGTACGCTGGGAGTCGAAACGAGGACCTGAGTTTACTTGGGAACGTGAAGACTCAATGCGCGAAAAATACCCGCATCTTTTTCCTACTACCACTACTACTTAAATTTCGGACGAAATTTCTAAAAGTAGGGGATACTGTAACATTTGTCAAAAACGGGTTTTTCCAAACCCGCTCCGTTTATTAACCGAACAATCAGTTTTAAATTTTTGTTGTTATTTATAACTTATTTTATTTTTAAAAGATACATAATTAATAAACAAATTAGGATTTAAAAAAAAATTGTTAAAAAGTAAAAATAAATAATTTAAAAAGAAAAACCGGCTGCCGAGAGTCGAACCGGGTCAGCCGGGAACCCACAATCTTAACTTTCACACAATCAACCACTCCGCCACTTTGTTTTTTTGTTAAGATACAGAGACAATTAAATCAAATGATGAATCGCGGAAATCAAATCCAGTCAAGTCGCGCCCAAATTGCAGTCGTCGGAAATCCCGATGATTTCGTCGATAATTGACGGTTTCTTCTAATTTAACTGAAGAATTTACCTCCACGACGGTTATAACCGATGTCTGAACCCACGACATCAGTCGTAACCGCCGGGGAACGGCTGACCATGAATCGAGACCGAAATCAGACCCCATGCGTCTCGATTCTTCCCTATAAATTCACCCACAATTCACTTTCTCCACGAAATTTCACTCGCCGGAAATATCCTGCCATCGCCGGCCCGAGAAAACCGAGACTCACATCCACACGGTATTTCCCTCGACTCATTCTATATCAATCCATTGCTAGACTGTTGCTAACACAAATCCACCATCCAGAATCAATCCCAGACAACATTGTCGGAATTCCTGCCTTCGCCGGAAAACTTCTGAAACTTCCTGAATCACGCTGAGAGCGGTATGATCATTCAAACTTCTGTTAATCTTTGTTAAAGTACCTCAATTTCATAATTAATCGAGCAGAACTGTTAATTTATTCTAAGCAGCCGAAGTTCACTGTCAGAGCCGACGGACCCTTGCCGGAGTTCTGTGAAAGTCCGGATCGGTACCTCCTATCCCCAAACTCTCTCCATTCTTTACCTTTCAAATACTTATAATGTTTGATAATCAAATTAGTCATAAATCAGTCAAGTTATCACGGTCTGTGTATTGAGCGAAGAAGACGAAGACGAGTTATAATATAAGATTAATTAAAATCAGTTTTATGAACGGGTTAGACACACAGTCCAGCGGTGGACTGTGTGCAACAAATACACACGTTGCGCATTCGATTCCAGTCCCAACCTTACTCTCTTGAAATAAAAATGCCTTTTTAACTGAACCAGGTTAACTCTCAAAATCATGTTAAGTATAATAAAAACCGGATTATTAACCAGGTTAGACACACAGTCCAGCGGTGGACTGTGTGCACGTTAACCCACAGGTCCCGGGTTCGAGACCTGTGGTCAGCTCCGGTTCGATAAATTTAAAACCCTTTTTAAAAATAATTAATTTCTGGATAAATCTAAATAGTATATAAGTATAATTAAAAACAGAATTATTTCGGGTTAGACACGTAGCTCAGTTGGTAGAGTTGCGTGCACGCGTACGGGAGGTCACGGGTTCGAGTCTCACCCAGGCACAATATATAAGCGACCGGACGGTCAACGGTCAACGTCTGGTCAACGGTCAAAAGTCAACATTTTTTTTATTATTTTATTTATTTATTTAACTTAAAAATCAATTAAAAATACTTAAAAATAACGTTTTTAAAGTTAGAAAGTAGCCTTAAACTCACAAAAATATATCCAAAAATCCTATTAAAATAGTTAATAAAATCCACATACTTACCGTACCTTTTCGTTATTAATTAGGTTAGTTATTCCTCGTCGATCAATCCTCTAAACTCGTGGCATTCAACATCTTCAAGCAAACGCACCTAAGGTGAGTGAATCTCTACCAATTCCCGGTTTTAATCACATTTTGGGGTGTATCATGTGTCGCTATTTATTTATTTTAATTAAACACTTGTGCATCCATCACGTTCATGATCAAATATGTATCCAATATGTATCAATTGTTTGTGTGGTTGATATTTAGATTTAATTTATCATTTTCAGTACATACATTTCATAGGCCGCCGCTCCCCATTACCTATGAGCGTGAGCTGTTCCCATTACCTATTAGTCGTGAACCAGGCGTTGCCAACATAAGATCGGCTCCGTTTGATTGAGCCTTGATCTCACATACATTAGCATCGCCGTCCGTTCCCCATTACCTATGAGCGTGAACGAGACGTTGCCAACATATACATTGTCATTCTTATTATTTACTTAAGCAAGGTGGTTTGTGATCGTTATGCTTATATACATTTGTTCATATATGATTGTTGCACAATTTTCCTATATATTACAATAATGAATCAATGACATATGTTTTTAAAAGGTTCACTCGCCAACTTTTGTTGACCCAAAATTTCCCATTTTTAGACATGATTTAGGTGATCAAGTTGAAGCAAGAAACATATAGGGCGGCCTAGAAGAATAAACCAGTTTAGATTTTGGATTGTTTTAGTTAATTTTCCCTTCCTTGTATTGTATGAATTTGACTTGGAACTTTGAAATGTAATTTGAATTTAATAAATATGAAACATATTAGTAAACATCATGAGCTTTGGTGATAACCCAATTATGCCCCGACTCTTATTCCGCTGCGGGTCGGGGTGTGACACCACTATCGGCCAAACCACCTGGGCACTAGGCCCAATGTGAGTGGATCGCTTAGCCATGCTTCATAATTGGAAAAACGAGCACCATGGAAATACATGCCACTCAGCCAAAGGAGGATGATGGAGAGTTGACCGAAATGCGCACTAAATACTTTTTGAGAGATCTCCTCCAAATCACTGGTATGGCTATCGAAATCGTGAGCATCAGCATGTAGGTTCGAGATCCAAGTGGTAGTTTCAGGGCCTTTAGCTATTGTTCTTGAGAAATGACCCGGTCTAGCCCATTCCTTGAATGAAGTTTTTATGTGATCCCTATCTACCAAAACTTTTACTTCTGGTTCCGGCAAACGAATAATAATTGAGTCCTCCTCTTTCCGGACAACACATACAAAGAGACTCGCCAACAGTCAAATAATTAGTGAATCTCGATGAGATATTTCTATTATATAATAAGTTTCTTTCTCTTCTAGTTTTCTATCTCCCATCTATCTATTTTCTTTAGTTATTCACTAGACCAATTATGATCCGGAAGTCGATCCGGGGCAAGTGTTCGGATCTATTATCACATAGCCATGAGGCGCTCAACGGACCTTTTTGATCTTATAAAAACCTTTCTGACTTTAGATTGATACAAAAATGACTTTTTGTGCAACCTAGTATATTTCAGATATCTTGTGGACCTAGTATATTTCAGATATCAATTAAAAGTTTTTAGATGTATCTGCTTGGTGTTTTTTAGATACAGTAATAGTACTCTATTCCAAATCACGCGAGCAGACATTAGCTATTACTAAAAAAATTTGATAGATTCAGTGATTTAAAGTCTTTTTGATTAGTTTTATTTAAAAGTCTTAAAAAATGACAAGAAAAAAATAGATTTTGTAAGCTATCCATGTATCAGTCCTACAAAATACCATACGAAATAGAATGCTTAGAAGGGATCTAAAGAAATTCTTTGATTGGTTCTTCACAAAGGAATGATTTATTTTATTTGACTGATGGAGCCAACAAACAATTAATTATAACAAAACAAAAAATATCTAAAACAATCTAAATCATAACTAAAATAAAGAGAAGGTCTGATCTTCTATTCAAAACGTCTAGTGATCTTCAACCAATTATGAGCTTCAATACAATTACCAGGAGTAAGTGTTATAGCATGTTTCCAATATCAGCGGCTTGGTCGAACCAAGCCTCCGCAATTTCAGAATCCCCCTGGCGAATGGCCTGTTCTCCCCGGTCGGAATAGGTGGGTTAATTCCTTCCCTTAGAACTGTACTTGAGAGTTCCTACCTCATACGGCTCACCAGTCAACTCTTTTTATATCCCGTTTGAATCTACCATATCTAACTTAATAAGATTTCTCATAGATCTATCCCATTTTTTTGGGTTAATGAAAAGAAGTTAATAAAATGAGTTTCAAACTTAAATCTTAAGTTTGGATTAAAAATCCCGTTTATTTTAGTTTTATCTTTTCTCCCACCTTCAGAAGAATAAAACATAGACATTTCGCCTATCATTAGAAAATATTTTCTGAAAGGTAACTATCTCAGTTTCACATCATATAGAAATTGATATTATATAGAATTTTTGAAAAAGACTTCCGTAAGGAAAGGCTTACTATCTTTGGGATCTGATCCTACACCGATGCTCAATACCTTAGTGGATTCCTAACGTTTGTCACCTTGGGATCGACTTATTACATAAGTAGATTCCTAACGTTTGTCTCACATCATGACATAAGTAAACAGTTCTTATTGTATCAGCACCTCGCTAATTGATCTTTACAGTGCTTACTCTATCAATTAGATCCTTTACCCATAGACTAAAATAGCTAGGCATATCTATTTCTTCATATTTCAACTTCTATGAAGTTTCTTTCTTTTCTACAGCTAATAAAAATGTTGTTTAAGACGATGCATATGTAGAAAGCCCTTTTCTAGTATTTACTAGCGAATTTGATCTTTCTTTACTTTTTTCTTTCTATAGTGGAGATAGTCGCACGTAAGGACAGATCACTGCCATATTATTAAAAGTTTGTGGTAAGAATGGGTTTCGTTCGAGCACCCAAAAATAAGATTCCAAAGCTTTCGTGTGTTCTCCGTTACTTGTGTGGATAAGTCCTATGTTATAGAGTATATAACTCCGGTCATAGGGATCAATTTCTAGTCGCATAGCTTCATAATAATTCTGTAAAGCTTCCGTATAATTTCTTTCAGATTGAGCTGACATCTGTTACGGTCATCATTCAATTCAAAGAATCTCTGTTACAGAACCGTGCATGAGATTTTCATCTCATACGGCTCCTCTCTTATGTGCATAATGATAAAATGATAAAGAAGATGAAAATCTTCTCATTATGAACTGAGTAGGGCTAGTGTTTTTGCAAGAAATCTCTAGCCAACTTTACAGCAAGAGATCTTTTCTTAACATCAAACGTATTGGTACTAGAGATAAATGATCACTCCAACAATTTCTTTGTTCTCAACACTTCCCAATTTCCAGAAATTAGTCACTTCAACAGCCTTCTATGGTTATACGGGTCTCCAAAATACAAACGAGATGGATGTTTATTGTCCCAACCATTCTTTTAGTCCCAAGTCTGCTAAAGAAAGGGATAATTTATAACAAAGTTTTAGTGTTGTTGATTCCTAGGTGTAATACTTCTTTCCCTCTACTGCCTATTGGTATTAGTGGACTAGGATTGACCTGTAATACCGAACCATAGGTATAACCTTTCGCTCAATAATAGAATCGAGATTTGAAACATAGCATTTGAGGCTGCATTAATCGAGGATACACGACGGAAGGAATTGTTCTATTTCTAAACTTTACCTTCGACAAGCGTAGATTTTTTTATTTTCTTTTTTCCCCACCACGAATCATGTGTATTTCTCGTAAGACTGAGAGTAATAAAAAAATCAAATCGCACCATCTCTATAATAGGTAATGTCTCTTTTTCTCCTGAAGTTGTCGGAATTATTCGTAATAAGATATTGGCTACAATTGAAAAGGTTTTATCAATAAAATTTCCACTTATCCGCAATCTAGACATAGGTAGCAATCCATTCTATCATTGTTCTCATTACTTCTCGCGGGAAAATGATCCCACAAGGAAAAGAATTCTACAGTACAAATAACATAAAAACGTATTCATTATCATAAAAAAAGTGATGGTCCGTCTATTCAATATTAAAAAATTCAATATTCAAATCGTTCTTTTTTTACATTATAAGAATTGATAAGAACTAAGAAAGAAATATGAAATTAATATGTGAACCGGATTCGATTCCATCTTACTGGAATAGTCTACCAACGAAAGAATCATCGTATGATGAAAATAGAATAACTGCCAATTTTTTTGTGTTGTGTATTTACGGGTATACACTATACAATCAACTATAAAAAAATTGTTTATCAATTTGTATTTTTAATAGAATATAGATAGATTTTTGTTGATAACTCTAAAACGGGCCTATAAAGCAATTTGATCATTCTTCTGATATGGAATCATAGTATAAATAGATAATCAGAAAAAAGAAGAGAACATTGTTTTTGCAAACATGAATAGTATTTTTTTACGGTTTTTGTAAGAAAATTTTTTTTCCCTTTATCCCCCAGCCTAGAAGGAAAGATCATGTACTATAATTTTACTATGATGAAAAATTTTCTATTTTTATCGCTTTCTAGTTAGAATCGATTGGTTGTACCCAATCAATAATCTAATATGAATGATTCACTCTATTTTCTGTTTTGGGTCATAATCATTATGTAGGAGAGATGGCTGAGTGGTTGAAAGCATAGCATTGGAACTTCTATGTATGCTTTGGCTTACCAAGGGTTCGAATCCTCTCTTTCCTTACCTTCTCCTAGTTTACCGATCTTACTAACCACAATCTAACCATAATAGATCAAATAGCAATGGATACGACTATTCCAACAGTTAGACCTTTCTTTGATATGGATTCTCTATTTCTAATGGTTGTGGTACATAAAATACTGTTAAGAGAAAGAGTAGACAAGGAATGAAAATATCCCTCTCAGTCTATGACACCTAAATGGAAGAAAAATCTGGATCAAACCCTTATTTATCTTAACCTTAGGTTAATTTACTTTTCTTTTTGTTAGGTTTAAGTCTGACAAGAATAATATTCTACAACTAGCAATTCATTTATTTTCAAGCCGTCCCATTTACTATCTATTATTTGATTGACTAATCCTTTATATTGGAATGGTTGAAGAGTCAAATGGTTTGGCAATTCCTCAGCGAGAGAATTTGAATTAGAGCTCTAGATTTCTGTTCATTCCTCGCCGCAATAGTATCTCGCGGTGGTTTGCAGCCATAACTTGGTATATCTACTATACGACCATTGACTAAAATATGTCTATGGTTAACTAATTGGCGAGATCCCGGAATAGCCGGAACCATACCCAACCGAAAAAGGATGTTATCCGGGCGCATTTCAAGTAATTGTAGTAAAACCTGACCTGTTGACCCGTTTGCCTTTTGGCGATACGAATGTATTTAAGTAATTGTCGTTCTGCAAGACCATAATGAAAACACAATTTTTGTTTTTCTTCTAGGCGAATATGATATTGGGATTTTTTTCTCGGAACGCGATTGGTTTCTAAGATCACTTCCAGCTCTGGGCCTTTTATTAGTTAGCCCTCGTACAGGCGATGTATTCTTTTGAAACGAGGACCTTGGTAACGCGACATAAAGACTCCTTATTTCTATTTAATTATTAATTCTTATTGATGAAAATTCATTCTACAGAATAAACCTAAACTAAAAATGAACTAAATTCTAAATAAAGCCAAATTTAGTGAAGTATTATTCTATTAAAGAATAATGAGACGAGTTGGATAAATATACAGATCTTTCTATTCTATATATAGAAAAAGAAAAGGATTCTATCCGTGAGATAGGTTGGAGATTCCTATAACATTAACATAATAAATCAATGGCTTTTGCGAAAAGAGGAAGACACTTTTTTTGATATTCTTTGATTTCAAAGATGTAGTATCAATCATGTAAAACATGGAATAAAATAAAAGAGAAAAGGAATCGAATCGATGACCATCGCATTACAAATATTCATTGATCAAAGCATTCACCATAATCTCATAGATCTTTTGAAATAATGATGAAATCAGACGAGAATAAAGATAGAGTCCCGTTCTACATGTCAATACCGCAACAATGAAATTTATAGTAAGAGGAAAATCCGTTGAAATTTCAAAAATCATGAGGGTTCAAGTCCCTCTATCCCCAATTTGACGCCCTAATTATTTCTCGTATCCTTTTATTTATTTTATCCTTTTTTCGTTAGCGGTTTAAAAGTACTTATCTTTCTCATTCACTACTCTTTATACAAATGGATCTGAGCGGAAATGTATCACATGTCACATGTGACATATATGATACATGTACAAATAAACATCTTTGATCAAGGAATCCCCATTTGAATGATTCTTGATCCATATTTGATTCATGTTGAAACTTACAAAGTTGTTCTTTTGGTAAATTCTAAGACCTGGCTGAGGCTTTGTAATACCCGTTCAATTGACATATACCCACGTTCTCTAGTAAAATGAAAATGAGGATGAGACATCAGGAATAGTCGGGATAACTCAGTTGGTAGAGCAGAGGACTAAAAATCCTCGTGTCACCGGTTCAAATTTGGTTCCTGACACATGATTAATTTGTATGAGTCTCTATTCTACCAGTTAACAGATATGAATACGTATTCATTAAGTATTTTCCAAATTTAGAATCCCAATGAATCCTTCATTTTATTGTATTTTTTATTCTATACATAATAAAAATACAAACCATAATACAAAGAGACTTCAATTACTCTGTTTAATCTAGAATAGAACCTTGAATATGTAGAATTGTAGAAGTGAAGATTAGTTTTTATCATTAATGAGCATCTTGTATTTCATAAAAATTAGGAGCAATATAATCCTTACGTAAAGGCCATCCTATCCAACTTTCAGGCATTAAGATACGTTTCAAACGTGATTATCATAAGAGATTCCCAACATATCATAAGATTCCCGTTCTTGAAAATCCACACTTTTCCAAACCGGGAATTCTAGGATCGCTCCTTGGGGCAAATACTTTTTATGCATACCTCTTCTAGTTGATCCACCCATACTCTATTCTAGTAAGATGATACACACTAGCTAATAGTCCGCCGGTGCTACATCATAGGCACATTGGGAGAGGAGATAATTGTAACCATATACATATAAAATGATAGCAATGGAATGCCAATCCCCCGGTTTGATTTGTGAAGTCTCTATTCTTTGGTAATCAAAGCCCAAAGATCTATGAATTAGCGCATGCTTAACTAGCCAAGCAGACAAATTACCCTGCATCTTTTTTATATCTCCCGCACTTTTTTTGTATAAGTACTTCGGATTTACGATGAAATTTTTGAAGATTGAGCCACGACTTTTTATTCTGTGCAAAGGAATCCTGTCTAATTTACTAATTCATGTGAAGAGACTAAACTTTTGTATTTGAAAAATGTTTCAGGAGGAATCTCTGAGGTAGATGGCGATTGATAAAGGAATCCTTGATCATAATTTCCGGTATGAATACTATGCCCAACTGAAACCTGTGATTGGTAGTGAAACACCGATTCACTTGCTGAGACATAATTCTATCCGGATAGATTTCTCGAGATATTTTCTTACGAAGTTTTGTTATAGCATCTATAATTGCTTCTAGTTTAGGTGGACAACCCGACAAATAGACATCCACAAGAATTAGCTTATCAACCCCACGAACAGTACTATAAGAATCGGTACTGAACATCACCCCTGCAATTGTACATGCTCCCATAGCAATAACATATTTTGGTTCAGGCATTTGCTCGTATAATTTCACTAAGGAAGGGGCCATTTTCATTGTTACTGTTCCGGCTGTTAAAATAAGGTCCGCTTGTCTAGGACTCAATCTTGGTACTAGTCCATAACTATAAAAGTCGAATCTGAGCCTATTAGTGAAGCAATTCAATGAAGCAACAACTGGTACCATAGAGAGCGGCCATAAACTAGAGAGTCTTGACCAATTTGAACGATCATTTAATGTAGTTGAAATAACTGAATTTTTGGTGTTCAATGAAATAATGGAAATAAATGGAATTCATAACTATCTCAAATTTTTCCGTTTTTTCTTTTTATTGCTAAGACCATTCCAATGCTCCCTTTCGCCATGCATAAACTAAACCAACAATTAAGATAAGCACAAAAATTAAAGCTTCTACAAATACAGATACACCTAATACATCCAAACTCATTGCCCATAGATAAAGGAAAACCATTTCCACATCAAAAACAACAAAAAGTTGAGCAAACATATAATAGCGGATTCTAAATTGTAACCAAGCATCACCTATTGGTTCTATACCTGATTCATAACTAGAAAGTTTCTCCGGACGTTTGCTACTCGGGGCTAAAAATCCCAAAATGAAAAATACCAAAATAGGAACAAGACTTGATATTATCAGAAATGCCCAAAAAATATCATATTCGTAAAGTAGAAACATAGATGCACTCCTATAAACGTGGAAAATATACCGAATTAATCAATTCGACTTGAAATTTTTAAGTCGTTCATAACTGATTAGTTAAAGTAAGAATTGCGAACCATCTAGTTTCCTTTTGCGGGGCGTTTTTCCTTTCAAGATTCATCGATTAGAAACTACATAGCTTTTGCTTTTTTTAGTTATAGTTAAAACTAACTATTGCTCTTATCCAAATTCTGTTGTTTTCATCTCAATCTTAGTGAGCATTCTCCCTAAAGAAAAGGGATTCTAAATAGAATTCTCATTTTTCTTTTTTTTTTTTCAAATTTTGAATTCTATTTATTAGTTATTTGAAATTGGTCGAAATTGAAATCGATTTGTATTAGCCTTTCTATTTGATTATCTTTATATAATATATTGAATTTCATTTTTTCTGAATATGTACATTTGTCTCTTTTTTATTAGTGGTTTAGCATAGAACAAGTAGTCACAAGTAGTCAGATGGAAGAGAATGTCTAGGAATTTTATTTAGAATAGATGAGTCTTGGCATATTACTTTTCTTAGAATCCAATCCCAATGTAGGATTTTCTAACAAAAGAGAAGACTAGGTTTAAGTAAGGTATACTACGGAAGGCCTATTTTACGTTGTTGATAATGTTTACAATGAAACTTAGCATTAGCAAGATATTATTTATCTTGTGCACAAATACCGCACAATACGATGTAAATTACTATTAGATTTGTAGACTTGATTGGGATTGGGTTAGGTTGGAGATTCTAACCAGACCATGTTATTATACAAAATTCACTAGAATTGGGTATACAAAAGAAAGGTAGTATAATTAACTCGTTGATTTCGGACAGGAAAAAGAGGAAATGAAAATAAAAAATGATACAATTTTTTGTATTTGAATGTTCATTTTTTTTATTTTCATTTTATAGGGCTCTAGGTCTATACAGACTCGAATCGTAGACCTTCTCAGTAAAACAGATCAAACTTATTATTATTAAAATGATATGAACTGCTTCAAAGACCCAACATGCATTTTTTGTGCATAGGGCTCTTTCATTAACTTATAGAAATATCAGCTAGTCCGCCATTTTTATTTTTGACAGAAAAATAAGAAGATGGCTCCATGTGCTCCGAGTCATTATGTTTATTCAGATTCAGGAACACCACCAAAGTTTCTCAAGGGGGTTATCTTGGCGTAGGTCTGCCTCTTGCCTAGATTAACCTAAGTGAAATGAAGTCTCTATCGCTCTACTTGGGGATATATGAAAATCACCGTCAACACCCCGGTGTAGGTCCGGGATACTCCTTTGTTCCATAGCCTTGGAGCTTTTTACAACTATCCAATTAAGAATTCTCAGATGTACTAGTACAAGTACTAGTACTAGTACTAGCAGTGCATCACAGATGCAGTCATCGATTCTAAAGATGCAGACATCGATTCTACGAGAGGCCACATTTCCGCGAGCAAACATATTAATGACGAGGAACGCATTTTTGTTATGCTACTAATACTTGTACATGCTCCGCTATTCTGCCCCATCCTGGCTGAGTTACGGGCACGTAAAATAAAAAAATACGCTGATGGGGACGGGCATACTATGTGTAATGCTTCACTCATTTACGATAAATAATAAAGAAAAAGGCCATTTCATTTGACAAAAGATCCACACCCAAGTTCCATAGCTTTTGGTCTGCTATCCCAATCATGATTTTCCTACCCCTAGAGGGAAAGGCCCTTCCCTTTTGGGCCAGTTGTGGGCGAGGAGGGATTCGAACCCCCGACACCGTGGTTCATAGCCACGTGCTCTAATCCTCTGAAGCTACAGGCCCCACTGGGTCTCCACTGGATCTGTTCCAGAAGTACCCTCAAAAGAAGGAACCTTTGCTCTCCTCAGCCATTTCGGGTTAAGAAGATGTCAAAGCGCCTTTATCTCTACTTTCTCTCTATAAGAACGGTGCGTTCTGAGGTTGAAGTGGGAGAGAGGGGATGTCATAATTGGGGTTTTGAATAAGACGACCTTTTTACTTTTCATTTTTTTGATTTATTTATTTTTTCATATTGAAAAAGTATGAAGAACGGGAGGTGTGAAGTTTTTTATTATCCGGGTGTCAAGCTATTTTTCCGCAGGACCTCCCCTACAGTATCCTCACCGCGGTAGAGTTTAACCACCAAATTCGGTATGGATTGGTGTGGTTCCTCTACGCCTAAGCCACCATAATATCAACCATGAACAAGAAAGGCATGAGATAAATAGTGGTTGCGAGGCCCCAATTCTTGACTGCGGACACCAAATGACTCTGCCCTTCCATCCCTTGGATAGATAGAGAATGAGGGCAGAGCTTTTGGTTTTTTATTGTAACGCCTCGCTTTTTCATACTTTCCTTAATTAGAAAGTATAATCGTATTTCTATTTATGGAACTTGTATTCGTATTTCTTTTCCAATCTTGTAATCCGAGACTTTGATCGTTATAAAATTCATACTTGATACATACTTGTCTTACATGCATTCAATTGTTAAATACATGTTTACATACAAACTGATACTTATTATATGTGGAAATACTCATACATTCATACTTGATACCTAAAATATACTTACATATGCATTACGCACTTAAAAACATGCAAAAATATCAAGTTATAGCCTCAAATGAAAGATAAACTAAGTTCAAGGACTAAAAATGACATAATCCGAAGAAAGTGATTTCTAGCCCATGGATTGGTCCAATTTGTGTTTTCTGCATTAAATGCACTCAACCAACAACCCCTCTAACCTCAACTATAAATACCCACATCCTCCCACTTTCATTTCACACCTCAAACATTCATCTCTCTCTTAATTCAGAAAGTTCAAGACTTTCAAGATAACTTCATGTTCCTCCAACTCTCCAAACTCTTCACGGAAATTACCAAGTGGAAGCTTGCAAAACTGTGAGTACACTTGACCCATTTTCCTTTTAAACAATTTGGGTTGTATCATGTTAACGTACAAAAACACACAAATACACACACTACATGCTTTATACACTCAATCCATCATACATGCTTATTGTTATTCTTCGGAACATGCTAAATTCATACATGCTTCTTGTCATTAACTTAGCTAGCCCCAACTTAACATATATAGCGCTATAGGAGTAGCACACCGCCCGTCGGGGTATTGTTAAGTCTTTAAGCTAATTCATTCTTGTGACATCCCATAAAATCAGGTATAATTTTTGTTTCGGTTCTGTATATTGTATGTTATATTATATTATATAAAATAGAATTAGCACACGTCCGTATAATTAGCGGGCTATAAATTATAATTGTATCTAGAAGCCGAACACCAAACCCAACCCGCCACCCACTCCCCTTGGTGGCCCAAGTTAACCCAAACCGCCACCCCTTCCCCTTGTGCGAAACAAAGCAGCCCAACCCACCTCTCTTCCCTCCCTTGCGACACAATGCAGCCCAACTCACTTTCTTTTTCCCTTGCAGCCCTAAGCCCAAGCCGTCCAAAACCCCATCTGTTTTGATATATACGTAAGTTGTGCATGCATAAACCAAACCCTACTTCTTGATTTCTGTGTGCGACGGCAGAAGAGAACCAGTACCCCCCCCTCTCGCGATCTTTCTCCCTCTCGCTACTCTCTTTCTCTCTCGCAACTCCTCTCTAGTTTAACAAATCATCCTTGCAAGGTTAGTCTCATTTTAGTGGTTATTTTGTGTTCAAATCTTTGTATACATGGCTGCGTTTCTTAGATGTTTTATGATAATCTTGTTGTTATAATGTTCACTTCATGTATTAGAATGATATGCGTGCATATGAGAATGATGGCTGTGTTTGTGAAGATACTAGGGTGTTGTTTGCTTAGGGTTTGTGTAAATATTGATATAATAGATGATATAGAAATGATAACCTGCTAAAAATCGATGTAACAAAGCGCCATGATCGTTTAAACTTGTTTTGGTACGATAAAAACTGAAAACAGAAAGCTGATATACATTTACAGCCAACTTCGATTGGCTTTAAACTGATCGTTAATTATCGAAAAGTGGAATTTCTGAAGCCTAAACGTGTATTTTTGAAAAAAACTTCAAATGGCGCCAGATTTGTATTTTTCTGAGGTCGTTTGCTATTTTTAAATGATTATTTACTGCAGCAGCTGAAGCTCCGTAATTTCTGCAGAGTTTGCAGGTTGTTTATCGAGTCATATCTCATAGTATGTATGTGGTTAGGTCACGAAATTTGTACAGTAACGGAGACGGGAGTTTTGAAAATCTCCCACTGGAATTTCGTTAATCGGATGAATGATGATTTTTAAATGATTTTTCTCGTGGACTGCAGTCAGAAAGCAACGAATCTGACTGCAGCCTAGTAAATGAATATTTATAAATAATTGGTAGTGGGTTAGGACTTGAAAATTTTAAACTAAATTCTACAGACTAATCGACACCTTCTGTAAAATCAGTGGAATTTTTGGAACATAGGAACTATTTTATAAAAATTCCAGAAAACAGCATAGTTTTGAGTGTATAAACTGAAAAATGATAACTTGCATTTATGTGTATCTAAGCGTTACATGTGCTACCTGAGAATGAACGAGCTTGTTATTACCAAGTTAGACATTATTTGAAAGTGTCGTATGCTATATATATATAAATCATCAACGTAATTGCCTGGAACGTGTTAACTAATTGCATTAATGTATGTATATTTCTTGAACACGCTAATAAATTAAGTGGTAATCATAATAGGACTTGAACCACTTTGACCCTATTTTTGTAAAAGTCTAACCGAGCAATTTAAGGTGAGTTCATGGCCCCTATTCTTTAAACTTTTACAAAAACACAGGGGGAGAAAACATGTACATGTTAAAGTGATATATGGGTTGATTATATTACGGTACAGTAACGCCTTTCTATTTAGAGTTATGTTATGCGGTTATGGTCACAAGGGAGCATATATCACAATCAGTCCCCTTAAAACTTACCATGCCGTTAGTATTTGGATTATAGCAAGGGAATTTTTGTAGTACTACTGGGCCCGACAAGGCACACTCGAACTGGTCGCGCCAGTTAGACAGAACGTTGATGGTCACGAGTGTAGAATTTGCCTAACTTTTTAGCCATGGTTGGTGATAGGCCTGGCACAACAGGGGCAGCAACGTCAGCTTCGGATCGAACACTTTGTTGACATGACCTAGGCTAGCTACCTAAACATATAACATGAACTGCTAAACTACTTAACATTAATCTGATTCGGGTTGGATCAGGGAAACTTATGAGACATTGGTTCGGGGTTGAACCAGGGGGGAAAAACTTATGATTAAAATTGTGAACTAAAACCTATGAACTCACTCTTCATTAATTGTTGACACTTGTTCTCCTTTGTATGTTTTCTCAGGATGTTAAGTATCATTTCCGCATAGGAGCACGGCACGAGTATGAAAAACTATTTCTTTTAAACGCTTTGCATTTGACTTCTTAAGTATTTTGGTTTGGGCATTTGTTTTGACGCACACTTTATTTACATTATTTACGCTTCCGCATTTATTAAACTGCATGGTTTGATTTGTTTAAACATATATTTTTGCATGTAGAGTCGTTCTATATGACTAGTGTCTTGGATCCTGGTTTGTCACGCGCCTGCGGTAAAACCCCGCAAGTGGATTTTTAAGGGTGTGACAGATTGGTATCAGAGCCACTGGTTATAGAGAATTAGGTTTGCATTATAGCCACAAACTTGACACTAGTATGGAAATAACGCGAATGCTTAAATTCATGCTTTCTATTAATTGCTGTGTTCGGTATGTTCTATTTCTTATTCTTTCACTTAGACAGGCATGTCTAACTCGCACGACTCATCTGCTCTAGTGAGGAACAAGGCGATGCCCCGCCTTCACCTATGTCTCCCATCTTCTTGGGAAGACTCAGGGCCGCTCGTACTCGTCGTCTCACACAATTCCAGCCCTTCATCGTCAGACCCAGTTCAGGGAATGGCGACTGGAGCTGGTATCCATATCACATCCGAAACTACATAGTGGATGAGAACGTTCCACCTGTAGTTTTGGAGGACTCCTATGATGTTGACATGGAGGTCTATGGTACCTTGCCCCCTCTCGGCTATCCTATAGAGGAGGCCTTTACTGGATTCGTGGTCGCCATGGAGCGCGAATTAAAGTACATGCGTGAGGCGGCTGGGGCTATAACAGACCTCATCGCGAGTAATAGCTCATTGAAACAGGAACTGGAACTGGTGAAACAGGAGCTCGCACAGATCAGGGCAACCCAGCAAACTGAAGCTGCTAAAACAAGTAACCTTAGAGAGATTAGCAGAATGATGGCCGAATAGGTCGTGGACCTCACAGAGAGGATGAGTTTAGCTGAAGACAGGATCATTGAGATTGGGTTGCCAAATGAGCCGGAGAAAGAAGCACCAGAGGAGATCCCTGAGGAGCCTGAGGAGGTAGCAGTTAATGAAGACGAGGATATGGGGGACAGAGACGTTGACGATTAGATTTATTTCTCATTTATCATGACATTTATTTATTTCCTTATTTGAACTTAGTAGTTGTTTAAAATTCCGTTGAGATTTGGATTTATTTATAATATTTGGTTTGATACATTGTGGTGAATTGCAATATATTTTAGTCTAATGTTTGGTTTGAATGTTATATGAGATGGGTTGTACCAATTCTTATTACATTATTCTTAGAATTCTATGATGAAATATGTGATACATTTTCTCATGTATTCGTGTATCTGTGGTAAAAAACAGAATGACTGCTCGCGGTGGTGGAGCTCGCGGTGGTGGCGCTCGTGGTGGTGGCCGCGGCACCATCACAATGACACATGCAGAACTGGTTGCGCTCATCCAGGAGCAGGTTGCTGCGGCGTTGGCAGCCCAAAATCCAAATCTAAACAACAATCAGAATCTGGGAGGTAACCCTCATTCAATTCTACATTCATTTCACTCCATGTATGCTAGCGTATTCAACCGTCCTTTAAATCACCGTCTTCTAAACTTTTACTTCCAAACTTGTGGATGTTGGTATGGGCCCTAACCCGTACAATTTGTTCATAGATGCTAAGCCCACCAAATTCACTGGCAAGGAAGGGCCAATCGGGCTAGTCAGATGGCTCAAAAAATCAGAATCTGTCTTTGCAATGTGTAACTGCTTACCTGAGAACAGAGTCAAATTCGCGGCTTCGACTCTAGAAGATGCGGCTCTCACATAGTGGAATGCGCGGGTCCAGGTTCTTGGACTCGATGTGGCCAACTCAATGGGTTGGGACGAGTTCAAGAATCTTATCAAGGAACAATACTGCCCCCGGGATCGTATCCACCAATTAGAGCAAGACCTTTGGGTAATGAAGATGGAAGGGTCGGAAATTGAAGCCTACACCACGAAGCATTATGACCTGGTCTCTTTATGTCCCGATATGGCTAGGCCAGTGTACAAACAGATAGAGCTTTACATCAAGGGATTGGCCCTGGAGATTAAAGGCATGGTTGAGTCAAGCAATCCCGTTACAGTTCGGCAGGCCGTGCGGCTGGCGCACAAACTGACAGACACTGCAGTAGAAGAGGGTAAACTGCCGAAGAGGGGCGCAGCTGGGAACGCCCCAGAAAACAAACGCAAGTGAGAGGATGGAACTTCGAAACAAGCATCAACTGGGCATGCGCAACAGGGTTCTCAGAAACGTTTCAATAACAGTAATCGCAACTTCAATAACAACAACCAGCATTCTAGTAACAACACCAACAGTCAGGTTCAGAGTGGGTATGCTAGGAAGAAACCTCTGTGCAACAAGTGTAACCGTCATCATTTCGGGCAGTGCGGTGGTTGTCAGCGATGTGGTAGGGGAGGCCACACCGCTAAAGACTGCAGGGTAAACCTTAACTCGAAGCAAAACACTAATCAAGACCCAGCAGGCACATGGAGTCACAAGGACATGTTATCGTGTGGTGGCACTGATCATTTCAAGAAAGATTGCCCACAGCTGAACAAGGGAAACAGTGGTGGAAATCAGAACCAGAATCAGAACAATAATAACAATAATGTTGGTGGAAGTGGTGGAGCTAAGGGTAGTGCATTCACATTGGGAAAAGGTGAGGCTCGTAATGATTCTAAAGTGGTTACTAGTAAATTTCCTTTAAACAACAGTTTTGCTCACATTTTATTCGATAGCGGTGCGGATAGGAGTTTTATTTCCTTGTCGTTTAGAAAACTATTGGACATTAACCCTGTTGAATTAGAGGTCAAATACCTGGTAGAGTTAGCATATGGAAAATTGTTAGATATAACACACATCGCCTATGGATGTCAGCTACAACTGGCTAGCCATCTATTCATCATCGATCTCATGCCAACCACACTTGGTAGCTTTGACATTGTAGTTGGCATGGATTGGTTATCTGAAAATTGAGCGGAAATCTTATGTCGCGAAAAGGCTATTCACATACCTCATTCAAACGGCGAGATCCTAACCATTCATGGCGAGAAGGGTGGTGTAGTAACCAACATCATTTCCTTCATGAAAGCTCAAAAGTACCTACGACAGAAAAACTCGTACGCAATCTTAGCCAATGTCACCGAACAACCAAGCGACGAGAGGAAAGTTGAAGATTTTCCTATCGTACGTGAATTTCCTGACGTCTTCCCTGAAGACTTGCCTGGATTACCCCACATAGGCAGGTCGAATTCGAAATTTAGCTAGCAAAAACGTTGTACCAATCGCCAAGGCTCCTACCGATTAGCTCCATTTGAACTTCAAGAACTTTCTACTCAACTTCAGGAGCTCTTAGATAAAGGCATTATCTGTCCGAGCTCATCACCATGGGAAGCTCCGGTCCTTTTTGTCAAGAAGAAGGATGGAACTTTCCGTGTGTGTATCGATTACAGAGAGCTCAAAAGAGTTACTATAAAAAACCGATACCCCTGTTTTGACCAGCTCCAAGGGACAAGTTACTATTCCAAAATTGATCTAAGGTCAGGATACCATCAGTTGCGTGTACGAGAGGAAGACATCTCCAAGACTGCATTTCGCACTCGTTATGGCCACTATGAATTTTTGGTTATGCCATTCGGACTAACAAACGCACCTGCAGTATTCATGGAACTCATGAACCGTGTTTGTAAGCCTTATCCAGAAAAATTCGTAATCGTGTTCATTGATGACATACTGGTGTACTCTAAGACTAAGGAGGAACATGAACAGCATCAGCGTTTAATGTTGGAACTTCTACGACAGGAACAACTCTATGGCAAGTTTTCAAAGTGCGACTTCTGGATTCGAGAAGTCCAATTCCTTGGACATATAGTGAACGAAAAAGGTATCCACGTTTACCCGGCAAAGATTGAAGCCATCAAAAGTTGGGAGGCGCCAAAAACTCCAACAGAAGTAAGACAGTTTCTTGTTTGGCAGGTACTATCACGCTTTATTGAGAGTTTTTCAAAGATCGCTCAACCTCTTACATCTCTAACCTAGAAAGGAACCAAGTATATCTTGGGTGACAAACAGGAGGAAGCATTCCAGGTGCTGAAGCAGAAGCTTTGTAGTGCGCCTATCTTGTCCCTACCTGAGGGGACCGAAAACTTTGTAGTGTACTGCGACGCTTCCATTCAGGGACTTGGATGTGTACTCATGCAACGCGATAAGGTCATTGCTTATGCATCTCGGCAATTGAAAGTACATGAGAAGAACTACACAATGCACGACTTAGAGTTAGGAGCCGTGGTGTTCCTTTAAAAATCTGGAGGCACTATCTCTATGGAACCAAGGGTACCATCTACACCGACCACAAAAGCCTTCAACACATTTTGAGTTAAACATGCGACAGCGCCGTTGGCTCGAACTTTTGAACGACTACGAATGTGCCATCCAGTACCAGCCAGGCAAGGCTAATGTAGTAGCCGACGCTCTCAGTAAGAAAGAGCACGAGAAGCCTCGAGGAGTTTGGTCCTTAAAACTTACGATACATCCTAACCTACCCAAACAAATTCGCAACGCTTAGTTGGAGGCAGTCAAACCCAAAAATCTGGAAGCTGAGAAATTACGCAAGATGGAACGTGATTGGGAAACCAAACTGGATGGAACTCGTTACTTTCTTAGTCGGATATGGGTGCCCCTCTAGGAAACTTGAGGGAACTCATAATGGACGAAGCTCAAAAATCAAGGTACTCTGTTCATCCAGGATCGGATAAGATGTACCAAGATCTTAAAACAACTTACTGGTGGTCGAACATGAAGGCTGAAATAGCCACCTACGTAAGCAAATGCCTAACATGTGCCAAGGTCAAGGTAGAATACCAAAAGCCCTCGGGGCTATTACAACAGCCTAAGATTCCCGTTTGGAAATGGGAACAAATCGCCATGGACTTTATTACAGGTCTACCTAAGACACCCAGTGGAAAAGATACAATTTGGGCGATTATCGACCGACTAACCAAATTAGCTTACTTCTTAGCAATCAAGGGAACCGACAAGTTCGACACCCTTGCAGCGCTGTACATTAAGGAAATAGTAGCCCGGCACGGAGTGCCAATATCCATCATATCCGACCGTGATTCACGCTTTACTTCTCATCTGTGGCAATCAGCACAAAAATCCTTCGGATCACGCATTGACTTGAGCACATCATACATCCTGAGACTGATGGTTAAAGTGAACGTACCATTCAGACTCTCGAAGACATGCTTAGAGCGTGTGTAATCGACTTTGGTAAGGTTGGGAGAAGCATCTACCTTTGGTGGAGTTTTCCTATAACAACAGTTATCAACTAGCATCCAAGCAGCACCATTCGAGGCGGCTGTATGGACGACAGTGTCGCTCGCCCGTTTGTTGGGTGGAAGTTGGTGATAGTCAAATCACTGGTCCAGAGTTGGTTTTGGAAGAAACTGAAAAGACAGTACAAATTCGAAACCGTATGGCGCCAGCTCGAGATTGCCAAAAGAGCTATGCCGATCAGCGACGTAAACCGTTAGCCTTTCAAGTAGGCGATCGGGTCCTACTAAAGGTATCACCTTGGAAGGGTGTGATTCGTTTTGGCAAAAGAGGTAAACTAAACCCGCGATATGTTGGTCCGTTTGAAATCACAAAGAAAATCGGTCACGTAGCTTATGAGTTGAACCTTCTTGATGAGCTCAATGGAGTTCACAACTTTTTTCATGTCTCAATCTGAAGAAATGTCTGTCAGATGAAACGTTAGCTGTTCCACTGGATGAGACCATGTGGACGAACAACTGCGGTTCATTGAAGAACCAATCGAAATATGGACCGAGAGGTCAAAACACGGAGACATAGTAAAATACCAATTGTCAAGGTTTGTTCGAACTCAAAGCGTGGACCAGAGTACACTTGGGAAAGATAGGACCAAATGAAAGACAAATATCCTAACCTTTTTGCAACCGAATCACAAAATCCAAGCAACGCGAACTGAATTTCGGGGCGAAATTCCTTTAACTAGGGAGAGTGTGACAACTCTAAAATATTTCCTCACTCCAACAACTTTCAAAACTCTTGCACACTCAATTTTCGGGACGAAAATTCCTTCAAGTTGGGTATAATGTGACATCCCCGAAAATCAGGTATAATTTCATTTCGGTTCCGTGTATTGTATTGTATGTTATATTTTATTATATAAAATATAATTAGCACACGTTGCGATAATTAGCGGGCTATAAATTATAATTGTATCTAGAAACCGAACACCAAACCCAACCCGCCACCCACTCCCCTTGGCGGCCCAAGTTAACCCAAACCGCCACCCCTTCCCCTTGTGCGAAACAAAAAAGCCCAACCCACCTCTCTTCCCTCCCTTACGACACAATGCAGCCCAACTCACTTTCTTTTTCCCTTGCAGCCCATTAAGCCCAAGCTGCCCAAACACCCCATCTGTTTTGATATATACGTAAGTTGTGCATGCATAAACCAAACCCTACTTCTTGATTTCTGTGTGCGACGGCAGAAGAGAACCAGCACCCCCTACTCTCGCGATCTCTCCCTCTCGCTACTCTCTTTCTCTCTTGCAACTCCTCTCTAGTTTAACAAATCATCCTTGCAAGGTTAGTCTCGTTTAAATGGTTGTTTTATGTTCAAATCATTGTATACATGGCTGCGTTTCTTTGATGTTTTATGATAATCTTGTTGTTATAATGTTCACTTCATGTATTAGAATGATATGCTTGCATATGAGAATGATGGCTGTGTTTGTGAAGATACTAGGGTGTTGTTTGCTTAGGGTTTGTGTAAATATTGATATATTAGATGATATAGGACATGATAACCTGCTAAAAATCGATGTAACAAAGCGCCATGATCGTTTAAACATGTTTTGGTACCATAAAAACTGAAAACAGAACGCTGATATACATTTACAGCCAACTTCGATTGGCTGTAAACTGATCGTTAATTATCGAAAAGTGGAATTTCTGAAGCCTAAAACGTGTATTTTTGTAAAACACTTCAAATGGCGCCAGATTCGTAATTTTCTGAGGTCGTTTGCTATTTTTAAATGATTATTTAGTGCAGCAGCTGAAGCTGCGTAATTTCTGCAGAATTTGCAGGTTGTTTATCGAGTCGTATCTCATAGTCTGTATGGGTTAGGTCACGAAATTTGTACAGTAACCGGAGACGGGAGTTTCCAAAAATCTCCCACTGGAGTTTTGTTAATCGGATGAACGATGATTTTTAAATGATTTTTCTCGTGGACTGCAGTCAGAAAGCGACGAATCTGACTGCAGACTAGTAAATGAATTTTTATTAATAATTGGTAAAGGTTTAGGACTTGAAATTTTACACTAATTCTACAGACTAATCGACACCTTCTGTAAAATTATTGGAATTTTTGGAAACATAGGAACTATTTTATAAAAATTCCCGAAAACAGCCCAGTTTTGAGTGTACAAACTGAAACAAGATAACTTGCATTTATGTGTATCTAAGCGTTACATATGCTACCTGAGAATGAACGAGCCTGTTATTACCAAGTTAGACATTATTTGAAAGTGTCGTATGCTATATATATATAAATCGTCAACGTAATTGCCTGGAACATGTTAAGTTAATTGCATTAATGTATGTATATTTCTTGAACATGCTAATAAATTAAGTGGTAATCATAATAGGACGTGATTGAACCACTTTGACTCTATTTTCGTAAAAGTCTAACCAAGCAATTTAAGGTGAGTTCACGGCCCCTATTCTTTTAAACGTTTACAAAAACACAGGGGGAGAAAACATGTACACGTTACAGTGATATATGGGTTTATTATATTACCGTACAGTAACGCCTTTCTATTTAGAGTTATGTTCTGCGGTTATGGTCACAAGGGAGCATATATCACATGTTAGTCCCCTTAAAACCTATGATGCCGTTAGTATTAGATTATAGCGAGGGAATTTTTAGTAGTACTACTGGGCCCGACAAGCCCCACTCGAACTGCTCATGCCAGTTAGACCGAACGTTGATGGTCACGAGTGTAGAATTTGCCTAACTTTTTAGCCATGATTGGTGATAGGCCTGGCACAAACAGGGGTAGCAACGTCAGCTTCGAATCGAACACTTTGTTGGCATGACCTAGGCTAGCTACCTAAACATATAACATGAACTGCTAAACTACTTAACATTAATCTGATTCGGTTTGGATCAGGGAAACTTATGAGACATTGGTTCGGGGTTGAAACAAGGGGGAAAAACTTATGATTAAAATTGTGAACTAAAACCTATGAACTCACTCTTCATTAATTGTTGACACTTGTTCTCCTTTTCATTTTTTCTCAGGATGTTAAGGTATCATTTCCGCATAGGAGCATGGCACGAGCATGAAAAACTATTTCTTTTAAACGCTTTGCATTTGACTTCTTAAGTATTTTGGTTTGGGCGTTTGTTTTGGCGCACACTTTATTTACATTTATTTACGCTTCCGCATTTATTAAACTTCATGGTTGGATTTGTTTAAACATATATTTTTGCATGTAGAGTCGTTCTATATGACTAGTGTCTTGGATCCTGGTTTGTCACGCGCCTCCGGTAAAACCCCGCAAGTGGATTTTTGAGGGTGTGACAATTCTTAGTTCATACTTTAGTCTCGTTACTTCGTGTGATGAGGGACACGTTCATTCTTGTGAATACTTGGGTTTGACAATTAGTATTGCATGCTAGCTTACCTTGTATACAATTTCCATGTCGATTTGAGTAAATTCTTTTAAATTCTTTTATACTTATACTAGGTTTCTATGTTGAATTTTGTTGAATTTGTTGTATTTGAATTATGTTGTATTTGACTTAGAAATGAATGGATTTGAATTTAAATATTGTCGCATATAGTGTTATGATGCCTTGAGCAACCTATTTTGTCTCACTCCGATGTTTCGCCATCGATTGTGGTGTGACATTCATGTTGTCAAAGAGTTCAACAATGGTTTTTTCGTGTTGTTAAAGAGTTGAACAATGAAAATAGATGGCGAGTGCCCGATCAAATTGATGGGGTCATGTAGGAACAAGGTTCAAGTCTACCGGTCTGTTAGGATGCCTCAGCTGCATACATCACTTCACTTCCACTTGACACCTATCGTAATGATTAACGGCTCGTCTCGCGTGACCTTCTCTTGAATTCTCAAAACTTCTGTCGCTCCATCCCCGCATGGGTAGAGAACCCGTCGCTATCTCGGTTGTGCTACCGGAGGCTCTGGGGAAGTTGGAATAGGAGAGCACTCATCTTGGGGTTGGCTTACTACTTAGATGCTTTCAGCAGTTATCCGCTCTGCAGTTGGCTACCCAGCGTTTACCGTGGGCATGATAACTGGTACACTAGAGGTGTGTCCTTCGGTCCTCTCGTACTAGGGAAAGGTCCTCACAATGCTCTAACGCCCACACCGGATATGGACCAAACTGTCTCCTAAACGTTCTGAACCCAGCTCACGTATCGCTTTAATGGGCGAACAACCCGACCCTTGGAACATACTACAGCCAAGGTGGCGAACAGCCGACATCGAGGTGCCAAACCTTCCCATCGATGTGAGCTCTTGGGGAAGATCAGCCTGTTATCCCTAGAGTAACTTTTATACGTTGAGCGACGACCCTTCCACTCGGCACCGTCGGATCACTAAGGCCGACTTTCGTCCCTGCTCGACGGTTGGGTATTGCAGTCAAGCTCCCTTCTGCCTTTGCACTCGAGGGCCAATCTCCGTCCGGCCCGAGGAAACCTTTGCACGCCTCCGTTACCTTTTGGGAGGCCTACGCACCATAGAAACTGTCTACCTAAGACTGTCCCTTGGCCCGTACGTCCTAACACAAGGTTATAATTCTAGCTCTTCCAGAGTGGTATCTCACTAATGGCTCGGACCCCCCAGAAGGAGGCCTTCTTCGCCTTCCACCTAAGCTGCGCAGAAAGGCCCAAAGCCAATCCTAGGGAATAGTGAAGCTTCATAGGGTTTTTCTATCCAGGTGCAGGTAGTCCGCATCTTCACAGACATGTCTATTTTACCGAGCCTCTATCCGAGACAGTGCCAAGATCATTACGCCTTTCGTGCGGGTCTGAACTTACCCGACAAGGAATTTTGCTACCTTAGGACCGTTATAGTTACCGCCGCCGTTCACCGGGGCTTCGGTCGCCGGCTCCCCTGTCAGCCCCCATACATGGTCTTACGCCTTTGCAGAGACCTGTGTTTTTGGTAAACAGTCGCCCGGTGTAGGTCCGGGATACTCCTTTGTTCCATAGCCCTGGGGCTATTTACAACTATCCAATTAAGAATTCTCAGATGTACTAGTACTAGCCATAACAAATGTGAAGCTATACGACTTAACTCCAACATAACGAGTCTCATATAACTGGCCCTTTTAGCGACTTGAATATTGCCTAATTGCTCTCGCGCATTTACAATTATTGCTTCTGTGAACATAGTAGCTAAATAATCCCAACGTGTTACATAACGCAAATATTGTATAATATGTATAATTTTTCGATTTTCCGGAATTTTTTCCATACCTCTGTGTAAATAACCCAATATTGGTTCACAATCAATAACATCTTCACCATATAGAGTAACAATGAGTCGAAGAACACCATGCATTGATGGGTGGTGAGGTCCCATATTGACTATCATGAGGTCTTTTCTTGTAGATGGTACAGTAATTGTTTTTTCGGATTCATTCTTGCATGAATGGCTGAAAGCAAAAAGAAGTCCATGAAACTTTAAGCGAATCATTCAAACTAACTCGTCAAATTAATGATTTTTTCTTTCTCGGATATCCAACTGCCCTATTAATTCTTTATAACGCACTCTATATTTTTTTTTGAGAAATAAGCTAGGAACCGTTGACGTTTCCCAAAAATTTTCTGCAGACCTCTCTGAGATAAATAGTCTTTTTTGTGCAATTCCAAATGTTAAGTAAGTCTCCGTATCTTATTGGTGAAACTTACTACTTGAAATTCAACAGATCCTCTGTTTTCTTTGTTTTCTTCTTGTTCTTTCAAAATAATGGAAATAAATGAATTTTTACCATAAAAGAATTTGACACTCCCCTTTTTACAGATATTGATTTTATTGATCAAGTAATAATAATGTCAGAAATTTTAATGTAGTATACACAATAATCATAGTTTATTTATATTCATTTTATCAATTAACATTAATTCCATTTTATCAATTAACATTAATTAATCCGATTTTTGAGTTCATTTGGATAGTGATACAAAAAGACGATTTGCAAATAGTTTAGTACAAAGATTCTGCTTATTAATTTATAGCTTTAATTGATACGCCATTTCCTTATTTTTTTATCATAAACTGGGATGTAAGACCGTACATGTGTGCATGGGTTACTTGTATATAACATGGATATTACAGATCGCAGACAGCAAAAAATAAAAAATATTGATGGATAGAACAATAGAATATATAGGAAACTCAAAAATTGAAATTAGGGTACATATATATCCTTAACATGCTAAAGCGGCTCCCATTATTGGTATCAAACCAATAGCGATTCATACAAGCTAAATCATCTAATCGATAATTAGGCAAAAAAAGAAATTTAATTTAATTGATTGATTTTTTTCTGTCAATATTTTCACTTTCATCCAAAAATCGACTCTAGTTTTTTATTTTGTTCTCCTTGCAAAAGAATTTCTTTCTATGCACATTATTTTGATTCTTTAAATTGAAGGAAATTAGAATTCTCAATTCTCTATGAAGTCTAGACGATAAAACTTTTCCAGGAATAAGCAAATCATAATTCTTTTTGTCTCTATTTAGAGTTTTATGTCTTGGAATGGATTCATCAAAATGATTCTTAGCAACATTTTGGGGGTTTCGGTATCTTTGATTACTTTGGTGCTTACTTTTATGAACCAACGAAATACATGATTTGATACATAAAAAACTGTCCGTCATTTTTTACAGATAGACGGGCGGGTTCCATAATTAATATTCCCTTTCTTGTTAATTGTGTAAGATTTAAACGTCTCATCATTATATCCAAGTTCATTTCTTTCCTTATAGGTATGAATTTTCTTACTTTATTAGGCTAACCAAGAGACCATATATCTGGATATTATTCTCATTTTTTGATTCAATTGATTCAAACGTCCAGTCCATCTTAATTGCAAAGGAAAACCTCCTTTGAGTAATATTTGTAGTTTTTCGGTCGATTCTAAAAAGGATTCTCCAATATTGTTTTGATTCTTTAATTCAAAATATTGTTTGAATTGGATGGACTAAAATTGAAAAAATCCTCATCCTCTTTGTGCATTCCCTTGATATTTTGATTTTCACTAAAATTTGGATTGATATTCAAATTAAAAAGAAGTAAGTTGCTTTGGATAAACCAAGGTTTTTCTTTATATTTATGATAAAGTATCAAAAACTCTGGAAATAAAAAAAATTGCGGATTTTATATGGGGCGATTTAAGATTAAGAATTTTTCATTCATTCCCATCCAATCAAAAGACATTCTCATCCGGTCAAAAAAGACCTTTTTGTAATGATTTCAAAATTTGAATCAATCGGAAGATAAAAAAGATCATTATTCGGAATTTTATCCCTTATTTTGATTTGGTCCTTATTAGATTCATTAGATTCAATCTGAATATTTTTATTCAATTTCCAACCCAAATATTTCTATCTGTATTTTTTTTGATATATATAATATCACTATTTTCCTAGATAATTCTTGATAGGAATATTTTGAGTAAGTTAACAGTTTTTTCTTTCTTTTGGTGGAATTTTCTTGCTTATTATTTGGTTCTAATTATGATCTATAAATATAGGACTTCTTATTAGTTTTAGAATGAATATATTTATATGATAAACGATCATATCAATAGTTTTTTTGAAAACTCTCTTCTTTATTGGGTAATAAATTGACATTCAATTTTTGTTTTTTTAATCAAATAATTGGTCTTTTTCATAGGAATACCCTTTATTTAGATCCTTATTTTGAGACGGCTGGCATTTATTTTTCCATTTCGCCATTTTTGTGGGACTAATCTGGACGGTGTTAATCTGAGATAAATCATATTGATAATGACCTCTTAACAAGTTTTTCCATGGATTCATTCCATAATAATTTCGAAGTTTCTTACGTCTTACTTACGGAATCAAAGATTCATTGTCTTCCAAAAAAATCTATTATTTCATTCTTAAGAAAAAAAGACGGTTCATGAAGAATGGATCTTTGTGATAGTTTTAAAAATACATATTTTTGTGACAAGTAAGATAACTCAAAAAAAATATTTGACTTCCGCTTACTATTTCTAAGATTATCAAAACCTTTTTTATAGTCCTAGTCGAAATAAAGTCAATTTGATTTTGTTTTGTTTTATTAATCTTTTCTTTATTTGTTTGGTTATTGTTAATGCATTTCTCAATAATTTTTTTGTTGATCCATAAAAAGTTGTAGAGCGATTATGCGCATATTAATGATACATAGAAAGATATGTGTGTATATTTTTTCAATGAAAATTTTAACTATTAATTCAATATTATTTCTTTTTAATATTATATTATTTCTTTTTAATATTTTCCAAATTTTTGGGGTGCTTCTTATTATTCTTTTTTTTCAGCGTTACTGTTTTTTTATTTTTTTTCATTATTTCTATTTGATTTCTGATTGTGTTTCTTCTATCAATTCTATGTTTCATTTCTTCTTCTGTCTGTGAATAATTTGTCAAACCTTTAGATCGATTTTGACTAAGTGATTCATGAATTATCTTATTGCTGATTATAGAATCCTTTTCTCTTTCGGTTTCATTTGATTCATATATTTCTCTCCGTATAAATAATGGAATTTTCTTTCCTTTTAAAAGTTCTTTTAGTATTTGTTTTACAAAGAAAAAGACTTTTGCTTCTTTTTTTTATTTTTTAAAGCTATTATTAACAACTTCTTCCCAACTTCTTTCACTGTAAAAAATACGTTTATATTCACGACTTGTCTCAAACAAGAGAAAGAAACAAGTATCTTATTTTTATAGATATTCACGATATGTTTCCTATGGTAACTGAGTTCATGAATTATGGCCAACAAACAATACAAGCTGCAAGGTATATTGGTCAAGGTTTCGTGATTACCTTATCACACGCGAATCGTTAGCTGTAACTATTCAATACCCCTACGAAAAATTATCACATCCGAGCGTTTCCGCGGTCGAATCCACTTTGAATTCGATAAATGCATTGCTGTGAAATATGTGTTCGTGTATGTCCTATAGATCTACCCGTTGTTGATTGAAAATTGGAAACTGATATTAGAAAGAAACGATTGCTTAATTACATATTGATTTCAGAATATGTATATTTTGTGATAATTGCGTGAGTATTGTCCAACAAATTGCTTATCAATGACCGAAGAATATGAACTTTCTACTTACGATCGTCACGAATTGAATTATAATCAAATTGCTTTGGGTCGGTTACCAATGTCAATAATTGACGATTACACAATTCGAACAATTTTAAATTTGCCTAAAATAAAAACTTAAGAATTCATTTTGATCTAAAGAATGAAGGTTTTTGTTTGGTGAATAACTACAATTATATTCATAATTATATTGATTAGGGAACGAGAATTTTGTTTGAATTATATTCATATGAAAAATTGATTTATTTTCTATAGTCCATATTGATGATTTAAAAATATATAGACTCACATTACTCTTTGGAGAGATTAGTCCAATAATTCAATCCGTATCCATGAAAATGGAATTTTTCAAATTGAATAATTAGTCCAGGCCTCCTTTCGAGAGTTACTTCTTTTCTCCTGACAAGGTCAATAAAGTTATGCAAGATTTTGATTTACTTATCTCTTATTTTATATATAATGGATTTACCTGGACTAATACATGATTTTCTTTTAGTCTTTCTGGGATTGGGTCTTATATTAGGGGGTCTGGGAGTAGTATTACTTGCCAATCCATTTATTCTGCCTTTTCACTGGGATTGGTTTTTTTGTATATTGTTATTCTATATTCTATGGAACTCCCGTTTTGTAGCTGCCGCGCAGCTCCTTATTTACGTAGGAGCCATAAATGTTTTAATCATTTTTGCTGTGATGTTCATAAATGGTTCAGAATATTCCAAAGATATCCATCTTTGGACCGTGGGAGATGGAGTAACTTTCGGGGTCTGTACAAGTCTTTTTGTTTCACTAATTACTAGTATTCCAGATACGTCATGGTACGGGATTATCTGGACTACAAAAGCAAACCAGATTACAGAGCAAGATCTGATAAGTAATAGTCAACAAATCGGTATTCATTTATCAACAGATTTTTTTATTCCGTTTGAAGTCATTTCAATAATTCTTTTAGTTGCGTTAATCGGCGCAATGTTGTAGCTCGTCAATAATAATTCTTTAGAATCGGAAAACCCTTGTTATGAGCTATCACATGTAATTCCTTTTTTCTATTTGACTTTGTATATAAAATCTAAATTCTTTAGTAGTTTGATCTACTCCCAATATATTCCTTTATTCCATTACTTGTTATATTCTAGTAAATCCGATTGGTTAAATTGTTGTTCATATTGAAATGAATCGAGATTGATAAGGAGTTGGTTAATGATGCTCGAGCATGTACTTGTTTTGAGTGCCTATTTATTTTTTGTCGGTCTATATGGATTGATTACAAGTCAAAAGTGGTTAGGGCTATTATATGTCTTGAACTTATATTATATGCAGTTAATCTCAATTTTGTAACATTTTCTGACTTTTTTGATAGTCGTCAATTAAAAGGAGCCATTTTTCTATTTTTGTTATAGCTATTACAGCTACCGAAGCCGCTATTGGACTCGTTATTTTTCATCAATTTGTGTAACAGAAAATCAACTCGTATAAATCAATCGAATTTATTGAATAAGCAATATTAACATATAAATTCAAATTTTCATAAATTAATTCAAATTAGCATGTCTGCCACGTAAAATATGATCATGTTATCACAAATATAAAAAAATCAAAGTATTTTGGCACTGTCAATCCAGATTTAAATAAAAAAAGCTTGGGGAACTCATCGCTTCATCTAGTACCAGCATTTAAATAAATAATTTCTTTCTCAATTTACTAGATTGAAACTTATCACGTTCAAAAATGGATAGATCCAATGTCATATTCAGTAAAGATTTATGATACATGTATCGGGTGTACTTATTGTGTCCGAGCTTGTCCAACGGATGTATTGAAATGATACATTGGGATGGATGTAAAGCCGAACAAACAGCTTCTGCTCCAAGAACAGAGGATTGTGTCGGTTGTAAGAGATGTGAATCCACCTGCCCAACAGATTTCTTGAGTGTTCGAGTTTATTTATGGCATGAAACAACCCGCAGCATGGGCATAACTTATTAATACATTACAGAAACTGAGTACATTTTTTTTACCGCCAAAACCTGTGCCCAGGTTTTTCTGGTCCAAGTTTAACTTGTCTTTACCACGAACAAATTTCCTTGGTTAACAATAATTGTAGTTTTACCAATATTTGCAGGGTCCTTAATTTTCTTTCTTCCCCATAAAGGAAATAGGGTAATTCGATGGTATACTATATGTATATGCATGTTAGAACTTCTTCTAACAACCTATTCATTCTGTTGTCATTTCCAGTTGGATGATCCATTAATCCAACTAGTAGAGGACTATAAATGGATCAATTTTTTGATTTCTGTTGGAAATTAGGAATAGATGGACTGTCTATAGGACCCTTTTATTAACAGGATATATCACTACTTTAGATACTTTAGTGGCCTGGCCTATTACTTGGGATTCTCGATTATTCCATTTCTTGATGTTAGCAATGTATAGTGGTCAAATAGGATCATTTTCTTCTCGGGACCTTTTACTGTTTTTCATCATGTGGGAATTAGAATGAATTCCAGTTTATCTACTTCTATCCATGTGGGGAGGAAAGAAACGTCTCTACTGAGCCACAAAATTTATTTTATACACTACGGGGGGTTCCATTTTTCTCTTAACGAGAGTTCTGGGTGTCGGTTTATATGGTTCAAATGAACCAACATTAAATTTTGAAACATCAGTTAATCAGTCATCTCCTGTGGCTTTGGAAATCATATTCTATATTGGATTTTTAATTGCTTTTGCTGTCAAATTGCCGATTCTACCCCTACATACATGGTTACCAGATACCCACGGAGAGACGCATTACAGTACTTGTATGCTTCTAGCCGGAATTTTATTAAAAATGGGAGCGTATGGATTGATCTGAATTAATATGGAATTATTACCACATGCTCATTCTATATTTTCTCCTTGGTTGATGGTAGTAGGCACAATACAAATAATCTATGCAGCTTCAACATCTCCTAGCCAACGTAATTTAAAAAAAAGAATAGCCTATTCCTCCGTAAAGCAATCCCATATGTCACTAAGGTCACTATAGAAATTGTTTGACTTCAATGATTTCTTTTTATATTTAAGATGTTAAATATTAGAGTTTTGTACTCCATATAATATTGACGACTTACTGTTAATCAAAGTAGTATGTTAAACTGAACCCTTTACTCATAATGAAATCACAACACCATTGACCCGTGCTAAAACCGCAGATGCTCTTTGAACCCGTGTTAAAAGAATGGCTGCAACTTTACATGCTAGGCTTTGAGTATAACACCACAACCGGTGTTGTGCAACACACACCTGCAAAATCCAAAAGAAAACCTTCCGAATCCAAAAAGCCCACCAAATCTAAACAACCCAAAAAGGTAACTCTGAAAGATGAGATCCTAGAGGATATACATGTGACAACACAAATGTCAGTTGCAACCACAACCCTCCATCCAATTCCACCAACTATTTTACCTCTATTTCATGCAATTGAGATAACTCAGACACAAATCACCTATCTAAGAGAGTACACCTCCACATGGGCTGAGTCTGAGACCCATCTCATTGCTAATCTACACGTAACTCTTGGTAGTAGTTCAAGTGAAGTAGCCACTACAATTGAAGAAACAACAGTTTCTGAATTGGACAATGATTACATCAATAGGACTTCTTGAAGGCAACAACTGTTGAGACTACAATTGTAACCTCTGTTCCAGTTAGAGTCCCAAAACCAAGAAAAAGGGGCATTTGAGTATCTTAATTTGGAGACTTCTCCAATTAAGACCTCAAATACAACTACCTTTGCTAGGAGTTCAGATGATCCTATTATATTAGGTGATGAACTGAGATATAGAGAACTGACGGATAAAGTGACTTGTATGGAATCATCAATTAATGAGATAAAACAGATGGTGAAACAGATGTTACAAAAGTTTCAAAGTCAACCATCCACACAACAAATTTCCAATGAGATATGGAAATCCGTGTAACCTATCATTCTAGCTCAAAAGAGTTTGGCTGAAACCCACCATGAAATATACATGAAGCTTATCTATAATAGGGTGGATGAAAGTTACAAAGATACTCAAGCAGACATCAAGGGCATCAAAGAACATTTGATAGAGACCACTGGCTCTGCCCCAGCTACTGTTATTCAAGAAGATGTAGTAGATGATGCCAAAAAGGGGAGAATGATACTTTGAGAAAGTTGCAGCCTTTATCACATGCAAAACCAAAACCAAAGGTGCAACAAAAGCTAGACCAATCCCTTTGTCATCAAAACCTATCACTTCATCACCATCCTCATCATCTTCATATAAAACCACTTCACTTCCACCCATATATCAACCACCATCCATTCTACCTTTTGCTACCAAATATCCTTTAGAACTGATGGCTGTGCGAAAAGAAGTTGAATCATTCTTCATAGTAGAGGATATGTCAAAACTAGACTCTCCATCTCTCTTTGGTTACAGGAAGCCAAGAAATTTAGATGAATATCTAATGTTGAAGGCCAAACAGGCTGAGAACATAGCCAAAGAGAAGAGCAAAGGGAAAGATGACAGGACTACTCAAGGTATTTTGTCTTATGAGATGAGCAAAGTGAGAGAAATTGAAGACTTTGCCAAAGATATAAGTAAGTCCATGTCAGAAAAGGCTGTAAATGTTAAGCTTGAGGAAGAACTGAAGCAGGATTATCTTGACCACATAATGAAGCACAAACCTTACAAAGCAAATAGAGCACTATTCAAATAGTGGTCAACAAATGATATCAAAGAAGAAATTGACAGAATACAAGCAATGCTCAATGATACTATACCCAAGCCAACACCACCTAATTAGAAGAAATACAGGCAGATGGATCAAAATAGAGCTTTAAAGCTTAAAAGAATGAAACAAAAACCGGTTGCTGCAAACTATGGTAGTACAAGTTCTGTTGCAAGATGGTCAGAATCCATGGTTGTAGACCACCTACAAGAAACTGGAAGAGTTTAGAAAAACGTTCATTCACTTCCTAGAAAGCCAGATTATTCAACAGTAGTGGTTATCCCTCAACAGACCCAAACCTCCAAAAAACATTCTTCAATCACTGTTTTACCAAGGTAAAAGACAATGGCAGATGATGATAAGAAGAGGTTTGAAGAAACAAAAAGAGGGAATCAAAAGTCAACTACTTTACCATACAGATGCTACAAGTAAGAAACTGAGAGAAACTATAGCAACCTTGCTAGCAAATGCCATTCACCAAGCTCAATAATAAGTCTTATCTCAAGAAAACCAATTGATCTAAAAATTCTAAAGTGGAAGTCATCCTCAAACACCCATGAATTGACTCTGCTCAAATCAGATGGTTTAGTCAAGAAGCTAAGAATGGAGGATGCATATGGTCTCAATGTAGATGACCTCCAAGATCTTTTGAACCTTGAACTCGAAAGGGATTTTGAAGATTTCTCTATGAACTTTGAACTAAAGTTCAAAGCGCAAATCAGGGAACTATTGTTGAGAAATAAAGATCGGCAATAAAAGGGTTTTGACATCATCTGTTCTAGGGGGAGACTGTTGGATCTATTGAACCCTACAAAAGAACTGATGCTTGAAAAGCCAAAACTTCTAATATCTTATCCTTCATAATAAAGATCTGCTGCTCTAAACTCTGCTGGGAATAAAGACTATTCACAAGATATGTTTAAAGGCTAAGCTCTGCTGGAAGCAAAGGTCTGCTGATGAGAAACTCTGATGAAGATAAAGTCAGTTGAAGGAAAGTCTGCTGAAGACTAACAAAGGATGAAGCCCTACAGAGGAAATCTCAACAATTATTTTCATCAGAGTTTATATTTTATTTTATTGTAACAATGTTTAGTCTAGTAGTGTTTAGAGTTTGTTAGTTTGTTAAATGTAACTTTCAAAGTGACGTCAGCCTAAGATGCTTAGTGGTTAGAAATGTACAATAAATAGAACAGTGCATGTACTGTTCTATTCATCACTTTCCTCATTGACATTCTTGTACGAACAAAAGAGTGACCTTGGGCTGATGGAGAGTTGAAATCTTTCATGCACGCAAACATTTGATTTATAAGAGAATGTTAGTGAAAGCAATCTTTCTATTGTTGTGATTTCAAAGTTTACTATTTCCGCTGCATAATTCATACTTGTTTATCTTCTTCCATCGATTTCATCTTAAACACTCACAACAATATCAAACTCAGATCCTAACAACCTTTTTAAGTTCAAAGTCAAAAATATAAACTATGGTAGCATGTGAAACGACTTAGCACACATCTATATATAGCCATTTACATGATTTTCTTTAAGTTGTAAGTTATAACCCGTGCCATTCGTATGGTAAATAGATTAATTTACATCACCTTACCTGCCTACGGAAATTATGCCCTCTGCCATTTTATAGTACATAAGAAACACCAACTTTAAAGTCATAGTTACATGCCGAACCATCGTAACTGAAAGCAATAAATCGTTCATAAACTAATGTCAATTGAATTAATTTCAAAGCTTACCATTTACAATAATTATGAATATAGCTGGCCAAAATGGCGACATCGTTTTTGGTGGAACCATGAACAAAGGATAGCTAAGATCGTCATTCTGATACCACCGGTTTACTCCAACCACATGAAATCAGATTAACTGTGTCGGCTTGAGCCTGAAACCTAGTCTGCGAGTAATCTCCGTTGCACATCCATTCAGCTATACCATGCCATTACTATTCAAACCGGTTCCCCTAAATTTCAAAGTCATCATAGACACCATATGTACATAAATCAATAAAAAGAATTTGAAAACAAACATATTAATTGCCACTCACAAGCTAAAACATCAATCATGAACAAAGTATATAACCAATTAAACCTAAAACCTAACCAATCAAGTAGCCAAACAACAATAAATCAATTTCAGTGTAGAAATACGAATATACGATACAAATTGAGAGCCAGTTGAGTAATTATCAACCAAGACGACTATTCATGTTTATTTATTAAATAAACGAATTACAGGCCTATAATACGTTTCTACCATTATGAATGTTGAGTTAACCTAAAGGAAGCATAATTCAGGCACGATCAAATCAACATTATAACTAATCACAAATATTACAAATTGAGAAGATAATCATACTTGAGATCACGAATTATAGGCCTGTTATCCGTTCTGGAACAGTCGTCAGTCATCGGAGTTTTGCTCTTAAGTAATATTCACATCATGTCGTTCACATCTATGGATCAATTGAGTTTTGCTATTAAATCTTTTGACGATTGAATTGCCTAACCTAGGGTTTAGATTGACGGGTGAATCAATGAAAGTAGGTTTAGATTTTATTAACCATTTGATCAAAGTGTGAGGAGATGAGGAGAGAAGAATTGGAGATGAATCTAGGGCAACGATTTGATAGAAGTTCACAGGCCTAGTTTGAGGAGATGAGCAGATGGTGAGGGGATGAGGTGAGCCATGCGTGAGATGTTTTATAACGGTAAATTAAGTATTCATATGTTGCCACGTACCACTAAGACTGTGGCAATTCAACGATTTTTTTACACTAATTTGCCACCAAAAATAACCTTTCGTGGAAAGTTGTTTTTTATTTTGCTACCATCTTAATCGGTAGCTAATTATAGTTGCAGTTGCCAAATTTTGTAGTAGGAATTTGTCCCCTTTGCCATCCCTAGACTCTTCACAAGATATACTGGAGTCTGGGTTTTAGACCGTGTTTGAAATAGACTTTTATTATCAAGTATGGAATTCGAATTACCTAAATCTGTCCCAAACATCTCTCTTTTCAAAGATACACTAGAGTCTACAGGAATGCAGTAGTCTATCATACGTTTTGAAACAATGTGCATTAAGAAAATCAAATTAAAAACAATAATTCATAAAAGTCTGCTCAAAATTAAATTTTCTACAACAGAAATTCCAACCTCTAGACCTCCAAAAGATGAAAAAGGATGTTTATCCTTTCTTTCCTATTGAATATATTTTTATTTATTTCCGTGTAATATAGAAACTAATAAGGAAAATATAAAGTAAAAAACATTTTATCATAACAAAGAATATAATTGACAAAAGTAAAACTCGCAATTTTGAATTACGATGCATAGACAGAAAACTAAACGAGGATATAAAACTTCAGAGAACATGTACTCCAGATATTTTTCATCCAGAATTTTTTCATCTAACCATCAAAACTACATAGTTTTGATTCAATCCAATTAAACATTAATTTTCACAAAACCTTTACCTAAATTATCCCATCTTTTTTCCTCCCATTCAAACCTATTTCTAACTTCATATTTTTTTACGTAAATACGTAGCACTCTTGCCGAATCCCAAAGTAAGCATCCTCAGTATTCTAATCTTCATTGTACCATAAAAGTTTTTGTTGTACATCTATAAGATTAACAACCGTTTAAAAAAATTATAAAGCTAATTGATGAAATCATATGGTTTTTCAAGTTTCAATATTAAAAATCTATAAATAAGATTAACAACCGTTTAAAAAAAATCCCCATTAAACCGTCATATTAGGCCTAGTATATTAAACCGTCATATTAGCCTATATTATTATATCAAACCAAGTCATATATTTCTCGTATTATTACCGTCATATTAGCCCTTATATATTAAACCTCATATCAGGTATTGTAAGATCTACAAAACTCGGCATCTGGAAATGCAATGCAATCTGACTTTGTATTACAAAACAAAACTAACTAATACTTGTTAGTTTTCAGGGCCCATGTGGTTTGTTCTAAACTAAGGATTTAGTCTTTATATTTTAAATAACATTTATTATTAATATAATAAATCAAGATGGATATATTTGATATTCTTAGTATTATAAAAGGGGATATATTTAATTTTGATTTTGGGTCGCGTATATATTAAATCAAGCAAATTTATAGCCGGAAATATGTAGCTTTTAGTTAATATTAAAGTTGCTTGAATTAATTTAAAATTGCCATTATACACATTAATAGCATTGATGAACATTTATTTATACTTATTTACTAATGGTGAAAGTAAGCTATTTAGAAAATTTATGTAACCTTTAATAATTAATACTTGGGTAAAAGAAAAGAAAACTACAATAACATAAATTATTAAGAGGGTTTAACCGTGCATGGTATATTTCTCATTTTATTATTAAAATTTTTTATATTACGTAAACCGTTTTATTAGCCTTAACTATATTAACGATCTTTTTTTATACTTTAAACTAATAAATCATACTAATCCTTTTAACTTTAAACAAAACAATCATACTAATCATTTTATCTTTAAACAAAAACAAAGATAATGCTTTTAAAATTTAAACAAAAAATTCTATCATTATTTTTCTATAAGAATACAAGATCGTTTTGAAAATTCTAAAGTTCATATTCTCAGCAAGTTCAAGCCAAATCAATTCAAGTTAAAGTTCATTCTTCATTAAAGCCACGTCTACTCAAGTTGTTCATTGCTAGTTTCCTTCATTGTGGATCTCAAACTTCAAGGTAACACTTATGAATATACTTATTTTAATTTAAGTAATTGTCCATCAATTTCAATACAATTTTATTGGTTTGCCAGTAATGTTGCATTTAGTATAATTCATAAGTCTTATAAATTCGATGATTAAAAATCAATTCTATTCACATGGAATTGGATGTATGAAATTAGACGTACTGACCCAAGATTTGTGACCAACATGAAACTTTTTCTTATGATTGCTCATCATGTGAAAGAAGGAAACGAACTTGTTCGGTGTCCTTGTATGGAATGTAAAAATTTTACCGACTTCAAGGATATACGAGATATCGAGTATCATTTGTTGAGAAATGGATTTATGTTTAATTATACTTGTTGGTCAAAACACGGGGAGTCACTTGCTAATTGTAGCACAACCTCGATAAATTTAGGCTCTAATTATAATAATGAGAACAACGCTCCGCATATAGAGATGACAGTCATAATTTAAAACGAGGGCTATGATAATATAAACGAGGTCAATGATAATTTCAATGACATGTGCAATGATTTGGAAACTAATGCTGATGATAGTGATCTAGAAAAACTACAACAATTATTTGCCGACCAAGAAAAACCGTTATATGTTGGTTGTACAAAATTTTCTAAGCTTAGCGCTGTGTTAAAACTCTTTAACCTAAAGGCAAACTACAGTTGGAGCAATAAGTGTTTTACATGTCTATTGGAGTTATTGCATGACATGCTACCCATAGACAACGAGTAACCCGAATCAGTGTACCAAGCTAAGAAATTGATGTGTCCAATGGAATTAGAGGTAGAAAGAATACATGCATGTCCCAATGATTGTATGTTGTATAAAAATCAGTACGACAAAGCTCATACGGGTGTTACATGTGGTGAATCAAGATACAAACGTAAAAATGAAACTAATGATTATGACGACATGTGATAAAAAACGGGCCTCCAGCTAAATTATTGTGGTATTTCCCTATTACCAAGATTAAAGCGTTTATTTGCTAATCCTAAAGAGTCAAAGTTATTGTGTAGGCATTCTGAAGAGCATAAGGATCATGGAAAGTTAAGACATGTAGTGGATTCACCTCAGTGGAGAAACTTTTATTATGATTATCCCGATTTTGGAATCGAGGTTAGAAATATATGATTTGGTCTTAGTTCAGACGGTATCAATCCTTTCGGAAACATGAGTAGTCGTCATAGTACTTGGCCGGTTCTTTTATGCATCTACAACCTTCCTCCATGGCTATACATAAAAAGAAAATACATAATGATGTCATTGTTAATTCAGGGTCCAAAACAACCTCGTAATGACATTGATGTTTATTTGTCTCCTTTGATTGATGACCTTAAAACCTTATGGAGCTCGGGTGTAGACATGTACGATGCTTATGAAAAGACGAACTTTAAGTTACGCGCAATTATTTTTTGCACTATAAGTGATTTCCCAGCATACGCCAATTTGTCAGGATATAGTACAAAAGGTACACTAGCTTGTCCTGTTTGTGAAAACGAAACAAGCTCTATAAGATTAAAACATTTCAAAAAAATTGTGTATATGGGACATCGACGATTTCTTCCACGAGATCACTATTATCGAAGACTCACAGAAGAGTTTGACGGAAATGAGGAGCTCGGAAGGGCTAGGAAAGGTTTTGATGCGTTTTCACGAGTAGAAAATATGAATACCATTCTAGGAAAAATATCTCGTACGGAGATCAGAGACAATTGGAAAAAGAGGTCAATTTTTTGGGATTTGCTTATTGGAAAAGTTTGGAAGTTCGACATTGCCTAGATGTTATGCATATTGAGAAAAATGTGTGCGATAGTTTGTTGGCCTATTGTTAAACATCCCTGGAAAACTAAAGATGGGATTAGTGTTCATAAAGACATGGAAGAAATGGGAATACGTAAAGACCTTGCCCTGTTGAGAGAGCTAAGAGTATTTATCTCCCACCGGCATGTCATACCATGTCACGTGAAGAAAAAAAAAGTTTTGTCAATGTTTCACAGTATTAAAGTTCCATCTAGTTATTAGCAAATATTAAAAGGCTGGTGTTGATGAAAGAATGTAAATTGCTCGGTACGAAGTCTCATGATTGTCATGTTTTGATGACACATATGATTCCTATTGCAATTCACAGGTTGTTACCGAAGGAATCCGACATACAATCACAAAACTTTGTTTATTTTTTTAACATGATTCATTCAAAGGTTATTGATCCCAAAGTATTGGATAGTTGGGAGAAGGATATTTATATTACCCTTTGTGAACTAGAGATGTACTTTCCACCATCCTTTTTTGATATAATGGTTCATCTAGTATCTCATATCGTAAAAGAGATAAAGTCTTGTGGTCATGTGTTCCTACGATACATGTATCCCTTTGAAAGATATATGGGTGTGTTAAAAGGTTATGTGAGAAATAATAATCGACCAGAAGGTAGGATTGTTCAAGGGTATACTTCTGAAGAGGCGACTGAGTTCTTCACAGTATTGATATCACAACATTTATAAAATATTTGAGTTTTGTTAATCAATAATGACATTGTAATACTTGATTTATTTGCAGGGTATTTGGAAGGCATTAAAAGCATTGGTGTTCCTAAATCATATCATTCAGGTCGACTTGCAGGCATTGGAGGAGTTGGTAAGAGATTAATCACCCCACCATCTGATGAGATACAAATTGCTCATTTTACAATTTTACAACACATGACATGTATTGCTCCATATGTTAATGAACACAAGAATATGCTATGATTGACACACTTGCGCAAGTCAGATAATTGGTATACCAAACAGCATAGCGAGGGGTTTTGTGATTGGTTGAAGAAAAAGGTGGAGGAAACTTATGGTCAACCAAAATGTTGATAAAACTGTGGAGAAACTCGGGATGGGGCCAGATTTTAGAGTAATATCTTACCAAGTGTATGATATTAACGGTTATACATTTTACACTAAAAACCAATGATAAAAGTGCAACGCAAAATAGCGGAGTCACACAAATAGCTTCAAGTACAAAGGGCGACAAAATGATAATCGCCAAAGAATCATATTACGGTGTCATACAAGAAATTTGGGAGTTATCGCATTCCTCGTTCACAATACCTTTGTTTAGATGTAAGTGGGTTAATAATCGCACAGGTGTTAAAGTTGACGAACATGGTTTTACACTTGTTGACCTTACAACGGATGGGTATAAATCAGACCATTCATTCTCGCAACTCAATCCACACAAGTAATTTTTTGTTAAAGACCCATGCAATCCAAGATACCATATAGTATTGCAAGGTAAGCAATGTATTCTTGGTGTTGATGATGTTGACGACGAGGACGAATACAACCAGTTTGACGAATTACCACCATTTTCTGTCGATATTCAAGAGGGTAACGATTATATCACCGTTGGCACCTCATACTTACGACGATCTGACCACGACGACGGATATCTATAGAAAAACCAACCCAAACCAAAAAGTAAAGGTTTGATATATACACACACAACACATATATTCTATCTCTATATAAATAATTAAACTAAACTAAAGTTATAAATAAAAGTTTATTTTTTGCAGGATAGACAATGATGAATACTTACGATCTGAGCACAAAGAAGAGATATTTGTTGATAAACGAGTTATGTTCCATGTTTTTAGTCTACAACTATGATTTTCTTTGATGAATTTATGAACTTATAATATTATTTTCATACTTATGCATTTACTTAAATTTTCGTACTTATGCATTTACTTAAATAAATAGACTAGATGTTTTTGTTTCCACTTTATATTGTTATGTGTGAGAATTCATATTTTATGAAGTAATTTTAGAAACGGTTTTAACCAGTTGTACCGAATGGTTCAACCGGGTGACTTCTTAACCATATATAATTCCATAAAAATACAATTCAGCTCCAAAAATAATCTAAAACCACATGATCTTATAATAAAAAATCAACTTTTTTCTCAAAGTATTATAAAATAAAAGACTACAATACGTTTATGGTATTAGAGTGTTGAATACATCAAGTTCAAGATCGCTTAAAAGAGGAAATTCATCATCCTAATTTAAACTCAAAATCTTAACCTGGGATTAAACCATTAGGCCGGAATTATCAGATATATCGACGGTTCAAAAACTATACCGGACTCAACCATATAGGACAATAAACCATAACCAGTTCAACCAGCATTACCGATGTTCCGAACCGATATTTAAAAGATTGCTCCTGACTCCTCCAATAAATCATGCAAAACATGTAACCAATATTTCCATATAAATAAAGTGGTAGGTAGGAACAACAATTAAAAAAAACTAAAAAAAACAAAACTATAAATAAATACTAACTCAACTCCCACGAAACCCAACATTCAATATTCACTCATCCACCACCCAATTCCACTTCTCTAGTTAACACTTTGACTTTCCAATCTCCCCAAATGTCTCTACTAACCCTACTTCTGGCTCGGCAACAAAAGTTTAAAGTTAAAGAAAAAGGAACCATCTGTACAGAGTAGAACCCCTTTGTTCTTCAGTTTGAGGTACTTATTTGAAGCTTTTGCAAGCTTGGAAACACAGCCCCTGACCATTTCTTCCACCCACGCATATCACGAAAAGTCAGATTTTCAAGTGAAGGAAATGCTTGACCAGTCCCAAATAACTCAACACCCACAACTTCCACTCCATCTAAGCCTTCAATTAACAACTCCTTCAGTGACGGTAGTTGTCCCAGTCGCGGTATTGATCTACATCTCTTACAGCCATTTTGTAATGGTTGGACAAATCACCTTTCTTAATCTGTTTAAGGTTTTTACAAAAGTTACTGACCTTTGGAATCTGGTGCGTTCCTGAGACTTGATTTCCGCCGAGTTGATTTGGGTTATGTTTTTATATCCGGTGGATAAACAGATCGATTGGCGATTGCAATTTGAAATTTATATCTTTGATATATTTATCCATATGTGTAAAAATAAAAATAAATTGATCATCAAATTTTCAATAACAAGCGAGTTGCCTCGAGATTCATCTAAGTCATGATCGAGCTCAAATTTCAGGTTAGTAAATGATTCTCCTGCGTTTGATATTACTGATATGCTCCTGCGTTTTATATTACTGGGCTTTTTTAATTATATTGTTGGGTTTTTTTAATTATATTGTTGGGCTTTTTAAATAAATTATAATGTGAGTTTTGTGGCTGGACAATTTTTATCAAGCATGAATTAGGTTTTAATCTAAAATTGTTCCCCCAAATTAACAGTTCTCTTTTTACAACGCTCGCCCCCAATCAACGCTACATCATCAGTCAATCGATAATCTCCAACCTCTAATCTGCAATCATCGTAATTCTTTAGTTTTCTTTGCTGGATGAGTATGATTTTGTTTAATTTCAATCTTGTTGTTTGATTCCTTGCTTAATCTCTTAATGTTCTATTGGACGGTTATCCTATTTGTTGCATGGCAAAGTCCGGAACTTTTCTTTTACTCTATTGAGTGAAGGTGTGGATTTCTCCATTGAATTATTTAATTTTAGTTGAGTTTTAGTTCCTTTTTCTTTAATTAGCTTTTTTTGAAGTAAACCCTTTAACCTGCTATTAAAAACTGAATATCATCACAAAAGGTAGCACCAAAGTGTATGAACACAATTGTTTTAAATATTTTACTATATCCACTGTTAAAACCTAAAATGCTTTTAAGGTCAAACATTCAAGTGTATTTAGAGTTTAGAAACTTAGTATCTAATATTTTTAATGTCTAAATTTTTATCCAACTTCTTTATTACCGTTTTCATTTATAACTTCAATTTTATTACAAATTAGACATCATATCATTAGTGGTTGCTTTTGATTGAGAAAGAATTTAGTAGGTGCTTGTGATGGGAAGGATGAACAGCATTAACATTCATACATTGTTTTTAGATTACATTTTTAGTTGAAACTGCATTTTTATGAAATTATATGGTTAAATAGTTAACTCGGTTGAACCATCCGGTACAACCCGGATTGAACCAATTCCAAGCCCAGTCATTATAGTTTAAGAACCGGTTTTTTAAAACATTGGTTGGTGGTTTACACCAATCATATGGTGATGAATGATGATGATTGTTCTTCTATTTCTTCTTATTTTGTTGTGTTTAGGTTAGGCAAAATCTAAAAAAAACCAATTTTCTGATTGAAACTAGACCATATATTTAAAGATGGTTAAGTGTCATAATCAATTTGACCTATACTTGTCTCTTTGTTACACGCAACATATCACTTTCCATATTATGTTTTTTTTAGAAATCAAGTTTAAAAATGTCGGAGAAGAAAAGAGGGCAGTTTCTAAATGCAAAAAGAAGCTTTCAAATCCGGATCAATCTAAAGTTGATTTTAATGAGGAGGGTATAGCGATCGGTAAGAATGCAGGGCGCTTTATGTCTTGGATTGTTGTCGAATGTAAAAGAAAGATCTCGTACAATAAACGTGCCAGAAAAGTAAACCCTAAAATATATGAAGATATTTAGGAATACGCTAAGGTATTGTTTCTTCTTTTTTTCTTTTAGCTAGTGGGATTCCCCACGCTATGTTGCGGAACCTGGTCGGTATCGATTAGGTTTGTTACGATACCGACACTTGCTATAGTTTACCATAACAAAAAATACTATATTTTTAATACAACTCTATTTTCAACAAAATTATACCAAAAAGTAATAGATCGTAAGTTTTCTTTGCTCAATGTTATGATACCATTTTTCATGTTAATACAAAACTCCATCTAATTTAGTCACATTGTTAATATAGAATAAAAAAAGAGAGTAGAAGGAATAAATGTAAAAATGACATGGCTGATGGACCCCAACCTGTTGTAGAGTGAAATTCAATCTCATTGGGCAAAACTTGTGTGGGCAGAGCACCATTCTAAGTTCTATAACAGCCCAAAATTCAAGTAACAATTGCCATGACACCCAAACCTGAACATACCAAAAAAATCCTCATTATAATCGGTGCATTATAGCCACCAACATAGCTTTTAAAATATATAAGAATTTGTTATATATATATATATATTTATTAATTTTTGTTTATAAATTGGCAAAAGCTTTGGAATTCTTTGTTGTCATGTTTAATTAACAAATTGTTTTTAGCAAATGTTTAATTGTTAATTATAATACGTAGCGAATTTGGGATATTCCTAGCAACCTCGGAAAACAAAAAACATTAGAAAAGGGAAAGAAGATAATGAGACAATTTCATTACGAACTTAGAAAAAAAATATGTTTAAAAGAAGAATCTTCAAATAAAGATAAAAATAAAAACCCCGTTAAAGAGAAAGGGAAACTTCCTTTGAAGATTACGATTAACTAGACGGGGACCATGGAAGTCTTTCGTTGCAAGTGTTGAGACCGAAGAGTGGAAGGTAATTTGTGATTTATTTATTTATTTGTTATTATTATTATTATTAAACACTTATTATAATGTTTTTAAAGAAAATAAGTGAAAAAGCAAAGAAGAGCGTAAAAGAAAACATTAACCCCACGTGTGTAAGGGAGATGTGGTTTTGTTGGACTGGCGCCCCACATTGAAAGTAGATGGAATCAGCTTGTTTGAAGCTATCCACATTTAGAAACTATCGAACATCCTAGCTCTATAAGGAATGCAATAAGTAAAGCACGTCTTAATCGATCACAAAGCTATATAAACTTAGAGAAAACCTTATATCAAATGGTGAATTGGCAGGATTACTTGAATTATTGGTAAGTATTTATATAATTACTACATAAATTTATAGTAATCAAAATTTTGACCGTCACATTTTTTGAACAGGATAAAAAAGAAAAACAAAAACAACGAATGATGATGGCTCTTATTCTACAAAGAAAAATAAGAGCAAGGTTGTAGAGACATCGGCTGGGGAGATCCTTGGTAGTCCTGGATAGGCTTTGTGGCTGGTAATTCATCAGAAATCTTGGTAACATAATATCAAAGTTTGTTTATTTATTTATTTTAGATATATATATACTAAAAGCTACCTTTTACAGTCTATTAAAAAATGTGAACTTCTGCATCTTGACGACCAAGGTGCTCTTAAGGTTGTAGCTATTGGCTGTGTTCATCCTACTGATGATAGGTTTGTACATGGATGCCCAATAATAGATGGTTTCGCCAAAGTTCAAATAGATAGGGTTGTAGAAGGTTGTGGATTGACTCGTCTTTTGCCAGATGTATTTGTGGTGAAATAGAACTTTTGAAAGATACAAAAGGAAGTTTTATTCAATGGCCCGTTAAATTAATAAAAGTATATATTATATAAATAATATTTGTATATTGATTTCATTTATTGTATACTAATATTTTTTATAACGTACAAATTTTGAACAAAGATTCTCCTCAAACTTAGAACCATGTCATCAATTTATAAGTACACCTTATAGGCTACATGTTATGTTTAATATATATTATTATTTTTAATTCTTGATATTAAAAAACAATATGCTTTGCCATTGTAGTTTGAGGCAACATCTACTGACCAACAACAAGCGATTCCAAATGAAAGAAACGAGTATCAAATATACTCGTATGCATTACAAGATGAGACTTTTAATAAATTGGTAAACACATTATTTATATATGTGTGTGTATGTGTTTATATTTATGTTTGTTTACTAATTAACCATTGTTATTGATTGATGTATTTCATTGATAAACAGTTTTCTAAGAATACAACGGCCGAGCATGTTTCTTTTCATAAACCTACTGAGCCTATTAATGTTAATCAACCTAATGAGCCTTTCATGCTTATCAACATACCAAGCCCGTTATTGCTAATCAACCTACAAAGACCGTTCATGCTAATCAATCTACCGAGCCCATTCTTGACTGTCAGCATACCAAACCTATTTTTGCTTCTAAACCTTCAAGAGAAAGAACAAAAGTATCAAAAGAAAAACAAAAGTATTAGAACTTTTAGAAATAGCGAGGTCCAGGCCTCAAAACATATATGGATTAGCGCAAAAAGTGGCACTTAATATGAAAAACCTTGTCTATTGTATTTACTTTGCCAACTGGGATGTATGAGGAACATGTTCAGGAGACATTGAATTTGAGGCGGTTATACAGTTATGTGTCAACGGTTGGGTAGATGTTTGCTTTGTGCGTTGGTTCACAATGTATGTTCCACTAATTTTTATTTAAATATTTTATGTTTTTTTTTACTATATAACCGAGGGTTACTAATCTTATCACATTTCTTTCTACTTTTATTTCAGGTATTTATATGTAGCTGGGAACGGGAGGGTTTAAATAATACTGCATATTTTTATCCTCGTTATATTGAAGGTGAACTTGTCTCAGAGATGATGGTGACTTTGTGATTGACTACATTAAAAAGGTCATCTCTTTCATAAGGATAAACAATGGTTTATTCGCATCATATATAGCCGGTATTCTATTTGTTTCATATCAAGATCATTTATATTAATGCTTCAACTTTCTTTTAGTTATGTTTGAATATTGTTTTCTTTTTTATTTGTTAAGTGTTTCTTAAATTTGACCATTTTACACAGGGAACACACTGGGTATTAATTATACTTCAACATCATCCGGTATATAAAACTTGGAAGGGTACATATTTGATTCACGTAAAGGTAAAAATGATAATGATTATTCATGTTACAAGATTACACATTATTCAAACAGACCATAGAAAAAATATGACGTGGACTAAGATTAAAGTAAGTTCTGATTCATTTTTTGTAGTTTGTTTATTTTTATATTTTATTTAACTAATTGTAAGTTCAATTAACTATTTAGTGTGGTCTACAACCTAATGGATGGGAGTGCGGTTATTGTGTTATGTTGGCTATGTATGATTTTTTTATTTGTAACTAAGAACATACGGTAAGTATATTTTGTACATTCCTATTTATATACGTTTAAGAACAATGTGTATTAAACCATAACCTAATTTTATATATCTTTATGTTTTAGTTGGTAATAAAACTACAATGGTTCGTCAAGGTGAAATTGATGAATTTGTAGAGCGTACTTTAAAGGTGTTTATATCATCTTTTGGTGATGCTGAGGATGAGGAGGATCAATGAAGATAAGTGTATTAGTAGGCGAATCTATTCATAGTATGTTTTTTCTAGTTTTTCTACATTTTTATAAATGTTTAGGAAACTTGAGTGAAACTAAGAACATAGTCTTTTGATTCATCATATTGAGAATTAATTGCAAAGATGGTTAAGTCACTTTAATCCGTTCGTCTATTTGACCCCAAGGGCCTAGGCACACATATATTATTAGGGATTCATAGGAGCAACACATGGCTTTATATTAAAGTTGACTATAGTTGGCATGACTTATGCATTAAAATTTTCTAGAATTTGGAATCGTGCTTTATTTTAATCCTAAATGGTAGCTGATAAACATTTTTTGTGTTTTGATCAATGGCAAAGGAATTCTAGTTAACTGGTCAGAGCTTGTGGTGGATGAAGGAAGTTGCACATAGTCAAAGAGGTTTTTGAAGTGTTTTTTGCATGGGTGTAAAGCTGAATGATTTGATTTTTTTCTTTGTTAAATTGAATGCTTGACTAATGGGTCAAGATGGATTCTTTAGCTATTTATAAAACGGTTGATTGTTTGGTATATCCTTTTCATATATGTGTTTGTAAATCTCATGAATCAAGATGAACTACATATGGGTCTGGGTGAAATATATGGATGCACCACCCAACTAACCGGCTTAGTCCCACCACAAACCGTCTTATTAGGCTTTAATATGATGCTTTATAAATATGACGGTCAATACACTAGAAACCATCTTATTAACATACCACAAACCGTCTTATTAGGACCTTTTAAATATGACTAGACCTTATATAATAAATATAAATATGACGGTTATAGAAAAAGTCATTACCAAATTAGAATTAACATACAAATATGACGCAAATGAAAATGCTTAAATGTTTTAATACCATAATATACGCTAATGACAAAAATGCTTGTCTTTTAAGACGATTAATATACGGTCATATTTGATTGAAAAACTGCCATATTAGATCTCTCTTTTTGTACTAGTGTATGTAGGTTTGAATTGAAGAAGAAAGATGAGATAATTTAGAAATGGTTGAAAGATGAGATAGTTTAGACAATGGTTTTATGAAAATTAATCTTTAATTTTAGTTTGTACTAATCAAAACTATACAAGTTATATGTGCAACATTCCTAAACTCCCAATATTCACTTATCTTTAAAACTTATTACAATATTATGTAACAAAGAGAATAATTAATTGTGATTGAAAATCTAACTTATTTCACAGCAGTTCATACTATTTCCATCAATCAATTTTGAATGAACAAAAATCCATAAAAATAAATTCAATGGTCAACCATAAAAATACACATGCAAGTTCTTGAAAAAGACAAGAGTAGATTCATACTCACAAAATTCATAACAGTTATTAAAATAATATGATTATTGGACAAATGCTTACTCAAATTTAAAAACCATAAACTGCTACTACTAATAATAATAGTAGTGATAATTGTAATATTTAATAGTAAGCTTTAGTAGGATACTAGGAAGAGAAAAATCAGACTTTAGTACCAATAAACTGAATTATAGTCACAAATTTATTTTAAAGCTTACCCAAAAATGAATACTTAACTTATTCAATAATTAAAACAAACTAATATTTTGGATCTACGCTTGGACGAGACTATTATACCGAACCAGAAGTAAACATAAAAAAGTTAAACCATGGCACTACGCATGACTGTTGTGACATGTTAAGGCGAAAAATTAGACCGAACTTAAAACATATAAAAGAATAACTACGTCGACTCAGGACCTGCGCGTTGCAACGGGGCCTGTAAACAGGCAAACCATAGACGTATAAGCGTTGAACCACACACGCACGTCATAGCGTGTTAATTCGCAAAATTTAGACTGAAATGTAAAACGAAAAATTTGTAAAGATGGAAAGTATGGGAGACCAAAGTTGAAATTGGAGAAGTATTGGGGTTAAAATGAAAAATGCTTTGTGACAAACTTGTAGAAGATGAAAAGTATAGATGTTAAAAGGAAAAAAAATAATAGTAAAAGACGTTGAACCACACACGTGTATTGCGACGTGCTAACTCACAAATGTTTGACCAAAACATGAACATAAAAAAATAATTAAGTCGATTTAGGACCCACACGTTGCGACAAGGCCATTAAACCACAAAAAAATATTTTGTGATCAAAGTTGAAAGTAGAAACGTGTTTGGGTTAAAAATAAAAAAAAAGTTATTTATCACAACTTTTTAAAGGTGGAAAAGTATAGGGGTTAAAGCATGAAAATTTCTTTGTGATAAACTTGCAAAGGTTGAAAAGTACAAGGTATAGTCTAGAAGTCTAACTAGTGTTTTAATTCAGTTTTGTAAGAAGATATTTTGATTCTACTGTACATGTACAATTTGAATTGCTAAAATGGAACTTCAAAGTAGTGTGTAAGGGTTGCACAGGGGTTAAAACAATAGGAACACATGACCAATAAGTTGGCTAGCTAGCTTCTTTTTCCAACTTTCAGTTCCATGCTAAACAAAACTACACATACATGTATTGCAAACTAAGTTTAAAACGCTACAAAAGCCGTTTGGAATGAGTAGATGATAAACATTAAGTAAACCTTCTGTATGATATAATTTCCAAACACATCGGTCATCATCAAAGTATGAGCATGAGGCATAACCTCAGAGATATTAATTCTTAATATTCTTCAACTATTTATCTTCCAGTAAAAAGTAAATGGCTATTTACTCTAAAACAACTAAATCTAATCATATTCACATAAAGTAAAGCCTACAAACATAAATCCATCCGTAATCACTATGGTACCGTTTTTACTTTTTGAAGTCAAGCTAAGAACATTCACATTCAAAGTTTTATAGTTTATTTTAAAAAAATACAATAGGGTAAAGATTCAAACTTGAGACCTATTATAAGATATTGAAACCCTTAATCACTCAGTTTTGAAGTCAAACTAAGAACGTTCACAACTTCAAAGTTTAATAGTTTATTTAAAAATGACAGGGTTCATATAATATATATATATATATATAATATATTAAAATATATAATATATATACGGTAGGGTTCTAGAGTGAACACTAAGTTGAGAGTCAACTGTGTGAACTAATCTGAGCCATTGGATTATATCATTTAGAGATTTTTAAACAATGACAAGATTATAATTATGATGTTGTAACTTCTCTTTAAATTAATTGATAGAATGGTATTTGCGTCTTTTGTAAATTGCATTTATTAAACAATATTATCAAAATCCTAAAATCTTGTTAGTTTCCATATATACAAGACACGAAGTTGTTAATGTATACACATGTGTACAGTCTCGATAGTATAAGTTTATAGAAGATACACAGATCCTAGTTTATACACATGTGTACAGTCTTGCTAACTATACAAGATACACAGATGTTAATTTGTACACATATGTACTTGAATAATACACATGTGTATAAATCTTGTTTATACCGACCTGTGGGAACAAGATTTAATTATACACAAGTGTATAAGTCTTGTATAAACTGACCTGTATACACATATGTAAAAAACGTAATTTAGTTAGCTTTAATACTTAATTTTAAAAAGAAGATAAGAGTTTATTTAAAAATAAACATTAGCCCTTTAATCTCTTATAATTAAAATAATAGAAAAATAATTAAAAATGAGAGAGAGAGTTAAGAGATGAGAAAATTAAGGGATTTTAATTAAAAGTACTTAGACTAATATCAATATTACCCTTTTAATCTAAAAAATATCAAAGACCAAGATTAGTTCACTCAGTTCACTCTCAAAAAGTTGTTCACAAATAATCCTAATCCTATATATATAATATATATAGGGCAGGGTTCATACAATAATTACCTTAATTGCGAGAACCGCGAGAACCAATGTGAACACAAAAAAACTAAAAAAAAACACTCAAAATATTTTTTAATATTCTTTTTTGAAAAAATCGCTATTTTTTGTCAATAAAAGAAGCAAATTTTTTTTCTAGTAACAATTATTGATACACATGTGCATAAGTATTATTTCTTGGCCAAATTCCATACATTACCAGTAGTAGACAATCGCATTTTCATTTACACTACCATCCGCAATACACTATTTTTACATTACCAATATTAAAATTGCACATATGCATAATTATTTATAAACATGATATAACGTGTTTTGGTACAAAAAGTTTGTGATTTTTCAATGATTAAGTAGGGCCATATACATATTTTTTTGGTTAGTTATATCTAGTGGTTGATGGCTTGGTTATATTTGTCACTTTATGATTTAATATGTTGTTTAGATGGTATAAAGGGTGTTGATATACATGTAATAAAGTGAAATATTGGTAATGATATTGTATTATGGATTGTAAGAGGTAAGGGTATTGTATTTTGGATGGTAAGAGGTAATGGTAGTGTATTATGGATGATATGATAGATGAAAGGGAAACGTATTCGAATTAGTGTACCAAAACACGTTATATCATGTTCATACATATAGATGCAAATGTGCATTTCTAATATTGTTAATGTAAAAAGTAGTGTATTATGGATGGTAGTGTAAATAGATGTGCAATTGTCTAATATTGGTAATATATTACAGAATTTGTCAAAAAAATGATACATATGCAAATGTGCATGGATATTTGTTACTCGAAATTTTTTTGTTTTTTTTAATAAAGAAAAATAGCGATTTTAATATATATATATAATTTATGTGTTTTTTTAATTTTTTAGGTATTTTTGGTTGTGTTTAAATTGGTTCTTGTGGTCTCGAAATAAAGGGTGGTTCCTAACGGATCCTTATCCTATATAGGATAAGGATCCGTAGATAAGTATCTGTTAGGAACCATCCTTTATTCCGAGGACCGTATATTTTTTTGGTGCGTGGGGGTGGGTTTAGGTTTTTGGGAGGTGATGGAGTGGGGTGGGTGTTTAGGTTTTGGGTGGTGGTGGAGTGAGTTTATTTTGTTGTGTTCACATTGGTTCTTATAATTTTTGCAATAAGAGTGGTTCTCAAATGAACCATATCCTATATATATAGGTGAAATAATTCAAACATAGGGTACTAGTTCCTTAAAGCACTCTTTTACCGAATCACATCATCAATTACGTTTCACATATACTTATCAAATACACTCCTAAACTTGTTTTACTAACAAGTATACCATTATCACTATCTATACAAGTTCAATCGTTACTTGCATATAATTTCACATATATTGTCATTTAGACATTTCATCAAACATTTGGTGTACGTACTACCTTCTAAGCATAATGTACAAGTATTTTAAGCATGTTCTTCCTGATTCATTTCATGAACCATTAGATTCAAGCAAAATCACATAATCATCATTTCTACATCAAGTTTATCTATCATATAACACCTTGTGCATCACAATATTACATCTACATGTTCATCATCTTCACTCTCATGCAATGGGTTTCCATCTAAATCATCCCATAACTAAAATTTCACCATGATTCAACTTTCACATGATAGCATTAACAAGTATTCTTTCTAATTTCAACCAATTTCACGGATTTATCCTAACCCACTTCATGAATAGTCACCAAATCAGAAATTTTTCAACTTACCATATGTTCATTAGGATGAGATGGTAAGGATTCTTCATTCATGCATTGATTTGGCTTCACATCCTTGTTCAATTTCATCAATTTGTGGGGTTGTGGGGAAGAACCCTAATTCTTCTTCATGTGTGTCGACACACACAAAAAACACACACACAAGATCCCTGCCCACTCTTTTAGATGCAAACTTTAATCCAATTTCCTACCTTTAGTCCCTCTAGTTTGCCATTTATCACATTTACCACAAATCCTTATATTTTATCATAAGACTTATAATTCTAACTAAGTTAAATAACTTAGTTATCACCTTTCATTCCATATCTTATGAAACCATACTAGTGAGTCAAACATTCGGGTTTTGGAGCGTTACAAATCCACCCCCTTCAGGAGGTTTCGCCCCCGAAACCTTTCTCATTCCTGCTAAACCAATTCTACTCTTACTTTTTATCTAATCATGATGCTTACTATGATATGGGTACATTAGGGATCTTGGCAAAAATTTTATTCATACATAAACATAATTGTTCACCCCTTCTTAATCAAGCAAAATTTCTTTCATAATTACATAAAGTCAGAATCTTATCCAGAGCTCTTATTAGTGTCATATTCACTTTATAATGCTAGTTCCTAGCATACATTACCACTAGCGGTTCATTCATCGAATTTATCCCAAGTGTATGCCATTGCTCGTACGAGCCTCAGTTATGGCTTGTTCTATATTTCTTATTAAGTCTAACACATTCATACACTTTTAATCAAATTAGATCGATTCATTTCATCATATTCATATTTCATATATGATATTTTCATTTTGTTTGCCATGGGCGAACCCCATAATCCGATTATTAACGTTCTGTCTGATTACTTTCATATTCACATGGGGGGTAAACTTGTAATAATAATACGCATTACCATAAACATTTAGTTATTTAATAATACTACAACATAACCACCATTTTTTTATACTTACTTATCTGTGCTAAATTCGAGGGTTTAGCATCATTCTACATTTTCTTCCATTAATGTCACTTTGTCTTCTACCCTCTTTACGCATTAAATATTCTACATAAGTAATTATGTTGTGCAAATTCATCGTACGAGCATTTATCCGATACCCGAGATTTTCACTCAAGGCATTTAATGTTTCCTTAATATGACCTGAATTTTCTTCTTATGTTGACTGTTAAAAGTCAAACATTCCATTCCATACCATATTTATCTTATCATTCCTTTCCTTAGTTCGTATGTTGTATTCAATCTACCAATTCATACTTATCATTCACGAGTTAAACATTTTACTAACCTTGATTTTATTTCATTAATCATCGATCCGTCATCCGGATTGCCCATTTCTTTATGAGTCCAAGCTAGAACTGAATTGCCTTCGTCCATCCATGTGATGAGTTTCCGCTCATGCACATTCTTTTCCAACTCTACCAGCTTTACTCACCTAGAGTTCTATCATTTTCATCTATAAAATGAAGGATTAGCATCTTTCATTGACATTCTTTCAAGTATAGCGTTTATCAGATTATCTTGTTTTGCATACTAGTCATTTTCTAGATTCCTTTAAATCATTAGTCAGTTTGACCCATTCTCAACGAGTCAATACATAACCATTCTTTAACATACCAATTTCATTCGGTTTTTTTTTCATTGTATTCGGGGTTAATTCACATATGTTCCTTTGTAAATCCTTTTTAAGGGGTATCTATATTACGCATTGCATTCTTTACATAATACTTTCAAAATTTGTAAATAATTATTTACCGACTTCTACGGTTTAAATCTTGTAGATCAAACTGGCATATATTATTTATTATTTATATATTTTGGGGTGGTGTGATGTACTTACCTCCAAACCAAACATGCTTACAAAAACATCATCTCATTGTTTCAGCATTTCTTGCATAACTTTACTTTCCCATCCATACTTAAACCACACATCTGGGTCGTAGCTTGTTGTTCGCCTCAACTCTCATGAGTTATTTGTTAACATGCGCAACATGTAATTTATCCAATATTTCTTTCCTTTAACTAAACTTTTCTCAATACTACAATAACTTTCAAAAGGGTTATACTTACTTCATGCATCAAACCCTTCAAGCTATTTTACAATTACTTTCCTTATAATTAATCATCCCAACTTTGTTGACCCTTCAGGAAGTTAAACCTATCCCACACGTGTTTTGTTCTTACTTAATTACTTAAGAATTCTAGTCTTCTCATTCTTACATATTACTCTTGTGTGTTAGATCCATATTGCCTACGGATATTAATCTTTCCTCATGCTTTGCTTTCTTTTACGTTTGAATCCTTCTATGGGTTCAAACCTTCCATTCATACCTTTAGTTCTTTTATGTTTGAATTTCATCAGTGGATTCAAATATTTCATTCTTACTTTTCATGAAAATTATATTACATCTTTGACATAACTTCCCTTATACTGGGTTTATGCTAGAAAACTTTTATAATTCGATTTTACCCTCCAGTATGACATTAGACCAAAATGACTTCCACCCAAGTTACTAGATGCATTCCTCTTGGGTTAATCTATTACCCAATTTGTCACATTCTTCTTTAGTCTAGCTATAAGCTCCTACAGGAGCATAACCTTTCATACATACCTGACGCAAGTCCAAAACCATTGATCTTATCCATAACTTTGCAATGGTTATTTCTTTCCAATTTATGGCAAGGCATGCCCATTCATTACGCTTACCTATAAGCATAAAACTTTGATCACCAAAACATTAAATACCGAGTTCAAATGGCGAGCACCACTTGACCCGCATGACTCGTTTGTCCTTTCAAACCATTCTTGCATACAACATATTTGCATATATACATATAAAACATAACTTAAATATTATTTGCTTTAAGGAACGTTCACTTGTTTGTTTCGAACTTACAGTTCCAAACATTTACATTCTTATCCCACGTCCTTACCGGTTTGGTCCGAACTTACTTACGGATTCGAACATTTCATTCTCATTATACATTCTGACTGTTTGATCCATACTTATACGATTAGAACATTTTCATTCTCATTATACATTCTGACTTGTTTGATCGTACTTACTTACGGATTCGCATTTTCATTCTCATTATACATTCCTGCTTGTTTGATCCGTACTTACTGACGGATTCAAACATTTTCATTCTCATTATACATTCCTGCTTGTTTGATCCATACTTACTGAGGATTCAAACGTTTTCTTTCTTATACATTCCCTCCACTTCTTGAGAGTCTAACAAATCTTTCCACCCACAAGTCAACTTATTCCCAACTCCATCGGACATATATACGTTGATTATCATGCTTTCACGAATGTCATATGCTTCTTGTGTACTGGCCAGGTGCACAATCCACATACTAGTTTCGTGCCTTCATGATAGTCATCACCTTATGTCCGAAGAAATGGGTTTCAGTTCGTGCAACATTTTTAAAACCTTTCGAAACAATATCATTGTCCTTTGTTTAATATTTACCCTCCCCAAGGAGATTCTTCCTTTTTCCCTTACAACCGGTACATATATATATAATATATAATAATATTGTGTACCTGGGTCCATCTGTCTAATTACATGCTTTGGTATTCATCCTAGACCGCATTCTGGATCATTCTCTTCAACCCTTTAAGCTTACCTTGAATATACAATTCAATTAGTTTCTTTAGGAATACATATAAGCATACTTACATCCACTTACACATTTAGATCTTGATCGAGTCTAGGATTGTACGGGTCCTTTATCACAAGAGCACACGGGTTTGAGTTCAAGTACTACCCTTTTTGTACTTGATTTCACTCAAACCATGGCTCTGATACCAACTTGTAAGGCCCTAACGCATTATGACCCAAAATGACGCAGCGGAAATATAACCATAAAATTCTTTCTTTATTAACTATATAACATACTTAAAGGGTTTGTTTATAAATATTTGGACGCTTCCTTAAAAGATTTACTATGTTCATTTTGCTTGACTTGCCGTATGTAATGCATAATGCAAGTTATGAAATCTCTCTTCCCGTACAATCCTTGCTCTTTGACTCGATCTTCGTCCACACATCTCCTTTGATGATACTGGTAATCTGACTAATCTGCGGTCACCACATACACAACCAACACATTAGTAGAGGGTGACATCTTACATAATTAAATGGATATATAATAAATCAATAACCACATAGTATTCTTTCTATGTATACTTCTCCATAATTATATCCTTCTAAATTTGTTCTGTATACCGGACTTCACACTTTCGAATGGCCAACACTTACATACCTGCATTCCTGTTTCATTCTCATTAGCAGTACAATTAGTAAAACATAATATCAACGTATTACAAACCTCCAAATTCGCGTAAGCACTTACCACTGATCTACATTCAATAAGTTACACTTCATGTTTACACTCGCACGCATCAATATACATACATACATGCAAGTTACGTTTGGTTGTTACACAAGCACCGTACTTAAATCGTATATCTCTATTCATCAATGTTCGTAGTGTTAATAAGTTGATTCTTTCTTGCCTGTAACACTTCTACTCAATCCGAGTTTTAATCATACAACTACATAACTGTGTTGGCACCCACACATGAAACCACATTCACTATATGTATATCAAGACTTGTACTTTCACTCTTACTTTATTTTTACAAGCCTAGCATCACTTAATCGCCTTAAAAACATCTTACGAGAACCGGGTTGGAGCCGGAATTAGTCGTTACAAGAACACAAAAATAATTAGAAAGTTGACTAATCCTGCCTACCGTAGCTTACGGTAGGCATGTTCTTGCCGACAATTAAATCTCTACCGTAAGCTACGGTTAGCTACCGTAGCTTACGGTAACCACGTTCTGCCAAAAATAAAATCCTCTACCGTAAGCTACGGTTGCTGCTGCAGATTTGGAGCTCCAGCTTATTTGACCGTTTCGAGTCCCTTTCGTTCATGCATGTTCCGATTCATTTCAAATTAAACATATAATATCTAAACGAGGTCCTGTTTCTCTTAATACTATCGTCGTCTCACTTTAACAATAAATTTTACATGTGTACAAGCCATTTGTGCTTTAATTATGTCGTTTAACGATAGCTTACCACTTGGATTTATTCCATTCGGTTTATATCATACAACTTCCATTTAGTTGACTATTATCAACCCAATATTATCTAACTCATCTTAGTACCTCCATTGTTCTTACATTCCCATGGCTTCTTCAACAATTCAAAATAAAACATTTCCATTAAAGTATCTAAAGAGTGATTCTGGAAATCACTTACCTTAGCGTCCGAATTCACATCCGTTACCTTGCCTCCCTTTTAACCCCTTAGCCTTCCATGCTTCCATCCATCTTGACATGATCCCTATACTTTCATGTCATCACAATCACATTCTTGTTAGCATACACGATTGTACATATTAACGATCGTATCAAATGCATAACTCACATTTGACTTTCATAAGTCAATCCTAACAAGCATAAGGCATATACTCAAATCACATCTTTACAAACTCATATTATTCATTATGTCATCACATATAACACATATTGATATATCACATACCGTATAACTTTCTATAATCTTACAATTGTGACAACAAGTCTAACCATGCTTCTTATGCCATTTGACTTTCAGAAGTCAACGTTTATCATATGAACTTTCGACATAACCTCATGTATTCGTGTCATCAATTAGGCCATATTAATGACAATATGTACATTCATACACATCCGTTTCTAATTATCGTTAAGTCACAAATTCAACTTATGGTGTACACCACCATTCAAACATAGGGTACTAGTTCCTTAAAGCACTCTTTTACCGAATCACATCATCAATTACGTTTCACATATACTTATCAAATACACTCCTAAACTCGTTTTACTAACAAGTATACCATTATCACTTTCTATACACGTTCATACCATTACTTGCATATAATTTCACATATTATTGTCATTTAGACATTTCATCAAACATTTGGTGTACGTACTACCTTCTAAGCATAATGTACAAGTATTTTAAGCATGTTCTTCCCGATTCATCTCATGAACCATTCATTCAAGAAAAATCACATAATCATCATTTCTACATCAAGTTTATATATCATAATCTATCGTATAACACCTTGTGCATCACAATATTACATTTACATGTTCATCATCTTCACTCTCATGCAATGGGTTTCCATCTAAATCATCCCATAACTAAAATTTAACCATGATTCAACTTCCACATGATAGCATTAACAAGTATTCATTCTAATTTCAACCAATTTCACGGATTTATCCTAACCCACTTCATGAATAGTCACCAAATCAGAAATTTCAACTTACCATGTGTTCATTAGGATGAGATGGTAAGGATTCTTCATTCATGCATTGATTTGGCTTCACATCCTTGTTCAATTTCATCAATTTGTGGGGTTGTGGGGAAGAAGCCTAATTTTTCTTCATGTGTGTCGACACACACAAAAAACACACACACAAGATCCCTGCCCACTCTTTTAGATGCAAACTTCAATCCAATTTCCCACCTTTAGTCCCTCTAGTTTGCCATTTATCACATTTACCACAAATCCTTATATTTTAGCATAAGACTTATAATTCTAACTAAGTTAAATAACTTAGTTATCACCTTTCATTCCATATCTTATGAAACCATACTAGTGAGTCAAACATTCGGGTTTTGGGGCATTACAAACTCCTCATACTACAGCCAATTAATGTCTAAAGCCACTACAAACCTATGCCCTAACGACCCCCCTCTATCCTATCTTGCTGTCAAACAAATTTCAACCATTCCCAATCGATAGCATGGTGCTCTAACATCTCAGTATCAATCAATGTATCACACTTCTTATATTTCGCAATTCCCAACCGAAACTCAATAAAGTGTGCTCTCTAAGTTTCCTCGTACTACAAACTGGTAATCTTTCCCTATCTACATAGTTAATTTTCGACGGCATGGATCCGCTCATTGACGTGTTTGGCTTGATCTCCCGGCGGATGGGGCATCGACCTAGGCCTCCTCTTCGGAGCGCTCGATGACAACTTGCTTGACATGTCTACAAAACAAAGTTTAGCAAAAACAAACAAATGGGCAACACATTAGTAATCACAAACTATTTTTGGTATTTCTAAGATTTTTAATTTTTTAACTAGAAACAAACTATAACATTACATTCGCATTCGAAATCGAAAACAAAAATTTAGAAAAAAATTGGGGTTACTATTACAAATCGTGATTTCCGGACGGATGCTCACCTGGATGGAGATTAAAGATTAGCGAGCTAGTCTTCTAGCTATTAAAAGAATGATAGTAAACTCATGACTCGATCAAAACACAATCTAAACTATCATAGATTCAATGCACAAACACGACACTAAAAGACTCAAAATACTGACTCAATGTAAACTACCACATCCTGACACTTTAATTGTCCTTAATTAAATCCCAATGTGACTAAAAACAAGTAAACAATGAGTGCCGAACCTCAGATTTGAGAAATTGTTGAAGTTTAGAAATTTTTGGTCCGGATGAAAACTTCCCCTTAGAGAAAGGGGTGTTATCCTTTATTTGTACTTGTTAAAACACAATCCAAATTTCGAATATTCATCAACACGATGCACATCGGCAGTATAAACCAAACATATCACAATGAAACTCCAACGTGTATCAATCCAAACCAAACCATCCCGCACCCTTTACTTGTAACCAACACACAACCATAACTTTATCAAAACACACTACACTATGACTCGACTAGACTAGCACTCTTCGACTCGACCAATCCATATGGGTGTGAAGTGGAGGGTTGTACGTGGTGGAGAAAGGTGGGTAATGGTGGAATACAGTGGTTGACCGGTGAGGAGCTCTGTCAGTGATGGAGATCGAGGGTGGGTGTAAGTAAATGTAGAATGAAGACGATTAGGGATTTTTAGGACTTTCGATGTTTTTTAAAGAGTGTCGTGTCGCGCAACGACGTTTAAGGCATCCGTCACGTGACGCAATGGAGCTTTTGACTTGTTGTTGACTTAAAGATATTGCATCACATGAGGTCTTCATGCTATGCCTCTCGCACAAAGCGATAAGACCTTTTCACAGAAAGTTTTGTTACTTTTTCAACTTTTTTACTTAGAAAGAATTTCCATATTCTTACCCAAAAGCTATTTTTAATCAAAATTTTCCTGGGACTTACCTGGAACCATGTTTTCTTGATGTTCTCCATTCTGAATTGGTTACTAATCCTTGCACAAACACACAAAACACAAACAAAAAAAAACCAAAATACTATCGATCATAACCAAAAACGAGAGACTAGACATGTACAAAACCTATATAAACTTTACACTTGGGTTCTCACCCAAGAACTTTATTCACTCATCTTCTCGGGGGATTTCGAGAGGATTTTCCACCATATCGTTGGTCAAATGGCCCTCCGATGTAGTGTTTAACCAGTGACCGTTTACCCTCCATGTATTTCCATCTAATTCATTTTGCAACTCAACTGCACCATATGGAAACACCTCTTTCACTGTGTACGGTCCCTCCCACTTGGTTTAAGTTTCCCCCAAACAATTTCAAGCAAGAATTGTATAGTAACACCTTAACTCTTTTCCTAAACCCCTTCAACCTCCTATCATCCAACGCTTTCGTCTTCTCCTTATACTCAAAGATTGTGTATACACCGCACCGCGAAGCTCCTCCAACTCATGGATTTGAAAGTAACGTCTCTTCACCACTTCGATAAGGTAATTGTTAACCGTTTTTGGAGCCCAAAGATCTCTATGTTCTTACTCGACGTGGAGGTGACATGCTTTACCATAAACAATCATGAAAGATATTGTTCCTAAAGTTGTTTTGTATGCATTTCTAAACGCCCAAAGCGTATCATCCAACTTGTCAGACCAATCCTTCCGACTCTTCCACCATGCTTTCTCTAAAATTCTCTTTACTCCTCGATTCCATTCTCCACTTGACTGCTTGTTTGTGGATGGTAACTTTGGACAGCGATGAATGACTCGATAACGCGCTAACACCTTCTCTATCATGGTTCTATAGAAGTGAGTGCCACTGTCACTAATAAGTGCTTTTGGAGTACCAAATTGAGTAAACAACTTCTTCAAGAATCTCACCACCACTTTGTCATCCTTAGTAGGTAGAGCTTGCACCTCCACCAACTTTGAAATGATCGCTAGGAGGATGTACCAGTTCCTGTTAGAAATGGAATAGTCCCATCAAATCAATGCCCCAAACTTCGGAAACTTCTTGAACTTGTATGGGTTTCGGGGCATTTCATCCTTAGATGAGATATTTCTAGTGCGTTGACTAGTGTCACATTGTTTCACGAATTCGAGGGCATCATTCACCACTAAAGGCCTAAAGAAATCACAATTAAACACCTTTTAGCGGGGTGTGATGACTTTGATGACCTCTAGTCAATCCCTCATGACAATGCCTAAGAATATCCCAACCTTCTTCTCTACTTACACATCTCCTAAGAATTCTATCTCCTTGTATTTCGGTACAAAAACGAATCATCCCAAATATATCTATTCGCATCTCAGAAAAAACTTCTTCTTCTAAGTCATCATCCCCTCTACTACCACACTAGGGAATACCTTGTTTCCCAGCTCTATGAAATCAACCAATTCGTGAGGGAATTTATCTCCAATCGCATCCTCCCATATCTTCTCTCTACTGAATCCTCTAATTGGGAGAGATGATTAGCCGCAACGTTTTCCGCTCTCTTCTTATCTTTAATCTTAATGTCGAATTTGAAAGTAAAAGGATCCACCGTATCAAACCAGGTTTGGCATTTTTCTTTGCGTAAAGGAATTGCAATGCTGGGTTGGAAATGTACAAGATAGGAACGGAATTTATCAAAGGCAAAGACAACCACTAGAAGCTCTTTCTCTGTAGTCATGTAATTCTCTTGTGCATCATTAAGGCTCTTACTAGCATAGTGTATTTGCTAGAAGTGTTTATCTCGACTTTACCCTAAGACTGCCCCACTATGTAGTCACTGGCAGCACACATGAACTTAAATGGTAAGCTCCAATCAGGTGAAACTAAGATGGAACACTAATTAAACGCTTCTACAAGAATTCGAACGCCTTAGACAGTCCCCATCAAAGACAAATGGGACGTCTTTCTCCAGAAGGCGGTAATGAGGCGAGTGATTTTGGAGAAATCCTTAATGAACGCCTATAAAAACCTGCATGACCAAGAAAATGCGAATGGATTTGACACTAGTGGGTGGTGAAGTCTACTAATGGTGTCAATCTTCGCTCTATCTACCTCTTTTATCGTAACACATCCCCTTAGTCACCATGTAGTGACACTTCTCCCAGTTCAACATTAACTTTGTCTTAGTTAAGAATCCTCTCTAAGTTAAGCAAACAATTGTTGTAGGAGCTACCATAAACTAAAAAATCATCCTTGAACCTCCATAGATGCGTTAATCATATCTTGGAAGATAGCTACCATGTATTGCTGGAATGTGGAGCGTTACATAACCCGAATGGCATGCGATGATACGCATAGGTGCCATATGGGCATGTGAAAGTGGTGTTTTCCTGATCCTCGGGTGCAATGGGGATCTAAAAATAATATGAAAATCCATCAAGGAAACACTATAATTTTTGCCCTGCTAGACCTCCAACATCTAATCAATGAACGGGAAAGGGAAATGTTCATTTTTGTGATGGCATCATTCGGTCTCTTGTAATCGATACAAACATGACAACTAGTGACTGTACGACTAGGGATGAGATCGTTCTTCTCATTTTCACCACAATCGTCCCTCCCTACTTAGGGACAACCTAAGTTAGTGTGACCCATGGGGAATCGGAAATGGGAGAGATCAAACCAACATCCATGAGTTTCAAAACCTCCTTCTTCAGGACTTCTTGCAGGTTAGGATTCAATCGTCTTTGTGGCTGCACCACGGGCCACACTGTTCCTCCATGAGTATCCTATGCTTGCAATAAGCGGGGCTGATGCCTTGGATGTCTAATAGTCTCCAGCAATGGCTTTTTTATGTGTCTTCAACACATCAAGAAGCCAAAACTTCTCATTCTCCATCAATTAAGAAGAAATAATGATGGGAAAACTAGAATTCTCACCTAAGTAAGCATAGTCTAAATGAGAGGGAAGAACCTTAAGCTCTAAAGGTGGCATTGTTTCTAACGAAGGCTTCCAACTCTCTTCACGAACCTCACTAACATCCAACTCCTCGGGAAACAAGAAGCCCCTTATTTAAACAAATCTGGCTCCTCCTAATGGTCTTTCCGACCAAGTCAGCTCCATAGATGTAGTCAAGACATCGGTCTACACAAAAGATGAACAAATTTATGAAGTAAATAGAAGTGTATGAACCACCGAAGTCATCCTGACCACCCGGATGTCTCATAGATTTGATGACCTCAAATGTGACATTTTCATCTACATATAAAGAATGATTTTCCAGTCAAAGACATCAATGAGTTCCTTTGCAGACTACTAAGATGCGAGGCACATTGGCGTCAGCCTCCATATCAAGGATCATGAAATCTAGGTGAAAAAATTTGTCAACTTTGACCAATAAGTACTCCACAATACCCCGTGGATATTTGACCGATTAGTCAATAAGGGATAATGTCATGTGCATTTGGCTTAGTTCACCTTGGTTTAGCTTCTCATAAAGAGAGTAGGGCATCAGGTTGATACTAGCACCTAAATCTACCAACAAGTGGCTCAAAGTGTCATTACTAAACACACACGAGATTGTGAAAATTCTTGGATCTGTCAGTTTCTCTGATAGTTTATTCAGAACACCATAGAACATCCCGCAGTCAAAACAATGTTCGAAAACTCCCTACTTTATCCTTTCGTTTCAGAAGATCTTTCAAAAAAATTAGCATATTTTGGTATATGTTGTAAGGCTTAGATGAAAAGGAAGATTGATTTTAAGCTGTTTGAACATGTCGAAAAAGTATCCATATTCCTTAGCATATTACTAATGCTTAAAGCGAGCATGATATGGAACACAAGAATGATCACTCTCTAGGTTAGGTATACTCTCAACTGGCTTCTTACCTAGAGTTTTCTCTACCTAAAACTCACTGTTCGGTGCGATACTAAGTAGTCCTAGCCTAGATTGCACCATACCTGGAGCCTCCATCTCTATCTCCTCGTCAACAGGTTCTGGTGACCTATCTATCCCTCCTCCTCTAGCACTACGAGTGGTGACTGCTTTCGGTTGGGCGGCCAGGTTAGTTTGAGTACTACCCGAGAACTGTCCCTTGGCCAGTTCTTCTACCCGCCTAACAATGTCACCTAGAAAATGCTCAAGATCTAAGAATGCAAATTGTTGATTTTTAAGTAGGATGTCATATTTCGCTAGAGTTTTCTAAGTAGTAGCATCCTTAGCAACTAACTATGTCAAAAAATCCACTATCTTACTAAAATGGTTCCCATTACCCCCACCTACGTTATTTCCTGAATTTTCACTAGCAAACTTACCTTGCCCTTGGTTATGATCTTGTTTTGATTGGAAAGCAAATGGATTACCTTAATGATCGTGAATTATTATTATTATTTCAGAAACCCGAATTATAATTATGTAAAGGGTTTGTGGGACCTCGGTTTCACCTCGTACTAACTCTACCTGCTCCTAGCTTAGTAAGGGCACTCTAAAGTACCATGACCTCCTGACACACACCTCACATTTATCTACTTTCATCTTTAACTCCTTCATCTCTCTTGTCAAGTTCTCAAGAGCAGTAGCCACACTAGTTTCAAGGTGACTTGGTGAACACCTCGTGTAGATGAAGGTGCAATAGGTGTGGCAGAGGAATTCCTGTTAGCAGACCGGTGCTGATACTCGGACTGGGCGAAACTCTTAAGAAGGTCATTGCATTCGGCCATACTCTTTTTTCCCATGAGGTGACCTTCTTCAAAAGTGTCGATTCGAGCCTTGGTCTCATAAATAAGATCGTTGTAGAGTTTCTCTAAAAGAGCCCAATCAGAGAGACTATGTTGAGAGCATCTGCTAAGCAGATTCTGAAAACGCTCCCAAGCAAGGTAGTATGGCTCATCGGGTTCCACCCGAAATGAGTGGATTTGGAGAGTATTTGAAATCCTTCATGAAGGGCTACCCATTTGGTGAAAGTCTCAGCAGGCTGAGAATCAAGCCAAGTGTTGGCTCATCTTGCAAGAAAAAAAGGGAACTGCTCAAGGAAGATGACATTATCATTGTCAGCTTGCAGTTTGAAGGTACCACAGATGCGAGTAAGGCGGGCAATGTGTGCGGGAGCATCCTTACCATCATGACCATGAAACTCACATGAGTTAGTTATCGTGGTCATGATGCATGAGGGTTTTGCCAAGAGTTGTCATTGTTGATTCGTAGATAGGTGATGGGAGAGTTGACTCCTGTGAAACCCTAAGTGGATTGTTGTGAATGGTATGATGGGCGGCCATTTTAGGATGAGGGTGTGGTTATTAGGTGGAGGGGTGTGGAGTATATGTTTTGGGTGCTATAGATTATGGAGTTGAGTCAAAAAAGGGTGAGCTCGAGGAAGAAGTACTAACCGCGAGTTAGAAATTCGTAAGCTTGGGAAGAACAATGGGGTGGATCCTGGGAGCAAAGATGTGGCATAAACTATAGATCAAACACAAAAGGTGTAAGAGTATCGGTGAACAGGAAAGCCACAAAACACAAAGACACTTAGCACATATATGGCAGATAAGTGTAATCAAAGCTAATAAATGCAATCGCCTAAGAGTCCCAGCAAGGGCGTAAACAACTTGATCTGCTAAAAGTAATTTCACTAAATTAACCCTAAATTAGACACCAAGTAATACTCTAAACTCTCTAACTAAACTACTGACATGCAAGTGAACCTATCGACCTAGTAAAGCTAAAGTAAATCCAGATATCAAACCCATGAGACTCCTATTGAAAACTTGAACTAGACTCAATTACTTATCTACACTACTAATTTTATGTCTTATTTGTTTGAGGGGGGTTTCTAACAATCCTAAAGCAATTAATTAATTAATTAATTAATTAAAGTGAAATAAGACACGAACTATGACTATAGAGATACTGGTAAAAGCACTACCTAGGTCAGAATTCTACACATGAATGACAAGATTTCTATCGGTAATGGAACTATTGTGGAATCGGGATCTTATTATGCTAAACTCAAAGGATGATCTAAGGACCCTCTACCCTTCTCAAGGATTTACCTAAAAGCTATTAAGGTTACAAGTTATGTGGATTCCCTCATGGGTTTCAGCTCTAATAATGAAATACCGCTAGACAATATACCTCACAGCAAAGGTTTAATACACTAGAAGCGCACGGGGTAACTATTGGTATACAAACTGACAGATTAAGTCAAGTGCAAATTAGTTTTGGTGGAAACCTTCTCTATCAAACGGTTTTGTTTAGACGGGTAGCTCGTCAGGTAAAACAAAACCGAAACAAAACCCTGAGTTCTGGATGATCAACCTATCGAGGACAAAGCGATAATTTTAATATTAAAAAATAATAGTAATATTATTATTTATAATCTAATAAATAAAAATTCGGAATAGAATTTGATAACGATTGTTAGATGTTAAATTTAAAAAAGTTATATTTTTTAGATAAAAATATCTTAACGTTTTCGATCGTTTAAATATTTCATTGTTTTTACATTTTATTTTTAAGTATTACCTTTCTATTAAACTATTATTTTATTTAAATTTAATATTGCTTTCAACATTTTAAAAAGAATTCAAATTTAATATTTTTTAACATTTTAAAAATTATATTGTTTCCGTATTATATTTCAATGTTGATTAAAAAACAATCATTAAGTAACCGAATAACTGAAAACAAACTTAAATGTAACAAATATAACATAAGTTTGTACATCCATAACAAAATATATATATTCCACTGAATACTAAATACTAAATACAAAATATGAATATCCAGCAGGTCTATGCATCCGAGTAGAATCTGAATCTAGATCTGGCTGCTGCTGATGATGTGGTGCTCGAGGTGGTGGGAGCGTCATGACAGGTAACCCCCAATCTCTCTCGTCTATCATGTGCCTCCCGAACCGACCAACCCATCAAATCCATAAGCCTTTCAACGTCGGCTCGTAACTCGGATATGCTGCAGCTCCTGGGGCATGACTTGGAATAATCGTGTCGAGGAAACTAGGGCGCCCCGGGAGGTGGGGTGGCTGTGGCGGAGCTGGTCCGTCTAAATCCTCCATAGGGTCCTGAATGACTGCTGCCACATCTGCCGAAGTGTAGACTAGATCGAAGTGCTCCGGTAGGGCCTCCGGAACCCATCGCTCACCTCCGCGGGTTTTAAACCGCTAGCCGAGTAGGTCAAACTTCTTAACTAGCTTCATCCCCCGCAACGTCAAAAAACCCATCTGCGTCGATGGTATGGTCGGCCGTAAGTGTGGTCCATCTCAGGTAAATGACCCAACGAACGAGCAATGACGGTCACGTACGCTCCGCTATACGAAAATCCGCGCTTCTGCTGGTGATGGGCAGAGGAAAGTACTTGGCCAGACTGTGTGTAAGTGCGCACGGCCTCCTGTATAATAAACAGTAGAAGAAAAATAGATCGGTGCTCGTACACCACTCACGACTATGGCCGCCAGCCATAATAGAAGTAGTGAGCATCCTATGTAGATAACTGCTAATACCGTTAGAGAAATATGAAAATTAATAAATAATAATAATAAAATAATCACGATAATTACTATAATAAACTTACATAACTGTACAATGGGTTATCAACATGTGAAATACCCCCTTCGCCTTCAAGTGCTTCCAAGTATCTGGCCCCGCAACCACCTCCCAAAATCCTAAAAGGCTGGATCTATCCAGCAATACTAGCCCCTGCATATAAACATCTGTAGTGATCTCCTACCGTAGGTATAAGCCGCTATGAACCGTAAACTCTACTAGCATCATTAAACACCAAAAAAGGCAAGCCTTAAAGAAACCTCAGGCGGAGGGGGAGGAGCGTGTGGCTATGGAGGCGGCTGGTCGGCTAGAGGAGGGTGAAATGCGAACGTCAATAAAAACTCGATCATCAGCTCCCTGTAGCTTGACGTGCCAGCTAAGTTAAATAGACGATGCCACGGCGAATCCACTAGAATGAAATAACGGAGTCTCTGCATCTCACGAATCGCCTCGATAGCATACCAATCGACCGCGACATGCGATCCAACGTACATCCTTCTAAGCTTCCCGCAATGACGGGCGGCGTCGGAGTCGGGAGTAAACTACAGGTATGGGTGGCCGTGTAGTGTATCCGCGGCATGTCGAAGCCGTCGCGACCTGGGGATGCGAAGCCCTGTGGATCTGATGCTTAACCTTGTCCATAATCAATCTGAAAAAAAAAAATATCGTATACGTATAATAATACTAAAATTAATAATATTTATTATTATTATAAAAGTTATTATAATTCTAATTATAATTCTAATAATAATAATAATTAATACTTATAATAACAATTAATAATAGTTAATAATAATATCAACAATTATTATACAAATTTTAGTAACAATAACAATTAATACTAACAATAACAACTAATAATAATAATAATTCTAATAAAATTAACAACTAAAACTAATCATAACAGTTAATAATAATAAGACTATTAATAACTATAAACAATTTAAGAGAAAAAAAAGGGGTCGTCTAAGGGTAGACGTCCCATCCTGTTCATCCCAAAATCCACCAACTTCAACAAAACCCATCCCAAAAGCCTAAAAAACCTCAAATTCACGTACAATCTACGGTCGAAATGTATAATAAATAGAATAATAACAAAGTATAAGTAAAAATACGTACCTGTAGAGCTCGAAATCGCCAAAAATACAGTCTGAATATGCTTGATTAGTATAGATATACGTATGTATGTGTGTGTGTATTTGGGTGATATGCAGATGTCGTCTAGGTTTTCCCCTCATATACGAGTCTTGGATGCCCCGTCTAGACCTAGACGACCAGTACAGGGGTAATGGTGAATTACCGTTTTACCCCTGAGTGGCCCATCGTCTAGGTCTAATTCAGGGTTAAAATGGTAACTAACCATTTCAGCAAGATTCTATTGAAATGATTAAATATCATTTTACCCTGAATTAGGCCTACATGATGGGCAACTCACGGGTAAAATGGTAATTCACTATTTTCCCTTTAAAATACAAAACATTTAAACAACTAAATTTGCCGCTCAAAGGATATGCAGCGTTAGACCTAGACGGGGCGTCTAGGCCTTCAATTTACCCCCGAATTAGGCCTAGACTGGGGGCAACTCTAGGGTAAAATGGTCTTTTGAAGTAGATGACTAGTCTAGGTCTGTACGTGTCAATATTAACATATATTTTTAGAGTAAATTGCACAAAACATCCTTTATGTTTCCTCAAACTTGCAGGTTCCAGCCTTAATTTTTAAAAGTTGCTAAAAACAGGCTTTAAGTTTATTTTTGTTGCGGGTTCAATCCTTTACAGCTAACCACGTTATTTTCTTCAGTTAAGTTCCCTCACATGCATAACATGTGAGGGTATATTCGTCATTTTGGTTGATATTCCACCCACTTTAATTATTAAAAAAAAGAATATTTAAGGTTTAGCCTATTTTAAAAAAAATTCTAACCGTAGGGACTAATGTGCAATAAACCAAACTTAAAAACCAAACACCCTCTTTTCCGGTCTTCTTCTCCGGTGACTTCGCCGGATTCCGGCGAACCCGGAATTAAGATAGGATTCTTGTTAAGCTTGCCCACTAAGCTGTAAAGATTAACACAGATTTTGATCATGCCAATCAAACTCTTCAGGATTATCATCAGTTGGAAGAATCCGCGCCTTATTCGCATCAGACGGAAACGACAAACGACTCTTCAACCCTAGATACTCTCACGAACTCCGATGCCCTCAAATCAGAGAACTTCGTAACACCGTGTTCAGTAGTCGGATCCAGCAACTGGTGACGCTTAGGATGCCGCAAGTTAGACTTAAACACTATCAAACGGTAATCGTGCTCCTCTGTAGTCGCGTACGTTTTACCAAACTTTGTTTAAACTAGGTTAAAACTTAAATATTCTTTTTTTTAATAATTGAAGTGGGTGGAAGATCAACCAAAATGACGAATATACCCTCACATGTTATGCATCTGAGGGAACTTAACTGAAGAAAATAACGTGGTTAGCTGTAAAGGATTGAACTCGCAACAAAAATAAACTTAAAGGTTGTTTTTAGCAACTTTTAAACATTAAGGCTGGAACCTGCAAGTTTGAGGAAACATAAAGGATGTTTTGTGCAATTTACTCATATTTTTATCTATTTGTTTTATGTAAAAATCATAATAATTATACAAAAAATCATATTAATTATATAAAAAACATATTAAATATACAAAAGTCATATTAATTATACAAAATCATATTAATTATACAAAAATTATATTAGTTATACAAAAATCATTCTTCCGATTCACTGTCGATGAAATTAATACTCGGGTTTGGATTTGGTGGCAGAATCATTATCAATGCATACCATTCTAAACAGGGCGTATACATATATTGCCATTGTTCTCTAGCGGGTCTTCAGTGCGTCAACCATAGCCCGTTTATTGTCAGTTGGATATTGGCCCTCAGCTTAACATGTATGAAGTGGTTATTGTTAACATGTGCAAGCGTTAACAATCGTGGTTGTCGATCAGTCGGAGGATTCAATATCGGGAAGAAAGTGGAACTCCCATCGATGCTTAACTGGTGCACCACGATAACATACCTTTGTGCAAGAAGAAGCCCGCGTGGGGGAATTCCATCCAATGAGTGGGGGGGGACAACATTCCATGGTATCCCAAAGTAGGCCTTTATGATGCGTGTTAAAATATCTTTCGTCCCATGCTTCAAATAATGGAAATCAGATCGACTCGTTTTGATCCATCTCTTGTAAAAGGTCTTTTCGAATGTGCCCCCATAAACGTTCTCCCATACCGAAGCCCACAGCCACAGATCGAAACCCACAATGACCTGTCCGACCTCATATCTTGTATGTACACGATGTACGGGTGAAACACTGTCGGAAGGACAGACTTAAACTATTTGATGATTGACACATTCTCATCGCCCACTATTAACGGAAAACCGTTATCATCTCGTATTCTTTTTATAGAACTTATTAAACGGCTTTGGCCCGCTTTTGGTTTTGAGACTTTAAGATCGATTGTTGAGAGGTCTGTGACGGAACGTACGAGCTGTGGCGGGGGGCATCGTATGTACTTTGTTGGAAACTTTCAAAGCACGTGTTTGCATCACCGAAAGAGCTTCTCCTCAATTCTTCATCTCTACGGGTAGCCTCGTCAAACCTTTTTGTACTTGCTTTGTTGTTGGCCGTCCACGAGTATTTTGTTAGACAACCGTGATTTCTTGGTAGATTTGGTTGAAGTCAACACCTGCTTTAATCTTTGACAACAAGCTTTTTTTCTGATTAGGGGGTGTGAGTCTAACTGTTGTTTAACCATATTGAGCTCTTCTAACACGTCAACGTCATCATGTATCAATTTACATGGTTGAAAGTTAAGCTTCTGAAAGTTGAATCGGATGCTCTACATGGTTAAAACAATGCACTGTTAAAGCCACATGATTAATGGACATATATCACATAAGTTTGTATGTTTAACAATATTACCTGCACGTACGTACTTTTTCATCCTACAAGCACATGGAAACCCACAGCTGCACCACATCTGCAATCACATGATGAATTAAAGTGCTGCAACACATCTAGTTTTCTAAGTAGCTCTCCACTCAACAAGTCAAGTGCTGTATGGGAAACTTTTCCACGTAGATGGTCAAACAACGGGTTTCTCTGGTGGTTCATTCTTTTTTTCCATGCTTTCTCAAAAACTCTTCCTTATTTCACGTATCGCGTTTCAACTATATCCTGGACACAACCAACTATACGGTCCAATGAGCTCCTATCTTGGACGTGTCTCTTTAAATTGACGTGTTGACTCTCAACTCTGTTTGTGCTACGTTGACCGAAGTTGCGACTCTAATCAATCCACGCAAAGAAGAACATTTCCTTGTAATCTTTCAGCCATCTATCATACACATACTTAAAGACCCCTAAAAAGTAAAAATAATTTATTAAATGTACATAGGTGAGTCATATGTTATTAAAAAACTTACTTGAAGTTTGCACTCCACAGTCGCTTATGTAGGTTGCACAAGTGGTACTCATATATGGGTATTGATGGAGACTCACACAAAGTCCCCCAGATTGACAGAAATTTTTGCCAGTCTTCTTCTGTGAAGGCGCTCTTGCAGTGCTTACAAATATTCTATTGTATGTGAAACCTGCAAAATACCGGAAAGCGTTTGGAAATACTTTAGCACACGTGTTCATTAGGGCCAGGTCTCAATCTGTTACAATCACACGTGGCTCCATACATTCATCCAACATTGACCTAATCCTCTCAAGCACCCATACAAAGTTATCACTATGTTCTTTACAAATAACGTCATGTGCGATACAAAACGAATAGTTGGTAGACGTCATACCAACAATCTGGACAAATGACATGTTGTATACGTTTGTTTTGCACGTGGAATCGATCAGCAAAATGTGCGGGAATGCACACCACATTTTACTCGAGTAGGGATCAACAAAGAAGATCTCTGTTACGACCTCTCTTCCGGATTCCTCCCGTATGTTCGTAAATAAATTCGTTTTTAATCAGGATGTTCTCTAGTGACTGCATGGTAGTCAGTCCTCTCTTTGTTCGACCCTAATATTCTGAACTACATTTTGCACGTCTTTCTTAACACGGAACCTATCGGGATCATGCTTCTTTATGGTTTGAAAAATTTTGCGTGGCTCAATGTATTGAGCTGTCAGCTGCTCGATCAGTATTATTTGTTGGGAGTAAACCTTCGCACAAACGCGGTAGACAGGTCCTCACAAAGTTCGTGGTTATGTTTAGTCTTTCCCCCTTTTATCCCCAAGGTTTCATACGGATGGTCTCGCACCGCCACCAGGTAAAACGGGCAACCGGTTTTTTGCTTCTGCTTTTTCTAATCGTTGATATAGTATGGTGCTCACCACCACGATCACATTCAAGCCATACCCTCCCGGTCCTTCCCCCAATTCCCTTTGATCGCCGGGTCACAACAACGAAACCATCCGGTTTTCCGTTTCCTGTGCTCAATTCTTTAGTTCATCTAGAGAGTTGAAAACCTGTAACATCGATAGCGTTAGGTTAGATTTTATTATTATTCATCTTTCTAACGTAACTTAATAAATTTGATACCATCTTTGTGAGGTACGGATTGCCTGGGCTAGGGGGTGCCTCACCACCATATCCTTCACCATCTGGATAGTTTTGTTGAGTGCACAAAGATTGTGATGCATTGTAACTTCGTAAGGATTGCTTGGGGAAATGAATTGCTTATGACCACCGTCTCCTCTGTATTCATCCGGATAGTGTTGTTGCACGTAAGAATATTCACACCGATATCAGTTATCTGGATACCCTTGTTGCGCCGGATAACATGATTCATCAACATTGTATGAGTCATCTACAGGGGATGTTTCATCAACAGGTGGATGCGTGTTCAAATCTAGAAACGGTATGTTTTGATTTTCTTGTACACTACACACAACCTCCTCTTGCTCGTTAGAATCGGGAACGCTAGTCTCCCCTAAAACGGTATCATCATTAATAAATAATTAAAACAACAAGTAATTTAAGCTAATAATTGTTACCGGAACGCTTCGGGCACCTAAGACTCGCTAGAATACAGCCCGAAGAAATAGTTGCCTCCCAGTATGATGATATTTCAGCAGCTTTGAATGATTTCAAATAGAAGGCAAGGAAGAAGCAGAGAAGTTCGAAGTCTTTTTTTGTGTTGAAGAATGCTCTGCATGTCCCTATTTCAAATATTTGAATTCCAATATATATGCCTCGTCTAGCTCTGACGCCTCGTATTACTTTACCTACTTTACTAACATGCAGACAAACCATAGTCAAATCAGTCTGCCAGACGCCCCATCTAGGCCTGGACGTCTCGTCTTTAGTGGGTCGTATATTGACCTTGTCTATGCCTAGACAAGCCGAGTGATGTGACTGATTTGACATGGTACAAGATTAGGAATGTGGTCGGAGACAAAACCCTATACGACCTGTCTAGACATAGACCAGACATCTCAAATGCCCTAGACGACCCGACCCATCTAAACCTAGACCAGACGTCTGTAAGTAATGTGGAAATAGGACTTTGGGTACGAGAATATATAGAAACTTAAATGAACATGATATGTACACATATTATATTATATTATAATTTATTATATGTGTGATTGCTATAGATAAAAAAAGAATTGATTAAATAACAAGTTTGACTTTCTTGTTATCACTTTCGAATTCGTAAATCCTCTACGAAACTTTAGCATCTAAAATAACCATCCGATGATTACTCGTTTAAACGACCATATGAATCCTTTTAATCCCTAATTGAAGCCGCTTTTGAATCTGCTTCTTGTGGGTCTCCAGTTTTTCGGCTCCGCCGCACCTTCACGCAGGTAGCTTGGATAACCATGGCAATCACCACCACCATCAACCGCTATTCAGGCTGTCGTCGCATTCTGCCGTGGCCTCCTTTGTTCGCTGGAGTTTCCTGTCACGCCACTCGTATGCCCGACACTATCAGTTCGGTCACTCAAAGTTCTCCGATCCACAATCAGGTACGCAAGCCAACATTCTTTTCTCTTCAGGATTTTTTACGGCAATCGACTAGTCGGATCTTCGGTAACTTTGACTGCCACCGTGACACACCGTAATACTCTACCACACAGCCACCATTGAACCGTTTCTTCGGGTTTTCTTTTGTTATCTCTGTAACCGCAACACGTCTTCCGTTCATCTTCATTGGGAAATTAAGGTACTAAATCAGACCTCTTAAGACTCGAATATAGAAGTACCAGTTTTAGTTTCATTTTGATTTTTTCTGGCAATTATAACATCCAAATCAAGAGTCTAACCGATAGACATAGGAACTTGTAAGAGAAGCACATATTTACGTTTCAATTTTGTCAAAAATGGTGAGACGTGGGTTTGGTTTTGGTTATAGTATTTGGCCTTCAAAGATGACATGCGTGGGTTTTCTTAACTTGAATTTTGTTTTAATTACAATGCGTGCCTTCAAGATGACATGCATGAGTTTCTTTATGTTGTCACTAATGGCCTTGGGAATATATATGAACCTTAATAAATATTATGTATGTTAATATTCTTTCTACAAACTTGATATTAGAATTTTAATAAAATATGTTTTAAAATTTAATGCTATATTATTTTCATTGGATGTCTACACACTTTTGTTGGGTAAACATAAATGCATGATAGAAATTTAATAAAGGTTGTGTGATCTTATACTAGTAAAATATGACAATTGGCATTTTAGATTTTTGGTTTTAAATTAATAGTTATCTTTGAGTTTCGAATAAATGTTAAGACTCAGTTTTTGTTTCAAGCGGGAATCTTTAGGGTCTGTTTGTTATAAGGTAATGGAATGGAATGGACGAGTTAATAAAATTGAATGGAATGGATCATTCAATTTCATTGTAATGTTTGGTTACTCATATGTGAATAAAGTTAATCATTATAATTTGAGAGACGAAAAAGACGAAGTAAAGACAAACTATTGTATTAAAAACAATAAAATATAATTGCCTTGATAATAATAATAATAATAATAATAATAATAAATTAATGGTAAAAAAATTAATAATAAAATTTTAACTATAATATAGTATTAATAATAATAATAATAACCTGTAATTTCAAGGTAAAACGTTGTTTTCGCATTTATAAATTAATCATATACTTGTCTTATTTATAAAGGAATGAACTTGAATCGACATATAACACTATACAAAACGATTAACTCGCGCTATTGAAACCTGAACCCACTACACACTCGGCCCAAACCGAACTATCGGAATTCAAGGCCCACTTTTATAAACCCAAACCGCCACCCCACTATCCCCTCTCTTTATTCTCGGCCCATGTCAACCGAGCCCAAACTCGCATCACCTCTTACCTCTTGTCCCTTAGCGATAATAAATCATTCCCCCTTAATTTACCCTTGGCCCAATGCATACCCAACCCACATCCAAAATAATTTTAGTTCTAGACTAACTGTCACTAGACCCCATCATCATTTAGTTACGTATAGTACATGTTTTGTTATCATAACTTCCCAAAACAAACCCTAACCTGCTCTACTTGCGATCTAACTCCACTACCATACCTGCTCTCTCTTCTCTCGCTAATGTAGACGCAAGAAGACCAAGAAGTTCCTTCAAAACCTTCGGTTCAAGGCTTTATAATACTTCTACTTCATCGCTAGGTATATATTTGAGTTTATTTATAGTTTTAGAGCATTATACATGTTTTTCGATTGTTCATTCAGGATTAATATGGCTGCTTTACTTGATATACATGGTAATTTGATGTTATGTGAAGTGGTAGGTGATAGAGATCATGTGTTACAATGTTTAGGTCATTTACATGATTGGTTAAGACGGTAAAGTTTTAATTGTCCAAAACACAGTTTATGTTGTAGTGGAAAATAAAGTTAAAACCCAACAAGAATTTAAAACCACAAGTTTAATGAATGTTTCGAATCATAAATATTTAACGAACCATACCACTCGAGCAGTTTGCAACGTTCGTCCTCAGCTGTACCTATTGACCTTCAAAGCATGCAACTACGTGTCAAGAATAAATGTCACACACCCCGACCCGCAGCGGAATAAAAGTCGGGGCATGATTGGGTTATCACCAAAGCTCATGATATTTAATAATAAGTTTCATATTTATTAAATTTAAATTAACTTCAAATATCCAACACAAAATTCATACAAGCACAACCAATAAACCAAATGATTGTTCCAAACGAAATAAATTGTTTATCTTTCTAAGGCCATCCTATGTGTTTCTTTCCTCAGCTTGTTCACCAGTATCATGCGTAAAACAGAAAATTTGGATCAAGAAAAGTTGGCGAATGAACCTTGATAAAACATTTAAATAATTAAATTTTATTATTGTTTAAATAAAATTGTGCATGAATCATATGTGAACATATGTATATATATAACCAATCACAAACCACAATGTATGAACATATGACATGATGAATGATGTATTTCGGATCAAGGCTCAATCAAACGGAGCCGATCTAATAAGGCATCTGATGCTCAACCCGTCTCCAACGAGGAACTGATGGGCCTAATGAAATGATTGCACTGAAATGATAAATTGTATCCACATAATAACTATACACATTTGATCACGAATGATATTAGCACAAGTGTTAAATAAAATAAAGGAATTTGTACGACACATGATACACCCCAAAACATGATTAAAATGGGGAATTTTGTAGAGATTCACTCACAGTGGTTGCGTATTCTTGATCGAAAGTGAGAGCGTGCCAGTTGCGGATTTAATCGATGAAGGAGTACTAATCCTAAAACAAATAACGTGATAACTCGATAATTAAATAAATTAATATTTAGGTTATATTTCTTTGTTTAGGTTTTTAGATTATTTTAGTGAGTTATATTGATATATTAGACCCTTAGAATATATATTTTTAAATATTTTAATTGATTTTTCAATTAATTAATAAGCCATAAAATAAACATTAGAAATCAAATAAAAATAAAATAATATATAAAAAAATATTGTTAGACTGACAAGGCTGTCAGTCGGCCGGTTCGATTGGGTATAAGCATGCGTGTGGTGAGGCTCGAACTCGTGACCTCTCGGTTGCGTGCACGCAGCTCTTCCAACTGAGCTACGTGTCTAACCCAAAAGAATCACGATTTTAATTATTCTTATACTCTTCTTAGGTTTATTTAAATTCATTTAAATTCAAAAAGATTATACTGTATCGAACCGGACGCGTACCACAAGTCTCAAACCCGAGACCTCGGCTGTAACTTGCACCCAACCCAACCAGGGCTAGGTGTCTAACCCATAAATACTTGAAATTTAATTATATGCATGTTATATGTTGATGCAGATAAGATTGATTTAAAAAGGATTTCACTGTGGTCCGACCGGTAGATGCTTGGACTACCGGGTGTCCCGGGTTTAGGTTGCACGTGGCCCAACCAGTTGGGTGCTTAACCCATTTATAAACCGTATTTTATTAAACATAACCACATTCTGACATCGCCTTCTTCGTTTAACATTTGAACTGGCTATATACCTGCCCAAAATAAACACTTTTATTACTCATAAAACTAATGTATGTTAAGTTATTTATATAAAATTCGAAAATAAAGAATGAGAGTCAACCGAATACTGAAATGAAGGGTCACGATTTCCGGCTGTGGTATTCCGGCGGCTGACAGAGTTTTCCGGCGAAGGGGGGGGGGCGTGAGCAGAGGAATAATGCGAGTAGTACAGGACAAAATGAACGAGTCTGAACCAAGGATTTCATTTGGTATTTATAAAGTGAAGTTTGGGTTCGGTTTAGGAAACCGAATTCGGTTGATTGGCAATTTTTCGTGGAGATGCCAGCTATTATGATTGAAATTTGCCAAGAATAATCACAAGGCCAGCTGTCAGAAGGTTCAAAAAGAAAAGGAAAGGCGCATTGCTAGCATCTGGTTAGTTGCAGGTTTTCCCACCCGAGGGTGTGAATATATATATGATGATATGCGGGATCTGTTACAATGTGTGCGTGTAGTCTAGTGGTGTTGGTGGTGTGTGTACAACCGGGAGAACCCGGGTTCGATCCCGGTTCACCCCTTTTTTGAGTTTTTTTTATTTAATAAATTAAATCAATTATTAGGTATAAATATTTAATATTTAGTTGATTAATTACTACATTATTTTAATAAACTTTATTTTATTTTATAGACAATGATTATTATTGTATGTTTGTAATATTGTAAACAATAAATACATAACCGAATGACGTAAAATAAATACACTTGATTGATAAAAAGGGGCGGGTTTTCGAAACCCGATTTACATGAATGTTACAATAAAGTTGGTGAATTCACAATTTTAGTTTAGCAAAAGTAAACTTCACAAATGTTTTTTGTTTATGTATGACTCGGGTAACTAACCCTCATCACATAACTAAACTGTGTACTAAATGCTGATGTTTCGTTTGTACCCTCATTAATGTCTATCAACATTAATGTAAGAGTGAAGGTTAGAAGTTCACGCCCGGTCTCTAGTACGGTGTGAGGTTTGTCAAACCTAATAGTAGCTATCAACTAATACCACGCATATGCCTACCCGGCAATCTAACCGTGAAAATGTAGGGACTTTCATGATAGAGTTTTTCGTTTAGTCCTAGTGGATAATATGTTTCAATGGTTCCAACAAGAACGCGCGTGTAGCCCCAACCAGGGCTATCGTAAAAGTGTTTTTCCAACTTGAACGCATGCTTTGGGAAAAGGTTGTGAACTCACCTTAGTTTGCTCGGTAGTAAACTTGAAAGGTAATCAGGAATGGCAATCTCTTCCTTATATATGTTTACCATTTCAATTAATTAATTTATGAATTCCTACACATAGTCTAAAACATAGCCACATAATCATGTTGTCATACAATTACTCATTTAGGTAAGTTGTGCATATAATCATATCATTCCCTAAATGCATTCGTACCTTGTTTACGCCTAGGTCTGATTTATAACTTTTTGATAACAGCTTACACTAATATTATTTAAAAATCCTCGTTTATTCTTTTTACGAAATTCCAGTGGGAGATTTTCTATGCTTCCTTGAACAAGCTTGCCAATTGATGCTTGAAGGAAGTAGTCTCGTGGCAAGGAGTGCCCACCTCTATCATCTCCGATCGTGACACTCGTTTCGCGTCCTATCTATGGCAGTCTATGCATAAATCATCCAGCTCGCGTTTAAACATGAAAAAGACTTATCACCCTCAAACCGATGGTCAGACCGAGCACACCATCCAAACTCTCGAAGACATGTTGCGAGTATGTGTGATCGATTTCAACAACGGTTGGGAAAGACACCTACCCCTGGTGTAATTCTCTTATATCGATAGTTACCACTCAAGTATATAGGCGACACTGTTCGAAGCATTGTACGGGCAGAAATGCGGGTCGCCTCTGTGTTAGGCTGAAGTCGGAGACAACCAAATCACTGGCCCTGAACTTGTGCTTGAAATATCGGAGAAAACCATTCAGATCAGAAACCAAATGGCGGGAGCTTGTGACCGTTCGAAAAGATATGTCGATAAGCGTAGGAAACTGTTGGAATTCCAAGTTGGTGACATGGTTTTGTTGAAAGTCTCACCTTGGAATGGTGTTGTTCGTTTCAGGAAACGGGGCAAACTAAACCCGCATTATGTTAGACCTTTCAGATCACTGAAAGAATTGGCACCATAATTTATAGACTGGATTTACCTGAAGAACTGAGTGATGTGCACAATGTCTTTTGTCACACCCCGACCCGCAGCGGAAAAGGTGATCGGGGCATGATTGGGTTATCATCAAAGCTCATGACATTTACTACGCGTTTCATATTCATTAATACAAATTAAATGGAAATTTACAATAAATGTTACAACATGTTCTAACTAACAATCTATACTTCTTTGTTCTCTTCTAAGGCATATCCTATGTTTTCCTTGCTTCAACCTGTTCACCTGTATCATGTGTAAAATAGGTTTTTGGATCAACATAATGTTGGCGAGTGAATCCTATGGAAAACATTTGAACAAATTTATTTAAATTGATTATGAAATATGTGCACAACCAAACATGAGTAAAAATAGATGTAAACTTAATCAACAATCATAAGATATTAAATGAAACACACATGAACAATAATGGAACAATTAGAGGCACGCGATGCTCAACTCGTCTCTCACGAGGAACTGAGGGGCCTGATGAATGATTTGCATAAACATGATAATATGAATGACACAACTACAAACAATATAAACTCAATGATACACACATGAACAATAATGAATTTGATTTGAAGCACGCGTTGTTCAACTCGTCTCCCACGAGGAACTGGTGGGCTTAATGAATGAGTTTCATATAACTTGACAAAAGGAAATAAGTAAATCACAACAATATAAACAATCTAAGTTTAGGTCATGATGTGGTATGGCACAAGTTTAAACAAATAAATTAATTATTTTCATAACACATAACACACCCCAAAACGTGTAATTTAAAAGGGGAAGTTGTAAGATTCACTCACAGTGGGTGCGTTCGGTTGATGATGTTGAATGCACGCGATGTGGTTTTAACCACGAGTGAGATTAACCTAGATAAATCGCATTATGGTTTGGTAAGTAAACGGGTTTTATTAATCTATTTTAGTAGAATTGTTGGGTGTATTTTTGTGAGTTTAAGGCTATTTTCAAACCTTAAAAATGTTATTTTTAAGTATTTTTAATTGATTTTTAATTAAAATAATTAAATAAAAATAATAAAAAATTTTGATTTTTTTCTGACCGTTGACCGTTGACTGACCGTTGACCGGTTTCGATTCATGTATACAAGTGCGCTGAGTGAGGCTCGAACCCGAGACCTCTCGTACGCGTGCACGCAGCTCTACCAACTGAGCTACGTGTCTAACCCGTTATATATCTGATTTTAATTATATATATATATTAATTAGTTTAAACCGAAATTCATTTTATTTTAAAAACAGTTTAATCTACGAAACGGTGCACTCCACAGGTCTCGAACCCGGGACCTGTGGCTTAAACTAACACACAGTCCACCGCTGGACTGTGTGTTTAACATGTTATATAATCCAATTTTTATTATACTTAAATCCAAACTATTTGTTTTCATTTCTGACTTTATTTAAAAAGGTTAATAATCGTCCGGGTCGATGCAGAAGACCGGACTCGAACTCGTGACGTGCGACTTAAACATACACACAGTCCACCGCTGGACTGTGTGTCTAACTTGGTTATTATTCCGATTATTAATATACTTAACATATACCTGTGGCGATTCCGGTTCAGTTTAACAAAAAATGATTTTTATTAAGGCAGCGTGTGTGAAACCGGATTCGAACTCGAGACGTTTGTATGTTTAATGTGCACACAATCCACTGCTGGACTGTGTGTCTATACATATACGTTCCGAAACATCGTCTTCCTCGTTGAGTTTTAACCAGAATCGGTAACAGACTGGTTCGAAGTTTTAATCGGTTTCTTAGCGTCTTACAGTTCATTAAGGTGAGATATGAGTATAAAGAAAAGAAAAATAAGCGTGAGGTATACCGACTCGTTTTCCTCTATTTTCCGGCAGAACTCCGGCGACAGAAATTAACTCCGTCGTCAGGTATCTTGCAGCAGGGAAACTTCAGAAAACTTACAAAGGGTGTGGGTGACTTCGGTATAAGCTTAGGAGGTTCAATAAGGCTCGGAAATGGAGAAACCGGTTTTTCCGGCGACGAACAGAAAAATTCCGGCGAGAGAGTTTTCGCCGAGAAAGGGTGTGGTTTTGAGCGAAAGTGTTTGCAGAGGTTCGAGGTGGTTTTTATAGGGCAAATCGTCGATGTATTTGGCCCGATTTCCAACTGGATTCATTGATTTAAATTTCTCCGGCGGTTATAATTTTGGTCGCGGACTCAGACGTCGGTTATAACCGATGTCTTGTTAATGGTTTACGTTATAACGTAAATTGTCGTTAAAACTCGCGAGATTTCCGGGATTTCCGACGACTGAACTATTGGGCGCCGGTTTTGAATTCGTAACGTTATTATATCAATTAAATGATTCCATTATTTAACAAAAAACATCCGTGGCGCAGTGGTTTGTGTGTTGTGTGTTAAGACATTTCCGGACCGGTCACTGACCCGGGTTCGAAACCCGGCAGAGGTATTTTATTTTTATTTTGCGATTTTTTGACAGTTTTTCAAAAACTAATTATATATTCTTGTATAATAATTGATTATGTATCGTTTAAAATTATTTTGGGCATTTAATTCGCAACGAAATTTTTGACTGACTGTTCGGTTGATAAACGGAGCGGGTTTGGTAAATCCGTTTTTGACGGATGTTACATCTTTCACGTATCGAATCTGAAGAAATGTTTGTCCAATGAAATAGTCGTGGTTCCATTCAAGAAGCTCAAGATTGATGACCAAATCCGTTTCATTGAAGAATCAGTAAAATCCCTATCGTTAGGGTCCGTTGGAATTCAAAATGATGCCTAGGGTTCACACGGGAACGGGAAGGTTAGATGATGCGCAAGTATTTCCAATTGTTCAAAAATGACGCATCCAATGCTAAAGTTGCTACTGAATTTTGAGACAAAATTCCAAACCAACTTGCGGATGATGTGACACCCCATGAAAACGTTCAACCACACTAGCTTCTTCAGCGACTTTTTGCGAATTTCCGAACGAAATTTCTTTCAACTTGGGGATGATGTGACAACCCAAAACCGTCCGTTTTCGCATTTATAAATTAATTATATACTTATCTTATTTTATGAACGAACGAATTGTATCGACATATAACACTATACAAAATGATTAAACTCGCTCGACCAAAACCCGAACCCATTGTACACTTGGCCCAAACCTGAACTATCGTAATTCAAGGCCCACTTTTATAAAACCAAACTGCCACCCACTTCCCGCTCTCTTTATTCTCGGTCCAAGTCAACGGATCCCAAACCCGCATCTCTTACCTATTGTCCCTTAGTGATATCAATCCACTCTCCCTTTATTTACCCTTGGCCCAATGCATACCCAGCCCACATCCATTATAATTTTGGCCCTCGAGTAATCGCCACTAGACCCCATCATCATATAATTAGGTATAGTGTATGTTTTGTGATCATAACTTCCCAAAACAAGCCCTAACCTACTCTACTTGCAATCGAACTCAACTGCTATACCTGCTCTCTCTTCTCTTGATACTGTCGATGTAAGAAAGACCCAAATATAAATGTTCATCACTAGGTATAATATTCTAGTTTATCTATAGTTTTAGAGTATTATACATGGTTTTTGATTGTTCAATCAGTATTAATATGGTTGCGTTTACTTGATATACATGGTGATTTGATGTTATGTGAAGTGTTAGGTGATAGAGATCACGTGTGACAATGTTTAGGTCGTTTACATGACCAGTTAAGCCGCTAGGGTTTTAATTGTGGGTTAAATCTTGTGTGTTACGATAAATATAAATGTTCAAGCATGAATTTAGTATGTTATCTAGGCCGTGTTTTCTGATTTGTTAATGAATCTTGAAGCTTGACGATTACTTGGATTGTTAGAGATCATTGTGGTTCGGTTTATGGTCAAACATGGGTTCGGTAGTCGTTAATGTGTTGGTTGTGGGTTAAATCTTGATGGTTCATGATAAATAAAAGATATGTCACTTTAATAGCATTTTTCCGTTGTCGTTTGGTATTTTAAATAATTTATTTCGTGTAAAAGGTCTGGCCTTAATTTTCTGTCAGAATTTTCAGCCCATTACGAATGTCATAACTCAATGTTGAAATTGAGTTATGATCTAACATCTTTACTGTTAGTAGTTCTAGGAGGTATAGAAAATCTGCCACTTGAATTACGTAAAAAAAATAAAAGGGGATTTTTAAATAATTTTTGGCGTAAACTGGTATTAGAAATTTAGAAATCAGACATAAGTGTAAAGAATGATTTTTATTGATTTTTCTGTAAAGACTTCTGTCATGAGAAAAGTACACTAGTATTCGGGGACTAAATAACAAGTGTTGAAATATCATAATTTTATGAGTTCGTTTAGTAATTTAAATAATTCCGGAAAACTGCCTACAATCTGACATGAAATTTGCAATGAGCTGAAAGTGTTTGTGAACATTTTAAATGTGCCTACATGTTAAACTTGTTTAGGGATGAATGCGTTTAGGGAATTATATGATTATATGCACAAAATTACCTAAATAAGTAATTGTTTGACTACGTGAATATGTGGCTATGTGTTAAACTACGTGTAGGAATTCATAAATTAAACTAATTGAAACGGTAAACATATGAGGAAGAGATTGACATTCCTGATTACCTTTCAAGTTTATTACCGAGCAAACTAAGGTGAGTTCACAACCTTTTCAAAAAGCATGCGTTCCAAGTTGGAACAACACTTTTTACGGTAGCCCTGGTTGGGGCTACATGCGCGTTCATTTTTGGAATCACTGAAACATACTATCCACTGGAGGTGGAGTAGTACACCGGGACTAAACAAAAAACTCTATCCTGAAAGCCCCTACATTTTACCGATTAGATTGCCAGGTGGGCATACACAGGGTATTAGTTGATAGCGCTATTAGGTTTGAAAAGCATCACACCATGTTGGAGGCCGGGCTTGAACGTCTAACCTTCACTCTTACATTAATGTTGATAGACATTAACGATGGCATAAACGAAACGTCAGCATTGATATACAATTTAGTCATGTGATGAGGGTTAGCTACCCGAGTCATACATAAACCAAAAACATCATTGAACTTTCTTTTGCTAAACCAAAATTGTGAATTCGCCAACTTTATTGTTGACATGTAGTTACATGCTTTGAAGGCGAGTAGGTACAGCTAGGGACGAACGTTGGAGACTGCTGGAGTGGTGTGGTTCGTTAAAACTTTATAATTTGAAATATTTTTTAAACTTGTGGTTTTAATTTCTTGTTGGGTTTTAAGTTTATTTTCCGCTGTAATAGAAATTGTGTTTTGGAAAATTAAAACTTTATCGCTAATCATGTTGTTAATGATGCTTCTTTTCATTTTAAATGTTTAGTTCACATGAATAGTGGCTAGATCCTGGTCAGTCACGTGCGTCGCAGTAAAACTCTGCATGTGAAAATTGAGGGTGTGACATTTAGAGGTGAATAGATCAAGCTTAGCTTTAACTCCTTTTTTGAGATGGAATCGCACCGTCTCTTTGGTGCATGAACTAGCTAGCATTGTACCCCTATATTTAGGCTCGTGGATGCTTCTATATTACGTGACCTTTTTATTTTAATGTCTAGTCACATATGTCTTGTATATTAATGATATGTTTAATAGGTTTATATGCATCTGATTATGTTCTTTATATGTCAGGTATAAGTTCTGGGATTCAAGTTATATAAGTTTTCGTTTCAGTTCCCTCATTTTGATATGTTTAGTATCAGTCGCTTTCCATGTTGCTTTCTGTATGTCTATCATTACTTTTACTATTGATTTCTCTATTATTGAGCAACTGTTTGGCTTGGTCATAGTTTCTTTCTTGTGTTTGACTTTTGTGTTATAGTTAATCCGGGAAAACGCGGATGAGAGAGAGGAATATGAAGTTCAAGAGTTTTAAGCTTTTTGTTATCGTTTATTTTCAGTAATTAGATAATCTAATACGTAGGTTTTCTGGTTGATTCCAGACTTTTGTTTCTTGGATTTTATCGATAATTTGAACTTGTTTGGTTCTTGATATCTGTAATAGTAACATGTAAGTCCCATATCAGTTGAGGAGTAGAATGAAGTCTTTCTTATAATATGGTGGAAATCTTCTGTACCAAGACACATTTTGCCAGGCGAGCAACTCGTCGAGTAAAAACAAAACCGTGAGTTCATGGATGAGAAACCCATCGGGGCCAAAGCGAACAATATCTTGACACGATTTACTTTGATTGTTGCACATATATCCCTTGGTTAAAAAAAGTTAATGAATTGATGTTCATAAGGTTTAACTATGTAATAATGAGTTTTGTCAGACTTTTATAAAATTTCCTACGCTTCATATGTTGATTATTAGTTGTTCTAAATTTTGGGTGTTTATGCTGAGACGTTATCGATTGATGTTATTGGTGACATATTTATTTTAGCTTTATCAAGGACTTTGGTTCATTTTTAAATTCGGCTATTGTAAGTGTTTAACATGCTTCTTTTAGGGTATTACCTTATTACATGTTTATGGCGGTCGTGTTGGTTCTTTTCGTTTGAGGAAACTTTGTATTCAAGGATGGTGAATATAAATTCATCTAAGATGTCTTTATGATTTGGATTTTATGTATATATTATGTCGCTTCTTTTGGGGTGTTTTGTTTCACATAATTATGTGGTCGATGATGGTGGGGGAAACTCATCCGGGACGTTTTTCTAATTTGGTATATTGTCAATGTTATTAGATTTTGTGTTGGCATGAGGTAACATGCATTGATGGTTCGTTTATTTTTTTATGATGGCGTATTTATGGATTTTGTCGTAGATGTGATTATTAATCAAACAATGGTTATGAAACATTGGTTTACTTTCTTACGGCTATGAAGACGTTTTTATACAGGTATGATAGCCAAGGTGGCTTCAACGAAGCCACCGATTGCAGCCGATAACCTGAAACTCTAAAGCTATTTTGTATAACGTTAATTAGCAAGATTGTGTGCATTGTGGGTTGTAACTTTGGTTTTCTTGCTTTTCCTTGCTTTAGGTATGATACTCCTTTTGTTGTTTGTGTTGTACCATTTAGGCTTGTGGGGGTCTATGGTGTATTGACGCTTGTAACTTTCGCTCTGTTACTTTACCGTACTCTTATTGGGTTTAGCATACTTATTGGTTATGACGACTTACATTTCATTTTAGACATGGTTAATAGATTAGATTAACTGGTATTTTCTATTTTTCTAAGATCCCAAAAACAGATTTGGTAATTTAAAACCAAACTAACTGGGGATGAGCGGGTAAAATACCATTAGTGGTAAAAGTGAACCCGACAAACATGTGGATTCAAATAAATAAACCTAATCTTAAGTAAAAGGTAAATAAAGACTTTCTAGAAAATAAAACTTATAAAAGACCAGAGCTATTCGGACTTCATTTTGAGTCGGTTTGTAACATCCTCGAACTTAGTAAATTGAATTTTCATGTTCATTTGATACATAACATGAATTATACAACTACAAATACTAACCTAGTTAACATTGATGTATATTCATGAAGGTTAAGTGGGTTATAAACAAACAAAATACATTACAAAACATGGCGGGGCTGAATGCACATTCTTGAAAGTTGAAAATTTAGAAGATAAAAAAATAAAACTCACACGTAGTGTGTGTGTGTGTTTTTTTGTCGACCAAAGAGGGAGAAAGTGGAAAACTCACCCCAAAACCTAATTGATAAAATTGAGTAAATTCAAGGATCGATTGATGATAAACGTTGTGCATGAGTCTTAATTCTTGATCATCTACAATTAACAATCTCAAGGTAAGTTGAAATTTTGTATTTGGTGAAGTGTCGTATGAAGAGGGAACTTGAATGTGCTATATTTAATAGAGTTTGTTGATAGTATGATGAAGTTGATGTAAGTGTGATTGTCCTAGGTTAAACTCTCATAATAGATAAAATGGGTTTTGGCATGCTTATGGAAGTTGAGCCTGTTTAGGCGAAGTTGTAGATAATAGTCATATGATACAAATTGTGATGATTAATTATAGTTTAATAGCTTGAAATGTGATTACTAGTAGATACAAGGTAAATTTCTAAGACTAAGACATCTTAGATGAGAATAAAAAGTAACACCGACAAGTGTTTTACAAAATGCCTAATTGAGTTTTATTGAATTTATTAGTGTATTATATATGTCAATTGGTAGTTTGACTTTTAAAGAGTCAAAATACCTATAATAGAATTCAGTGAGAAACATGGTATAAAGGTCAAAATGTTGTGATTGTAACATCCGTCAAAAACCGGATTTACCAAACCCGCTTCGTTTATTAACCGAACTACCAGTTAAAAATTTCGTTGCATATTTAATGCTCAAATTAATTTTAAACGATACATAATTAATAAGTATATTGATAAAATTTATATTTGAAAATGTATTAAAAATAGTGAAATAAAAATAAAACAAGGCTGCCGGGTTTCGAACCCGGGTCAGCCGGGTAACTTCAAAGCCTTAACTCACATCCATCCAACCACTCCGCCACTGGTGTTCTTTAGTAATGTATCAAAACAATTAATTCAAATATCAAAATCTCGATTTCAAATCAAGCAACTGACGCGCCCAATTCGTAGTCGTCGGAAATCCCGACGATTTCGCCGATAATTGACGGTTTCTTCTGATTTAACCGAAGCATTAACCTCAACATCGGTTATAACCGATGTCCATTCCGCGACATCAGTCATAACCGCCGGAGAAATTATTGACCGACGAATCAAGACGGTAAACGGACCCAATTCATCGATGTCCTTCCCTATAAATACACCCACAAGCCTCTGATAAACTTTTCGCTCACAATCACACAAATTCTCGACGTAATTTCACTCGCCGTAAAATCTCTGAAAGTCGCCGGAAAACCGAGATTTCATCTACACGGTAAATACCTCGACTCTTTACGTTTCAATCCGTTGTTAGACTGTTACTAACTTCAATCCAACCATCAGAATCAATTCCAGAAGACGTAGCCGGAATATTCAGCTCTCGCCGGAAAACCTCTGAAGTTTCTGATCTTACGCTTGAAATCGGTATAATCATCCAAACTTCTGTTAATCCTTGTTTAAGTACCTCAATTTCATAACTAATCGAACAGAAACGTTAATTGATTCTAACAGCCGAAGTTCACTAACAGGTCGACGGACTTTTGCCGGAGTTCTGTGAAAGACACTGATCGGTACCTCCTATCCCCAAACTCTCTCCGTTCATTACCTTTCAACTGCTTATAATGTTTGTTAATCGAATTAGACATGAATCAGTCGAATTATCTTTGTCTATGTTATTGAGCGAAGAAGACGAAGTCCGGTTATGTTATAAGAATATTTAAAATCAGTTTTATGAAAGGGTTAGACACACAGTCCAGCGGTGGACTGTGTGCAAACAAATACATACACGTCGCGAGTTCGATTCCTGTCCCAACCTCACTCTCTTGAAATAAAAATGCCTTTTTTTAACTGAACCGGATCGACTCGCAATTAACTGTTAAGTTAATAAAAACCAGAATATTTACCAAGTTAGACACACAGTCCAGCGGTGGACTGTGTGCCAAACTAAACCACAGGTCCCGGGTTCGAGACCTGTGGCGAGCACCGAGTGAGGCAATTAAATCGTTTTTAAAATAAGTAATTTTCGGATTAATTTAATTAGTATATAAATATAATTAAAAACAGAAATATTTCGGGTTAGACACGTAGCTCAGTTGGTAGAGCTGCGTGCACGCGTACAGGAGGTCTCTGGTTCGAGCCTTACCCAGCGCATACATACACACAATAAAACCGGTCAACAAGTCAATGGTGAAACAACTAAAAATCAACATTTTTTTATTACTTTTATTTATTTATTCAAATTAAAAATACTTAAAAATAACATTTTTAAAGTTAGAAAATAGCCTTAAACTCACAAAATATCCAATAATCCTACTAAAATTGATTAATAAAATCCGCTTATTTACCAAACCATTATGTTATTATCTAGGTTAGTTTCACTCGTGGTTAAATCCAACTTCGTGCGCATTCAACATCATCAATCGAACGCACCCAAAGTGAGTGAATCTTACAACTCCTCTTTTTAAATTACACGTTTTGGGGTATCATGTGTCACTAAAACTAATTCGTTTATTCAAACTCGTGCCATACCATATTATGACTTAAACTTAGAATGTAAATATTGTTTGTAGTTATGTATTTCATATTGTCAAGTTGTATGAAAATTATTTGTTAGGCCCATCAGTTCCTCGTGGGAGACGAGTTGAACAACGCGTGCCTTAAAACTCATTCATTAGGCCCATCAGTTCGTAGAACAACGCGTGCCTCAAAACTCATTCATTAGGCCCATCAGTTCCTCGTGGGAGACGAGTTGAGCAACGCGTGCCTCAAAACAATCTATTATTGTATGTGTGTGCATTATTTAATATTAAGTGATTTGTGAATAAGTTTACATCTATATTTACTCATATGTGGTTACGCACTTTATTTATAATCAATTCAATAAACTTGTTTAAATGTTTTTCATAGGATTCACTCGCCAACTTTTTGTTGATCCAAAAACCATTTTTACACATGATACAGGTGAACATGATGAAGCAAGGAAAACATAGGAAATGCCTTAGAAGAAATTAATAATGAAGTCTAGAAAGATGTGTAGAACATGTTGTAATTATGATTGTATGATTTCCCTTTAAATTGTAATAATAAATATGAAACGTTATAATAAATGTCATGAGCTTTGATGAAAACCCAATCATGCCCCGATCACCTTTTCCGCTGCGGGTCGGGGTGTGACAGATTGGTATCAGAGCTTTTGACTATAGGGATATAGGATAGGTTATTAGACCCTTAGAGCCTATACTATAGTTGACTAGATTTTAATTGTTTATGTGGTTATATGCAAACTTATGATATTTATTTGTTTCGTATTTATTACATACACAAATGCATGCAAACATTTCCAATATTACATTTTGTGATACATAGTGATTTATACTTACAGTCAAACATACATACTTACATACACATTCATCATACATATTTCAATGTTCACATATTCAAATCATCTCCATACTTCCGTTATTCAAAATTTTGTCGCATTTTTATTCTTCAAATCTCATCAAAGTGAGTTCTGCGACGGGCATGTAGTAACTCTAAGGGTACAAGTACCGGTAGTCGGAACGTCCTGTCTAGTTTGGCATTCGTATAAATCCAATATAACGGACCAGTTTGCCTACCTGGGGACTAACGATGAGAGTACGAAGGACCTATTAGGCCAAAGCATGCCACACCAAACGTCGTTCGAACTAACCCCACTTTGAGGTGTCACCGTGTCCACACCTGGACACATTCCGAATATCATACGTTACATATTTCTCGATTTTCTCCGGGTTTTAGTGTACGTAACCACGCTAACACATGCGAACCATATGAAAAACCCGGTAATCATGGGGGCCCACATGATTACGAAGGTGAAGTATGGCGGCATGCAAGGCCCAATTACGAGCAAAGCCCAAGACATCCTATGGATGTAGTAGATTTATTATTTTATATTTATTTTAAAAATGTTCATTCCTAAATACGACACCTGATCCCTAAAACATCCAACTCATACTCTTGATATGTATTCCATGTAGATGTCTTCTAGCCTCGCTCGTAGGAAGATGAGATCAGGAAAAGCCCGCGAGCGCATGGCTGCCCAAATCGCTCAACAAATGGCTGCCGTAATACCCAACATTATAATTCAAGTCCAACAAGCCCTTACCGCTAATCCTGTCAACCAATAAGATCAAAATGTTATCAACCCTCCCCCAAATACCACTAAATGCACCTACAAGCATTTCAAATCATGCGACCCTCCAAAATACGAAGGGACTGAAGGTGTCACCGCTCTCCTCCATTGGTTTGAAGAAACGGAGAACATTTTTCTAAATTGCGATTGTCCCGATGATCGCAAAGTGCGATATGCTACCGGTCGTCTACTTGGAATAGCACTTACTTGGTGGAATACAGAGAAGGCCAAACGAGGTGTTGAAGATGCTATGACTTTAACTTGGGATGAATTGAAGGAAATCATGACAAGACGATTTTGCCCAAGGAGCGAAATCAAGAAATTAGAGGATGAGTTCTATTCGTTGAAACAAAAGGAAGGCGACCACACCACGTACAACAAAAGATTCCTTGAGTTAAATCAAATGGTTCCCAAATTGTTCACTCCCCTCTACTGTTTGATCGAGCACTACATTCGAGGTCTTCCTTCAAAGATTCAAGACTCTATAATAAGTACCACACCTGTAACCTTGGAAGCAGCAATGGAGTTAGATACAAAGCTCACCGAGAACCGAATCCGGAACAAAGACTTCAAGGAGGAGAAGAAGAAGGATAAAGCATCGACTGAAACCTCCAACTCCACCCAAACCGAATCCCTTCTCAACCCATTTCTAAGAAAACGAGACGGGCAACTTTTCGCTGTCACCCAATGCAACCAACCAGCCTCGCAAGCCGTACCCCTCCAAGCTATCCCAATCACTCAAGTAGCACCAACTTAACCTACCCAAATAAGAAACCTTACCTTGGACCTCACCCTCAATGTAACACTTGTTTTTATCACCATCCATCTACCTTACCTTGTCGACTATGTGCGAATTGTGGACGCTATGTCATTTGAGCAAGGTTTGCCGCACCCCTCAAAACCAAACCTCACCCCCTACTCAAAACATGACCCAAACATATCAACAACCCCAATACCCCATGTTCCCATATGTTCGAGCTTGTTTCAATTGTGGCGACCCTACCCACTTTAGAAACACGTGCCCTCGATTGGTTAACATCATAAACGCCCAAGCTCAAGCAAACCCGGTTAACCAAGCAAATCAAGAAAACCTAAGCACTAGGCCACCAGCAAGAGGAAGAGTTTTCAACATCAACGCCAATCCTGTTGAAGATAATGACGGCCCAAACAAAACCACCCAACTAGTCCCCTTCACCAAAAATCAAGATTCAACTCCAACCGCTTAGTTTTTACGTTTTTCTTTATGTTATCTCAATTTTCCCGTATCCCAATTATAAATTGGAAATTTATCCAAGAATTTTAATGCAAATTACTATTTCAGTTTTGTTTTATACTCATTGATTTAACATTCATACCATGATACATCTCAACGTATTTCAATCTCATTTAAAGAAGTTGGGTTGTGTCTCACTTCTACATAGACTAACGTCTCCATCATAACAAACGAGAGAGGGACTGTCATCATTCAAACATGTATACTATCAGAATTATGACTCAGGCATTGTTTGTTGTGTTTATTTATGTTTTAGAGCCACATAGAACTAATCATAACTTACGGATAAATCCAATGAAAATTTGACAAGAATATGGTGGATACGCCGCTGGTACTTCCTATATATAAGTATTCTTGTCAAAGGATCAGAGGCATTACCAGGCGGTTATGAGAAGTTCCATGTAGGATTTGGTGTTGTCTTGGTTGAAGTTTGTTTTATACTCACTGATTTAGCATTCATATCATCTCATTATTTAAAGAAATTGGATTATGTTCCATTTCTACATAGACTAACCTCTCCATCATAACAAACGAGAGAGGTACTGTCATCATTCAAACATGTATACTATCAGAATTAAGACTCAAGCTTTGGTTGTTGTGTTTGTTTATGTTTTAGAGTCACATAGGACTAATCATAACTTACGATAAAACCAATGAAAATTTGACGAGAATATGGTGGATACGCCGCTGGTACTTCCTATATATAAGTATTCTTGACGAAGGATCAGAGGCATTATCAGGCGGTTATGAGAAGTTCCATGTAGGATTTAGTATTGTCTTGGTTGAAGTTTGTGTTGTACTCACTGATTTAGCATTCATATCATCTCATTATTTAATGAAATTGGATTGTGTCACCATTCAAACATGTATACTATCAGAATTAAGTCTCAAGCTTTGGTTGTTGTGTTTGTTTATGTTTTAGAGTCACATAGGACTAATCATAACTTACTGATAAAACCAATGAAAATTTGACGAGAATATGGTGGATACGCCGCTGGTACTTCCTATATATAAGTATTCTTGTCAAAGGATCAGAGGCATTATCAGGCAGTTATGAGAAGTTCCATGTAGGATTTAGTATTGTCTTGGTTGAAGTTTGTGTTATACTCACTGATTTAGCATCATATCATCTCATTATTTAAAGAAATTGGATTGTGTCACCATTCAAACATGTATACTATCAGAATTAGGATTCAGATATTGGTTGTTGTGTTTATTTATGTTCTAGAGTCACATCATAGAACCAATCATAACTTACTGATAAAACCAATGAAAATTTGACAAGAATATGGTGGATACGCCACTGGTACTTCCTATATATAAGTATTCTTGCCAATGGATCAGAGGCATTGTCACGCGGTTATGAGAAGTTTCATGTAGGTTTTAGTATTAGAAGTTTATTTTAGGATATAACCTTATCTTTCCAAACATATCAAAACTCTTGCGCATGAAATCATATTTAGTCAATCAACTCTGTTTATCAATATTCATTATCATAGGCATCAAAAAGCGATTCCTGAAGCAGGGTACTCCACCCTTACAAGGAACGTTACCGCCTCAAACAAAATTTAAACTCTTACTTCTTTCTAAGTATGTAACTGTCAAATTAAACACCATCCTTTTGAGTCAAACATGCCACTACTTAAATTTCGGGACGAAATTTCTAAAAAGTAGGGGATACTGTAACATCCGTCAAAAACCGGATTTACCAAACCCGCTTCGTTTATTAACCGAACAACCAGTTAAAAATTTCGTTGCATATTTAATGCTCAAATTAATTTTAAACGATACATAATTAATAAGTATATTAGAATATAAAATTTATATTTGAAAAGGTACTAAAAATAGTGAAATAAAAATAAAACAAGGCTGCCGGGTTTCGAACCCGGGTCAGCCGGGTAACTTCAAAGCCTTAACTCCCATCCATCCAACCACTCCGCCACTGGTGTTCTTTAGTAATGTATCAAAACAATTAATTCAAATATCAAAATCTCGATTTCAAATCAGGAAACTGACGCGCCCAATTCGCAGTCGTCGGAAATCCCGACGATTTCGCCGATAATTGACGGTTTCTTCTGATTTAACCGAAGCATTAACCTCAACATCGGTTATAACCGATGTCCAGTCCGCGACATCAGTCATAACCGCCGGAGAAATTATTGACTGACGAATCAAGACGGTAAACGGACCCAATTCATCGATGTTCTTCCCTATAAATACACCCACAAGCCTCTGATAACCTTTTCGCTCACAATCACACAAATTCTCGACGTAATTTCACTCGCCGGAAAATCTCTGCAAGTCGCCGGAAAACCGAGATTTCATCTACACGGTAAATACCTCGACTCTTTCCGTTTCAATCCGTTGTTAGACTGTTACTAACTTCAATCCAACCATCAGAATCAATTCCAGACGACGTAGCCGGAATATTCAGCTCTCGCCGAAAAACCTCTGAAATTTCTGATCTTACGCTGGAAATCGGTATAATCATCCAAACTCCTGTTAATCCTTGTTTAAGTACCTCAATTTCATAACTAATTGAACAGAAACGTTAATTGATTCTAACAGCCGAAGTTCACTAACAGAGTCGACGGACTTTTGCCGGAGTTCTGTGAAAGACACTGATCGGTACCTCCTATCCCCAAACTCTCTCCGTTCATTACCTTTCAACTGCTTATAATGTTTGTTAATCGAATTAGACATGAATCAGTCGAATTATCTTTGTCTGTGTTCTTGAGCGAAGAAGACGAAGTCCGGTTATGTTATAAGAATATTTAAAATCAGTTTTATGAATGGGTTACACACAGTCCAGCGGTGGACTGTGTGCAAACAAATACATACATATCGCAAGTTCGATTCCTGTCCCAACCTCACTCTCTTGAAATAAAAATGCCTTTTTTTAACTGAACCGGATCGACTCGCAATTAACTGTTAAGTATAATAAAAACCAGAATATTTACCAAGTTAGACACACAGTCCAGCGGTGGACTGTGTGCCAAACTAAACCACAGGTCCCGGGTTCGAGACCTGTGGCGAGCACCGAGTGAGGCAATTAAATCGTTTTTAAAATAAGTGATTTTCGGATTAATTTAATTAGTATATACATATAATTAAAAACAGAAATATTTCGGGTTAGACACGTAGCTCAGTTGGTAGAGCTGCGTGCACGGCTACGGGAGGTCTCGGGTTCGAGCCTCACCCAGCGCATACATACACACAATAAAACCGGTCAACAAGTCAACGGTCAACAAGTCAATGGTCAAACAGTCAAAAATCAACATTTTTTTATTACTTTTATTTATTTATTCAAATTAAAAATACTTAAAAATAACATTTTTAAAGTTAGAAAATAGCCTTAAACTCACAAAAATATATCCAATAATCCTACTAAAATTGATTAATAAAATCCGCTTATTTACCAAACCATTATGTTATTATCTAGGTTAGTTTCACTCGTGGTTAAATCCAACTTCGTGCGCATTCAACATCATCAACCGAACGCAGCCAAAGTGAGTGAATCTTACAACTCCCCTTTTTAATTACACGTTTTGGGGTGTATCATGTGTCACTAAAACTAATTCGTTTATTCAAACTCGTGCCATACCATATTATAACTTAAACTTAGAATGTAAATATTGTTTGTAGTTATGTATTTCATATTGTCAAGTTGTATGCAAATTATTTGTTAGGCCCATCAGTTTCTCGTGGGAGACGAGTTGAACAACGCGTGCCTTAAAACTCATTCATTAGGCCCATCAGTTCGTAGAACAACGCGTGCCTCAAAACTCATTCATTAGGCCCATCAGTTCCTCGTGGGAGACGAGTTGAGCAACGCGTGCCTCAAAACAATCTATTATTGTATGTGTGTGCATTATTTAATATTAAGTGATTTGTGAATAAGTTTACATCTATATTTACTCATATGTGGTTACGCACATATTTACTCATATGTGGTTACGCACTTTATTTATAATCAATTCAATAAACTTGTTTAAATGTTTTTCATAGGATTCACTCGCCAACTTTTTGTTGATCCAAAAACCATTTTTACACATGATACAGGTGAACAGGATGAAGCAAGGAAAACATAGGAAATGCCTTAGAAGAAAATAATGAAGTCTAGAAAGATGTGTAGAACATGTTGTAATTATGATTGTATGATTTCCCTTTAAATTGTAATAATAAATATGAAACGTTATAATAAATTTCATGAGCTTTGATGAAAACCCAATCATGCCCCGATCACCTTTTCCGCTGCGGGTCGGGGTGTGACAGTGATAGTCATTAAATAGGATGAATCATCTAACCATCTTGTGGATAAGAAATAATAGTTTTGACTCTTGATAAGCTAGGTGATAGTTCGGAAAGAAAATGGGTTAAACGTATCAAAGGCTTGAATAAGCTCGAATGGACGAAAGGTAAGTAAAGCTTACACTTCCTAGAATAGGACCACCACTTTGGTGATGGAAAGAACTTTGATTAATGAAATGGTTGACAAGGAACCAAAGGCGGCAAATCAATTGATTGGTTAAGACAAGATCCCATGGTGTAAACCATGAAGCGGGTAAAAATAGTAAAAATTGTGATGAACAATATTGGTGATAAATTGAAATGTTAAGATGAGACACCATGATGGAAACCATGAAACAAGTCGACTGGGTAAAACTATGTTAAGTCGCAACTTAGTGACAAACAAAATTTATGAAAAAAGAAGACCCTATGGTGTAAACCATAACGGGTTAAATGGGTAAAATGATAAGTAAAATCACATGTTAGTGACTAAACAATGAATTTTTAAAGTAACTCCTATGGTGTAAACCATAACGGGCCAAACTATTTAAATGCTAACTAACCATATTTTGGTGATAAAACAATGAATTTTAGATCATAGAACCCTATAGGGTAAACCATAATGGGTCAAATGAGTAAAACAGTAAGTAATCATATATTAGTGATCAAACAATTAATCTTTGAAATAGGACCCTATGGTGTAAACCATAACAGGTTAAATGGGTAAGATGACTAGTAAGCACCTTTTTGGTAAGAAATAATACATGGTTAGGTTGAGACGCCTAAAGGGTAAGCTAAGGATGGGTCAAATGGGCAACCGGGTTATACGGGTTAAATGGTGATTTTATCACTATTTGAAAATGATATTTGATTCTTTGTCTTGTTAAGTCCTCTACTTACAGGTAAGCATAATGTACCAGCATGCATTGCCATGAAGTAGTGAAAAATCGCAAGCATAATGTACCGCCTTTTTGAAGGATGAAACATTATCATGCACGATAAAGCTTTGGAGTTTAAAACTTTATTATTTTTATGCTGTAAATTAAGTGTAATAATCAGTTATGTCCATTCGTCTAGGTTATTAGTTAACCCTGACGTGTAAGTTCTATCTTTTCAATATATATATATATATATACATATATATATATATATAGCTTTCGAGTTTAAAACTTTATTATTTTTATATTGTAATTAAGTGTAATAATCAGTTATGTCGATTCGTCTAGGTTATTAGTTAACCCTAACGTGTAAGTTCTATCTTTTCAATATATATATATATATATACACACACACATATGGTAGGAGTTGGCTATAAATCTTAGTTTTCTACAAAGTGTAGGAAACAATCTTCTTCTGACATGTGACATTTAATTATTTCATATAAAAGGGCATAATGGTAATTGGATAATTTTTTTAATTATGCAAGATTTAATATCCTAAACAAATTAGAGAGATTTTTTAAGGAAACTACATATATTCTTTCTTTTCAAAATCGATATTTATCTTTTATTTCACGATGACTTCTGCTAGTTTATATTCACATTCCATTTTACTTGACGGTATATTTTATCAGTTTATGTGTTTTTCATACTGTGTTATATCAATTTTCATAATTAAACATACCCCACACACATTTTGACCAAAAAACATATTCATTATTTTTTTAATGTTGTGTTTATTGGTCTAGGTTTTTCACATTGTGGTATATTAGTGTTCATTATTAAACACACCCTTTACACATAAAACACACTAGTGTATGTAATACATAATATAAAACACACCATTTTCAGTGGTATGGAAGTTTATAGTAACACAGTTATTTTCCATTAAAATATTTATCCTTCAATTTAAAATTTTAATTTAAGATGTTTTCAAATAAAAAAAAAATTATTTATCATGAAAACCAAATTTTGTATTAATATATTATTTATTTTTATTTTCGTTATTACAAAAAATCATTATATCGATTTTATTACGTAATTTATAAATCATATCGTAAGAATTTAGATTTATTCAACTCGTACAATACAAATGGGTTTTCAAGATATAACTTTTTTATTAATTGGTATATAAAATACATTTATTCAACCCTTACAATACACTTGTTTTTAAAAATATGACTCTTTATTATTTAGTATATAAAATTACATTTATTCAACCCGTGTAATAAATGAGGTTTTAAAGAAATATTGTTTTATTATTTAGTTTATAAAAATACATTACCTCCAACCGATACCTAATATAAAATATTGCAATCACCCTATCCATCATGTATTGAATATATTCGTTAGTTTCTTTTAAATATAACCTTTTTATTATGTGATATACAAAATTATATTTATTAAATGCGTGTAATACATCAGGTTTTTTTAAGACATAATTTATTTTTATTTTTATACAAAATTACATTTATTGAACCCGTGTAATACACACAGTTTTATAAAGATATCACTTTTTTTGTTTGGAATATAAATTATATTTGTTCAACTCGTGTAATAAATGAGATTTTTAAATATATAATGTTTTATTTTTTTAGTATATAACATTTATTTAACCCATGGGGTTGTAACCTAGTATACTTTTACCTTAATATGATATGTTGACATATTATATGACCTTTTAATTAACATGATACGTTGACATATTATATCACTATGTTACAACCCCGTGTAATACACAATTTGCATAATGTTATTTTATATAATAAATAATAAAAAAGATATATCTTTAGGAAACTCGTGTATTACACATGTTAAATAAAATATAATTTCATATTTTAACACATACAATCGTCAAGATTTATCTTTTAAAAATGTACTTTTATGTGCTATTTACTTATTATAACATTTTATTTTTATTTTGTTGTTTTGTTTATCATTAGGTAAAAACACATGTGTTACATGTGGGTTGAATCCCGTTTATGATAATCAAATTCTGAGATACAATGATTTTAGTTAGTTTTATGCACAATCAGGCTGATTTGTTTATTCATTTATAAAATTTTCGTCTTAAATTTGTATTCAAGGGAGTTTACGGTACAAAAAGGTTGAGATCAATCCTCACATTTTTATATATATCATTGTTTTATGAATGTATTGTAAATCGAGAATTAAATTCTCTTTCAAAGGAGTTTATAAATTGTTATATTTAAAAATTATGTTCTCTAAATGTTGATCTAATGTGCGACAAATGATGGATTTAAACCAATTATAATAGTATGTCTAACATTATAAAGGTTAAATAAAGTTGTCTAGATTTGACATTGAAAGAATTATATGACTATAATGGTGAGTCCAAACCATTATAGCGATGCGTCAAAAAACACTTATAATTTGATAAAAGCATATTTCCCGGACCTAATTATTTAATTCTAGTGAAAAACACAATAATATAATAATTCTAGTGAGAAAAACAATAATCATAAAACGAGAACCTTTAATTTCATAATACTCGGGATATAACTTTATGATTATATAAATAAATAAACATTTATCCTTATCTATTTTTTTAAATTAGTTATAGAAAAAACATATTTATTCTTATCTAATTTTTTGTTTTAAATTATTATTATTATTATTATTATTATTATTATTATTATTATTATTATTTAATATAAGAGATACATGGAAAAATAAGGTGAGAATCACATGTGCCTAAAAAAAATTTTAATCTGAGCATTCAATAATATGTGTGCTTGCTATACATAAAAAAGGAACTGATGAAATAACAAGTTTTGACTTTCTTGCTTATCTATTTCGAATTCGTAAATCACGTACAAAACAATAGCATGTTAAAAATCTATTCGCTAAGCAACCGACGATTACTCGTTTAAACGACCATATCAATCCTTTTAAACCCTTCAAACCCTAACTGAAACCGCTTTTAAATCTGCTTCTTGTGGGTCTCAAGTTTTTCCGCTGCGCCACACCTCCACTCGTAGGTAGTAGCCGGGATAACGATCGTAATCGCCAACACCATCAACCGCTACTCAGGCCATCGTCGCATTACGCCGTAGCCTCCATTGTTCGCTGGAGTTTTCTGCTGCACCACTTGTATGTCCGACACTATCAGTTTGGTCACCTCAAAGTTCTCCGATCCGCGATCAGATATCCAAGCCAACAGGGGGCGGATCTACATTGAAGGTTATGGATTCGCCCGAACACACTCATTTCAAAATATTAGTAGAAATGGTAATAGAAAATTTTGAATGAACCCATAAATAAAATTTACGATGAACCCATTCACGAAATTGTAAAAAATAGCCAAATGGTTACCGCGCCTCCTTCCAAGTGAAAGGTTAGCGGTTCGACTCCTGTCTGATCCAATTTTTGCGCTTTTGTTAATTCTAAATCTGAAAAACAACTAGGGTTTATTTAAAAAAAAAATTAAAATAAGTAAATAAATTGAAAAAGAAAAGATAAAAACATACAGGTAAAAAGGATTGGTATAAAATGCAATCTATAAAACTTTTTTTGTTAATGCCAAAAATACCCCTAGTTATAATCAAGATTTTAACAGAGTTAGGCAACGTGATCAAAATGGAAGAAAATGGGAAAAGTTAGAGACCCATAAAAGAAAAAAAAACCATTTGCACTAAAGTGACAATTTAACCGAACCTTAGAGACTAAAATTGCAATTTACTCCACAGTTTTATATAGATGTAGGTTTATTGATATCCCTACAGTTTGAGATTTTTTTTGTAAACGTTTATACTTTTAAAATGTTTTTATGTTTTCCGTTATTATATAATTAGGTATTTCAACCTTTTGGTAGTAAATATTTTTTAATAATCAAGTCTGAGATTTGTTCTTTAGTAAACAACCTATTACTTGGTGGCAATTAATGTTTTCTTTTTTTTAATCTGTTGTTTAATAAGGTAAATTGGATGTTATTGCTGTAAATTTTAAAGAGTCTAGTGTTGTTATATTATTTGTTTGGGTAATTTTTCTTCATTGCTATATCTATGTGAATATTGTTTTTTTTAACTATAGTGTTAATGTTTTTCAGTATGCATTGTTCATGGTGTAAACATATGACTGGAAACGATGATGTTATTATTAGTACAATATTCGTGTGGCCATACTAGAAATGTAATTGTACGTGTAATGTTAAGTGTCTTGAGTCTGTAATATGACGGACAGAGGTTTCGCTAGATAGCGTTAGAAATAATTAGGGTTCGGTATGATACAAAGGGAGCAGATCTGAACACGAACGATGTCATCATTCTTGATGATTTTCATCTCTTCATAAATTCTAGGTATGATACAAGTTACCCAGATTTGGCCATACCTTGTTTTAATCCCATTTGCATTCTCTTCTACTTGTGCGCAAATCCCTTAGTTCTTTCTTTATTTGCATCATCAGCATTTAACGACTTGATTTGAGCTTCTCGTACACTTTCGAGGAGATTAGGTGTAACTATCATTTTCATCGATTTTACTCGAATTGGGGGCGGGTATTCCTTTCGACTTAGAGCGTCTGCCACGACACTAGCCTTACTTGGATGATAGTGGTGTCACAATGGTAATCTCTAATAAGTTCTAGCCATCTCAGTTGCCTCATATTAAGATCTTTCTGCTCGAAAAAGTATTTGAGGCTTTTATGATCCGAGTAGATCATGCACTTCGTTCCATACAAGTAATGTCTCCATATTTTTAGCGCGAATATTATCGCTGCCAATTCTAGATCGTGGGTCGGGTAGTTACCCTCTTGTTGTTTTAGTTGTCTAGATCCATAGGCGATGACCTTGCCCCTTTGCATCAGGACGCACCCCAAACCTTGATGCGAAGCATCTGTGTATGCAACTAAATCCTCCTCACCATCAGGTCACACTAGCACCGGCGAACTTGAAAGTTGTTCCTCCAAGGTCTGAAAAGCCTTCTCTTGATCCGTACCCCACTCAAACTATTCATTCTTCTTTGTTAGCATACTCATGGGTAAAGCTATCTTAGAAAAATCCTGAATAAGTCTTCTATAGTATCCGGCTAAGCCTAAGAAACCTCTTACTTCACTTGGGTTATTTGGAGGAACCCATTTCATTATGGCCTCCACTTTAGAAGGGACTACTTGAACGCTTTCTTCATTTATCACATGACCAAGAAATTGGACTTCTCTTAGCCAAAGTGCGCACTTAGACAATTTAGCATACAACTTTTCTTTGCGAAGCGTTTTTAACACCTCACGCAAATGACAGGCATGATCGGATTCACTTCGAGAGTATACCAATATATCATCTATGAAGACTATTACAAACTTGTCTAACATGTCCGACAAACCCGATTCACTAAATCCATAAACACAGCAGGTGACATTAGTCTACCCAAAGGACCTTACTAAGAACTCGTAATGTCCATAGCGGGTCCTAAAACATATCTTGACTATATCTTCCTCACGTACCCTAATTGGTGATACCCGATCGCAAGTCGATTTTTGAAAACCAACTTCGCTCCTTACAACTGGTCAAATAAGTCATCAATTCTAGGCAAAGGGTAACGGTTTTTAACTGTCAATTTGTTTAATTCTAGGTAATTGATGCACAATCGTATCACGCCGTCTTTCTTTTTGATGAAAAGCACGGGTGCACCCCATGGTGATACACTTGGCGTATAAAACCCTTGTTAAGTAATTCTTGTAATCGGGTCATCAATTCCCGCATCTCAGTAGGAGCTAATCGATAGGGTGTTTTTGCCACGGCTTGGCACCCGGATTTAACTCACTCCGAAATTCTACTTCTCGTTTAGGTGGAAGCCCTGGTAATTCGTCCCGGAATACATCAGGATACTCATTTACGATTTTCATCTCATTAAATTTTGAGGCCCTATGGTGGGTATCCACCACATAGGTAAGTATGCATTACTCCCATTTCGAACGTATTTAACCGCTTGAATAAGGGTGCACAATATAGATTTTACTTTCTTTCCCCATGTACAGTTATGGTTTGCCACTAGGCGATGTCAATTGAATGGTCTTGCTTCCGCATTGGATTTCGGCATGATGCTGAGACAACCAATCCATACCAACCACTACCTTGAATTCCCCCAAGATCATACGAACAAGGTCAATGTCGTATTCTTCATCTTCAATCGTTATCTTACAACCCTTAGATATTTGTGTAATAGATAGCTTTTACTATCGGCTATTTCCATTTCTAAGGGTATCGACATCTTTTCTATTCTAAATGACGGATGACATATAAGATCACTTGACACAAAAGACTTACTAGTCCCAGTATCAAATAACACATAGGTGGGCATCAAATTTAATAAAAATATACCTGACACAACATTCGGAAGTGCCTTAGCTTCTTCCGATGATATCGGAACATTTGCCCGAGCTTTTGGAACTTCTTCCTTCTTTCCTTCCTTGCCCGCCTTCTGTTGAAGCTTTGGACATTCAGCCTTGATGTGACCCGGTTGAAAACAATTGAAGCAAGTTCTCGAGGGATTAGGACATTTGTAGTAGGGGTGTCCTTCTTGACCACAATTGTAACATCCCTTCTTACCCATTAAGCACTCTCCTTAAAAGGAGTTTTCCGCAAATCTTGCATTTGGGAATACCTCCTTTCGCTTTATCCTTCTTACCATGATCTTCAAACTTCTGCTTCTTTGATGGACTTGAACCGGTTGAACTTCTCAGATAATCTTTTCTCACCCCTTTCCACTTGTTGTTTAAGTTTAATCGCCCTATCCCGGGCCCAATTGATGAGCTCTTAGGGTTTCATATTTTGATGGGGTGATGAATTCTCTAAACTCAGCCTTCAACATGTCTGGTATTGATTTATCTTCATTCTTTCTGACGTCACAAAATCTTGACAAAACTTCAACTTGTCAAGAAATATATTTGTAATCTCATCGATCGATTCCTCTTTTGTCGAAGACGAAGGAAGTCTTCTTGAATACCAGTCGCTGACAGTGAGCAATGATATCTTAAGAACGGCTCTTTAAATTCTTGCCATGTTAAGGTTTGAAGATTATCCTCACCTAGCTCCTTACAAGGCATCCCACCAATCCTTAGCCTGAAGTTGAAGTTGGCCCGTAGCAAACACCACATGATCTTCCTTTTTGCATCGACTACAGACAAAGACAGCCCCATGTTAGCGATCCATCTTTGGCATTTTATTGGATCGATTTCACCATTATATGACCCGGGGTTGCACGCCATAAAATCCCAATACGTACACCTACGAGTACCAACTTGTGGCGCCCATTTCATCGGAAGGTCAAAACGTAACATAGGTTAAACTTTCATAGCGTAATGTAAATCTTTTGACAAATGCCCCTTATTTTGACACAACCAAACATAAAAAAAAGAGCTATGAAGGGACATTAACTTATATGAACATATTAAAAACACATGTTTAAAGTTTTTGCACACGGATAACATAAGTATTATAAACGGCATATACAACCCAAAAGAATTAGTTTTGGCCCATTAACACTAAACTTGAACCGGAAGCACATAGGGGCTAAGCGGTGTGTTCGTTCCATGTGCGCCATAATCACGATTGCAATTTTCCTATCATACACAACACAAATGTATTCGTTAGTATGACTTATTAACATAAAATTTTCATCCTTCCTTTACCCTCTTGATTGACCCGTAAACAAAGACATGATATTGTAGCATTTTTCTTACGTACATTCCTTCCTTATAACAATTTCGCCTACAAAGAAATCATAGATTTCATTTTTATAACACCAAATACACAATTCATACCCACCCGATCGTACGGGTTCATGCAATAAACATTCATTCTTAGTGACATGTATTACAACGAGTCATTATATTCGTAATTTAATCACCTTGCTAGTCATTCATTCTGACCCATTTGCAATGGGATAATGCACATACTTTACACTATCTTTATTTAACAATTTACTCTATGTTCATCACTCCACATTACCTTACTTAGCTATAGAGCGAATCCAATATGAACTTACCTTTGTTTTGTGTTGATTGCAAACCTGATTGACTTTACCTTCTTCCTTCACACCTACAATTTCTATTTACATTCATTCATATCATACTTTTATCTCACATTTACATTACATGGTGAGTTAAAAATTCATCATTTTTACTAATTCAAATCAATTACCATCATATGTATATGAAATTATCTTTACTACTTAAAACCAATATCCAAGCATTTCATCAAACACCTAGAGTGCATACCACTAACAAATCATAGAGTAAAAGTATCTTATGCATTTCTTCACTTATTCATATCAAATCATCAAATACAACTAATTTCATTTAACATTCATTCATAATCAAATTACATCTATCAAATACTCATTGTAACTATCCTCCTACATAATCATTACATTAATTTGTACATAATTCATCACTACAATTCACAACATCCCCATTTCAAGTGGGTTTCCACATTTAGTTATCTATTTACCCAATATCAAGCATAATTCATGTTCTATGGTATGATTCTCACTCACAATTTCATAAATTTTCATATGAACTCATAGATGGGTTGAGACCCACTTTCTACAAATCATCAAATCAAGAATTTCGACTTACCACTTATTTGTCAAGCATAGAGGATTACTTATTAGGGCACATGGATAAGATTGGCATCAATTTCGTCCTCCAATTTGTTGAAATTCTCAGATTTGGGAGTTGTTCTTCTTCCCCTTTTTCCTCTCCCCCTCTGGTCGATCTCAGACATAAATAACCTAAATTTTATGCATTTTTCCTTTCTTAAATCTCACTTTCCAAAGTGTCACATTCAGCCCTTAAGTTTTTGGAACAAGTTACTTGATCACCTAGCTATCATCTAAATTACTTGTATCTTGTTTGGTGTTATTCATTCTAACTAATTAAACTTACTAGCATAATTAACCGACTATTATCAATAAACTAGTCTAAAGTCACCATCTATTTCTCACGACATCATACATATAATATCATAATAGGACCCATAAAATTTTGGGGTGTTATAAGTCCACCCCCCCTTAAAGAAGGTTTCGTCCCCGAAACCTGAATACGTAAAAAATAATGACGGGTAATGCTCTCGCATTTCTTTTTCTAACTCCCAAGTAAAGTCAGATCCCTTTCTATGTTGCCATTGTACTAACACTTGCTTAATAGCTTTATTACGTAGGTGTTTCACCTTGGAGTCTATAATGGCTATCAGCTTCTCAATATAATTCATTCGTTCATCAACCTCAATGTGATCTAGAAGTACATGGGACGTTTCGTCCGCAAGGCACTTTCTTAATTGTGACACGTGAAACGTGTCATGTATTCCGTCTAACGATGGAGGTAATTCAATCCGGTAAGCTACTCTTCCGACCCGCTCTAGGAACTTAAAAGGTCCGATATAATGTCGTCCCAACTTTCCCCGTTTGCAAAAACGAATTACCTTCCAAGGAGAGACTTTCAAGAAAACCCGATCTCCCACTTGAAATTTAATAGGACGCCTCCTATTGTCCGTGTATGTTTTCTCCCAGTCTTGTGCCGCTTTTATACGTGCTCGTACAAGATCAATCTTTTCATTTGTTTCAGCTACCACATCCTTTGGCGCAAGCTCTCTTTTGCCCAACCTCTCCCCAACACACAGGAGTCCTATATTTTCGCCCGTACAGCATCTCGTACAGTGCCATTTGGATGCTATGGTGATAGATGTTGTTGTACGAAAACTCGACTAATGGTAGATGCTCATCCCAATCCCGCCAAAATCCATAACGCATGATCTCAACATATCCACAAGCGTTTGGATAGTCCTTTCTGACTGGCAATCCGTTTAGGGATGATAAGCGGTACTTAAGTGTGATTTAGTACCCATTTTTTCGTGTAACTTTCGCCAATAACGAGAGGTAAACCGCGTATCCGGTCTGACACAATGGACACTGGCACCCCGTGATGGGATATAATTTCATTCACAAATATTTCCGCCATGTTTTCTGAGGGATATGTTTCTCGAATAGGTAGAAAATAGGCACTCTTAGTGAGACGGTCAACAATGACCCATATAGCATCATGCCCCTTTCTCGTTTTCGGAAGTTTAGTTACGAGATCCATGGTCACGTCCTCCCACTTCATACCGGAATTTCGAAAGGTTAGAGCTTCCCATACGGCTTCTGATGTTCCGTCTCTCTTTGAGAACATGTCAAACATTTCGCGACATACTTAACAATATCACGCTTCATTCTCGGCCACCAATAATTCTTTCTTAAATCTCGATACATTTTTGTGGCTCCTGGGTGAACCGAGTATCGTGATTTATGAGCTTCCCTAAAAGTAACAACTTTACATCACAATGCCAAGTTACCTAGATTCGGCCCATACCTTGTTTTAATCTGATTCGCATTCTCTTCTAAGTTGTGCACAAATCCCTTAGTTCTTTCTTTCTTTGAATCATCAGCATTTAACGAACTTGATTTGAGCTTCTAGTATGCTTTCGAGGAGACTAGGTGTAACTCTCATTTTTATTGATTTTACCCGAATTGGGGGGGGTGTTCCTTTTGACTTAGAGCGTCTGCCACGACATTAGCGTTACTGGGATGATAGTGGATGTCACAATCGTAATCCTTAATAAGTTCTAGCCATCTCCTTTGCCTCATATTAAGATTCTTCTGCTCGAAAATGCATTTGAGGCTTTTATGATCTGAATAGATCGTGCACTTCGTTCCATACAAGTAATGTCTCCATATTTTTAGCGCGAATACTACCGCTGCCAATTTTAGATCGTGGGTCGGGTAGTTACCCTCATGCTGTTTTAGTTGTCTAGATGCATAGGCGATGACCTTGCCCCTTTGCATCAGGACGCACCCCAAACCTTGATGCGAAGCATCTGTGTATGCAACTAAATCCTCCTCACCATCAGGTCACACTAGCACCGGCGAACTTGAAAGTTGTTCCTCCAAGGTCTGAAAAGCCTTCTCTTGACCGTACCCACTCAAACTTTTCATTCTTCTTTGTTAGCTTACTCATGGGCAAAGCTATCTTAGAAAAATCCTGAATGAGTCTTCTATAGTATCCGGCTAAGCCTAAGAAACCTCTTACTTTACTTGGGTTATTTGAGGAACCCATTTCATTTTTGCCTCCACTTTAGAAGGGTCTACTTGAACGCTTTCTTCATTTATCACATGACCAAGAAATTGGACTTCTCTTAGCCAAAGTGCGCACTTAGACAATTTAGCATACAACTTTTCTTTGCGAAGCGTTTTTAACACCTCACGCAAATGACAGGCATGATCGGATTCACTTCGAGAGTATACCAATTGAAGACTATTACAAACTTGTCTAACATGTCCCGACAAACCCGATTCATTAAATCCACAAACGCAGCAGGTGCATTAGTCTACCCAAAGGACCTTACCAAGAACTCGTAATGTCCATAGCGGTTCCTAAACGCAGTCTTGGCTATATCTTCCTCACATACCCGTAATTGGTGATGCCCAGATCGCAAGTCGATTTTTTAAAACCAACTCGCTCCTTACAACTGGTCGAATAAGTAATCTATTCTAGGCAATGGGTAACGGTTTTTAACTGTCAATTTGTTTAATTCTCGGTAATCGATGCACATTCACATCGCGCCATCTTTCTTTTTGACGAAAAGCACTGGTGCACCCCATGGTGATGCACTTGGGCGTATGAAACCCTTGTTAAGTAATTATTGTAATTGGGTCATCAATTCCCGCACCTCAGTAGGAGCTAATCGACAGGGTGTTTTTGCCACCAGCTTGGCACCCAGATTTAACTCACTCCGAAATTCTATTTCTCGTTCAGGTGGAAGCCCTGGTAATTCATCCCGAAATACATTAGGATACTCATTTACGATTTTCATCTCTTTAAATTTCGAGGCCCCATGGTGGGTATCCACCACAGAGGCTAAGTATGCATTACTCCCGTTTCGGACGTTTTTAATCGCTTGAATAAGGGTGCACAATGTAGATTTTACTTCTCTTTCCCCATGTACAGTTATCTGTTTGCCACTAGGCGATGTCACTTGAATGGTCTTGCTTACACATTGGATTTCGGCATGATGCCGAGACAACCAATCCATACCAACCACTACCTTGAATTCACCCAAGATCATAGGAACAAGGTCAATGTCGAATTCTTCGTCTTCAATTGTTATCTTACAACCCTTACATATTTCGTGTGATAGATAGGTTTTGCAATCGGCTATTTCCACTTCTAAGTGTATCGGCATCTTTTCTATTCTAAATGATGGATGACATATAAGATCACTTGACACAAAAGACTTACTAGCCCGGTATCAAATAAAACATAGGTGTGCATCAAATTTAATAAAAATATATCTGACACAACATTTGAATTGCCTTAGCTTCTTCCGATGATATCCGGAATATTCTGGCCCGAGCTTTTGGAACTTCTTCCTTCTTTCCTTCCTTGCCTGCCTTCTTTTGAAGCTTTGGACATTAAGCCTTGATATGACCCGGTTGAAAACAATTGAAGCAAGTGCTCGAGGGATTAGGACATTTGTAGTACGGGTGTCCTTCTTGACGACAATTGTAACATCCCTTCTTACCTACATCAATTCTAGGCAAGGGGTAACGGTTTTTAACTGTCATTTTGTTCAATTCTCGGTAATCGATGCACATTCGCATCGCGCCATCTTTCTTTTTCACGAAAAGCACGGGTGCACCCCATAGTGATACACTTAGGCTTATGAAACCCTTGTTAAGTAATTCTTGTAATTGGGTCATCTATTCCCGCATCTCAGTAGGAGCTAATCGGTAGGGTGTTTTTGCCACCGGCTTGGCACCCGAATTTAACTCACTTCAAAATTCTACTTCGCGTTCAGGTGGAAGCCCTGGTAATTCGTCCGGGAATACATCAGGATACTCATTTACGATTTTCATCTCTTCAAATTTTTGGGCCCCATGGTGGGTATCCACAACAATTTTCATCTCGTCAAATATTGGGGCCCCATGGTAGGTATCCACCACATAGGCTAAGTATGCTTTACTCCCGTTTCGGACGTACTTAACTGCTTGAATAAGGGTGCACAATGTAGATTTTACTTCTCTTTCCCCATGTACAGTTATCTATTTGCTACTAGGCGATGTCACTTGAATGGTCTTGCTTCCGCATTAATTCCCCCAAGATCATAGGAACAAGGTCAATGTCGTATTCTTCGTCTTCAATTGTTATCTTACAACCCTTACATATTTTGTGTAATAGATAGCTTTTGCTATCGGCTATTTCCATTTCTAAGGGTATCGACATCTTTTCTATTCTAAATGACGGATGACATATAAGATCACTTGACACAAAAGACTTACTAGCCCCGGTATCAAATAACACATAGGTGGGCATCGAATTTAATAAAAATATACCTGACACAACATTCGGAAGTGCCTTAGCTTCTTCGATGATATCCGGAACATTCTGGCCGAGCTTTTGGAACTCCTTCCATCTTTCCTTCCTTGCTCGCCTTCTGATGAAGCTTTGGACATTCAGCCTTGATGTGACCCGGTTGAAGACAATTGAAGCAAGTTTTCGAGGTATTAGGACATTTGTAGTACGGGTGTCCTTCTTGACCATAATTGTAACATCCCTTCTTACCCATTAAGCACTCTCCTATATGGAGTTTTCCGCAAGTCTTGCATTTGGGAATACCTCCTTTCGCTTTATCCTTCTTACCATGATCTTGAAAGTTCTGCTTCTTTGACGGACTTGAACTGGTGAACTTCTCAGATAATCTTTTCTCACCCCTTTCCACTTGTCGTTTCAGTTCAATCGCCCTATCCCGGGCCCAATTGATGAGCTTGTTCGGGGTTTCATATTTTGATGGGGTGATGAATTCTCTAAACTCAGCCTTCAACATGTCGTGGTATCGATTTATCTTCATTCTTTCTGACTTCACGAAATCTTGACAAAACTTCAACTTGTTAAGAAATATATTCGTAATCTCATCGATCGATTCCTCCTTTTTTTGAAGACGCCGGAAGTTGTCTTGAATTCTATCAATCGCTGACTGTGGGCAATGATATTTTAAGAACGGCTCTTTAAATTCTTGTCATGTAAGGTTTGAAGCTTATCCTCACCTAGCTCCTTACAGTGGGCATCCCACCAATCCTTGCCCTGAAGTTGAAGTGGGCCCGTAGCAAACATCACGTGATCTTCTTTTCCGCATCGACTACGGACAAGAACAACCTCCATGTTAGCAATCCATCTTTGGCATTTTATTGGATCGATTTCACTATTATATGACGCGGGGTTACATGCCATAAAATCCCGATACGTACACCTACGAGTTTCCTTCTTGCTTTGGGATTCACTGATCATATCTTTTAATTATCCGATTTTACTCTCCAACATAGTTTCAACTGCTTCTAGAACTCAGCTTTCGATTCCTTGAGCCATTCGAGGAAGGTTGGCTTGAATGGCTTTCTCTACTTCTTCCGAAATTTTGTCATTCATTGCTTCCTGTTGTGCTACCACATCAATTCCTATATTTAATTCGTCTGCCATCTTTACTTGAACATGCATTTCATTTGTTAATTTACATACTTTATTTCATCATACATTAACTCATGCCATCGCTGTTTCATTCTATTAATTTTGGATTCTTATTTATAACCATCATCATTGATCGCGATGGACCATACAATACATACATTTGATCGTAGTGATCATTATTCCCAAGACTTATTATTTGCATTTTCACATTAAACATTCCCAAAATAAAATCCTGAGACATATTTGTGTTTCTCCAACATTCTTATAGATAATACTAACTTCTGGGGATTTTTATTGGGGTCTATACACACAAGTCATAAGGAATACGGGGTTTCTAAACATAACCTTTTATCAAAATTTCAAAACATTTACTTGTTTCATCATTCTCGCCGTAAGCTATGGTTTACTCACCGTAGCTTACGATGATCCTTAACTAGATTTATCAGAAATCGTTGGCCGTAGATTACGGTTGTAACATCCGTTGTAAAACGAGTTCCAAAACCCGCTTCGTTTACATAATTTAAGTATGTTATTTGAGGTTTCGTTACGCATTTAATAAACGTTCAAATTCGAGTTGTTGAGTAGTTAATAAATAAACTAAAAAGTTAAAATATTTAATGAATAATAGTAATAGATTAATAAGGTTGAAATACTAAAAATAAACACAAAAGGGGTAACTGGGTTTTGAACCCGGGTCCCCATCAAACACACGCACCTCCTACACCAGTGATCTGCACACACTTTTGTTATAAGTGTGAAAACAATAAAATCTTATATTGACACTATTATAAAACCTGCAAATTCGAAACTTCAAAACAGTAACTGCCATCCGAGCAATCAAGCTCAATTTACGATTTCGGTTGTGAAAACATGTATAACCGATATCAAACATCAGTTACAACCACAAAATCGAAACCACTTTGATATATAACCGAGTGAAAACAATGTATAACCAATTTGAAAACCGAAAAAATCATTGAATTGAAACCAAAATCTTTGATTACTGGTTACACTATAAATATCAAACTTTAACCCTCAATTAGACATACTCATTCTCTCAAACTCTCTCTAAAAACACTTTGAAAGAAACCTCTGATTCCAGTCAAGCTTTGTCAGAGTTCTTCTTGTTCATAACCGGATTATAAACAGAAAGTTATAGCATCACTTCAAATCGGTATAAACATCTTAATCTCTTTGATATATGTCGTTTATTACGTTGTTGTCTTAAAACAAGTAGTCAAAGCTGTATAATATTGGCTAAACAGTCGGGTTCGGTTTCGGGTTTATAAAAGGAAAGAACATGAAGTTTTAAAATGTGTATAAGTATAATTAAATCGGGTGTTTTAATCGGGTTAGAGACACAGTCCAGCGGTGGACTTTGTGCAAACATTAAACACATGCTCCAGGTTCGAGTCCCGTACGCATACGAATTCTGAAATAAAACCAAATTTTTTAAAACCCATATAGACCACCTCTGTGTAAGTGTATAAAACTAATATAATTCTGGGTTAATACGGGTTAGGCACACAGCCCAACTGGGCTGTGTGCACACGAACAACAGGTCCCGAGTTCGATCCGGTCTTTGTAACCGGTTTTGACCATTATAAATCCTTTTTAAATAAAAACAAAATATAGTTTAAGCTAGTTAGTATATATATGTAATTAAAATAGAGTTTATTTCGGGTTAGACACGTAGCTCAGTTGGTAGAGATGCCTACACGTATACGGGAGGTCAAGAGTTCGATCCTCACACCATGCCAAAAATTCCAAAGTCAAACCGGTCCGACCCTGACAAGGTTAATATTATTTCATATTTTCTTTATTTTTAATTCAAAAATCCCTAAAAATACTCAAAATAAGATTTTTCAAGTTTTTAAATTGCAACAAATACAATAAAAATAGACCTAAAAAAACCTAATAAAAGGCATTAATTATAAATATTAATTCGAAATAAACGTTATATATTTAGCGAATTATTACGTGATTATTTAGGTTAGTTTCTCTCGTTGGTTGAATCTTAAATCGTGCGTATTCGTCATCAATTCAAGAAAACGACCCACTGTGAGTGAATCCTTACAAATTCCCCTTTTTATTCATGTTTTGAGGTGTATCATGTGTTGTTTACATAATTTTGTTTATTCAAACACTTGTGCTACTACCATTATATGATCTAACGTTTATGTAATGTTTGGTTGTTGTTATATGTGGTTAAATTTTCTCATTTCAGTGCATCATTCACATTAGGCCCATCTGTTCCTCGTTGGATACGAGTTGAGCATCGCGTGCCTCATTAGATCGGCTCCGTTTGATTGAACCTTGATCTCATAGTTCATCATTTATCATGCGCATGTGTACATTGCTTGATGTGTGGTTTGTGGATAAATTTACATATACGTATGCTCATAATGTGTTTATGCACATTTATAATTAAAATAACCAATATAACTATTTCTTTCAAAAGATTAAATGAGATTCACTCGCCAACTTATGTTGACGCAAATCTTTATTTTACACATGATACAGGTGGGCAGACTGAGAAAAGGAACACTTAGGATATGGCTTTAGAAGGAGAAAAAACATTTCTTGTTTAGAACATTTTCGTGTTTGTATGTTTTTATGTGTTTGTTGGAATATTCTCTTTTAAATTTGAATTAATAAATATGAAACTTAATTATAGTAAATGTCATGAGCTTTGATGAAAACCCAATCATGCCCCGACTTCTATATCTGCTGCGGGTTAGGGTGTGACAGATTGGTATCAGAGCTTTTGACTATAGGTTATTAGACCCTTAGAGCCTATACTATAGTTGTTTAGATTTTAATTGCTTACGTGTTAATTGGTTACATGCAAACTCATGATATTATTTATTTCATATTTATTTCACACACCAATGCATGCAAGCACTCTCACTATTAAATGTTATTGTGTGATATTTATTGTGGTATACGTATTATTAACATATCATGCTTACGCAAACACACACGTCTCAATTTCACATATTTGAACATTTATCATGTTTTCTTTCGCAAGAATTTTATGATGATTTCATATTTTTCAATCTCATCAAAGTGAGTTCTATGACGAGCATGTAGTAACTGGAAGGGTACGAGTACCGGTAGTTGGAACGTCTTGTCTAGGATTGGCATTCGTATAAATCCAATATAATGGACTAGTTTGCCACACCAAAGTCATGTGAACTAAACCCACTTTGAGTTGTCACTGTATCTACACCTGGACACCCTCGGACCTTATATCTCGCACTCATTTTTTACGATTTTCATTCTAGTGGTGCGAGTGTTAACAGGCCAACATCAATGTGAACCCTACAAAGCCCAGTAGTCATGGGGGCCCACATGACTACCTAGGCTAAAGTATGGGAGACATATGGGGGCCCAAACATAAGCGAAGCCCAAGACATCCAATGGATGTAGTAAACCCATTTTCTTATTTATTTTGTGAATGTTGATTCTTAAATACGACACATGAAACCTAAAATGTCAAACTCATAATCTCGTTACGTATTTCCTGTAGATGTCTTCTAGATACTCACCCGGAGGTAGGAGATCAGGAAGATCTGGTGAGCGCATGGCTGCTCAATATGCCCAACAGTTGGCCACCGTGATTCCCAACATCGTAGTTCAAGTCTAACAAGCCCTTGCCGCTAATCCCATCTACCCAATCAACCAAGAAGGTCAAAATGTTGCTAACCCACCCACCAACACCACCAAGTGAACCTACAAGCACTTCAACTCCTGTGACCCCCCAAAGTACGAGGGGACTGAAGGTGTCACCGCTCTCCTTCGTTGGTTTGAGAAGATGGAGAGTACCTTCCTCAACTGTGATTGTCCCAACGATCGCAAAGTGCGTTATACTACTGGTCACCTGTATTGGGTAGCACTCACATGATGGAATATGGAGAAAGGCAGACGAGGCGTTGAAGCCCTGTGGCCCTAACTTGGGAAGAGTTGAGGGAGCTTATGACTAAACGCTTCTTTCCAAGAAGTGAAATCAAGAAATTAGAGGATGAATTTTATTTCTTGAAACAAAAGGAGGGAGACCACATAACTTACAACAAGAGATTCCTCGAGTTGAATCAGATGGTCCCCAATTTGTTCACTCCACTCTACCGATTAATCGAGCACTACATTCGAGGTTTTCCCTCGAAAATTCAAGACTCTGTGATGAGTACCACGCCTGCAACTCTCGAGGCAACGATGGAGCTAGCTACTGAGCTCACTGAAAATTGCACCAGAAATGGTGATTTTAAAGATGAGAAGAAGAAGGACAAGACAACCACTGAAACCCCTACCCCAACCCAAGCAGGATCGTCTTCTAAGTTTGCTGGCAAAAGAAAGCGCAATGGAAATAATTTCGCTGTTACTCAAATCAATTCCCCTATCACTGCCGCCCCAATCACGCAAGTTGCTCCTCCTGATGCCCCATTAAAGAAACCATATACAGGATCACATCCAAAATGCCACCGATGTCAATATCACCACCATCCTGAGAACCCATGTCTTCACTGCACAAGTTGTGGCCGTATAGGTCATACAATCCAAACTTGTCGCACTCTTCAAAGACCAGCCCGCACTCAACCACAAGCCTAACCCAACAACGAAGTGGTAAGACAAGCCCAATACCAACAACCTTTACTTTCACCACCTACTCAACCAATGGCTCAACCCTACTACCAACCCAACTACCCTATGATGCAACCAGTCAGAGCCTGTTTCAATTGTGGTGATCCAACCCATTTTCAAAACACCTGTCCACGTTTGGTGAACATCATAAATGCTCAAGCCCAAACTAATCCAGTGAACCAAGCCAACCACGTCTTCATACTATTTCCACTGAATTAATTTTGAATGGACGAAAATGAAAGTCCATAAAAATAAATTCAATGGTCAACCATGAAAATTCACATGCAAGTTCTCGAAAAAGATGAGTAGATTTCCCACTCATAAAATTCGTAACACTTGTTTAATAAAATATGATAAAAGCTTAGTGAAATATTTAGTAGTATCTGATCAATATAAGGCTGACATCAATTACAAACTAAAAAATAAAAAAATAAATTGAATTATAGTCACATATGTATTTTATTTTAAAGCTTATTTACCCTAAAAATCAATACGTAATCTCGTCCGTTAATTAAAATAAAAAAGAGATTCGGATAAATGTGTTTTATAAGAGGTGGTTCATGATTGATCGTATGTGATTATGCTTCATAAATATATATATATTTTTCTGAAAGGCGACTATATTATTATTTAAATATAAAAAAGGGGCCAACAAACTGGAGTTCCAAAACAAACGAAATAAAGACGCTTACATAGTTACATCTCAGATATTAAAATTACACCATCTACACAAATTTAGACTACCATATGGAGATCTATTTTATACCCACAAAAACGTGTCTTCCCCCATATAAAAGGTCTTCTAATTCCCTCGAGCGTATTTATCACTTTAACCGGGGCCTTGAATAAAGATAAATAATACGACCGAAGATTACCAAGAAGCGCTTTAGCAAGTGTCAACCTCCCCGCCATAGACAACGTTTTTGCCTTCCACGCCGAAAGCTTCTTATTAAACTTATCAATAATAAGCTTCCATGGTTTGATTTTTTTTCATATTCTCTCCCATGGGAAGACCAAGAAACTGATAGGGAATCGACCCTTTTATCAGCGAAGCATTTTCGCCATCCTCTCCACCTCTTTTTCTCCTACTCCCACACCCATTATGCTACTTTGGAATAAATTTACTTTAAGTCCCGATACAAGATACACGCACCGTAAGATTCTTCTCAAGTTTAAAATATTAGACTCGGACCATCTTCCCAAGAATATCACATCGTCGGCATAACACAAATGAGACAAATGTTGATCAGTTCTGTTTAAATATAATGGAAAACATGAATGAAATACCTGAGACGGCAGATAGGCCAGCGGAGAATCCAGTCAGAGACGCAGCCATGGAGCTCGACATCTTTGTCAGTGTGATCTGGTTCCTCCTTAGGGTGTAAGATTATGATGGTGATGACCGAACTAGGGATGAATTTGGTTTAGGTTTTGGAGAGAGAGGTGGGCGACTACTTTTATGATAATGATGTTATTGTGAATGTCTAACCCTAAACCTCTCTAATCATCTATATATACACCCAGAAGGAAACCCTAATTAGTTAATTATGGTAATATGGTCCATCAACAATTACCAAATAATATGTAATAGGATTAATATTATTTTGATCTAATATAATATAAATGATAATGATGGCTACTAAATTAAATAAATATAAATAAATATTTAATCTTACATTCTCCCACTTAGCCGAATAATCATTTATTATGAGTATTAGATTAGTCTGATCTGAGTTAATACTCATTTTAGCTTTAAACAAGAACCGTAGCAGAGAAATACAACCGTTGAATCATCATTCGACTCAGGACCCCTATTAGTCATACTACAGTCTCAATTTAAAAACCTAGCAGTTATGATCAAAATATGCAAGTAAGCCCTTTAGCGTTTGAGTTGTATTTATAATTGTCTATATGTCATTACACCATCGGAACATATGTTAGAGACATACAAAATCAAACTGATGAGGAAAATTAATAATTAATCATTCATAGTACGATATGCAGTTGTACATAGTCATCAATAAACCTGTCATTATTATAAGCGCTTACATACTAGTTATGGGTGATAGACTTTCAGTGATAGGATCTTTAAGCATATGATGAATGCATTCGATACAAAGATTTAGTTTCCTCAATTCGTTCATAAACGAATAATTAATTTTGTATCGAAATTTAATGCAGCGCCTCTCGAACTGTTACTGTCCAAGGAGACATGGTAGCTTGCTTTATCACAATAAGTCTTCAATATATAATTTATATGGAGTTAAAAAACTTAGGAGTCCACTGATAAATTTTCAACAACATTTAGTGACTATTGCTTTGTGATCAACAACATATTATGTCATTATATCTTAGGTTGTTGTTATTAGTTCATTATGACTCCTCCATGAGATAGGTTTTGTCTGCTGACATAAGGATATACCCCGAAATTACATTTTGTCATCTTTGAATATTACATAGAGTAATAAACTCGTTTGAGTGCTCACTTCTTCTTTAAGTTATAGTCTCTCGTTTCCTTTATAGATATATTAATACTCAGTAAGATGCTTCACATTAATCTAGACATATCTAGTGTGTTGCAATGTGACTAATATCTAAACGAGTATAGACTTAAACCACATAAGGCTTCTAATTAATGAAGCGTAAGGAAAATAATCTCATTTACCCTGTTATCCTTTAAAGGAGAGCTGTGTTGTTTGTTACATATGTAAGGACCCATTTAAAATTAAACTTATGGAACGAAAATAATGTCCCATTGGGTCTCTCTCAGTATATTATGATATCTATTACATAAGAGATATCTCTGAGATCTATTATATCAAAGTTTGTGTTTACAATGCTTTGACTTATGTAACATATACTTGTCAAAAGAATGTCATCTATATATAGACAAATTTATTTTAGTTGCTCCCACTCATCTTGAGGTAGGTACATTAATCCACTTGGTTCTTGATGAAAATAATTGTGTTAAGATTTCATCACATTATGATGTTTGCATTAACCCATACATGGATTTTATCGGCTTATAGACAAACTGTTCTTTAACCTTAAGTTTAAAACTTTCAGGTTGTTTTATGAACATGTAAATATGTAAGTCAATTGTTAGGGAAGTTCTTTTAATGTTCAACTAATGTTGCTCTAAATTGTTAAAAGCTACCAGAACAGTGATGATCCTCAAAGAAACTTTTGTAATAGGTAAGAAAATTCTTTGATAATTTATCTCTTCTTGAGTATAACCTTTGACAATTAATCATGCTTCTTGGTGTTTTAACGTTTATATTAGGATTTGGTTTGTTCATGAACACTCTTAGGTAATTCAATCAAATCCCAAACGTTATTCGAAAACATAAAATCAGTTTTACTAGAAAACAGTTTTATTCCATTGAGAAGATTGATTGATGCTAATGGTTTAATTAGAAGAGATAGGATCAATACATTTTTCCAAAATCCACTTCAATATTAGTTAGGGAGGTTATGTAATCATCAAACTTAGTAAGTTTTTGAACCTATATGACCTCCTGAGTTGATTATTGGGTTTATTAGAAGTTTTAATTTTGTGGATTAGCTCTTGGTTAGGTTGCTATCATTTTCAGGATACTAAGTGTGTAAGAGTTGGTGCAGTATGATGTGCAAGAGGTGTAAACGTAGTTAAATTCGAAGTAAAATTTAATGATTCTCTCCCCCCCGCCTCTTGTATTCCTTGCAATTCATGATAAAGACTTTACTGCTCCCACTAACCTTAGAAGTCTTTAGGAACTCAGCATGCTTAAGGTCAATATTTAACGACCAACAAATTCTAAGTTAGAAACAAATTAATGACGTTAGTCGTTGTAGTTTCTCTTGTTGAGGATTATATTAGTTTAGGTAACAATGAAACTTTTGTAAGAGTAGTATTATATTCTAAGGAGATAAGTTTTGATGAAACAGTGCCGAAATGGAGCAGTGTCTTGTACAAGAGGTGTAAATCGAAGTAACGTGAAGTTTTCACTCCCCCACCTCTTGCAACTTTTGCAAGTTATAATTAAGACACTTAATGCTCTTACCGATCTTTGATATCTCTAAAAATTGCTACAAGAGAAATTTCAATGAGGTATGTGATGTGGGAACCTATCATATATATGTTAGACTTTACTTGATTTCCTTAATGTCCAGATGTCATAAGAAGCTTAAGGACATATTTAATAGAAATCATATTAAGTATATATATGAGTAGATTTCTTTAAGAGCATGGGCCATATAAGACAAACTTAGATACAAGTGGATAGTCTTTAATTGATAAATGAATTATGTCTGAATATTCCATTTTGAATAAGTTCCACAAATGTCAATGAAATATAACTTATAGTGGACTCATACTTATTTCTTAGGCAAATAATATTTTAGGGCTTTTAACTTCATGATTTAAAATCTCTTAGAATGAGATTAGATGAAAAAAAATCATCCTCACTAACCATGTCATGATTTCTGATGAATTACGGTTACAATGGATGAAATTAATAGATCTCATTTCCTTTTGTCAAATTCTCATTTGCATGATAACAAAAGTTGTGAAGTGTAAGGTATCATCTAGCTTCATCTTATTAACGTTTCTAGTCAGATATTGAGAACAAGTAATATGAGAGTTTAAGGTAAGTGTGACTTTATGTTAACTATGCAAACCTCACAACTGTCATAATATAGCTTTAGTATTGATACTAAATTCTGATTAATTTCTAGAATATGTAATGTATCATAAAGCGTAATTAGAAGACAACTTTTCATCGTTCTTATAGACTTAACATTTAATTTTGTCACTAACTCTCATGTTAGTTATTTGTTGAATTCTAGTAAGGAAACATTTAGAACTACAGTCAACTTATTAGGTGTTAATTGGAATATTAAAATTATCAAACTTAAAGATCATTAAAAGGCGACTACATATTTTATCCAACTGTTCTTTTGAATTATGAATAATGTCTTTGCTTATGCCTAATGGCATAATTAGGCAGTGACTTTCTCCCTTGAAGAACATTAGAGTTGGAATTACTACTTGTATATTATATATGAACCTTAGAAGTATCCTCTTTTAGGTTTTAGTGGTAGTGAGGTGAATTACATCTTATTTTCCAGTTTTAGGCATTTCTTTTCCTGTACGTATGTTGCTGATCAATACACTCATTTTCCTTTAGTACTTTTGAGTGTGACAGTTGATTTATAAGGCATCAAATTGTACTAGTGGAAAAGTTAGTAGTGATGCATTGAAAAAAAATGTACTTATTTCCATGCGTAAGCCCTTTATTTTATGGGTCATGGTATTGATGATTTATTCACGGATACCATTTAACCTTTATAGTTTAGAATTTAAAATAAAGACATGCACCTTAGGAGTTCCTCTGTTTATTCCATAAAATTAGATTAGTCTTAGGAAAAACCTAATCGGGAATAACTTTAGTGATAACAGTTATGTTAAATGAGTTCTTGATTATCATAAGAGACATCATGTTCAACTTATCGTATTCATCATACTCTACTTTACTTCTGTAACACTTTTATCAGAAGAGAGCAATAGGATTATCGTGTCTTAAGGGATAATCAAGGAATTAATTCAAGAGCTAATCTTATAGAAACTTTAAGTAAAGCAAAACATATTAGGTTTAGGAATTATAGTGGAAGAGATACTAATTTATAGAAGAAAGTTACTGTGAGTAGTGTTATGGGGTGTTAAAGATAAGGCAGACAAAAATGTGATCATAAGATTAATGAAGGATCATTAATGTGATAATCATTATTTGAATAAGTTGTGATATGCCTATTACTAACATCAAAAAGAACTAATTAAAAAAAATCTACTTAAATGAAGACAAATTAGCTTTGGCCAGAAGTGTAATCATCTAAGTATGTGTGCAAAGTAATTGTGACAAATCAGCTTTGGCCAAAAATGAGACAATAACTTTAATTATGCACTTGTTAAGTATGCTAGACTTTAATGAATTAGATCAGCTTTGGCTAGAAATAAGACATTCATGTATATAATGCACAGTTAACATAGCTTTTGTAATACTTGAACAATAAATAGATATATCAAATCACCTTTGGGCAGAAGTGATATATCAGAAGCTCATTCAAGTTAAGCTATTTGGTTTTGTAAAATGTTATCGTATTATAATTAATTAAGTATTTACAACACATTTATTTAATAGAAAACCCCCTGTTAACGGGTTCGGGGCGAAACCCCGAGCTAAAATTTAGTTCACAATAATAGCATAATTTAGTAATGAGATTTCGGATAAATCTTAGATTTCGGATGAAGCTCAAATTAGTCCGAGATAGGCATCCTGGATAAGTTTTAATTATTCTGAGATAGGCATCTCGGATGAGTTTCGGATTAGACCAAGATGGGTATCTGTGATAAGACTCAAATTCGTCCGAGATAGGCATCTCGGATGAGTCTTGAATTAGTTCGAGATGAGCATCTCGAATAAGTTTCAGATTAGTCCGAGTTGGGTATCTCGGATAAGACTCAAATTAGTCCGAGATAGGCATCTCGGATGAGTCTTAATTAGTCCGAGTTGGTCATCTCGGATGAGACTATGATTCCAAGTTAGTTATCTCAGATGAGACTCTGATTAGTCCGAGTTGGTTATCTCAGATAGACTCTGATTAGTCCAAGTTGGTTATCTCGGATGAGACTCGGGATTAGTCCGAGACTTATACTGCATTTCAAAATCTCTAATAATGGCAGTTAGTTGTGACAAGTTTGAAATTCGAAAATTAAGGATTATGGGATCAGTTTTCCTTATTTTAATGTTGATCTAAATATATCAAAATATTTCAAAAATAATATCCTTTTATTTTATAACAGATTTCGAAAATTTAATTAAATAAAAATAGATCAAAGCTGAGAAAACACTTAATAATCCACAGTTAACTCCAAAATATATGATTTTTTCGAATTTCATAAGAATATAAGATGAACCCTAAAACATAAACTTAAATAATGGAACCCGAAATCTGGGATTTTGAGTTCATTACAGCGATTTCGGAACAGTAACATTACCCATTAAGACATCATATCCGAATTTTTTAATCGACAAGTCATGTAATTTCGGAAAAATAATCATGTTCAAAAAATTATGTTTTCCAGATTTTAATCCAGAATAATGGATACATAACAGAACTGATTTATCAACATAAAGCTCTGACACCACATGTTGATCAGTTCTGTTTAAACACAATGGAAAATATGAATGAAATGCCTGAGATGGCAGATAGGCCAGCGGAGAATCCAGTCAGAGACGCAGCCATGGAGCTCGACATCTTTGTCAGTGTGATCTAATTCCTCCTTAGGGTGTAAGATTATGATGGTGATGACCGAGCTAGGGATGAATTCGGTTTAGGTTATGGAGAGAGAGGTGGGCGACTACTTTTATGATAATGATGTTATTGTGAATGTCTAACCCTAAACCTCTCTAATCATCTCCTTATATATACACTAGACGGAAACCCTAATTAGTTAATTATGGTAATATGGTCCATCAACAATTACCAACTAATATATAATGGGATTAATATTATTTTGATCTAATATAATATAAATGATAATAATGGCTACTAGATTAAATACATATAAATAAATATTTAATCTTACAACAAAATCAGGCCACCATTTGGAAGACACACACCTTCGAATATCCCTAACCGCCCTATTCATAAAAACTTCGAGCACTTCCAAAACCAAAACGAAAAGAAAGGGCGAGAGTAGGTTGCCTTTGGCGACAACCCATGACAAGAAAGGCGTCGACGGCGACCCACTACCAACACCGACGCGTTACTCGACTCAAGACAATATTTAATCCATCTCCTCCATCATCGATATATATTCGTTTAATAAATTAAATTAACTTAGCTAAATAGTTCGAAATATTGCTAGGAAAAACGTTATAGTAATACTAAAAATAGTAATAATATCTAAATTCATAATGTTACTTGATTTATTGCTATGAAGGGAAAAAAAATGGAAACTTCACAATTCACACGAAGTATCAAATTTGCTATTTATAGAAACGACTCATGAGAAAAAGAAAAAAAAAACAATCATCACCAAATTTCCTTGTAATTGTTTCTCAAGTTCATGAGTATCCTTTCAGTTCTACTACTCTTCATCATCCTCTTTTTACAATGGAAACCTTCGATGTCACGAACATGGATCAAAGCCGGTTATTGGTACACCGGTAGCGAATACCCTATACCCAACATAAAAACGACTCTTTTCACTCACCTCATATGTGCTTTTGCATACATCAACTCTTCAACCCACGAGCTCCTTTTATTAGGGTCAGACGAGCCATACATGTCCACATTTGCATCCACCGTAAAAAATAGCAACCCATGCGTTAAACCACTTTTGTCAATACGACCCACGAACGAATATCATGGATACAACGAGAACTCATCAAACTTTTTCTTAATGACTGAAAAACCGCTTATCGAAAGAGTTTCATCAAATCTTCAATAAAAATGGCTAGGTGTTATGGGTTTGAAGGGATAGATCTTCACGCTACTACTTTGTTAAGTACAAAGGGAAACATGACCAGCTTAGGGATCTTATTTGACAAGTGGCGACTTGCGGTGGATCGAGTAAAACTAATCTTGACCATGGTAGGTCATTACTCACCCGAACTTGACTCAGTGAGTTACTCGGTTGACTCGGTACGCAAAAATTTTGATTGGGTGCATGTTCGATCATATGACTATCATACACCTATGATGATCGATAATTTCACCGCGGCCCATGCAGCTCTATATGATCCATCTAGCCCGGTGAATACGGATTATGGTATAAACTTATAGAGCAAGAGGGGATTACCTGCTAGCCAGCTGGTGTTACGTTTACCATATCATGGCTATGCCTGGACCCTTGCGAACCCGAAAGATGATGGTATTGGTGAACCAGCTAAGGGTATGGCGATTACAAAAGATGGGTCGATGAGCTATGAGTATATCAAGAAGTACTTGAGAAGTTACAGAGTTAATCCAGAGTATAATTCAACATATGTCATGAACTATTGGCAATTAGTTCGTTTGGGATTGTATTTGATGATGTGGAAGCTATTAGAAATAAAGTTGCTTATGCTAAAAAGAAGGGACTTCTTGGTTATAGCGTATGGCAGGTCCCTAATGACGACAACTGGAAACTGTCAATAGCTGCTGGAAAGAATGTACCACAATAAATTTTGCCCAATCTTTTAAACCACTTTTATAAGTAATTTCACTAAGTTCTTTCATCTCCAATTCTTTATAGATAATGACAATGACAATTTAAAATGATTGTATGGAATAAATGTATAACTTTGGCGACTTTTGACAATTGCTTTGTGCTCAATTGCTTGCTTTATCCCGCACTTACGTTACAAACTTTGCAGCACAAGAAGAAGATACTTACAGCAACCACAAGCGATTATTGGTGATTACTTTGTGCACAATTGCTTCCTTTATCCTGCTACTAGTCTGCATAATCTGTAAGCTGAGAAAAATGATCATATTAAAAGGTAAGACTTTTTACATTACAAATTTTACTTGCATACTACAGAGACTACAAAAAAGTTATCGGTCTATGTTTTTAAAATTTTTGTTGGATTATGATGTCATCTCTGTTGGTGATTTTAGTGACATCACACTTTTAGGATCGAGCACACAAAAAAACAAACACTTAATGAAAAAAGCAATGAACAAACACAAAGATTTACGTGGTTCGGTCTAAATTGACCTACCCCCACGGGTGCCAACTAGGTTATTCTTTGTTGGGGGTGTTAATTTTTATTACTAGTAAATGGCATATAAACAGAGACTAATTAGGGTTAAGCAACTTGTTCTCTAAGTTAAACACATTTAGGGCCCAGAATACGAACCTAGCAATCTCCCATTCGGAGGCCTTGAATACTTTCGCATGCACTCCTGAATGTACTTCAATCTGAACTTCAAGTTCCACCTAGTTACCACCGCTTTCTCATTAATTATCAATTAACCTGAAGGCTTGTTAAAGCTCCCCCGGGCTCCAAAACATTAGTCATGGCTATGTCTGCCTCTGATCCATCATTTGTCTCTACCAGCTCCCATGACCCGAACAGTCGAATCCTTAGATAATCTGATAACAAACAAGACTCTCCATATTAAGCAGGTTATCCTCTAGGTTATCCTCTGGAGAGATTTTAACAACTAGAATACCGGTTCTCTTAGAATACTGCTCTCACTACCACAAAAACTCCAAACTGGTTTCTTTGAACCTTTCTTAGCACGTTCAACCTGAATTTAACTCGTGACTCTAGGTTTATCTTCAACAAAACAAACCTTCTTTTGCACAATAGATTAATGAACCTGATTTGGTTTATCTTCTAACTTGGGTCAGCCAAAACTGACGATAAATAGCAAACCCCATTTCTTTTTTCAAGCTAAAACTAGGTTCCCCTTGATATGCTTCTATTGCTTGTTCCTGAACTTAACCTCATATCCATGTTCATCCAACTGTCCAATAGAAATCAATCTCATGGCCTGAAGTCTTCAAATATTTGTCACCTATACCCGTAACGTTTAAGAACCTCATTCTTCGCGAGTCTTACCTTACATAAATCACTTTCCATCAAATTGTACAATGTTCCACTATTATGGATAATGTTAAATGAAGCACCCGAATCCATAAGCTATGAATCCACACTCCTCTCCACGCTACAAACTAAAACTTTATCTTCTTAGTGGTTTGATGAAATGTTATATTTTTCTTCTCATTTGGAAATTTATTACTAAATATCCCATCCCTTTGAAAATTCAATAGATTACATCACTCTGAGCCATAGATTGACTCCTTTTTCTATACCTACTTCCACTACCTCGTTATTTTTTCTTCCTCTGGCAACATTCAATAATTCACCCAAACTTTTCCTTTTGATGTCATCGCTCAAAATAAGATTATGAATCCCCTCAGAAGTAAAACTGTTGTATCTGTCTAACTGGAAAGTGATGTAACCATTTCATAGCAACTGTCTGGCAAAAAAGATAACAGTAGCAAGTCTTTAACTTCATCTTCGAATATGTCGTCCACTCAGACAAGTCTGACCAAATCAAATTAAACTTATTGATGTGCAATGTAACTGAAATGCCTTCTCCCTCATCCTAATATTCACCAACTCTTAAATCAGTAAAACCTTATTAGCTGCCGAATGCTTCTAATATGCTAACAACATTCTACATGTTATGGTTTCCTTCATGAAGTTATATGACACATTCTTCGAGAATGCCAATGTAATAGCTGCCTGGGTTTCAGTATTCTAATTCCTAACCCGTTAGTTGCATTTTTTCTAGTCTAATCCATGATAACACAATATCTAGATTTTTCTAAACCAATAATGTCTCAGTTTGCATCTTCTACCGGCTAAAACTTGTACCAATATACTTGAGGATTTTCACCTTCCCGTCTTCTGCAATGATAAACACAAACTTGACTATACCAAACTGAAATCGAAAAACAAAATCATAACCGAAAACAAATGAAAGGATAACCCCTGATTTCATGTTTCACAAATCTTCACAAACATTCTTCTGAACCCGTTGGTCAAACTTGGTAAAAAACTTATCTCAAAAACGCTAAACACTTGGTCAAAGAGATTTTGGAAATCACCTTTTATTTTTCTAACTTCTCTATTCAAATAACCAAGATAACAATAATAATAATAATAATAATAATAATAATAATAATAATAATAAATAATAAAAATTTAAAAATAATAATAATATGTAATAAATAATAATAATAACAAAAATAATAATAATAAAATATAACAATAATAATAATAATAATAATAATAAATCAATAAATAAACAAATAACTCGCTCTTTTCTTGACGTATTGGTCAACAAAAATGTTATGGAACAAATTGGTAATCAAACACACGAGATTCATAAAAAGGTAGAAGAAGAACACTAAGTTAGAAGATAGGGAAAATCCCAAATCAATTCAACGATAGTTCATTCTTACTCTTACTGATCTGATTGTATAAGTACATTTAGGTAAACCAAAAGTTACAGAGTAGACCATCAACTATCCAAATATTACAATCTCAATCCCTCTAGTATTTAGTATCTAACAATACCCTCCCATAAAAGATTTTTGTCCCCAAAAATCAGAACAAGAAAAAAAATTCTATTCCAAACTCTCAAATCTAAAGTGTGAAAAATCTTTTCGCAAACTTACTAGTGATTTCTTGAGCTTCACCAAATCGATGAACTTCCTCTTCTTTATCAATTAAAACAACATTGGCCAGTCTTCTCCTCATAGATTCAACAAGCTGGCTACCTTCTTCATGATCAACATACCTAGGTGGAGCACCAATTAATCGGCTGGGTAACAGAGTGTTGCTACATGTACTCAAACATATCAATCAAAAGGTTCTTCAAGAGCCTTAGCAAGTGTGGTTTTCCCATACCATTGAGACCCCTGGATTGACCGATTGCAGCTGAGCCATTCTCAACCTGTTGGGTAGGCCAATTAGGGTTTAGCAACTGGCTCCCCAACTTAAGCCCATTTAGGGTCCACAAGGACAACTAACCCAGCACAAACTATTTTGAGTAATCTGGATTTAGATGAAGAGCAAATGAGAAATTATAATGAATATTGATACATGTTAGGAGGTGTAGAGTACATGCTTGTTTAGACTAATATGATTTCACGTATCATGGAACATTAAAAGTTTTAAGGGTGATGTTCAAAGACTGGGGTTCAAGGGGGCACTGGCCTTGGCGGGGTCCGGGTTCAAGGGGGCACTGGCCTTGGCGGGGTCCGGGCTTGGTTTTCGGTAGTAACTGTAATAAGTAGCAAGCTGCCACTTATAACTTTTAGTCTATTAGTAGCAACTTAGTCTAGCATAATAAGTTATGTGACAACTTAGTCTATAAATAGCAAAATGAGCTTAGTAGTAACTAGGTTCGTAGCAATAGAGTTACCACCTAACTTTGGTAGAAACAAAATTACTACTAATTGAATTCATGTTGGAACAAAGTTACTACTGTTGTAATTTTTGTAGCTACACCACAACTGTCATACCTTTTCGTGGAAGGTCATGACATTTCAACCCATGTGTAAAGGAATCACCTGGTCTGATTCCAATCATCGGAAATAACTCTTTGAATTCTCATAGAAAAGAACATCTCCTCCGTAAGAACTTTTTTTTTGTCTAATATGATTATTGGTTTCTTGTACCCACAGAATACTTTAAAATAAAAGTGATATTACACGATTTAGATAGCTATCGCGAAATTGCGAAATCCTAAAACCTATAACTGAATGATTTATATGTTATTAAGTATCAAATGCCTAACATGTAACATTGAGAATAACATGTTCTATTTGCTTTAATAGTGAAACAGGTCATGAATAGAAGCAAAACATCAACTCATGGCCACCAAGTAATTAGCTTTGCCGGCATTATGGAAGCAACAAATAGCTTCTCAGAAGAAAATAAGATTGGCGAGGGTGGATATGGACCAGTTTACAAGGTACCTATGTCTTTTATTTTACATTTACAAGGTAACTATGATTATAAACAACTATGCATTGACATCATCATAAGCTTTACAAGTCTATAAAATAAATAATAACATTATCCTCGTGGAAGTAATAGCAGTCATAGAACAATTTATGCTTGTGGATCACTAGGGAAAATTATCAAATGGGCAAAAAATGGCAGTAAAAAGACTTTCGCGTAGTTCTAAGCAAGGAATCGAGGAGTTCAAGAACGAGGTTACCTTTGCAACAAAACTACAACATGTAAATCTAGTAAAACTCTTGGGGTTCTGCACTGAAAGGGAGGAAAATATACTAATCTATGAATACATGCCAAATAAAAGCTTGGACCACTACCTCTTTGGTGAGAAGTCTTCTATACTCTTAATATTGAGTCAATTACATGATCCCACATTTGGTTTACCTTAAATTACTTGTGTAGATCCAAGTAGAAGGTTGATGTTGAACTGGGAGAAATGGGTTGAAATAATTGAAGGGATAATCGAAGGACTTTTGTATCTCCAAGAATACTCGAGACTAACAATAGTTCATAGAGACTTCAAAGCAAGCAACATTTTACTTGATGTTAATATGAAGCCTAAAATATCAGATTTTGGTATAGCAAAAAGCTTTGAGAGCAATGAAATTGAAGCAAATACTGACCGGATTGTTGGAACCTAGTAAGTATGCTCACAAGTTGGAATCACTAATCCAAATAATTTTGATTTCAAGTGTATTAATTTTAAATATTAATATATCACTATTCTTAGACGCTATCTAAGTATTTCCTTGGTCCAATGCAGTGGATGTGTTCCTCCTGAGTATATAAAACAAGGTTTATACTCTAGAAAATATGATGTTTATAGCTTCGGAGTTCTCCTACTGCAGATCATAAGTGGGAAGAAGAACTACAGCGTCTATGGACCACATCAAAACCTCAATCTCCTAGAATATGTACGTTTTTTTTCTTTATTTGCACAGAGATGTCTCAACTTTGATGGTTGACCATGAACAATTACAGGCATATGATCTATGTAAAGAAGGCAGAGGAATGGAGTTCATAGATTCTTCATTGCATGATGAATCTTCAACGTATAAATTAACCAGATGCATTCAAGTGGCCCTGCTATGTGTTGAAGAAAAATGGACACACAGGCCATCAATGTTAGAAGTTTCAGCCATGTTAAGGAATGAGTATCAAAATTTGCCTATGCCAAGAACGCCTGCTTTTTTGTTTGTTATCAGCCCAAGATCAAACACACAAACTTACTACTTTAATTCTTACTTAAAATAAAAATAAGAGTACAAGAGAGATTAATTCTACGTACTATTTATAATGAAAAACATAAGCAAACTAATCCTAATAATATCCTCCACTACTCCACGTTCATCTTGTAACTTGTTTCAAACGTGCGTTTCCAAAAGACTCCGTCATATCCTCAACGTCCAGCATGACTCAGATCCACACATCTCTTGACCTTTAGTTGGACCTGATCCATTCAAACCCGCAACCCGTAATCATGCTCCGATGACCCGCCTTATTTTTGGTGACCCATTTAAACAAAACAGTAAACCAACTCAACCCGTACTTGACCCGTAAATAACCCGCAACATCAAGATTACCCAACATTCACCCGTAATCTTGATGTTGGTTCTTTTTCCTTGCTACTTGCTTGCTTGATTCGAATTCATTCTATCTTGCTTTATTCGAATCGTCTTTCTTGCGAACTTGCTATTCGAACCACAAAGATTCGGTCTTGCTCTTGCTATACGAACTAAGGTTCGATTCTTTCTTGCTACCGATAGGATCGACGAAATTACCAATCGATATCTGCTACTTTCTTTCTTTCTTGCTATGTGACGCCGCTCTTTCTTTCTTCTTTCTTACGACGAGCTGTTATCTTCTTTCTTTCTTTCTTGCTGATGTCAATCAGCCTTCTTTCTTGCTATCGAACCCTCATTCTAGCTCTCTTGTTTGGTTCGGTTTCTTGCTTCTTGCTATCTTTCTTGCCTCTTCTATTCTTGCTTACTTTCTTCATTCGATTAACCGCCCATCGGCCGTTCTTACTAAATCATTGCTTGATTTTAAACTCCGAAAAACCCGGCACGTCCCGTCTTCAGGTGACTTCTAATTGTCGATCATCTCTTCCACATGCTTACTTCACCTTGTTAATATCAGTTACAAGAATTGCTTCATGTGTGTACATGCGTGCTTACTTTCAATTGCAACTTGCCTGCTCAATTTACTTTAAGTGCATGCTTCATCAAACTTTCAAAATCCTCTCTTTTAATTGCCGTTCCTTTCTTTTTTCCTACGAACCTAATTCTTCCGCTTCTTCTACAGCCCCACAGCCAAAGGGCTGCTCTCTTACTCGGTACCGACTCTCAAACCGGCTCTCGTTATTCAACCTTGCTCTGATACCAAATGTTGGTTATCAGCCCAAGATCAAACACACAAACTTTACTACTTTAATTCTTGCTTAAAATAAAAATAAGAGTATAAGAGAGATTAATTCTACGTACTATTTATAATGAAAAACAGAAACAAACTAATCCTGATAATATCCTCCACTACTCCACGTTCATCTTGTAACTTGCTTGAAACGTGCGTTTCCAAAAGACTCGGTCATATCCTCAACGTCCACCATGACTCAAATCCACACATCTCTTGACCTTTAGTTGGACCTGATCCATTCAAACCCGCAACCCGTAATCATGCTCCGATGACCCGCCTTATTTTTGGTGACCCATTTAAACAAAACAGTCAACCAACTCAACCCGTGCTTGACCCGTAAATAACCCGCAACATCAAGATTACCCAACACTTTTTCAACAAATAGATATGATGAAGAAAAGAAAAATAAAACCCATGGAAAAGTCTATTCTGTTGATATTGCAACCATTACCCAACTCTTACCTCGGTGAGATATCACTATGTCTCGTAGTGGTGGAATCAATGATTCTTTGACTATAAAGTTTTTTTAGGCACTACAACCCGGGCTTCCAACCCCAATTTCTAAACCGAACACCGATATTTTTTTGTTGCTACTGAACCTATGCACAATTAATCAAAGATTCGACCGTGGCATCAACCAGTATGCTTCCATTCAACATTTTTTTAATCCTTTTGTTATTTTAGTGCAACTTTGTGCTTACGACTTCTGGAGTTCTGGAGGATAGACTATCCAAATACTATCAATTTTAGGGACATTTCATCACATGTTCACATAATTTTCATGGTCATAAATAATGTTGCATCTATAACAGTTACCCATGTATACCAACACCTGTATTGGAAACTTTCTTTCTTGATAACAATTTATTCCTTACCGTTCAATAAGCCAAGTCCTATTATTCTTTTTTTTCTACACAACAAGTTAGAGGTTATTCCTGAAGATAAGAGAGTCCTCAAGAGTTAAAAAATACTTAGTTTTGAGAAATGAAATGAATTCGAATTTATATATCTTATGAAATTGTAACATTTTAAGCATTTATGGAATTATGTTTGACATATGATATTTCTAATGGTGCCGGTCTACAAAGTTTGGGTGTTACATTTCTAATATTATATTAGTGTATGAAACTATGAATTTTAAATTGAAGTAAAAAAAATATACGAGGAGTGTATTTGTTTATATGACATTGTTCATCAACAATCTCCACTTTCAGTTATGACAATAATACAAAGTATAAGCCAACCAACTGTTATATATAACTATGTACATACGATTAATTTTTTTCCATGTTTGGCTTGGTAATCTTTATCCCTCTTTCACGTATCAAAGAGGGTGAGTCAATTTTTATTGTAGGCGAAATTTTATAAACAAAGGTAAAAGAGAAACCAGCCAGGAGCTATGAGTACAAACAAACACCCAAACATAATGAATTGCAAATTAAAAAAATTTAATTCTCTCCAAATCCATTCCAAAGCTTGCAACCTTGGACGATTTTTAATCCATAAGAATCCCATTGCCATGATATCTTCGAGTAGCCTAATAGCCTAATAACTGGGACCACCAAGAGGATAGAGTCATTTTCTTAGTGATACAGTGTAAATGATCACTGATGTCCACCAATGGGTGGATCATAATTAGAATAAATAGAATATCAAGTAACACCTTGGGTAATACAAGGATACAAGAAATACACAATGAAACCATATACGATAAATGATTATAGATTAATATCACCTCTTAAGCGAGATGGTGGCGGACCAAGGCGAAGCATCTTCTAAAAAGCATCAAATTGAGGACATGGGAGACTTTTGGTGAATAAATCCGCTATCTGGAGCTTGAATGGATTGAAAAAGTAGTGAGCTTCCCAGAAGAGACAAGTTCATGTATAAAATGATTGTCAATGTCAAGATGCTTAACCCATTTGTGAGAGAATGGATTATGTGTGAGAAAAAGAGGACTTCTTTTATCACAAAGAATTGTAAGGCGAGTGGCTGGAAAGGAATGAAGTTTACAAAGAAGATGAGTGATCAAAATGATTTCAGCTGTCGAGTTAGTTATAACCGAATATTCAAATTCGCAACTCCAGCATGAAACAAGATTACCTCCTAGAAAAATGGAATACCATTGGGAACGCCGAGTTTCAAGGCATTGGGCCCAATCATCATCCGATAATCCTGTAAGTGTAGTTTGAGACAGTTTGGAGAAGGTGAGATCGATCGACAAGTTCCTTTGATGTACCCAAGAATTCGCTTAACACTTGAAGATGATCAATTGTAGGGGCATTTTAAGAATTGTCTTACTTGATTTACCATGTATGATATATCAGACCTTGTGATGATTAGGTATTGCAAAGCGCGCACAATAGACCTATAGTGTGTAGGGTCCCAAAGAGTTCTCCACTGTTGCTGAAGGTGACGTTAGTTGTAAGGGATGTGGTGGCGGTTTGGCATCCATCATGCAAGCACGAACTAGTATGTCACTTGCATATTTTGATTGGTTCAAAAATAAATCACTAGAAGTATAAGTGACTTGAAGGCCCAAAAAACAGTTGAGTTCATCCGGATCCCTGATAGCAAATTTGTTGTGTACCCGACGAATAATGGATCTGAGAATGTTATCTTGATTACTTGTTAATGTTAAATCATCAAGATACACAAAAAGATACATTATGCAATAATCCCATTTAAATATAACCAAAGATGGATCAACCAGACTGCAATTAAAGCCATTGGAGATGAGAAAGGTGCTCAAACCATGAAATAAAGCACGAGGGGCTTGTTTGAGGCCATATAAAGCTTGCTTAACTTACACATATGATTCAGGATATTTCGATTAATAAAACCTAGAGGGTGTACACACATTCGTTTATATGGCGATGTAAGAAGGCATTGTTTAAACATCAAGTTGATGGAACCTCTAGTTATTGATAACAAATAATGCGAACTGTAGATGCTTTAACAACCGGACTAAAGGTGTGAGAGTAGTCAATACCCAGAAATTGACTAATACCTTGAGCCACAAGATGCACTCTATGTCGTTCAACAGAGCTATCAGAATTTGGTCTGAAAGAGCCACATAGAACTAGTAACATGGGGATTCACTAGTTGAGAAACCAAAGACCAAGTATTATTTTATAATGGGCATCAAGTTTTTTGCACATAGCAGGTGACCATTTTTCATCCTTATTGGCAGTTTTGAATCCTTTCAGATCATTAGATGCAAATAGAGCTTGTGGAGTGGGTGACGAGTGACATGGCAAGGTAGGCAATGTGTCGAGGTTTGAAAACGTCGGCTTGGCGCAAGTGATCATAGGGTGAGTGGGAAGGGCAGAGGGTGGAGATGGAGTGGGATGGAAGTGTCAGATGTTGGTGGGGTGGTGGTGTGAGGTGACGTTGGGGAATTTCATATGGCTTAATTGTTTGGTGAAGGAGGAATTTGGGGAGGGGGTCATCACATGGGTGAGTGAGAGTGGTTTCGGGTATGGGTTAGGGTTGGGGTGGTGATAGAAAGTCCATGCAAAGGTGGCAAGGATTTTTTTGTTAGGTTAAGTATTGATGTGGGTTTAGGACAGTGGATATGTGGTGTAAAGAAGGTATCTTGATCAATGAAGTTAAGGGAAAAGTGGAAAGGATTGTCATCAGTGGTGTGATGGAAAGGAAAAAGATTTTATTTATGCCGAGCGTGACGCGTAATATAGATGCATGACAAGGTTGGGCCTACGTAATGATACCTTTTAAAAGTTGGACTGTAACCAATAAAGATACATGGGATACTCCTCGGTGCTAATTTGTGTAGTCATGCAAGTATAGGGAACACATGACAACAAAAAGTCCAAAAAAACATTATAGTTTGGTGTCTGTGATAATAAAATTCAAATGAAGATTTACGGTTTAAAAGAGGAGTAGGTAGGTGATATAAAATTTTAAAAAGTGTAAAAGAAAGCATCAACCCAAAATTTTGAGGGGAGTTTGTCATTAAACATCAAAGCCAATCTTGTTTTGAAAACATGTTGATGTTTACGTTCTATGCCTCCATTTTGTTGAGAAGTATATGGACACAATAATCTGTGAAAAGTGCATTTTCTTCAAATAAAGACCGAACATTGTGATTGACATATTCGGTTACACCATTACTCTGAAAAGCTTTGATTTTTGGTGAGAATTGAGGTTGTGCAAATTTCAAAATATGGTTAATACTTTTCAAAATTCAAATTTTAACCTTAAAGGATATATCCAACAAAAACGAGAATGATCATCCACAAATACCACATACTATGGATAGTTGTCAAAGGAAACCACTGGCGATGGACCCCATAGGTCACAATGAATAAGATCAAGCGAGTGCAAGGCCTATTTATTATTAAGTTCAAAAGGTAGCAGTTGGCTCTTAGTTAGTTGACACGGTGAACAAGTGACCGGTTTTGGTATTAAAGTTAGAAATATATAAAAGTCCAAGTTTTTTTAAGATTGAAAAAAACATCAAAATGGACATGTCCTAATCGGGAATGCCAAACTTCAAAAGAGGCTTTAGATCTTGACGAGGAAGAACTAAAGTGAGATGACTCGGTTGAAGGATATACAGACCGTTTTCACATGGACCTTGGGCTAGAACCTGCTTTGTGAGGCGATCCTCAATATGAAAAATAGGTTAAGAAATTATAGAGTGGCCCTTGTGGACAGTAATTTTTTGATGTGGTTTGGAACCACTAACACATCAGTTTAATTTGTTGTTGTTATAAATTATTGAGTGACCCTTTCGTGTGATGGCACAAGAGTTTTGGGTTTAGCTCAGTGAATACGGATTTCGGTATAAACTTATGGATCAAAAGGGTATTACAAGCTTGTGTTGGGTTTAGCATACCATGGCTATGCCTGGACCCTTGTGGACCCAAAAGATGAAGGCATCAGTGCACCTGCTAAGGGTATGGCGATTAGAAACGAAGGGGCTTCTTAGTCATAGCGTATGGCAGGTCGCTAATAATGATAACTGGATACTCTCAAAAGCGGCTGGTAAGTACCCATTCTATACTCCACTTTCTCAGGTTTAAACTTGGAACCTATGTTCTGTTCGAAGAGGCATATGCCTCTACCAAGGAGAGTCGAGTAATTGGTATGGGTAAATAGGGGTAGGTTGACTTAAATAATTTTTGCCCTAACTACTTTTATCATTCTTGTAAGACCATTTCCAATGGGTCAAGTATCCTCTTTCTCTTTCTTTGCTGCACATTGGATGGGTGTTGCCCTCCCTTTCTCTTCTCATTCTCATTGTCTTAAGCTATAACGCCCTTGTGGATGGGTGCACTCACTCCATTGCTCTTACCTTTCCCCTGCATACCGGATGTCACATCCACTAGGCAATGGACACCTATGGGCAGCAGGGTTGGGATTGCTCTAAATAATATGAGTGTTCAATATGTTTACCAAAATAATAGAGTTGAGTAAGTTCGATAGTTCATTGTATACAATGACAATTTCAGTACGTATATTAATTAAATTTTTGACGCATGACATAATTGTAATCCAACACGTATCAGATGACGTGGAGTGAAATTTGAAACATAAGTGAAAGTTACTCTATAAGAGAAAAGTGATATATTATTGAATGTCTAAAGTATTTATATTGAAACATAAGTGAAAATTATTCTTTTTGAGAAAAATGATATATGATTGAATGTCTAAAGTATTATATGAAGTTCACAGAGAATTCAATTCTAGCGACAATTGAGAATTAATACGAAAACTAATAAATTGTTCACATTGATTAGAAAAAGAAAATTAAGAAATCTTCCAAATCAATTTGATATTTATTGTCGCGTCTAGGACACTTCCATAGATCCGTATATGAGTTAGTAACCCGTTTGATCAATTAATATACCCACACATAAGTAATTTAAAAAGTGAATGCACTTACCATGACAAACTTTGCAGCACAAGAAGAAAATACATACAGCCACCACAAGCAATAACTGGTAATTGTGTGCACAATTGCTTCCTTTATCCTGTTACTAGGCTGCATAATCTATTACCTGAGAAAAAAGGATCGTATCTAAAGGTAAACCTTTTACATTCCAAATCTTACTTACCATTTTCCTCAATTCCAAAAAAGATAAGATAAAAAAATATGTCATGTCCATCGTTTTTAAAGATAATGATATACTTAACATAATCATTATCTTGTAAATCATGAAAATTTGATATCAGTATTACCTTGTGGACCCAACAGACAAATTATGATTTTGTTCCCTTCTAATGATTTAGATTCAAGGAACAAATGACTTTTTGTGTGGAAGGCAAAAAATAATAAGAGTAATAAAAATATTAAATAAGAACAGATGTCTTAACATGTAAGTGAGGGTAACAAATATATTCCATTTTCTTTGATAGTGGAACAGATAATGAATAGAGGCAAATCATCATATAATAGCACTCAAGTAATTAGCATTGCAGAGATAAGGGAAGCTACAAATAGCTTCTCAGAAGAAAATAAGCTTGGCGAGGGTGGGTATGGACCCGTTTACAAGGTACTTATTTTACTATATTTTACATGTACCGATATCTGATATTCAACCACTATTAAAAGCCATTATGCATAAGCATCAACATCAACATAAGCGTTAGAAGTCTACAAAATAATGTGTAGATTATGATCGTTTTGATGGGTATAATCTTGATGTTACGGGTCGATTCGGGTCAAGTTGAGTCACGGGTCAACCCATGGAGTGTGTCGAAGGGTATGGAGCAGAAAAGGTCTAGAATTGACCATGTTTGTAGGAGAAAAGGCTGGGAAAGTGAATGTTAAAGTAGTTATTAAAATCAAGGGAACGTGGTTTATTTATTTATTTTTTTTAACTTTCAAATAGCATGCAGCAGCAATATTGTTTTGTACTCTTTTCTCGATAATAATAGTTGAAGCATTTGAAAGTTACAAATTCTCTTCATTCACTTTGTGTGGAGTGCTTAATCTTGGGCCTGAACCAACACGTTTGATGACATGGGGAAGCATGGGGTCTAGTGAACGAGTTGGGTAAAAAATTTTAATTTTCCAATAATATGTGGGGTTTCTGAAGAACAAAGAAATGGGTTTATCCAGTAGAAACGGCTACAAGTTTATGAATTAACCAATATAGGTCGTTTCAATATTATTTTTCAGTGGCTATATTAGCATATCTTAACGTTTGATCTTATGACTACATAAACAATTTATGCTTGTGTTCTACCAGGGAACGTTATCAAATGGAGAAGAAGTAGCAGTAAAAAGACTTTCACATAGTTATAAACAAGGTTACATTTGCAACAGAGCTACAACATGTGAATCTAGTTAAACTCTTGGGTTTCCACACTGAAAGGGGAGAAAAGATGCTCATCGATGAATACATGCCAGACAAAAGCTTGGACCTCTACCTCTTTGGTGACGAATCTTCTATATTCATAATATTATATCGATTACATGATCCCACATATTGGTTTACTTAAAATTACTTGTGTAGATCCAAAAAGAAGGTCGACATTGAACTGGGAGAAATGGGTCGATATAATTGAGGGGATAATCCAAGGACTATTGTATCTCCAAGAATACTCGAGATTAACAATAGTTCATAGAGATTTGAAAGCAAGCAACATTTTACTTGATGTTGATATGAAATCTAAAATATCAAATTTTGTTATAGCACAAGCTTCCAGAACAATAAAATTGAAGCAAATACTGACCGGATTGTTGGAACCTAGTAAGCTCATAAGCTGGTATTATCATTCCACATATTTTGATTTTAATGTGTTAATTTTCAATATTTATAGATCACTATCCTTTAGATATTCTTCAAGCATTTTTCTCTGGTGCAATGCAGTTGATATGTTCCTCCTGAGTATATACAAGAAGGTTATACTCTAGAAAATATGATGTTTACAGCTTCGAGGTTCTTCTTCTACAGATCATAAGGGTGGAAAGGGGCACCTTCGGTAACCCCTTCGGTGAAGCATGTTTACCGCGCGGCAAGGTGCCGCAAGTCCATATTCGGTGATCGTGAAGCTTATTTGTGGTGAATACTCACCGAATGGGGAAGAGGGGAGAGAAGGGGGGGGGGTTAATGGTGGCCCCACCCTTTTTCAACCAATCACAAATTTATATGTTTACCACACTTCATGTGTTTGAAGCATCCATAGTGTTTATAGTGTTTGAGTGCAAAATGGGGAGTAAAGGAGGAGGTTGACATGGCATGATATTATTGGTTAAAAAAAGTTTACAACTCCCCATTTGGGGAGTGCCCCTTCCACCCTAAGTGGGAAGAAGAACTATAATTATATTATGTTAACTTATTTATATTTTAATAATACAAAAATAGAAAATGAATTAATTATAAAAGGAATTTAAGTACTCGAAACAAAATGTAAAAAATGATGATGTGGAAATATAAGTATTGATAAGAACGTTTGTAGAGTTGGAGAGAAAATAAGGGTTTTTTTATGCATTTGTTAAAACCTGATGTGGCAGCGTACTGGATGTGTTTGTGGACGCATTTAGCATCTTGCATTGGTTATGGTCTTATGGATCTACATTGCCACTTGTTAGTTCCGAGATTGCCTGATTTTAATCTTTGGTAGAAAGACAAAGCAAGAAGGATATGATATTACTTGGTTAGTTTGATCTACTTTCTTAGACACTACTTCAATGGTTTTAATTATCCACAACTTCTCTCTAGAACATAGGTAACCTCCCAACTATTTGATAAGTGGGACTCACCTGGATCCTATTAGTAGATAACCTATTAACTCCAGTTTATAATCCACATATATGATATGCAGCATGTAGATTTATAAGTTTTTATTTGCTCAGTTTATGTTTTGATCCGGAAATTTCATTTATCCTTTACTAGGTCATATGATTGAGAATTAGAGTCCTGTTTAAATGCTAAATGTTGTAAAGGATCAGACTTATATATAAAGTGCATTTAAGTGATGGCACATTACAAACATAGTTTATTAATTAACTTCAACACACTATTAACGAGATTAACACAAAATCCCAAATCAAATTTTAGCTTTGATGGACATTGTGGCAGGCCTGATTTTCAACATTAATAGCACACTGAAAAAAAAGAGAAAAGAATAACTAATTAAACTTGAAAGGAAAAGACTACTTAAATATATTTTACAATGGTCTACACAAAGATAAGATGTTTGACTTCAATGGTTGACCATGAACAATTACAGGCATATGTTCTATGTAAAGAAGGCAAAGGATCAGAGTTCATAGATACTTCACTGGATGATAGATCTTCAACATATAAATTGACCAAATGCATTCAGGTGGCCTTGTTATGTGTTGAAGAAAAATGGACAGACAGGCCATCAATGGTTGAAGTTGCCGGAATGTTAAGGAATGAATATCAAAGTCTGCCTATGCCAAGAAGACATGCTTTTTCAACAAATGAAAAATGATGAAGAAAATAAAAATAAAACCAAAGGAAATATCTATTCTCTCAATGTTGCAGTAACTAAAGTTAATTCAATGCTTCTGTGTTAGGTATTGGGTATTATTTTTTCATGTCCATTACAACTCGGGGTTCCAACTCAAATTCTTCTAAAAATGTCACTTTTAGTGGACGGTGTGGACAGGGGCTGACATACCTTAGGCGCAGGGGTAGCCTCCGCTCCCCTTGACGCTCTGGCGGTAGTGTAAATTTTAGAAAAAATTGACCTTTTTTAACGTTTTTCGATTTCGTTACCCTTTTTTATAAAACGTTACTGCTACGAGTATTTTTAGATCTGCCACCGGGTATGGACCACCCCCTTGTGCCTATGAATGATTGGGATATGATCCTTATTCATGTTAATTTCTTCCATTGTCCAATTCTTTTAGGGTTAAGAATTTGGCAAAGCAAACATTCATAAAGTGTTGGATCCTTTATACATGTTCTTAGCTTTCAATTGTTTTATTGATAAATTGCAGCGAAAGTATTAAACACAACAATATATTTCCTTGATCAAAAGCAAAATGTTGTAATAAGAATACACACAAGTCAGAAATCACAAACTCAACTAATCAAGATCGAAAGATCATCATTAACAGTTCTACAATATCCTATGTTATACGCCTATAGCCAATCAACCATATAATATCTAAAAGATAATTACGCTTGCGTAAATAATTACAAAGATAAATAAAAATAAATGTAGCCAAAATTTTTATCATTATCTTTATATTCTTCGGTCTTAATTGCTGCTAGCATCTTCTATCTTTGAAAGCAACTCTCATTCAGTGGAAGTCCTCTTCAGTAGGAAATCCATTAAATCAGTAATACAAGACCCGTGATAAAGGTTTAATTTGTCAACGGAAGGGGGACACTTTAAGATGTCAATTATCATAGAATTCATGTAGATTACTATTGTAATGACAAGAGATAAGTTGTGAGCGTGCACCCTCATACATACACACACTTGAAACAATGTGGAGCAAGAGATATAAAATCACTGTAAAGAGAAAGATGAAGAAATGTCACTTAGAAAATGCCTACTATCAATGTCACAAAATTATTTCTACACCATAATAATGGATATTCATCGGAGATATATGCTGCTAAGTTTTGCCCAAGAATCAACATAAGAAACCAAATACTAGAATAGTTTAGACACACACAAAGCTTACTCTTATTTGTGAATAAAGAATAGGGCTTGTTGGAATGGTTGATAGTAGAGTTAACAATAGAATGGTTGGAATGTTAAGATATTTTTGTTGAGTTGGGATTGTTGTATTTTCAATTGTAATCTTTGATTCCAGCAGTTCGCTTATATCTCCTGTAATTGTCGATACACATTTCCGTTAAAACAACCTAGAAAACTAAATCTTTTCTACCCTTTTTTCTTAGGTATAAAAACACTAGTTTATCTTGATCACATAAATTTTTATGTAACTTAATTTTTTGATAATAAAAATAATATTAAATCCCAATATACAGCGATAGAAAAAGCAGCAAAGCACCTTTCTCATTCAATTAATTATTATGATTTTGAGATAAATACCAATTAACCTTACACTTATAACAATTTGAATTAACATCACTTTGTAAGGGCGAGCACAATACCATAAAACTATTATAAATACCACTTAACCTTACACTTATAACAATTTGAATTAACATCACTTTGTAAGGGCGAGCACAATACCATAAAACTACTAGTTCGATAGTTGAGTAAACACTGGCATCATCGATCAACCAAATCACAACTCTCTGTAATACTCACCACTCTATAAACAATAATACTCACCATCTCTATAAATATGTGAGTATATTAAAGAGTAAAATAATAAAATAAGTGTTTGTAAAGATATATTGAAATGTTTACTAAATATATGGGAAAGAGTTATACTCACCACTCTCTATAGATAGAAATGGAGAATGAGGCTTGAATGTTTACAAAATAAGTATTTAAGTGATTTATTTATTTATTTGCAATAGGAAAGATTCACAAAATATCTCTTTTCTCAAAATTTGTATGCATGTCGTGGCATCCAATGATCCGTGCTAACATGTGGACGCAATTATGGTGATTTGAGAAGATGAGGACATCAAAGAATTAAAGGATACGAGCCGTGACAGAAAGGTCACATAGGAAAGAACGACAGTTGTACAAAAGACGAGTAAGAATGGGTCTCATTCCGCTAATTAACTAAGATCCAAATATACAACTAACATAGGCCATTACAATAAAGTATCTTTGAAATTTGTTTTGCCACAAAAGCATTCTCTGGTATTTGAACATCCTTATCCTTAATTTTAAATAAAGGAATTTGCTATTACTAGCTCTTAGGATATTGTTAATATTCTTTTCACAATCTTATTTTGATAAAGCTTAATCGACTTAAAATTTATAAAACTTCAAACCTTCGTTGACGACGTGGAAGCGATAGATGCATTATAGGTACTTGTGGTTAAGTTAAATTTTGGATTTGGTTTCTTGATTTTCAAAACTACATTAATGATCCTTGTAGTTTTACACTTTTTAACGTATTTAGTCCGTAACATTACAAAATGTACAAACCATAGGGACCAATCATGTATGTATTTCTGACAAAAGTTGAAGACTGAATGCACTACAATGTGCAAACCACTTGGAACATCCGTGTATGTGGTTGTAAACGAACCGAACGTTCAGCAAACTGTTCGTGAACGTTCAGCAAGAAGTTCGTTTACGTTCGTATGTTTAATTAATGAACGAACATAAATAAGAAATTCCATTTGGTTAGTTAAATGAACGCACACGAACAGATGTCCCGTTCGTTCAATTACATTCGTGAACGTTCGGTAATGCGTTCGTGAATATTCATTCATCTTTGTTTAACATTTATTTAATTTATCTAAACTTTTTATATTCTTCATTTATTATTTATCTAATTACCCAAACAGATGAAATAGAAAATCCTATCTCCACCTTATTTACGCACTGCTTCACTTACCTTCTCATTATTCACATCGAAAAATACTATCTTCGCTCAACGATTAGGGCTTAAGGTCTAGCGTCGCTCCCTCTCACTATCCACTGTCATTTTGCCGATTTTATATGTGTTCATTTGTGTTCGTGAACCGTTTGTGAACACGTACTTTCATAACGAACACGAACAGAAAATTTTGTTAGGTAAATGTTAATGAACTGTTGGTGAACACATTATATCCTTAACGAACGAACATGAACAAGGCCTTGTTCGTGTTCGTTCGGTTCGTTTACAATCGTGTTCTTATGAAAAGCTATGGTCAAAACGAAATTTTGATTAATCACACGGATCATTCGTATACTTTACTCTTTTGTTAATGTGAAACTTTTAAGTAAACACTCTCATAATCTTTACTAGCGTAATCATCATGGTTCATGAACATAATCTTCAATAACCCCTCGTCTTCTTTTCTCTAGTTCAATAAATATAATCCTATTTGATAGTACCATCACCTGGTGAATCCAACAATTTATTCCAATAGAGTTATTGTTTTTAGATGTCTAATTCAATAGTTGGTGTCGTATCAAGTTAGAGTAGTCAGATAATAAACATATTATAAGATAACAAAAAAATTATCATTGTAATACCTAAAATTCAGTTTGTAATAGGGTCTACATATTCACACACCCACTTGCCTATTTAGACACCCTTTAGACGGGTCGTCTAGATCTAGACGGGGCGTCTAGGTTTTTATTTTCTCCGACCACATTCCTGCCCCGTACAACGTCAAATCAGTCACATCAGACGGGGTGTCTCGCAATAGACGGATGTCGAAGACGACCAGGCCAAGACGGGGCGTCTAGGGCTAGACGAGCCGTCTTGAAGGTTGTGCTCTGCATGCATGTCAGTCAAGTTGCAAGGTGATACGCCTCGTCTAGGCCTAGACGGGGCGTATATATCCATCTTAAATAGAGTCATGCAGAGCATTTGATGTCGCATAAATTTTTCACTTTGTCGTCGGAATTCTCTCTGTCTTCTTCTTTGGCTTATATTACTTCATTTGATATTATTCAATGCATGTCAGTAAAGTAGTAAAGTGATACGCGCCGCCTAGGCATTAGATGGAGCGTCTATTTCTTTGTTAAATAGACCCATGCAGAGCATTTGATGTCTCATAAAACTTTCAATTCGTCGTCGGAATTCTCTTTGTCATGAACTTTGGCTTGTATTACTTCATCTGATATCTTTCAAAGGTGGTGAAATGTCATTAAACTGGGACGGGTCATGGGTGCCTGAAGCCAATACGGTAATAGTTATTAGGTTAAACTAGTTGTTGTTTTAATTATTTATTAATGGTGATATCGTTGTTAGGGGGAGAGCGGTGTTCCTAATTCTAACGAGCAAGAGGAGGTTGTGTCTAGTGTATAAGACATTATTCGTGATGGTGGAGGATATGTTGGTGAGGCACCCCCATACGCAGGCAATCCGTATCTCGCGGAGATGGTTTGAAAAGCGCTTGAGGTTTCATAGTGAGTTAAAAACATATTTACCCGATGGAGATCAGCCTTATATATTTTGAAAAAAAAGTATTGGAGAGACTGTTTCCAGCGTGCAAATTTGTATCTCAAACGACTACACGTCAAAGAGTGTCTTGTGCTCAATCGGAGACTGTGACCCAAGGGAAACTCGAGGAGTAAATACAGGTAAATGAGAAATACTTTCATTTTTTAAATATATATGTTTTTTGTTTGCGTAATAGAGTTTCTTGTGGTTTAACTTAGTGATATGTTGTTGAACTTATTTCAGGTGTTTCTACAGCACCTATCGAGTCTTAGACATCGTCTGACGATCAGTCTTGGTCAACCACAGTCAACAAAGCAAGAACAATGGCTCGATTTTTTTATGTTTAATACGATTTGTTTGTATAAATAATACAAAGATTTTTTTAATACAATAAAAAAACTTTTGGTATAACTAATAGGACTCTATTTACTTAATTTGAAAATTGATATAAGTCGACATTCCTTCGGTACACCCAAGGCACAACAATTAAACCATACAAAGCTTTGTATCTAAAAACCAAAAAACTCCGGGTATTGACAAACAACGTTAATTATACTCTCCGAGCTCTCACGTCCAACCGTCGGCACTGGCAGATGACGAAATGTCAATACTGCCCGTGGCGACGGTTGGACGTGAGAGCTCGGACAGTATGATTACCGTCTGTTTGTCAATACCCGAGTTTGTTTGTTTTTAGAAACAAAGCCCATCTAAAAACCAACAAACTACAGGTATTGACAAACAACAGCAATTATACTCTCCGAGCTCTCACGTCCAACCGTCGGCACCGGCAGATGACGAAATGTCGATACTGCCAGTGGTGACGGTGGGACGTGAGAGCTCGGAGAGTATAATTTTTGGTCAATACCCGGAGTTTGTTGGTTTTAGATAGGCTTTGTACGGTTTAAAAAAACCATACAAAGCCCATATAAAAACCAACAAACTCCGGGTATTGAAAAACAACAGCAATTATACTCTCTGAGCTCTCACGTCCCACCGTCGGCACCGGCAGATGACGAAATGTTGATACTGCGGGTGGCGACGATAGGACGTGCGAGCTCGGAGAGTATAATTGCCGTTTGTTTGTCAATACCCAAAGTTTGTTGGTTTTTAGATAGGTTTTGTATGGTTTATTTGTTCTGCCTTTGGTGTACTAGTAGAATGTCGGCTTTTATCAAAGTTTAAATTAAGTAAATAAAATAATATTAGTTCCACCAAAAAAATTTAAATGTATATACGGGTTGTCTAGACCTAGACACCCCGTCTTGATCTAGCAAGAAGACCATTCTACCCCGGTTTATTGGCCGTCTAGGCTAAACTCAGGGGCAAAATGGTCATATTATCAAGGGCTAGACGGTCGTCTAGACCTAGACGCAACGTATAGTTTGGTAATTCTGAATTTAAAGTTTAAAATGTAAATTACCATTCTACCCTTGGTTTCTTGGCCGTCTAGGCCAAATATGGGCAAAATGGGCATAATGTCAAGGCTTAGACGGGTCGTCTAGACCTAGACGCAACGTACGGTGTGGGCAAGATCTTTATCCTTGAAACTTTTTGAAGTTTAAGTTTAAAATGTAAATTACCATTTTACCCCTGAACTGCCGCCCCTCTAGGCCTAATTCAGGGCAAAATGGTAATTATCCGTTTATCCCATACGACCCGTTAGGCCTGGTATATGACTGGTTGCCTAGACGATCAGAGACAGATGACAACAACACAAAAAACACACTCAACCACACACACACTACGTATTTTGTCGTATCTACTGTATTATGGCCACATTTTTGCGAAATCAAGCATCTCTGGTACGTATTTTCAACTATGCTTCAACAAACTTTAATGTATTATGTATTTAGAACGTAGGTTGTTTGTGAATTTGAAAGTTTTTGGGGTTTATGCGCTGTGATGTTGAACTATTTGGGGTTCTTATGAACAAGACGGGTTCTTAAAATACTTTTTTTTTTACTTTTAGAATTTATTGTTTTATTCGTGTTAAATTCTAATACAATCGCAGATTAGTTATGGACGAGATTGGAGATCCGATACACGGGGACCCACATCCGCATGGTCCGACACCGAGACCGCCCGATTTTGCGGAAGCAGCGCGGATGCAGGTCGGATCGACTCGGCGGTCGACGGATCGCATCGGATGGCGATTGGTGGAGACCGCTCAGACTTCGATTCTTCATTCCCGTTGATTCCCCGTGGTACCGACTGTTTGACCTGGCTGGCACGCCGACTTACAGGGAGCCGTCGAGTTCCTGTCGACCTTCACGTTCCACCCTCCACGGGTCGAACCAGCCGCCTCCTCAGCCACAGGGTCCTCCCCTTCCGCCGGAGGTTTCATTTAGGTTGGCCGGTGTTTGGCGTTCGATGACGCTTGCAGATTTTGCCGTTATAGCGGCATATACCTGCAGGAGGAGATTGCTACGGATGTATATACGGAGGGGCTTGTGGTGGTGGATAGAGCCACTCTTTTGGGATTTTTGAAGGTGGTCGCAGGCCCTGACACTTGGGAGCATGTCAGGGCGAAGGGGAGGATTTCTCACGTTGTCGACCCGCTGCACAGGTACGTACGTTTATTATGTTAATTGTTTGATTATTGTTGCTATAAATCAATTTCCGTGTTTCGCTAATATAATGTGCAAGTATCTACATCGGATGCTTGCTACGTGTATTACCGCTCGCGGACAAAGCCGTGAGTGGTGTACGAGCACGACTTATTTTTTTTATTGCCTTTTGTACAGGAGGTCGTGCGCACTTGCGCACGGTCTCGCCCATACTTCGCCTCCGCCCACCACCAGCAGGAGCGCGGCTTTTTGTACGGCGGGCGTACGTCACCGTGATTGCCCGGTCATTGGGTCTGTGTCGGAGTCGGACCCGCACTTGCAGCCGGCCATACCGTCCATGCGGATGGGTTTTCTGACCTTGCGGGCGATGAGGCTGGTGAAGAGGTTCGCGTGCTAGGTGAGCGGTTTAAAACCCGCGAAGGTGAGCCATGGATTCCGGAGCCGCTGCCCGATAAGTTCGCTCCAGTCTATCCGCCGGCAGATGAGGCAGCGGTAGTCCAGGACCCTCCGGTTGATGTTGACGGACCGGCACCGCCACCGCCGCCGCCACCCACTGGGCCCTCAGTTTCCGCAGCACGTCCTTCCAGGTCATGCCCCGGGGGTGCGGCATACCCGCGCTTACGAGCCGACGTCGACGGGGTTATGGTCTAATTGGCTGGCTGGTTCGGGAGGCACAGGATAGACAAGAGAGGGGTTACCTGCCATATCGCTCCCACCACCTCGAGCACCACATCAGTTGCAGTAACAGCCACAGCAGCCAGATCCCGATACCGACTCTGAGGCCGACTCGTATGCATAGACATTTTGTATTTACTTTTCAGCTGTACAGATAAATATTGTTATGGTTGTACAAATTTATGCTATATATTTATATTTAACTTTGTTTTATCATTACTTGATGATTGTTTGTGTTTAAATCGACATTGAAATGTAATACGGAAACAACATACACTTGTTGCATTCATCTTAAAATGTTGAAAACAGTATTAAATTTTAGTATGATATTTTAAAAAAAATATAATGTAAAAACAATTAAATATATAAACGATTTAAAAACGTAACTCACTTTTTGTACAACAAACAAACTTTTTAAAAACCAAAATTACACCTAAAAAAAATCAACCTCCAACAACAACCAATTTACTCCACCAAAACACTTTTTTTCAAACTCCAACAACAACCAATCTACCCACCAAAACACCCCTTTCCCAACAAAAAAAAAAACACAAGTTCCTAGATGGGTCGTCTAGGTCTAGAAGCCCCGTCTAAACGCTAAAATTTATGTGCCCTGCCAGTTACTTGCTAACTCCTCAAAATCATGTATATACGTCTAGTCCTAGATGACTGTCTAGGGCCCAGGAATATACAAATAGGCAGCAGGATGTGTGAATAGATTGAGTCTTGTAATAAATCAACAAATACATGAATAGTAATCGTAAGTACTAGATTAATAATATTTAACAGGCTTGTGATATAGGCATGGTTTTGGAGAGAGTAAAATAAAGTAACAGATTTGAAGTTTTATCTTTTGGTTGTTGCTATTTTAGGAGTTTAAGTTCTAAAGATTATATGTAAACACAAACATAGAGATAAAACATAAATAAAAGGATCCAAGGAACTTTTTTTTTTGACGAAAAGGCCTTTTTATTCATTATTTGTTTTGGACACTGAACAAGCTTGAGACAACCATGTTGATATAGTCCTTCTATTTAGTTTGATTTTCTTTACTTAAAGTATTTCTTAAAAAGACATTTGTACGTGATAAACTATTTTATATTTAGAGAAAAGTATTTTATTATACAAAACGTATTAATAACATACAAAAGTAAAAAACGTGGTAACATTTTCATAATTGTTTTACTCGTAATTATCCTAAGAAGATCAAAATTAACTTACAAGATCATTTGTAATTATAATAATCTACCAAACTACCCTACAAGATCAAAATTATCTTACAAGATCATTTTAGAGTAATTATATACTCTACAATATCAAAAATTACCCCACAAGATCATTTGTAAAGAAATTTTGATAATTACGATACGAGTAAAATAATTACAAATATGTCACTGCGTTTATTTTAACTTTCCATTCCATTCGTACGTTTATACCATAAGATACTTTTTATTTGATCTTTTGTCTAGAAAACTAATGAAAAATAATAGAATATAATAAGCCAACATTAAATAGAGTGTTAACTACAATTTGCCCCATATGGTTTAGTTCACATTTTACTTTGTCTACCTCCAGCAAAAACTTTTTGTGGTACATACACAGACTCGTATTTTCTCACAGTTTGACACCATCCTTTACTATGGTTTTCATCCATTCTGTTAACTTTGACAGTTTGAAGGGCAAAATGGTAATTCTCCCATTTTTAACTAATTTTCTTTAAAGGAAAATTTCATTATTTTGTTATTTTTATAGTTTTACTAGTATACCTATGTAAGCAAATTGTAGAATCACTGCTCACTCACTAAACTTGCATCCACCTCTGACCTATAACCAACAACCACCATTGAGTCACCATAATCACCTTCGACACGTACAAACAAGCACACTCCACCACTGTTAACCGGAACCGTGTTAGCCACCTTCTACCATCATCGTTAACCTTAGAATCACAACCTCAACCATCAGGAACAACCACCACCATCACTATTGTGACACCCGGCTATTGAGTCTATACCGTACTAGTGTGACACGTGTTATCGATGAATAATGGCAATAATATTAAATTTGATGTTAACTTATGGTGTTTGATGTGTTGTTAAGTTCAAACTTCGTTAAAAATTATGTTGGCAAAAATAAGATAAACGCTTATCGCGTAATGGTTAAAATGCGAAACGAACGTCGGTGATGGCCCGATTAATGTTAAAATCTTGAAATATTCGGTTATGATTAAAATGCTATTTTTAATCATATCTATAAGGAAAAATTAAGTAAAATAGTTCAAGTCGCAAAAAAGTCTTAATATATATATAAACACACACACACCAACATAACCAAATTAAATATTTTTCGAGAAAATATTAAAGTTATGTGAAAATCCTTAGTATTGAAGAAACTTAGAGATTTATAAATAATTGGTTATTAAATCGTTCCTACTTGAAGTTATGACGTGTAGAACAATTTTGTGGGATTGTGCTAGTAGAAAACGCACTCAGAGTGTCCTACCCCTCTTTTATTGTTTTATATAATGTTTTAGGGGAAGAACACGACTTAAAAAGGATAATTATATGTTTTTTGTATAAAACATGCCTTTGAATTTATTATTAATAATTCGTGGAAAATATGGTTTGGAAATGATATGTTATGTTTTCGAGGAAAACATGGTTTCGGATATATGAATGATATAAAATTGTTATCGAGGAAAACAGGAATTGATTGAACATTAATATGTTTCAGGGAGAACCTTGATTTCATTGAGTATAAGTATGTTTCGGGGAGAAACATGAATTGATTGAATATAAATGTGTTTTCGGGGAGAAACGGGGAGGATTATAGCGTTTGGGATAAAACGACTGTATAGATTTAAAAATATTTAAATCTAAGTTATTATGAATTTGCTTGATCTCAATATATCGGAATAGGCCTACGTCTCGTGGGGACTTCGGGAAATTCGTACAACGTAAAATATTAAATTTATCATTTTAGTCGATATATATATATATTGTTCATGAGCCAGCACCATAAGTGACCCAATATGTGGCACTTTGCGAGAATTAGCCGTTTAATCATTAATACAGGTATGCGTAGATTTGTTGATAGGTATATCGGGTTGACCACCCCGTCGTGACCGGTAGCTCCGTGTCAAGTCAACGAGTTGATATTCTGTAATTGTCTAGCTTTGATTATAACCTTATTATTAATGTATAGCTTATAGACCTTGCAACCCTATGAATCTAAAATCTTGATGTAGATATTTAATATTTATTAAACCATTGGGAAGGTGATTTGCCAAAAAATTTTAGAGGAAACGCTTGCATGCCTGGATTTTCTAACCCTTGGATTTTTAATAAGGAAATAAATTTGACTTTTTTTAATTATATATGGATGTTTGGTATAAAATTCCTAATAAGAAAGTTTTCCTTAAATAAATTGTTTACAAATTGAATAAGGAACTCACAGCCTTGTGTGACACTTGATTTTTTACGTGCTCTTCAGGTAATAGGTACTGAGTTCGGCTTTGGGAATTTTGGCTTGTCTTGTGGTCGTTGATGGAATAGTGTAATAAATAATGTTTTGGTCAACTTTTAAAACTTTTGGGACCATATGTACTAATATCCATAATGATCAAACAACTATGTTGTGGTTGTTGGATGTGTTTATACCTTGACCTTTATGTTTTAGTTAAGTTGTATGTCCAAAATAAATTTTGCATCATACATTAATATACTTATGGGTACCAATCTCGGTCACCGCCACGTTTTTATTTCCTCTGCCACGTTTTTTGGGTGTGATAACACCTCCAAGTCACCAACCCTATCCCACTTCACCCGTCTTCGCCACAAACCCTAGTAAACAACCACCATTAACCATCCAACCACTTCATCTCTGTCATCTATCCACACCCTGCAACCGAACCACCATACACCACCATGAACCAACACCACCAAACAAGCCCTCCAACGTTGTCACCTTACCACCATCACCAAACAACACCAAATCAAGAGAGATATGATATTGTTTGTTTTAAAGCTAGAAGAGGAGGAGAGAGAGGGAGGGGAGATAGAGAGAGGATTTATATGCCACGACATGCACATAAATCTGCCATCCAAAAAGTTTTGTACCTCGTTCTCATGATACAATTTACTACTCTCACAAACATCACATTCAGTAGGCGTTCTTGTAATCTTGTAACGTATATGGTCAATACCTTTAGATATGTACTTGAACAGATACTTTATGAGCACACTCCATCCACAATACTCTACAGTTATGTGTGCCATGAACCTAGTAGACAAAAGTGGATTATAAGGAACGCCATAACAATCATCTAACTGAATAACACACTTATTAAGTCTCTATCCATCTGATATTCTCCTATAGTGTGCATAGCCCTTGTTGTCAAAGGAAGTCTGGTCTTGATACTCCTTTTGGGAAATTCTTGGAACACGCTCTAAAAACCATGCATGGTGAGTTTGGATTTACAATACTACATGGATCCATGTATGATCAGATCACTTACAACTCTATGCAATTGAGGCTGAGTTGAAGGATCAATAATCTCCGCTGATATGAGCTCATCAATATAATTCACATCCCGTGTCTTGTTGGCTGGAGTTACCCACAACAACAGATGATAATGAGGCAACCTCTCTTTTGAAATTCAATGGCATAGAGATCTGAAAGAAATTGGAGGAAAGAGGTCTATGAATTAAGATATGACACTCGTCACATTTACAACACTTAAAGACGAAAAGCATACTCGCCACCACATCACCAAATGGTCACCTTGAAGAATCATATAGTCAAAGAAACTCTTGTTCATAAAGAATAAAGTGCATCATGCCATCCTCATTAACTATACATAAAGCACTTTGTCAAGGATTTGAAATGTCATAATACAGATAATTTGTATAAATAAAGACGTAACTCATTCGCATTTGTCCAATTAGATGATTCGTCAAATGTAGATGACCATGCAGTATCATAACCTATCAATACTAGTCTATCATATGCATTACAATAAGTAGAACAAAGATGGTCGTTAATAGTCCATATACACTTATACGATTGGCAACCCTTTTGATGGCCTAAAAGCATACGCAAGTAGAACGTTTCACCAAACATTGGATGGACATATATCAACCTTTTGATTGTAGGAGGCTTGTTTGTTGTCATACGCATCCAATGCTTAAATGGCAATTCCCATCTATACTCCTTGAGGTAATCTACATATTGCAAATGTCGACCATTACTATCTAACACATTGTTGGAACACCATTCTGTTAATGAAGTACGCTTGTTGTACTGATTGGTTGCTACATTTTCTAATACATCTTTGTCATTAAACATGATACTTTGCATGATTTCAACATGTACAAGAAGGACCTATGTATCCAGATCCCTATCATGAATATAGAAATTGAAAATCCTCCACACACCTTCACACAGGCATATAAATTTGCCATCCAAAATTTTTTGTATCCCGTTCTCAAGATACAATTGACTACTCTAACAACATTACCTTCAGTAGGCGTTCTTATTATCCTATAACGTATACTATTTGCACCTTTGGATATATACTTGAACAAATACTATATGAGCATACTCCATCCACAACACTCTACATTTATGTGTGCCATAAACCTAGTAGACAAAACCGAATTATAAGGAAAGACATAACAATTATCTAACTGAACACCACCCTTATTAACACTCAATCCATCCGATCTTCTCCAAATGTGCATAACCCTTGTTGTTGAAGAAAGTCGGGTTTGGTATTCTTTTCGCGAATTTCTTAGAACACGCTTCCAGAAACCATGCATGGTGAGTTTGGCTTAACAATACCACATGTGCCATACATCGTTAGATTTGTTACAAATCTATGCAACTAAGGCTGAGTTGAAGGATCTAAAATCTTGGCGATATGAACTCATCAATTTATATTCACATCTGGTATCTTGTTGGCAGGGGTTAACCACAACAACAAATGACAATGAGACAACCTCTCTTTTGAAATCTAATGGTATAGAGATCTTAAAGAAATTGGAGAAAAAAGGTTGATGAATTAAGATATGACAACTCTTCATACATACATAGACATTAAAGTCAAACAACAACATACCCACGGCCACATGCCAAATGGTTGTAATTCCTTAAAAATTTAGCAATGACTTCACTTTCATTTTAGATGACTTAGCAATGATGCCTGGACGATCTTGAGCATTCAAAATTGGATAATGTGACAAATACCTTTGTATTTATGGCCATTTAACAATGCACATATATTTAATGAAATATTAAGGGTTGCCATGAACTCTAAAATAATCAACGCATCTTGATAATGCTTATACATGTAACGTGGTCCACCAATGATAGCGTCGACAATGTGGTTATCGCAGTCAATGTCCAATGCTTGCACAGTATCTTGAGAATTTGAAGAAAACATTATGGTTTGCCTTACATGGTCTAGTTGACTTTCCTCTATGCGCACATATGTGTCTAAATACACTGTTGGAAAAGGCAACTTCCCTATAAAAGTAGTGTATAGATATTATGACGATCATTTAATAAATAGCTATAGTACTTATTAACAATCAATTTTTGATGTGAACCATCTTGAGTGTGAAGTAGCAAGCCAGGAGACCAACCTCTATCACCAAAGGGTATAAGCAGCGGAATTGCAATGCCATGTAAAGAGGATGCAATTAGTTATACGCAATGGGTGTGCCCGTCTTTCTCATGAGCTACAACATCAAACTTGCCACAAACAGGATCAGAATCGGTAAGAATTGCGCCAATACAGTCGGCAGATGGCTTGTCATAATAACGTTCGAGCTGCGAGCCATAAAGGCATAAGGAAAATGATGGCGTGTCAATTGTCATACATAGATCTTTTGTAGTAAGAAAAAGACTCGCTAACTCACTACAATTGTCTAAGGCATTCAGAATAAGGGCCACAGTCTCGGGTGCCAACGAAGATGTACTATCATTACTAAAAGAATGAAGTCTATTAGAGATTTCGTTTGCACTATTGTAGATGTACATCTGCAAGAAACGCGGCCTCTCATTATCAGGTAACCATAATGTACCAATCCAATGATGTACTTGGCCGACAATCTTGAAAACATATGGAATTGAACCTTAAGTGATAGTATCAACCTTTGCTGCAAATGATGTAATCAAAAAACATTGAATTTATACGTTCAAACATTTGCCATGAAATCTTCCTGCTGATAGAGATTTATCAAACTGGAGTATAGCCTTCTAGGGAACGGTAATGCAAAAATCCCAGCTCTACAACACTGAGCATAACCATATCCACCGGTAAACAATCTGGACACCACACGCTCATCCAACTAAAACAAAGCACCATAAAATTCAAACACACTAGACGTGGAACCAACATCAGACATAGCACAAGATGACAGTCGTCACCTCTGTTCACTAACCCTACTTTGTAGATAAAGTTATACTGCTAAAGAAATACTAAAAAACCTATGAAAAACAAATTATCCTAAAACAAAAGATGTCTATCAATAGAGGCTCTACTACAAACACATAACAAAAAAACATAAAGCCATATCTAGGAACACAAGCCACATAACTAAGAGAATCACAATAAGAAGAAGTAAGAGAGCAAAAAAGGAACCTGAGTACCAAGCACCACAACAGCTAGCAGAGGCAAACTTGTCAACAAACCTATCCACGGCTATAACAAAAGAATAACATCAAAGTGGAAAACATATTCATCAAAAACACACTATATATAACCAACAACAATAAAACTATCAAAACGAACAACAACCAATTGGTGGCCAACAAAACAACCAGACAACTCAATAGTGAGACATATCGTTCAACACATCATCAGCTACAAAAAATTTAAAAACATAGCAGTTAGCAACAATAACAACATGTACCATTAACTATTATAACCGCATTCTAGAAAGAAGCTAGATCAAATTCGAAAGCTTAAACCGTGCATACATAGCATCGAACATTAAACAAATTAGAATTTCAAAACAAGACGCATTAGCCATTATCAAATCCAAAAACAATAACAACACAGCCCAGAATCAAAACAAACTAAAAGAACAAAATTCAACACCAACAATTTAACCACAAAAAAATTGGTAAGCAACAAACCAAACAACTGTAGAAAAAAGTTCAAATGAAGCATAATTTCAGATGACGAAATAACAAGAAAATAAGATGGTAAAATGGAGCTGCAATCAACCAAACCTTCGTCGCTGAGCAACATAAACCATAGCATGCGAAAACTGAGTGAAAAGAAGAAGCAAAATAAAGCTAATGTAAAATGTGGGACACTTGGCAGCACACACGATAAAAGGAAGTGACAGTAGAATTGCTAGAACATATATAATGTACAGCATGGAACAACTTAATACACCAAACATGCGGAGATTACAACTTCATAATGCACAATCCTGTTGATACTTGATTGTATAATAATAATAGTGTATAATATAAGGTATAATAATATTAATAAAAAAAAAATAATAATAACAATAACAACTACTACTAGTGGGATTATCATGTGCGATGCGTTGGGCAATTTGGTATCGACACGTTGTTTTACATGGATCGAAACCATAAAAGTGAATACCAATAATTGTTTTGATAGTATCAATACTTGTATGGGTGTTTTTTCGTCGGAATCAACGGTTTGTCATGGTACTTGGTACCCTACTGGTACCAGTATAGCGTACATTGACATAGTTAAAAAAAAGCGCAGCACGTTTGAAACGTAGATACAACAACAATGTAAAAAGCTATAACGTTCGGTTTTGACAACCTATACATTAGTGTCCATCTCATAACATTAAAAAGCGACGATGAAAAAAAATTTGTAGAACCAAAAAATCAACTGATATTTTTTAACTTTATTAGAGTTTTGGCACTATCTAGTAAAGTTAGTAAAGTCTAGGGCACCAGGGACATGAGTGTAAATTTGGTTAAAGTTTAGGATGTGACTGAAACAAATATAACTTTGAAAAGATAAAATCTCAAAAGCAAGCTTGAAGAGATCAAACCCAGGTCCCTCAGTTTTCATACAATCGACCCATCCACTACACCACCAGCACATTTTATGCTTCTTATGGTTTCCGTGCATGGCCAACCTTAGGGTTATGTATATGTAAAATATTTTTTTAATAGGGGAAACTCATACAAACACCAACGTAGTCTCACTTACAAAACTATTTTATGATTTAGATTAGTTATTAACCCCTTTACATTAGGTTTAGACTTTAGTGAGTCAAATACTACATTTCGTTAAGGCCTAAGAGCACATTTTTTCAAGCTCGAACATGGTACACGAATTCTTAGGGTCAGCCCTGTTTTCGTGTTATATATATCCATTTATCTTGGTGGATCCACACAAATTGATCCACCACCAATTTCAACCAATCACGACAAACCACTTACTGCCTCATCCAATTAAGTAGAACCCTTTACAAACAACAAGAAGTTGAAACTTGACTATTAACATAGCATCTTGCTACTACATATAAGGCACACTTTGATGAGCAAAAAATATCAAAGCCATATTGCCTTGTAATTGTTGTCTAAACTCATGACTCTTCTAGTCTTCTGCATCTTCCTCTCTTTACAATTGAAAGCTTCAACATCACAACCATAGATCAAAGCCGGTTATTGGTAAACTGGGAGTGCAAACCCGACACCCAACATAAACTCGGCTCTTTTCACTCACCTCATATGTGCTTTTGCATACATCAACCCATCGACCCACGAGCTAGTTTTATTAGAATCAGATGAGCCATATGTATCCGTGTTTACATCTACATCAAAGCAACCCGTCGGTTAAACCACTTTTGTCAATATGGACAGAAAATGAGGACTATGAGCACAACGACGGGAATTCATCCAACTTTTTGTTGATGACTGAAAACCCGTATATCGAAAGAGTTTCATCGAGTCGTCAACAAAATGGCTCGGGCTTACGGATTTGAAGGGCTCGATCTTTATGTTACCACTTTGTTAAAAACAAAAGGAAACATGGCCACATTAGGGACGTTATTTAACGAGTGGCTGGGTGAATCGAGAAAAGTTGATCTTGATCATGGCAGGTCATTACTCGCCCGAACTTGACACGGAGAGTTACCCGGTTGAGTTGGTACACAAAAATTTTGATTGGGGGCACGTTAGATCATACGACTATCATGCACCTATGATCAATAATTTCACGTGTGCCCATTCAGCCTTATATGATCCATCTAGCCACAAGAATACAGATTATGTATAAATGAATGGATCAAAAGCGGCTTACCGGCTAACAAGCTAGTGCTGGGTTTAGCATACCATGGCTATGTCTGGACCCTTGTTGACCCTAAGGATAATGGCATAGGTGCACCTGCTAAAGGTGTTGCTATAACAATAGATGGGTCGCTGAGCTATGAGTATATCAAGAAGTACTTGAGCAGTTACGGAGTTAATTCAGTGTATAATTCAACATAGGTGATGAATTTTGTGCAATTGGTTCGTTTTGGATTGGGTTTGATGATGTGGAGGCTATCAGAAATAAAGTTGCTTATGCGAAAGACAAGGGGCTTCTTGGATATAACGTATGGGAGATCCCTCATGACGTTAATTGGGAACTTTCAAAAGCTGCTGGTAAGTACAAATATAGTTTCTAAAGTTTTCATAACTGGATTGATCTTTGAACGAACAGGCTTACTGGGTCACTGATCAGAAAGATTAAATTAAACTGTATTCAAAAACCGGATAATATTTATAAAATAACTTATAACTTTTAAATCTAAAGAAATAAAAAATGTTTATTAGGTATGACAAAAAAGTTAATTGTGTTTACTTTATAGTTATACATGAGTATTTTTTTAATACCAAATATGCTAAAAAATATGTCAAACAACGTGATAATATAATATTAAAAATTAAAAAAAAAACTAAGCAATGTATTATTCAAACTATTAAAACCTACGCATTAAATTTAAAAGGAAAATGGTAACTAGTCCCACATCTAATACTCTATAGTATTGTTGACTAGTTCAAGTTTCAAGTTTTCATTATTTTCTCTAAATACTTCCAAAACCTACGTATTTATTTTTCAAAGTCTCCATTTACTTTTCTCCACTTATTAGGCTTTTTCAGAAAAATCCGAAACCAAATAACAATTAAGAAGCCAATCATACAAAAATCAATCCAAAACGAATTTATGGTTTTTAACCAAAATTGAATTGTGAATTTGATGTTTGGCTCTGTATTTTTTATTTGTTTTATTCGATTTATTTGAATAAACGGATAAAACTGTTAATTTAACTAATTATTAAATAAAAATAACAAAATTTAATAAACCATATAAATTATATTACCCCACATTATAAATATAAAGCTCAACTCACAAATTAAGCTCACTCATTTCTATTCTAACCTTTTTTTAAACTTCAAAACATACAATAGTTTCACAAATTTTCTAACCTTGTTCAAAATATCATTCTGTTTAAAATAGTTGCCGACTTAATGTACGCAAGTTAGAGCACAAGTATGAATAAAAATTAGGAAAAAAGTATTTAGGTGCAATTCAGTTAAATTTGTTTTGTTTGGCTTTTAACTGAAACCAAACCAATTTGAATTTGGTTTGGTTTGCATATTCCTAGTTTGGTTTTGCATTAGGTTTTGGTACAAAATTCTGAAAATCAAATAAAGTAAATAAACCGTAAACCTATAAATCTAAACCGAACTGATGAACACCCCTAACACCTACACTTTTCTTTATCAACGGTCATTGACGGAATCCAGCGCCGATGAGTCTTAAATATCAACAAAAGGTATATTCCTACTTGATTTCTTCACTTCTTCTTCGATCAAATTGGAAATCAAAGGAGAAACTTTGTTCTTGATTTACATATCTGATCCAACTGTTGAATCGGTCGGACTAGCCGAGCGTCAAACCCTTAGAACAGGGCGATTTTTTCAGATGATCCATATGTAACCGGACCACCGCTATGGCCGAACCCCGGTCAAACCAATTGGACCGAATGGTCCGATCTGGTCGTCAAAACACTAATAATTCCTTCTAATATTTTTCTCTTCCTCGTCGTATTTTTCATCCTGTTAGATACTGTCGTAAAAGCACTACCACTTTTCACTGGTTGACACAATGTTGTCGCATGTCTTTGTTTTCCTTGTGAATTATATGAAACACTTAATTGATGGTTAAAATGAGTTTAATCGCAATTTTGGTAAAAAGACTTGGTCAAATTAAATTTTATACACTTTTTTTGTGCTTTATGATTCTACTTGTTCTTAAACTAATGTAATAACAACAAACAATTGTGTTTTATATTTTATAAAAAAATCTTACACGTTATATCCTTTTTCCTAAGCTATGATAGACTTTTGGGTTAAATATGTTTAGTTCTATTACTGTTTTATTAGAAAATATTAAAAGTTGGGCTCCATTAAATAAAAGAACAAAAAATTTAAAAAGATATAAATTCAAAAAATAAATTTCACTATATGAGCTCTCTCTCATCCAAATCTCTTTCATTTTCTCCTAGACCAAGAACACCACTAGTAGACTTTCGTAGCTGCCGGCCACCTCCACTTGTATGGCTAACGGTGGCATTACTTCTATGGTCGAGACCGATGACGTAAGAGGTGCTGGAAAAACGATCTTCCGCAGTGATGGTGCCACAAAGCGAGAGGTTCTAGCAATTTAAGTGATCATTGTATAGGCGATTCAGGTTAGAAAGAGACAAAGAGAGATATGGAGTAGTGAATGGGGTTTAGGTGATGGTGATTTGCCCTCAAATGATTACACATACAATCAACACATGATTTTAAATTGTGTAATAAATACAATACATATTTGTAGATTCACCTATACAGAAATTTAATTATAAATGTTATAAATAGAAAAATATTTGATAAAAAGTATTTTTTAATTAACAAATTAATTAATTGTTGAGAGAAAATATGAGAAAGAATATAACTATATATTTAATTGGAGAGAGAAAAAACTAACAATTACCTTCCTACCCTTAATTTAAAAATCCATCTAAGTTAGATTGTATGTATTTACAATCTTGCCATCCAAAATCAATGTTTCATAATAGTTATTTGGTTCATAAATACTCATCGGATCACTTAGAAACTTCACCTATATATATATATATATATATATTATTATATATATGGAGAAGTTCATTCGAGAATAAATTTAATGCGAGAATAAAAACAAGAAAGGAATAATGGTAAAACATTAAATAGTTTATAAGTTCTCTCATTAATTATGTTATTTCTATTAATAAGGAAAAAACATTTTATCCTATCATTTCAAAATTTATCCTACATATGTATTAAATTTACCGGAATTTACCCTACACATTTAAAAATTTATCCTACACATACTAAAATTTATCCTAAACATGTCGAAAATTGTCCTACAGCAAAAATTATTTTATCTTGAAAGAGTATATGAAAAAATGAGTTACAAGTTTAATTAATTAGCTAATTAATGACAATTATAGATTTACTATATGCCCTTTTTCATAACATTTAATAACACATTAATAAATGAAGTACATGGAGAATTTCTATTGTTTAAGTTTAAATTATATATATATATAGGGTTAGGTTTATTAGTGAACAACCCACTTGATTGTGAACACTAGTGAATTAATCCTACCCTTGATTATCAATATACATGTGTAAATCAATGGCTATGATTTGATAATGAAAATACACTAATGTATTTTACTTTGGTGATATAAATCAATGGTAAGGATTTGTTCATTCAGTTCACAAATACACTACTGTTCATTCTAAACCACACCCTATATATATATATATTGTGTGTGTGTGTGTGTTCAAATGAGATTAATTTTTTTCTAAGAAGAAAATTTCAACAAATAAAATGTTTCATTTTACGTCATTTAATATTTGCATTTAATTTTAATATAAAGGTATATTTGTAAACTTACAGAGATCATTAATTTTTATTCTTTCTCTTTAGTAGATAACTACATTAAATTATAACTTATTTACAAAATATATATTTTTTCAAAAATTAAAAAAATTAATTTAGAGTGTAGGACAAATTACGATGTTTTGTAGGATAAATTTAAATATATGTAAATAAATTTCGAAATGTTAGGATAAGTTTTGTGTGTAGGCAAAAATATAGTAATAAATTTAAATATAGGGTAGAGAATGATTGTCTTTATGAGTAATTAATTACTTAAAAATAGCAATAAATGAGATTAAAGAAAAATTACTTAATATTTTATAATTATATTATTTGTTTTTTTTTCTCAATTAAATTTTCTTCTCAAAAGGACTTCCTCGATATATATATATATATATATTATATATATATATATAATATTAAAAGGGTGAGGTTTAGATTGAAAATTAGTGTATTTATGAACTAGTGTACAAATCCTAACCTAAGAGAGGTAAAATAGGAAGATCTTAACAAGGGACTTGTGTTTTCAGCTAGGTTTTTATGTGTTTTACTAAACTGAGTGTTTTATAGCGTTTTAACTAGGTTTTTTATGGGATTTTTCTAAAGTAGGTGTTTTATAGCATTTGCAACTAGGTTTTTCATGATGTTTTTCTGAAATGGGTCTTTTATGGCGTTTTCATTTCACACCCAGTTCATGTCATTTTTCTTATTTTAAAAATATAGCAATACCATACTTATTGGAAAGATGATAAAACACCCCGTTCTATGGTGTGATTTTTTACAAAAATGATAACGTATAAAAAAGTTATGTGAGTTTAAAAAAGATTGTGGAATATGCATGTGACTTGTATGTGAATGGTCTTTGGCATGTGTGCATGTGTGTTTTTAACAATATTACTCTTAGTGTAAGTAAGCAACAACCCACATGTCAACACAAAATCGTTGTCACCGTTTTCACATTTTTAACCTTTTCCCCTCCCCGGATCTTTTTGTTCTAAAGTGTTTTTTTATATAAATGGCGGGATACAAATCTTTAAGTAATTTACAAGTCTCTGAAAAGATGAAATGGTAAGAATTCCCTCAAAGAATATTATGAAACGACTTAGTAGAAAAAATTAACGTCCGCTAGCAGATACGATGAAAGTGTAAATATATTGTAACATAAAGGATAATTGCCAATATTTCCTTTGTTTAAGAATAATTTTTGAAAATTGATATAAAGATGAGTAACGAAAAGTGTAAACTTACTCCAAGCTATTGCTATGGCTTAATCAGGTTGATCAAGAACACTTTCCTCACACACTCTTTTATGTGTATATTACGTTTTTCATTTTTTATGTTTATACAAAATGATGTTCTTTATCTTTTAAAATGCCAAGATTCATACTTTATGGTTAAAAAAGCTTGCAAGTCACATCCTCTAAATTAAACACAGTTAGATTTTTAGTTAAATTTAATAACATGAGGGTAATTTAGTCGTTTTTAACTTATTTAAAAGTATTTTATTAAATAAAACAAAAAAATAAAAACATAAAAAAGTTAAACAAATCACACTCTTCCCCATCTCTCTCCCACTAGCCACCACCAGCAACCCACACCGCCACCTATCACCACCAACACACACCACATCCGCCATCACTAAACCAAACATGTTCTTTGTTCAACGGATGTGGTGCACAAAACCCTAGGGCCGCTATCTTTCTACCCTTGTTCACCCACAACCATCCAATCACCGTCATCTTTCAACCATCGGATTTGTTCACCCGCCACCACCAACGGGGTTCCCTCTCTCTCCTTATACAACTGATAATGATAATCACCTTCGATCTAGCTGTTAATAGTGAAATTCGTTGTTCAAATAATACGATTGTAAGATACAACATTTGTACTATAGATCGTTAAGGGGAATTAAGCTTCAATTGATACAGTCGGTTTTGGAGTAATTAGTTGCTGAATTTGTAAGATATTAGGATATAGGGATAGAACTGTTGATCGTTGAGGCATAATTTGTTGCTGAATTAGTATTATATTTTGGTGAAATATGGTTGTTTTGGTGGTGGCGAGTGTTGGTGGGGATGGTGCACTAGTGGGTGGATTTGGAGGGGTCTTCCAGATTTGGTGGTGGTTACAGGCGGTGGTTGTCGGATTTAAGCCAAGTTTGGTGGTGGTCACACTTAGTGGTTTTCAGATTTTAGCCGGATTTGATTGGGGTCACATTCGGTTGTGGTGATTACGAATGGCGGTAGGTAGTAATGAGCGTAAAAAGACGAATTTACCCTCTTCTGCAATGCACATGATTGGATTTAAATGAAAATTTTAACCCAAAAGGACGTCACTTGCAAGCTTTTTTAAACATAAATTACTTTTCTTAATATTTTAAAATTTAAAGGGCATACACTGTAATTTGGTATAAGCATGAAGGAAGAAAATTTTCATAGTTCATTACAATAACATATCACACTTTCATGTAATTTACCCTTTAGAAAATATTATTGATTTTTCATTAAAAACGTTAATAATTTGCTTTGGGTGTATGACTCTTTGACCTGCTACATATAGACATAAAAGAGCAATGATTATTCCTATATATGTGAATGAACTTACATGAAAACTTTGCAGCACAAGAAGATAACTACAGCTCCCACAAGCCATCATTGGTGATTACTTTGTGCACAATTGCTTCCTTTATCCTGCTACTAGGCTGCATAATTTATTACCAAGGAAAAGGATCATATCACAAGGTAGACACTTTACCTTCCAAGTTTTACTTGCCAATTTCCACCATTCACTGACAAAAATAATGAATTATAATTTTTTTTAAAGATGACCGAATTAAAGTTACATCATGATATACAATATTATTAAATCGATAGTTATCCCTCAATTGATGTGGAAGTACGAAACGAATGTGTGACCGAGGATAACATGTTGGTTTGCTTTGATAGTGAAACAGATGATGATCATGATTAAGACGACAACAATAGAGAAAAATCGTCATATCATAATCAGCAAGTAATTAGCTTTGAAGACATAAGAGAAGCTACAAGTAGCTTCTTGGAAAAAAATAAGGTTGGTGAAGGGGGGTATGGACCAGTTTACAAGGTACTTGAGAAATCTTTTTACAAGTACCAGCTATTCATTTTAAACTGTCACCGAAAACGGCTACGTACAAATAACGTAAAGGTTATAAGTCGATAAAAATCGCATTATGTTGTTTAGTGACGTTGGAGACAAGCATGGAGGATAGGATTGACAAACAAACATCTTGAGACGAAAATGTCATAGGAAGGGTATGCTACCAATAGCATGCTAAGAGAAGTATGTTTGTTGCATTGTTTCTCAAGAGCATAGGAATGGCTTTATATACTAGTAATGACAATAAATTTTACAGAATATCATGAAAGAAGACATATTGGTTTAAGTCATGGGAGAAAGCTTGTTACATGAGTATATACACAACAATATTACACTAAGAAATATGTCTAGTTCATAGTATTCTCTAAACTAATTTTTAGATTAACCAATATAGGTCATGGGTATATCATGGTTATGACAGTACTTTTCCATGGTTAGATCATCATATTATTTGACCTTATGGCTACGATTCAGAGTTTAAGCTTGTGGGTTGCTAGGGAAAATTATCAAATGGACAAGAAATAGCAGTTAAAAGACTTTCACATAGTTCTAAACAAGGAATCAAGGAGTTCAAGAATGAGGTTACATTTGCAACAAAACTACAACATGTGAATCTAGTAAAACTCTTGGGGTTCTGCACTGAAAGGGAAGAAAAGTTGTTGTTCTATGAATACATGCCAAATAAAAGCTTGGACTTCTATATCTTTGGTGAGAAATCTTCCATATTGTTAATCTTAAATCAATTATATGAACCATATCTTGGGTTACTGCAATTGAATTTTATGAATGATAAAAAAACTACTTGTGTATATCCACAACGAAGGTTGATGCTGAAATGGGAGAAATGGGTTGAAATAATTGAAGGGATAATCAAGGGACTTTTATATCTCCAAGAATACTCGAGACTAACAATAGTTCACAGAGACTTGAAAGCAAGCAACATTTTACTTGATGCTGATATGAAGCCTAAAATATCAGATTTTGGTATAGCAAAAAGCTTAGAGAGCAATGAAATTGAAGCAAGTACTGACCGGATTGTTGGAACCTAGTAAGTATGCTCATAAGTTAGAATTATTAATCCACAAAATTTCTATTTTAAATGTCTCAATTTTGGATATTCTTAGATTATTATTCTTTAGACACTTTCTAAGTATTTCATTGTTGCAATGCAGTGGATGTGTTCCTCCAGAGAATATAAAACAAGGTTTATACTCTAGAAAATATGATGTTTATAGCTTCGGGGTTCTCCTTCTGCAAATTATAAGTGGGAAGAAGAACTGTAGCGTCTATGGACCACATCAAAACCTAAATCTCCTTGAATATGTAAGTTACCTTCTATTCTTTTTTCTTTCATATAACGCAGAATATGTATAATCTCTTGGATTTGTTGGTTAAAAGGCTTTTGCCGTTGGTAATTTCCCTTACCAATGGAAAAGGGTTGTGAGTTAATTTTGTTTTGCTTAACACATTGGTATATAATTGATTACTAATGGAATTCACTACTTCAATGGATATTTTGCCCCAAAAATATGTTGATGACTAAAAGCGTTCATTAATACCCATGTCGATATAGTAAGTTGGTATTTTTAAAATACAGATTTTAAAGATTGTGTTAGAAGACATATTTGTTACATCTTAAGCAAGAACTTCCATTGTTATAGGAAGTCATAGAGATTTTGTGAAAAGAGACACATTCCATAGACTTGTATCAATTGCCATTTATAAAGAATTACAACACTAGTGGGAGAAAATCATGCAGATAAGGAAGGAAATTATAGTAAAGTTATAGTAATCAATGGGAAGTCACATTAATCTTTGATTAGAGTTGCTAAGGATTCCCATCCGTAAAATGACGCTACAAGATGGAGGATCTGTCAGATACTCCTATATTGGAATGAATATAAAGAAACAACTTCTGAGTGAGCGGTTTGGTAAGAACGTTTGCGAGCTGATCAACCGAGTTGATATGAATAACCTTGGGTGATCAATTTGAAACCAATTCTTGAACAAAGTGGTAATCAAGAGCAAAATGTTTCATTCTTGAATTATGGGATTGGCGCAAAGGTAAGTAGCCTAATATTCTTGCAAGAAAGCGTAGGGGTTGTGTTGTGGTGATCTCAAGTTCATGTAAGAGATTTTAGACCCAGCCTAGTTATGTGGTTGTGTTTGTCAAGGCTTTGTAATAGGATTTTGTTGGAGATCTAGACACTTATTTGAGCAATTAGATCGCCACAAGATAATGTCGGTGTAGAGGTAAAAAAAACGTAGGCATTGCTAGATAACTCCAATCAGAATATCACCCAATTGAATTTGGAAAAAGTCAAGAGCTCAATAGAGTGTGCCGGTTGAGCAAGTGGCCATTGTGGATTGTGCCTTTTAGATAGCGAAGAACACATTTTGGAGCTTGAAATTATAGTAAAGTAGGTGAACACATAAATGTTGAGAGCTTGTTAAGAACAAAGAAGACATCATGTCATTCAAATGTCAAGTATTAAAGGAAGCCTACAAGCTTTCAGTACGGAGTCCAATCTACACCTAGGGATCTATCATGACAAGAAAGAATGTTGGTTGCATTGAGTGAAGTGATTACCACTTTTGCATCACCCATATAGAATTGAGAAGGGTAATCATGAATATTCCATTTTGAGATAGGAAATTAGTACTGGATGTGGCAATAATTCTAGGCCAAGAAAATAAAGAAGGGTCTAAGAGGTTTTTGTCCTTAGTGGTTAGCACAATGTCATCATCATAGACCAGGATGGTAACATGTAACATGACCTTTTTTATAAATAAATAGCAATGGGTCAGCTAGGAATTTGTGAAACCAAATGAGAGGAGAAATGTTGTAAGTTCACGATACCATGCACGAGGGGCTTGTTTGAGCTCGTATAATGATTTTCACAACTTACAGATATGATGTGGATATTCCGGGTGAACATAGCCAGGGGTTGACCATATTGACTTCCTCATTTAACATTCCATGTAGGGAAACATTGTTAATGTCTAGTTGATGTACGTAATGACTACTTTTGAGAGAGCAACTTATAGTATAAGACGTATAGTTGTTGGTTTTGTGACGGAACTGGATGTGTTAAAGTAATCCCTCTTGTATTGTTATGGAGACTTTTTGGTACTAGGCGAGTATTGTATTTTACTATGGAACCATTTACACCCAATTGGGTTTTGTGAGCTTAGGGGAAGTAGTTCCCACTTCCCATGTTCAAGTATTGCATTGAGTTCATTATACGTAGTCAAATGCCACTTCAGATCTTTAAGGGAATGTGTGTCAGTGGCGGGTTCTAGTGAAGTAGGAATGGCTAGAGTGGTTGGCAATTTATGGTTGAAATATTTAGGATTGGGTTTGCGAGAGGTAGGTTACACAAGATGGGAAAGAGATTTAGATCGAGAAGCGTATTTATGGGCGGACAACCGTATGGTGCCAATCAAGAAGCAAAACTATGTAAGTGGAATTGAGTTTAGGGGTTGACTGGGTGAAGAAACACTAAGTAACACAAGGCTACTCTACTTAACTATCTCGTGTATGTCCAGATCTTCCTAGCAATCCTGCAAAACCAACAACACTGATGACTTGTTGTAACCACCCTCCGGTGTGAGAATAAGTAATCGCTTTGAGGATAAGTGTGTGTATAGAGTGAAAGAGAGTAAGAAAACGGATCCTTAAATCTAGAGGTTGAGCCTTCTATTTATAACCAGAGAATTGCAAAGGAGAAAGACTACCAGTTAGTTGTTTGCCACATGTCCGACCAGGAGGGATATCCATTTTGTCCCCTCTGTCGTAACGAGGCCTGGTACTGTACCGAAGGTGACGTGGCATATGGGTATTCGCTCCAGCTCAATGTCCTATTGTACTTATTGTCGATCTATCCCATGAAGATCTTGTGACAGGTGTTAACACCTTATAATTGGTGCCACCTGTCGTCCTTTCTTGTTTGCTAGGAGCTTTTTTCTGTCACCAGGTGTTTCCTTCTATAACCTTCTACGTCTCCTTGTATGGCAAGATGGTATGGGAGTGGTGTGGTCCCATTAACACGTGTCTGCGAGCGGTTGGGGCGTTGGGAACATACCTCTTCAAGTCCCCTACTCTTGTGTGGCTTCCAGATGATTTTATCAGCTGGGAGCGATTCTGGAATGCAGTCATTAGTTAAGTGTCCCGAATCTTTGTGATAGTCGAAAAAAAGATTTAGGTCTTGCCCTTTTTTGTTGCGGATTTGTTACGCAGTTTTAAACTGGTGGTTCTCAGTTGATGATACCTCTAATGGGGTCTTGGTGAGGGGTGTCCATTGTCTTTCTCTATTTTCTTGCTTGACCTCTTTCTTATATTCGATCCGATTGATGGTTGCGCGGGCATCTTTCGAGGAATGAGGTCTTCCACTGTAACTAGACGCTTTGCATGTTGAATTTTGCCCCTTCCTATTACACCTGTTGGATTCTTGGTAACTGCGTGCTGGTTATGACTTTACTGACGGTCTTCGTCGTCGGTTAGGTTTTCTCAGTTTGTGCAACGATCTTTGCATCCACAACGAATGTTTCCCAATTTTTGGATAGCCGTCCCTTTCGGATACCCTTCGAATTAAATCGTCATACTTGACAGCTCTCATGAAGTGTGCGAGCATGATTTCGACACCCACATTGTCTATTTCTACGCATTCTTTGTTATACCTTGTGATGAAGTCTTCTATACCTTCATTGTGTTTTCACCAAATGTTTAGAACATCTGGGCCCATTGAAACTTGTTTTTTTTACACAATTACGTAGTGTTTTAAAGAACGGGAACGACTTTGCGGCATGATTAGCGAGGAACCTTTTCAGCACGCCAGTCGTCCTGCTAGGGTCTGCATTTCTTTTATCATTGACCGTGATGGCATGCACTCTATTGCTTGTACTTTCTTGGAGTTCACCTTGTATCCCTCTTTGGTCACTCTGAATCCAAGGAATCTCCTTTCTTCCGTGCCAAATGAACACTTGCTCGAGTTGAGCTTCATGCTGGCTTTGCACAATGTGTTGAAGGTTTTCTCAATGTTCTGCATCCATAAGTCGTCCATGTAAAAATGCGCCAAGAATTTTCCTTGAAAAACCATCCATGAGTTGATATTTCCTGCTGGTAAGCTGTCGAACCACACGCCCGCTGCGTATACTAGAGTTTGAATAAACAAATAACACCGACTGTGATGAGCATCCTCATACGCGACTCCTGAACTTGTGAATATCATATATAGTCGTCTGGTCAGTAAGCCCGTTATACTTCCCAACGTTGTGTAGTAGCTTGGTTTTGTCTAGTTGAGCCATTGCGATCTCCCTAACAAACTTTAATTTCTTAGCCACGTCTGGCGATCTGTAACTTAGGCTAAAATCATGCTTACTGTTGGGTTGTACTCCGCGTTGCGTAGGGTTTGTATGCTTCATGACCTGGTTGGAGTCTGCTGAATACACTTGTGGTATTTCCTTCTTCGAATTCATCTGTCATCCTGCGTGTACCTAGACGGTCAGCACTGGCATGCGCATCCTGGGTCGCGTGTGATAGGTATCATTGGGATTTTCCGTGCGGGTATATGTGTTACAGGTGCTGCTGATGTTTAGATGACTATCTATGTGGTATTTGTTGTTCACCAACGTGTCTTGATGTCGCACGTGAGGGCATTTGCTGATGTGACTCGTTATCTAACTGAACTCCTGGTGAATTGATTGAACGCATTGCGTTGGGTGTGGGGACATGTGTTGCACTGGTTTTGTACCGAAACTCAGCTTGTGCACACATCTGTACATAAGCCATATCAGGACTGCTTGCGACTATGCATACCATGATGCTGGTGTTTCTCCTTGGAGATGAGAAGGGAAAAGCATGTTTGTTGTAATTGTATTTAGATGCCAGGAGTCGTCTGTTGATTTGCACGAGTGGCACTACCAAAGACGTTGGTGACTCCTGCCTCCTGAACTTTCTGTGAGCTTGCTTGTCTCTTTGGTGGCTTTGGACACGAGTGTTGTCCGTCACCGTACCAAGGAGAGAGTGTTCATCGATGATGGAAAGGAAGAGTTTGGATCAGCCATTGAACAGTTTTTTTGGAAAGAAAAAACATGAAGAAAGGCTGTAAAAATACGGTAGGCGCCAATGAAGAAACACTAAGTAACACCGGGCTACTCAGCTTAACTGTCTCGTGTATGTCACTTCAATCTCATTCTCACTCGACAATGAATGGATCTTCCTAGCAATCCAACAAAACGAACAACACCGCGGACTCGTTACAAGGAGGAGAAGATGGGGTTCTCCTTGTAACCACCCTCCGGTGTGAGAATAAGTAATCGCTTTGGGATAAGTGTGTGTGTAGAGTGAGAGAGTATGAAAAATGGATCCGTAAACCTTGAGGTTGAGTCTTCTATATATACCGGAGAATTGTAAAGGAGAAAGACTACCAACTGGTTGTTTGCCAGCTGTCCGACCAGGAGGAGTATCCATTATGTCACCTCTTACGTAACCACGCATGGTACTACACCGAAGGTGACATGGCGTATGGGTATTCGCTCCAGCTCCGCGTCCTTTTGTAATTGTTGTCGGTTTATCCCAAGAAGATCTTGTGACATGTGATGACCCCTTATAATTGGTACATCTGTCGTCATTTCCTGTCTGCTAGGAGCATCTTTCTGTAGTCAGGTGTTTGCTTCTATAACCTTCTAAGACTCCTTGTATGGCAAGATCGTATGTCTAGAGTGGTGTGGTCCCATTCACTGGGGTTGCCAATAGCAGACATCATTTCGTTCTCCGCTGCATTACGCACACCACGTTCATAGAGCCTTAACAAAAAAGGAAAGGGAAAAAACTCAACCGACATGTAGTTAGATTTGCAATGTTTAACAGACTGTATTTATATGTGTATAATATGTATATGTGTGTAATAGGAGGTTCAATTGAGAAGAATACTAATGTAACAAGAGTAAGAGCAAATCTAACCAATCAAATGTTTCCTTCTAATTTTTATTTTTATATCTTACAAGGGTATAAATATAACTTATATGAGTATATTAACCAATTCAACTCTGCTTTTTAAGTATCTAGATTAAATAATCAGTCTTTCATTTTTTTTACAAAATTTTGAATTCAAATAATGTTTTTTTTTCCTTTTGTAATCAAATATTTAAAAAAAACAATAATATTTTTAGACTTGTCTTATTTTTATACTCTAGACAGAGGAGTGTGAATATCAACACCTATTTTTATCAATTATTTTTATCAAAATATCTAAAACACCCTTTTAAACAAAGTTAAAGTAATTACACTAATTACAAAAATCTCACCGTCACTCATAATCCTTGATCTTATTAATGGAGGTGAAGGTTACTAAATAAAAGCAAACTAAACAAAACAGATAACTATAACGAACTGAACTGGATAGAAAACACTACTAGAATCTTCAAATGAATTGAAAGTAGTATCTTGCCCAGAGAATCTCCCACTAAAGTAGTATTCATTAATAACAAGAATTATTGCTTCAGTTCATCAAAATTACTCCTAGGAGTACCAGGATTTAAATCCCATTTTTTATTCTTCATTATGAGCGCTTCGATTCTAAATGACTTTTTTTTATTAAATCTGAATAATCACATGTGAAAAAACTCATAAAAAACATGAATTTGACGTTTCGTCAGTTTTGGTTATTTTGAAATTCCATTTTTTTATTACAGGCATATGTTCTATGTAAAGAAGGGAGAGGATTGGAGTTTATAGATACTTTATTGGATGATGAATCTTCAACATATAAATTGACCAGATGTATTCAGGTGGCCTTGTTATGTGTTGAAGAGAAATGGACACACAGGCCATCAATGGTGGAAGTTGCAGCCATGTTAAGGAATGAAAATCAATATCTTCTATGCCAAGAGACCTGGTTTTTCAACAAATGAATATGATGAAGAAAATAAAAATCGAATTAATGGGAATGTCCAGTTCTATTAATATTGCAACTATTTCCCAACTTTTACCACGTTAAGTTACAAGTATGACTAGTAGTGATGCATTCAACGGCTCGTTGTTGATATATTTATTTTATGTAAGCCTATTTAACTTGGGTTCGAAATCAAAATTGTTAACCGATAATATATCCTTTGTTACTATCGAATTGTATCTCGTATATATTTGTGAATATTTGTTTGTTAGGATTGATTATAGGTTCCTAGTTTCCCTCTTCCATTTGTATGTATTTACAGGTTTTCAATATTCTAATGAATCAAGGAAGTTTGCTATTGGTATCAACCTCTAGCCATGATCTCAATCTCGCCATGTTGATGCACTTTTGTGTGTGTGGATGTGGCTCGGTTTGGTTCTGTTCCATTCAAGACCGACGATGCGACATTCCTCCGTCACGAAGACACGAGAGCGATCTGGTTGAATATTGATGCCATCATCAATCCATGACAACATCGAAATAGAGCATATGGATATTGAAAGATTCTGTTATTATGCATACATATCGAAATAGAAGTTTGAGAACCTACTAAATATAAAGATCCAAATAGACTATAATATCTTGGGGAATTTTTTTTGAGACCGGATGATCAGAGAGACGTGTTTTCACTCTTAGATTAAATTATTTCGGTGGTTCTACCGAATAATTCAATCAGATACAACTCTGATTTTTGAGAAATTAAAACAACCGTATGCGTTTTGTGTGAAACTCGTATGAACCAGTGTGACCAAAACCATACTCACGAATTTTTGGAGATCATTCCCGAGGCAGTTATGGGCAGTTATAATTCAAATTTTGAATTTAATTAAATGAGTTGCCAAGTGTCCTTGGCCCCACCAGGGGCTCGCCAAGGGCTCCGCCCTGGACCCTGCTCTCGGGGGCGCTACCTCCGGACCTCCGCCAAGGGGGCGTTGCCCCTTGGAATTATAACAACTCGAGTAAGTGTGCACTCCTCGCACCTCCTAACTTGTTCAATGTACATCATAATTCTCTTGGTCACCAACTTAATCCAAATTACACTAAAATATCTAAAATACCTCCCTGATTAAAATTAAACAAATTCACAACAATCAAACTTAAAGCATAAATGAAATGTCGCGACGATTGAATTTCACATTATTATATTACACCCAAATATTCGGAATATAGGGGTGTCTCTAAGAGGACCTTCTATCATGAAATAAATATTACACACAAGTTTACATACTTTTATGTTCTTTCTTGAACTAATTTTACTAGCCTTTGTCCCATCCTTCAATGAACATATCAAAGCCAAGTCATAGCTTCTTGAAGCGGCTAAACTTCATGCTCATATCGGTAGCTCTTTATTCTTGCACCTACATATGCAATTTTTCAAAGAAATATTAAGAAGAAAGCCTTCAACCTCCTTTAACTTGCAGGTCTGAACACATACCTTGGGATGATGCTACTAATGTGTTCCAATTTCTAGATGTTAAGCTTTCACATTGAATTCAGCACCTAACGTCATAATAGGTGGGAAGTGGGTATCTTAACACGAGGAATCTCATGTGGACTTAAATCCCATCCCTACAGCCGCCTTGTGCATAAGATCTCTACATAACTCTTTGGTTAAATGGTCGGCTAAATTATGTTGAGTTCTCACAAACTCCACCAATATCACCCCATGCATGATGAGCTCATGTATCATGCTGTGTCTAACAACTAAGTGTCTAGACTTCCCATTATACACTTGGCTATAGGCCATAGCCAAGGTAGCAGCACTATCATATCTAATAGATATTGGTGATGTAGGTTTGGGCCACAATGGAATCTCATAAATCAAGTTTCTTAGCCACTCAGCTTCTTTGCCAGCCGCATCTAATGCTACAAACTCTGACTCCATTGTTGAATCAGTTATGCAAGTCTGTTTCTTAGATGCCCAAGATATGGCACCTCCTCCAAGCAGAAAGGTCCATCCACTCGTGGAAGAATGATCTTCCTTGTTGTTAATCCAGCTTGCATCCGAATAACTTTCTAAAACTGAAGGAAATCCAGTGTAGTCAAACCATATGTCATGGTTCTTTTCAAGTACCTAAATACTCGATTCATAGCTTGCCAATGACTTGCACCTGGATTGCTAGTATACCTACTAAGCTTTTCAACAGCATAAGCTATATCTGGTCTAGTGCTAATCATAGCATACATGAGAGATCCAATGGCCGTTGAATATTCAAGTCGGCTTATCACTACACCTTCGTTAGTTGAGAGCTTAAAAGCAGGATCCATTGGAGTGCTAACCAGAGAACTATCATGAAAATTAAACCTTTTCAATATCTTCTCAATATAGTGAGATTGAGAGATCGATATGCCATTGTTCTCCCTTTTGATCCTTATACCAAGCATCACTTCCGCCTCCCCAGTCTTTCATATCATAACAATATGACAAAAATTTCTTTGTTTTATCAACTTGATCTTGTCAGTACCAAAGATCAACGTGTCATCTACATATAGACAAAATTATGAATCCTTTCCTGGAATCATCAAATTTGCTATATACACACTTGTCCGCTTGGTTTAATACAAAACCATTAGACAAAACCACATCATCAAACTTTTGATGCCACTGTTTTGGTGCTTGCTTTAAGCCATACAATGACTTAACTAGCTTACACACCTTATGCTCATTGCTAGGCATAACAAAACCCTCTGTTGTTTCATATATATTTCCTCATCCAAATCACCATTCAAGAAATTGGTTTTCACATCCGTTTGGTGAATCACAAGATTGTGTATTGCAGCTAAGGCAACCAACAATCTAATAGTGGATATTCTTGCTACAGGAGCAGATGTATCAAAGTAGTCTATTCCTTCCTTTTGTCTAAAGCCTTGAATAACTAATCGGGCTTTAAACTTATCAATTGAACCATCTACTTTCATCTTCTTCTTGAAGATCCACTTACAACCAAGTGGTTTACAACCAGGGGTTAGGTCAGTCAATTTCCAAGTGTTATTCTTCATAATAGAGTCCATCTCATCATTTATAGCTTCTTTCCAGAAGGCTACATCCGGAGATGCAATGGTTCACTATAGGTTTTAGGATTTCTTCAATATTGAACAATATTGATATTGAATTTTAACTTCATCTCTAGATCCTTCAACCAAATATAGTTGAAATTCATCACCAAATGATTTAGCTTTTCTAGCTCTACTACTCCTCCTGGGTTCCGGAGGAATATCAATCGCTTGATCAGCCATTTGAGGGTAACTAGAGCTTGAAACCATGTCCCTAGGCCTAGGTATGAAGAGAAACTATTTTCATCATGTCTACAGTTCTTGCCTCCACTACCGTATGCATCGACACGTAGTCATTTGGTTCTATAACATAGAACTTGTGAGCAAATGAATGCTCAGGATACCCAATGAAAATGCAGTCTATACCTCTTTCCCATATGTTCCTTATCTTAGGGTCATTGATCCTTACCAGACCCTATAGCCCAAACTCTCAGTTTATACAGCTCAGGTGGTTTTTTATACCAAATCTCATAAGGGGTGGTCTTGTTCCTTTTAGTTGGAACCCTATTTAGCAAATAGCAGGCTGTCAACATAGCCTCACCCCAAAAACCTTCACTTAGGCTCGAATAGGACAACATGGTATTGAGCATTTCCTTTACAGTCCTATTCTTCCTTTCCCCACACCATTTTGTTCCGGTGTGTAAGGAGCTGTGTATGGTGTATTATTCCAGTCGATTGGAAATACACCGGATCAAAATACTCACCACCTCTGTCCGCATGTTGGGTTTTGATCAACCCACTCCGATGAAGCTTTACTTCTTGTTTATAGATCATAAACTTTTCAAGAGCTTCATCCTTAGCATGCAACAAATAAACATAGCAGAATCTAGTAGCATCATCTATAAACGTTACTACATACTTTTTATTACTTAGAGATGGTGTAGCATTAAAGTCACATAGATCGCTGTGTATCAAATCTAACATTTTAGTTTCCCTATGAACATGTTGCATGAAAGGCTTTTTTGTTACCTTATTCACCTTGCAAATATGGATTTATCATTGTTTATGTTAATAGGTGGAATTAAGCTCATTTTAGACATCTCTTTAACTCTTTTATAATGTACGTGTGCTAATCTAGCATGCCATAATTCCGAATCAGTCAAGTTGTTACTCCTACTAGTTGAAGCCATGCAATTCACATTACTGGTTGAAGCTATGTCATCAACATTACCAGTTGAAGCAATACAAACAGATTCATTCATAAAGGAAACATCAACATTCAACTTAAACATGCCATTACAAAGATAACCAAAACCTACAAAGTAACCATGTCTTGAAAGATATACTTGTCACTTTCTAGCACTCGTTTGTAACCACAATTATTCAACACAATGCCACTTAACAGATTCTTTCGAATTTCGGGCGCATACAAAAGATTATTCAAAAGTAACGATTTTCCAGAAGTAAAAACAAGATGCACGGTTACTATTCCTTTGATTGGTTCAGTTGCAACATTCCCCATCTTGAAGATAGATCCGTCTTCGATTGGTTGAAAGTCTTTAAACCAGCGAAGATCCTTGCATACATGGCTTGTAGCACCCGAATCAACCCACCAAGCAATATCATCATCCTGCACATAAAATGCTTTAGAAATTAGTGATACATAATTCTGAAACGAATATTAAGTTGTGCTAAATCCTGACCTTGATTGCAGGGTCCTTGGACCCGCTAGAACAGCCTCATTCTTGTTTTTTGAACCGATTTGTTGGCATTCTTCATTAACTTACAGTCCCTTTTAAAGTGACCAACTTTACAACATTTCTGCAGAATCGCTTCTGTTAGACCCGAATTGTTGTTCCCTTGAAACTTCGTTTACCTTTGAACTTATTGTTTCCTTTGGATGATTCACCCATCGCAACCATGTTCACAGACGTTCCAGCCTGTTTCCTTTCATCATTAACTAGAACCTTTTCTTGTGCTCTCAAGCCTTCTTCAATTCTGAAGTGGCTTCCAAGTTCAACCAAAGTTAACTCTCCTTTCTGGTGTTTAGAGTGTGTTTTACATCTCTCCAGGAAGGGGTAAATTGTCAATGATGCTTGAAACCGAGATGGATTTGTCCATCTTCATGTCATGTTAGGCATACTGCCCCAGAATTCGCAATAGTTCATTTTATGTTCCATGATAGGCCTCGAATCAACCATCTTGTAATTATTAAAATTACTAACAAGAAACTTCTTACTAGAAGAATCTTCTGCCATGTATTATGCTTCCAAAGTGTTCCACAGTAACTTTGTAGTTTGAACATTTTGTAAACATTAAACAGGGAATCAGACATACCATTTAAGATTGGCCAAGACAGATGTAATTGTCGTTTTTCCACTTTGAACCTTCCTTATTTGTTCGAGATTGCCTTCCTCCGGTTCTATAGGATTGGAGTTGTCAACACGTACACCACTTTTAGGGTTGCGAGAAGAAAGTGCATCTTCCTCTGCCATCTTCGGAAGTCTCTTCGAACTTCTCCAGTTTGTCGAACTTGCTTGTCATATTCTTCATCGATCCTCTTGCCATCTTCACAGAAATAATTTGATCTTTGTCGGGGAATTTTTTTTTAACCAGATGATCAGAGAGGTGTGTTTTCACTCTTAGATCAAATTATTTCGGTGGTTCTACTAATAATTCAATCGGATACAACTCTGAATTTTTGAGACATTGAAACACCAGTATGCGTTTTGTGTGAAACTCGTATGAACCAGTGTGACCAAAACCACACTCACGAATTTTTGGAGATCATTCCCCGATAACTGCCACTTGGCAGTTATGGGCAGTTATCGATAAGTTATAATTCAAATTTTGAATTTAATTAAATTGCAGCTCGACTCCAGCCAGGGGCTCTGCCCCTTGACCCCGCCAGGGGCGGCACCTTGGAATTATAACAACTCGAGCAAGCGTGCACTCCCGTACATCCTAACTTGTTCGATGTAAATCATAATTCCTTTGGTCACCAAGTTAATTCCGATTACACTAAGATATCTAAAATAATAGTCTATTTCGATTCCATGCACTTTATTTCCATAAAGATGATATCCATATCTAATGTGATGTCAGCTATATTGTATTTCGTTTTGTGTCTTTTGATTTGTTTCGTTGTGTCGATGTAAGACTCTGCTTGGTATGTGCTATAAATACTATGTTTACAGAGCTTGAATGAGCAGAGAGAGAGAGTGTAGTGTAGAGAGAGTTCGATTTGCGTTGTATATGTCAAATATTGTACCGAAACAGTGAATCTTATTGTGTATTACATCTCTCGCTCGGTTGTCTATCGTACTTGGATTCCACACTCGCTACGGCATCCGAAACAAGAAATCAGTTTGTCCGACGATCCGTATCGGACCTACAAGTGGTATCAGAGCGTAAGGCTCGATTTCTTGTTGAAAACCGAGTTATTTGTGAGATTTTCGAGTGGGTATTGAGCTCCTCTTCGACAAATTTAATAACCCAGTTTTGGTTTATGAAAATTGGAACTAAAACTTGAAAATTGACTGTTGTTTGATATTATTTGGGATAAGAGTGGAGATAATCGAAAGTACAAGTTGTTTTGAGTTTAAACGTTATAATCTCATCTCACCATTTTTTCCGGCGAGTAGTTCACTCTGAGAAGGTTACCAGAAAAGTACACCTTGATCTTTAAATCTTATTGGTTAATGTTATAGAGCAGGAGTTGTCGTATGGCATTGTCAGTTTTTGTCCTGTTGCACATTTTAAATGATAGTTAAATATATATATATATATATATATATATATATATGGGAGAGTTATCTTGAAAAACATTAAATATTGCGAGAACGTGATAACGAATTAGAAAACAATCAAAACCATTTTTTTAATACAATTATCATTCTAGTTAAAATTAACATCAAAAAAGAAATTACAAAATCAAATAATTCATTTCTCCTTTCAAAATCACTCTTATTAGATTTTTTACACAAGTATAAATATAACAAATTTACACATGTGTAAATTGCAAACTTATACAGGTGTAAATTTTTTTATTTCCGAATTCAGGTAAATTTAAATATGTAAATTAAATTTTTGAAATTGTATTCCAATAACAATGACAAGTTTAAAAATAAATTTTAATTTCACTTGTTTTTGACCAAAATCTAGTGATTTTTTCATTCGTTTCTCACGATTCTTGCGATATTTAGCGTTTTCATTTAAACCCTTCCCTATATTATATATATATAGGTCGAGGTTCATGTAAGAAAATATAAAACTGTTAGAAGGAAAAGATGTGATAACTGTCACTTTTGGATAATTTCTGTACAATTAAACAGTAAAGTATATGATATAAATATGTGTTTTAAATGACTGAACTGCTTGAATTGTATGACATCAATCTTGAAAGTGCACTGAATATGCAATATGATGCATATTATTTGTTTAGCGGTTACAATTTAAAAACTACCTAAAACAGTGCATCGGAAACGACTATTAGACTAGCTGCGGCAGCAAAGTGTCGGCACGCAGTTAAACTGCAGATTTAGGACTTAGATGAGAGTCCATGCAAACTGTATATTAAACCCCATGTCGGAAAGCAAGGATTAATGCTAACACTTTCCGAAAACAATGCATGCACTGAAAACTGTCGGAACTATACATTAAACAGCAATTCAGCAAAATCCAGCAAAAAAATTAGCAAATACAAGCTTAAACAATATGCAGAATTATTGTTAAACATCCTACAATTCTTAAAAGACATTGAAAGTATTGTTTGGCACAATAACATAACATATCACATAACTCTTGAAAGTTGACGTTTTAACGAACCGGCAACGAAACGAACACCCGGACACAACCTGAAATATCATATGAACTAGTTAACAATATGTTTACATCATACAACTAGTTAAAAACATTAAACACATTGTTTTAATTTAAAATCCCTAAATTCCATACAAGTTGCTTAAACTCCCGTTTAAGAACCCGTTAACGAACCGGACAACCGTTAAACAACCGAACATGAACTAGACATAAAATATAAACTAGTTTATGTTATTTAACAATATTAGACTAGTGTATAACATCTTGATCTTAAAATACATCAAAAACCCCTAATATATAAATACCCCTAACTAAGACCCCTAAGTAACTAACTAAACACTTACAATGGAAACTAACCTAGTTAGTCATCATCATCAACAACATGGACGGTCATGTGGGGGCCCACAAGCCACCCACATTCTTGTCCCCCTTGTTCCAACATGTTGGAAGTAAGATGTAATTGTATGAAGGTTCATGTGTCTCTCACCCAAAATAAGTAGCAACAACATCTCATCACTTCATTCACTAACTTATCACATGAAATCAAAACTCCAAACTCCTTCAACCTTATTAAAAACTCACGGCCACTTATACCACCAATTCATCTCCATATTCAAGTTGTTTCCAAGCCAATCCAAGCATATCCAAGGGTGTCTGAAGCCTAACTAAGGAAGGTTCAAGCTTTGGAAGTGGAAGGACCTCTCTTGGGAGCTTTTATCCACCTAGTTTACATCATCATCTTCAAGTGTTCATCTTGCCACTTCCATAGCCATAAGAGCTGGTAGTGAGCCTTCTAAACTTCCATTTGATATAACATTACTAGTATCTTGAGAATATATAAGTTACACCATGCAAGAATATCAACCTTAAAAGATGAACATATTAACAAGTAACATAATCTAAAGGAAACAAAGCTATCTTTAAGTTGTAATAAAGATGTAAATGTTTATTTTGTGCTATGGATCATAACCATAATATGTGGTTGTTAGATGAAGATTAAAAACATGATCTAACAAGCATACACATGGATCTTACAAGATCCATGATCAAAGAAGTGATGAACATGATATATATATATAATAAATGGACTTTTTAAAATGGATAAAATGGTTTGTAAGATTCTTGAAATGTTGGATGATCATATGGTTAAAAATAATAAAAAGCTTGATGAATATATTTTTAACATTAAGGATGGTCTTGAAAATGTCATTAAAATGACTAGTAATATTTTCTAAGAAAATATATAAGTAAGTTGTTAAAAATGATTTTTAACAAAGATAGTGTATATTAGAAACTAAACCTATTTTTAAAGATGTTAGAACATCTTAAACACATGGTTAAAAGACTACATGTTTTGGTAAAGTTCCATGTTCATCATGACCTAAAAATACATATATGTGTACATGGATTACTTGTTGAAAAGATTGGGAATAAATTGATGATTTTTGAAGCTTAAAACATGTTTTAAAAATATAGGAAACCTCCTAAATATAGGGGAAACAATGGCAAAATTTTTATAAAAATTAAACACTTAGAAAAATTTATAGGTTTTAAAGTTCTTACAAGTAAACTCGTTCAAAAACCATAAATATACAAACTCCCATGTTTTTGTATAAAATCTAAGTTCAAGAAGACATGATTTTTATAAAGATAAAAATGGGCATAAATATATATTTTGGAAAAATATATATTTAGTGATCATAAGAATCACAATTTATGTGTTTGTTAATTGTATTACATATGTATATAGTTAGGAACTTGAAAAATAAATCATACAAATAAATACATAATAAGTGGCAAACAAAGTATTACAAAATATAGATATAACTATCCATAAGCATATATGGCAACAAATATTGACTATTCGGACTTTAAATTATATGTAAATTATGGACTAAAAATATATAATATTTCGAAGCTTGGTAAGTATTAATTTTCGAAGCCGAACAAGTGACAAAATATATATTTTTACAAATATAGAAACTATATGGTATTTCGTCGGCACTAAAAATATATGCTTTCGTAGTGATAAAAATATATATTTCAAAACCCTTCTAAAAATATATTAAGTTTGGTGGAAACTAAAATATATGGTTTTTAGAACTAATCGCAAAAATATATTATTTTGGATATATATACACTTACAAAGAATAATAATATATTAATTTGATTATATCTTAAAATTATATAATCTAAGAATATACAAAAATAGGGGTAATACATACAAGAAATATACGTATTCCTATACGTACAAATGCATGCAAATATATATACAATTAATATTTGGTGAAAATCATTTATACGAGTATTGTACTTAACCATAAGAATAAGAATGTAAATACACAAATACACCATACAAGTATACCTGTACTTGGGGGAAAATGCATTGGTATAATACTTAACAATTTCAATAGTTGGTCATATATATTATGAAACATGCACATGAAATAATTATATATCAATACATGTTAAAAATATATTATTTTTAACAAACCCACCGTAAACAAAATGATATATATAAAAAGAGGTGCATACAAATAATACAAGTTAAGAATATAATATTTAAGTGACGCGTCGAACTTGGAATTATATATAATTAAGAAGAATTATATATGGAATATATCCGACGATGGAGTCGTCGAGGCAAACGGGTGGAACCCGTCCATGAGGTGTCATGGAACACATACGTATTACTCGTGCGAGGCACGGAGTCTAGAGGCTGGGCCTGTGCTAGCAACACATGCGTTGCAAGGATACACATATACTTAATAAAGTATATGTAATGTTATCATACATTGAGATGTATATCTAAACAAAATCAAAACTGAACAAGTCTTAGTAAATAATTAAGACAAGAATCATTCAAAGACCAAAGTGTCTAACAAAACCTAACGCGTTTGTAGGTTGTGGTACGAAACCGGAGAAAAGTATTCGAGTTAATCAATTTAGCAGAAAGCAAAGCAGTGAGTTCATGTCCTCCTTTTCATCTTAAATGTTTTACTGTTTTACAACTATCGGGGAAATACATGTTCAATGGTATGATAAGCTAAGGAATGAAACAACTTAGATCATGTGCGAATAGGGTGGAACTTAAGCACCATTAATCTTATTTAAGACCACGGTACAAAGGTTAGATCTAGCGGGTGTTGGCGAGCCCCACTCTTGGTCATGGACCCACACAGAAGAGTGCATTTGTCATCCCAGTCGAAGTTAATCGACATAAATCGTCTAGGTTTGGATTGCTTCCTATGTCGTCACACATATTAATGTCCTTGCAAAACATTAATGATCAGCGATTTCATTGACGCTTTACATACCGGGTTTTGATACAAATACATTATACGTTTTATGGATTTCAACTCACACAGTTAAAACACATGAACTCGCCAACTTTTGTTGATTTTCAACTTAACATGTATTTCAGGTAATTAGTGGATCTTTGCAAGAAGTTCAATCAAGAAACAAGCATCAAGTCTCCAATGCCACTTTTGAAGGATTTGTCCGGTATATCCCGCCTACTTGCGGTGATAAAAGGACAAAAGCTTATTATTTTAAAATCTTGTATTGTGGTTACTTAACAGTTTGACACTTTATGGCTTGTGACATTATACTTAACTTATGTTGCGTTTGAACCAATTTCAGTAATGGCATATGGAGAATGTTTTATTCATATAGTTTGTTCACTTATGTTGTATGCAATGAGAAGCAATCAGATCACATCGTACGCTTCCGCCTATGAGCGGGTGTGACAGATTGGTATCAGAGCTTCGATTGTAGTGAACCAGGATTCCTTCTCGAGTCTAGTCTACAATCACTAAGATCCTCTCATGAAAACAATTTGTCATCAACAAAGGGTTTTCATTGCATGACTATTTCAAAAGATCCACTACATAAACTCATTTTACAAAATAATGCAAGGACCTTATCGGACTTAGTATACAAAGGATAGACACAGAACACTAAGTTGATCCACTCAAAACAAATAGCACAACTTAAAACTGACAATATATGATGCCTGCATTTTGTGTAATATATATATATATATATATATATATATATATATATATATATTAAATAACAATTAAATTATACATGTTGTACGAATCCTTTTTCCAGGTCACTATGTCTTCAATAGAAAGAAGGGTTTACGACGATCATGACCCCGTGGTGGTCGACTCAGACGGTGAGCTTGGACCCGCGTTTACTACATCTCATCAGATAGCGAGACGGAGCTGGAGGAGGACCCCGACTTCGTAGCAGAGGCAGACGTCCCTCTAGTGGACGATGTATTAGCCTTGCCTCCCCAGCAGCACCAGCAGATCATCATAGGTCACCCGGAGGGTGAGCACATTGTAGAGATTCTACCGATTGACGCCATCCCTCTTGCTGCATGGCCACCTGTTATTGAGATATCAGATGACGAGGACGAGGTCCCGATATTTCACGTTGACCATTTAGATGAGGACCTTGACGAGGAGAGGTGCTCGACATCGCTATTTTAGAGATATCCTCCCCCATCGTCTCTGTCGCGGCCATCTCATCATCAGATGAGAGCGACCGCGCGTCCACAGCTGCTATCCGTCGAGCTGGACTTTGGGCGGATGCCACTGACAGCTGCTTCGACACCCCACCCAACGCTACCCCGACACCTACACCCGTCCCCACCCATACACCCATTTGTACCCCCACGCCCTCCACTGAGAGTACCACCCCTATGTCTAGGCGCTGTTCGGGCCAGATCGATCCTATACCAGGAGGCTTTTGGCTCCCGCCACCCACCTTTCTCTGGACCAACCTATATACCCGCATCCCCACGCTTTGAGGCAGGACCATCCCGGGTGCCGACCAGCCCTACCCCACACTCACCACCACACGTTATGCACACTCCGACCCTTATCCTCCCACCACTATGACCCTTTCTCCACGGATAGCTCGATCCGCTCCCTGGAGCATCAGATCCAGACCCTACGTTAGAGGGTCTGCGACCTCGAGAGGCAGGCGGTTATCTTGCCCACACCACCTCTCTGCCATCCAATGGCCACGCTGCTCGTATCCTAATGCTCGAGCAGCAAATTGGCGTCCTTCTACGCCGTGTGCGGGAGCTTGAGCAGGAGGTTATCCACCTCCGTAGCCTTATTCACCCCTACCCCACCACCATCCCCCCAACACCCTAGGATCTTTATTTGCAGGTACTTTTGCACGTAAAGTTTTGAAGGCAACTCGAAGAAAGAAGATCGCAAGTGGAAGGAAGATTTTGTTTTTACATGTATTAAACTTGTACGACCGGGTGGTGTAACCCAGTACATTATTGTTTCCTTTACAAACGATCATGTAACAAGTTGTCTTATTATATAAAAACTGATGTTTTTGTTATGATGCGTTGTATTGATTTCTATGCATGGTGTTTGTGCGGAACCGACTTATATATATATATTTTTTTGGATCGTCTATATATATATTTAAAAATTATTATGTGTTATTGCTTGTTTACTTTTATTGCTTTATATATATTATATATATATTATATATAGTATATATATATATATATGAATAATATAAATTATAACCAACTGAGAGAATATATAATAAATAAACGTCTAACCTTGGCTACCATGTTATCTTGAAAGATCATGCCACCAAAACGGAGAACAACTCGCACACGAAACGAAACCAAGCCCAATCCATGTCTAGGAACGAGGCCCAACTGAATGCCTTATTGGAACAAAGAATATCCCAAGCCCTGGCCCAATATGAGGCCAACCGAAACGAAAGTAATATTGGAGGGGCTGGTGGAATGGGCGGAGCAGGTGGAAGTGGTGGAACTGGCGGAACGGAAGTCAGGGACAAGGCGGTTCCTCCAATAGGAACCAAGCGAACGGTAATATTCAGTTTGTTATCACAACTTAAATAATCCTTTTATTCTACTCGTGCGTTTCATTGTATGCTCATTCATAACCTGTTTATGAATATTTCAGGGTGTACCTACAAGTACTTTCTGGACTGCAGGCCACAGAACTATGATGGCACCGGTGGTGCCGTGGCCTTTGTACGCTGGACATAGAAGACAGATTCCACACTTCGAATGAGCAAATGCTCCCCAGACCAGCAAGTCACTTTTATCAGTGGTCTGTTCACGGAAGAAGCACTTACTTGGTGGAACTTACATGTGCAAACGCTGGGTGATGACACTGCGTATGGAATGACGTGGGAAAGTCTGAAGGAGAGCAATGAGAGAAAAGTATTGTTCAAGGGCTGAGCTGCAAAAGCTAGAAACTGAGTTCTGGAACTTTCTATGAATGGAGCTGACATCGTGGGTTATACTCAGCGATTCCATGACCTATCTCGTGTGATACAATACCTGGTGACACCGGAGTTCAAGCGTATTGAGTGCTACATCTGGGGTTTGGTGCCTGAAATCCGTAGTATGGTAACTGCATCGAGCCCTGCTACTAGTACTTTGGCTGTGACACTAGTGGTTAGCCTTACGGAAAATGCGGTAAGGATGAAGAAATTGTTTGTGAAAGGGGCAGAAAGGAAGGAATCGCACGTTGAATCGACAACAGATGGGAAAAGGAAATATTCCCACTTCAAGAAGGGTAAACAGACGAACTACAACAACAATAATCACGCCAACCATCCCAACAACAATAGTGGTAACAAAAGGATGGTGGCTAATCAGACACGGGAAGCGAGAGTTTTCGTAGCTACTACCACCACTGGGCCAGAGAAGTATGAAGGCCCCTATCCTAAATGCGACAAGTGCAAGTATCACCATTTGGGTGCTTGTCGAGTTTTTAAGTGTGACAAGTGTGGCAGGGTTGGCCACCGTTCTGAGACATGTTGGGTGACAGTAGGAAAGGGGGAAACGGAAATGGTGTTGGTATTGGAAATGGGCATGGAGTTGGGCGAGAGACTGGATGCTATGGTTGTGGAAGCAAAGATCATTGGAAGAAAGATTACCCCAAGGGAAATCAAGCTCGTGGGTGAGCTTTCATGATCAGGGCAAAGGATGCACGAGAGATCCTAACGTGGTCACTGGTACGTTATCAACAATCATTTTGCATCCATATTATTTGATACGGTGCTGATTTTAGCTTTATTTCCATGGAATTTAAAAATATATTAGGCGTAGAATCCAGTAAACTAGACACGCCCTATTCTATAGAGTTGGCGAATGGTAAATTAATTGAGTTGAAGAAAATCATTAAAGGATGTTCGTTGGAGATGGGTCAACAAAAGTTCAACATCGATCTCTTACCAGTTCAGTTAGGTAGCTTTGACGTAGGAGTCGGTATTGATTGGTTGTCCGATAATCGAGCTGAAGTCGTGTGCCATGAGAAGATTATCCGCGTACCGCTACCGAATGATGAGATCATTGTTATTCACAGAGAGAAACGCGACACACCATTGCGGGTCATTAATTGTATGAAAGCTAGAGGTGCTTACGGAAGGGTTTCATAGCCTTCCTAGCACATGTGGTTGACAAGAAGGCCTAGGAGCCTAAGCTTGAAGATATTCCTGTGGTGAAGGAATACCCTGAAGTCTTCCCTGAGGACTTGCTTGGAATTCCACCCCAACGGCAAGTCGAGTTTCACATCGACTTGGTACCGGGAGTGCACCCTAGCCAAGTCTCCATATCGTCTAGCACCATCAGAAATGCAGGAATTATCCACACAACTTCAAGAGTTGTTGGATAAGGGATTCATTCGACCAAGCTTTTCGCCTTGGGGAGCTCCAGTGTTATTTGTGAAGAAAAAGGATGAACATTCAGGATGTGCATAGACTACAGAGAGTTGAATAAGCTCACCATCAAGAATCGGTACCCACTACGGAGAATTGATGACTTTTCGACCAGCTACAAGGATCAAGATTCTATTCCAAAGATAGCTTCACCTTGGACTATGTATTGTGAGGATATCACCCAGTTGCAGACTACAGAAAATAGCATCAGCAATACCGAGAATGATGACGTTCGAACTACAAGGATAAGTTCTATTCAATAACTGAGTTGATATACTTGTTACAAAAGACTACCGATTACGGCTTCAGACCTATGGTCACTACGGTTTTATGGTTGCGAACACCGTTATGATGATGAATCGAGTGTGGAAGCCCTATCTCGAAAAAATTTTTGATAGTATTTATCGACTACATATTAATATATTCAAAATCGAAGGACGAGCATGAGCAACATTTGAGGGCCATCTTGGAGCTGTTGAAGAAAGAGAAACTCTATGCGAAATTTTCTAAATGTGAGTTTTGGATTCATGAGGTGCAATTTCTCGGCATGTCGTGAACGAGAAAGGTATTCATGTAGACCCATCAAAGATAGAAGCGATCAAGAATTGGGAAGCACCCAAGACGCCAACCGAGGTTCGACAATTTTTGGGTTCAGCGGGTTACTATCGGAGATTTATTGAGAATTTTTCCGAGGTTGCTCAACCACTAACCGCACTCACGCATAAAGATCGGAAGTTCGATTGGGAGAGAAACAAGATGAGGCATTTCAACTCCTAAAAGAATGATTTTATGATGCACCAATCCTTTCACTCCCTGAAGGTACCGATGATTTTGTGGTGTACTGTGATGCTTCGCATCAAGGGTTAGGTTGCGTGCTTATGCAACGTGAAAAAGTCATCGCATATGCATCACGACAACTAAAAGTGCATGAAAAGAACTACACCACGCACAACCTTGAGTTAGGTGCGGTGGTATTCGCCTTGAAGATATGGCGACACTATTTACATGGTACTCAGTGTACTATATTCACGGACCACAAAAGTCTGCAACATATATTTAATCAGAAAGAATTGAATATGCGCCAGCGACGTTGGGTTGAACTGTTAAATGATTATGATTGCGAGATCAAGTACCATCCAGGCAAAGCGAACGTCGTAGCAGATGCGTTGAGCCATAAGGAACGAGTCAAAATCTTAGGGTTCGAGCGTTAGAGATGACCATTCAAACAAGCCTAACTGCTAAGATTCATGATGCGCAAGTAGAAGCACTCAAGGAAGAGAATATTAAGGCGGAACTTCTTTGAGGTATGGAGAATCAATTAGTGCCAAGAGAAGATGGAACTTTATACCTTATGGGACGAGTTTGGGTCCCACTTTTTGACGGTCTTCGGGAAATAGTGATGGACGAGGCACACAAGTCTAAATATTCAATCCATCCGGGTTCGGATAAAATGTACCAAGATGTGAAGGAATATTATTGGTGGCCTAACCTCAAGTTAAGGTTTAACCTATGTCGGTAAATGTTTAACATGCGCAAAAGTTAAGGTCGAGTACCAGAAGCCCTCGGGATTATTACAACAACCCGAGATTCCCGTGTGGAAATGGGAACAAATATCCATGGACTTCATTAGAAATTACCCAGAACCTCAAGAGGTCATGACATGATTTGGGTAATAGTAGATAGATTGACAAAGTCCGCGCATTTTCTACCGATTCGTGAAAAAGACAGCACAGAGAAGCTAGCCGAGCTATATCTTAGAGAAATAGTGGCTCGTCATGGAGTGCCTATTTCTATCATCTCAGACCGAGACGGTCGCTTCATGTCAAAATCCGGCAATCCTTTCAAAAGGCATTTGGATCCCGACTAGATCTAAGCACGACCTTTCATCCTCAAACCGACGGCCAGAGTGAACGAACCATCCAAACACTTGAAGACATGCTTCGTGCATGTGTGATGGATCTAGGCGGCAATTGGGATTCTCACCTACCTTTAGTGGAGTTTTCCTATAACAATAGTTACCACACCAGCATACAAGCCGCGTCGTTCGAAGCTCTCTATGCTTGAAAGTGTCGTTCTACGCTATGTTGGGCGGAAGATGGTGACAAACAGCTAATTGGTCCCGAATTAGTCCAAGTGACTACTGATAAGATATTCCAAATCCGAGACCGTATCAAAGCGGCTCGTGACATACAAAAGAGTTATGCGGACAAGAGAAAAAAACCATTGTCTTTTGAGGTCGGAGACAAAGTTTTGTTGAAAGTCTCGCCTTGGAAGGGCGTAGCCCGATTTGGTAAACGCGGGAAGTAAATCCACGGTACATCGGACCATTTGAAATTTTGGCAAACGTTGGTACCGTTGCCTACAAGTTGGAATTACCTGATGAGCTTAGCAGTGTACATGACACTTTCCATGTGTCAAATCTCAAGAAGAGCCCAACCAAGAAACGTTATCATCCCTGCGGAAGAGATTCACATATATGATAAACTCCAATTTACCGAAGAACCTGTTGAGGTTATGGACTGGAAAGTCCAGAAAACTAGGAGGAGTCGCATCAAGCTAGTAAAAGTTCATTGGAACTCAAGACACGGACCTGAGTATACTTGGGAATGTGAGGATCAAATCAAAACAAAACACCCCCATCTATTTGAAAAGACTCCTGCAACGGATGACTCAACTTGAATTTCGGGACGAAATTCTTTTTAACGGGGGAGTATATGACAACTGTCACTTTGGGATAATTTTGGTACAATTAAACAGTAAAGTATGTGATATAAATATGTGTTTTAAATGACTGAACTGCTTGAATTGCATGACATCAATCTAGAAAGTGCACTGAATATGCTATATGATGCATATTATTTGTTTAGCGGTTACCATTTAAAAATTGCCTAAAACAGTGCATCGGAAATGACTATTAGACTAGATGCGGCAGCACAGTGTCGGTATGCAGTTAAACTGTAGATTTAGGACTTAGATGAGAGTCCAATGCAAACTGTATATTAAACCCCATGTCCGAAAGCAAGGATTAATGCTAACACTTTCCGAAAACAATGCATGCACTAAAAACTGCCGGAACTATACATTAAACAACATTTCAGCAAAATCCAGCAAAACATTCAGTAATAAAGCTTAAACAATATGCAGAATTAGTGTTAAACATCCTGCAATTCTTAAAAGACATTGAAAGTATTGTTTGGCACAATAACATAACATATCACATAAGTCTTGAAAGTTGACGTTTTAACGAACCGGCAACGAAACGAACACCCGGACACAATCTGAAATATCATATGAACTAGTTAACAATATGTTTACATCATACAACTAGTTAAAAACATTAAACACATTGTTTTAATTTAAAATCCCTAAATTCCATACAAGTTGCTTAAACTCCCGTTTAAGAACCCGTTAACGAACCGGACAACCCTTAAGCAACCGAACACGAACTAGACATAAAATATAAACTAATTTATGTTCTTTAACAATATTAGGTAGTGTATAACATCTTGTATCTTAAAATACATCAAAAACCCCTACTATATAAATACCCCTAACTAAGACCCTTAAATAACTAACTAAACACTTAACTATGGAAACTAACCTAGTTAGTCATCATCAACAACATGGACGGTCATGTGGGGGCCCACAAGCCACCCACATTCTTGTCCCCCTTGTTCCAACATGTTGGAAGTAAGATGTAGTTGTATGAAGGTTCATGTGTCTCTCACCCAACATAAGTAGCAACAACATCTCATCACTTCATTCACTAACTTATCACATGAAATCAAAACTCCAAACTCCTTCAACCTTACTAAAAACTCACGGCCACTTATACTACCAATTCACCTCCATCTTCAAGTTGTTTCCAAGCCAATCCAAGCATATCCAAGGGTGTCTCAAGCCTAACTAAGGAAGGTTCAAGCTTTGGAAGTGGAAGGACCTCTCTTGGGAGCTTTTATCCACCTAGTTTACATCATCATCTTCAAGTGTTCATCTTGCCACTTCCATAGCCATAAGAGCTAGTAGTGAGCCTTCTAAACTTTCATTTGATATAACATTACTAGTATCTTGAGAATATATAAGTTACACCATGCAAGAATATCAACCTTAAAAGATGAACATATTAACAAGTAACATAATCTAAAGGAAACAAAGCTATCTTGAAGTTGTAATAAAGATGTAAATGTTTATTTTGTGCTATGGATCATAACCATAATATGTGGACTTGTTAGATAATGATTAAAAACATGATCTAACAAGCATACACATGGATCTTACAAGATCCATGATCAAAGAAGTGATGAACATGATATATATATATATATATATATATATATATATATATATATATATATATATAATAAATGGACTTTTTAAAATGGATAAAATGGTTTGTAAGATTCTTGAAATGTTGGATGATCATATGGTTAAAAATAATAAAAAGCTTGATGAATATATTTTTAACATTAAGGATGATCTTGAAAATGTCATTAAAATGACTAGTAATATTTTCTAAGAATATATATAAGTAAGTTGTTAAAAATGATTTTTAACAAAGATAGTGTATATTAGAAACTAAGCCCATTATAAAGATATATGAACATCTTAAATACATGGTTAAAAGACTACATGTTTTGGTAAAGTTCCATGTTCATAATGACCTAAAAATACATATATGTGTACATGGATTACTTGTTGAAAAGATTGGGAATAAATTGATGATTTTTGAAGCTTAAAACATGTTTTAAAAACATGGGAAACCTTCTAAATCTAGGGGAAACTATGGCAAAATTTTTATAAAAATTAAACACTCAGAAAAATATATAGTTTTAAAGTTCTTACAAGTAAACTTGTTCAAAAACCATAAATATACAAACTCCCATGTTTTTGTATAAAATCTAAGTTCAAGAAGACATGATTTTTATAAAGATAAAAATGGGCATAAATATATATTTGAAAAAATATATATTAGTGATGATAAGAATCACAATTTATGTGTTTGTTAATTTTATTACATATGTATATAGTTAGGAACTTGAAAAACAAATCATACAAATAAATACATAATAAGTGGCAAACAAAGAATTACGAAATATAGATATACCTATCCATAAGCATGCATGGCAACAAATATGGACTATTCGGACATTGTACTATATGTAAATTATGGACTAAAAATATATAATATTTCGAAGCCTGGTAAGTATTAATTTTCGAAACCGAACAAGTGACAAAATATATATTTTTACGAATATAGAAACTATATCGTATTTCATTGGCACTAAAAATATATTACTTTCTTAGTAGATAAAAATATATATTTCAAAAGCCTTCTAAAAATATATTAAGTTTGGTGGAAACTAAAATATATGGTTTTTAGAACTAATCGCAAAAATATATTATTTTGGATATATATACACTTACCAAGCATAATAATATATTAATTGGCTTATATCTTAAAATAATATAATCTAAGAATATGCAAAAATAGGGGTAATACATACAAGAAATATACGTATTCCTATACGTACAAATGCATGCCAATATATATACTAATAATATTTGGTGAAAATACATTTATACAAGTATTGTACTTAACCATAAGAATACGAATGTAAATACACAAATACACCCAATACAAGTATACCTATACTTGGGGGAAATGCATTGGTATATTACTTAACAATTTCAATAGTTGGTCATATATATTATAAAACATGCACATGAAATAATTATATATCGATACTTGTTAAAAATAGATTATTTTTAACAAACCCATCGTAAACAAAATGATATATATAAAGAGGTGCATACAAATAATACAAGTTAAGAATATAATATTTTAAGTGACGCGTCGAACTTGGAATTATATATAATTAAGAAGAATTATCTATGGAATATATCCGATGATGGAGTTATCATGGCAAACGGGTGGAACCCGTCCATGAGGTGTCATGGAACACATACGTATTACTCGTGCGAGGCACGGAGTCTAGCGGGCTGGGCCTGTGCTAGCAACACATGTGTTGCAAGGATACACATATACTTAATAAAGTATATCTAATGTTATCATACATTGAGATGTATATCTAAACAAAATCAAAACTGAACAAGTCTTAGTAAATAATTAAGACAAGAAACAAGAACAAGAATCATTCAAAGACCAAAGTGTCTAACAAAACCTAACGCGTTTGTAGGTTGTGGTACGAAACCGGAGAAAAGTATTCGAGTTAATCAGTTTAGCAGAAAGCAAAACAGTGAGTTCATGTCCCCCTTTTCATCTTAAATGTTTTACTGTTTTACAACTATCGGGGGAAATACATGTTCAATGGTATGATAAGCTAAGGAATGAAACAACTTAGATCATGTGTGAATAGTGTGGAACTTAAGCACCATTAATCTTATTTAAGACCACGGTACAAAGGTTAGATCTAGCGGGTGTTGGCGAGCCCCACTCTTGGTCATGGACCCACAAGAAGAGTGCATTTGTCGTCCCAGTCGAAGTTAATCGACATAAATCGTCTAGGTTTGGATTGCTTCCTATGTCGTCAACATATTAATGTCCTTGCAAAACATTAATGATCAACGATTTCATTGACGCTTTACATACCGGGTTTTGATACAAATACATTATACGTTTTATGGTTTCAACTCATACAGTTAAAACACATGAACTCGCCAACTTTTGTTGATTTTCAACTTAACATGTATTTCAGGTAATTAGTAGGTAATTAATGGATCTTTGCAAGAAGTTCGATCAACAAACAAGCATCAAGTCTCCAATGCCACTTTTGAAGGATTTGTCGGTTATATCCCGCCTACTTGTGTGATATAAAGGACAAAACCTTATTATTTTAAAATCTTGCATTTTGGTACTTAACAGTTTGACAATTTAATGGCTTGTAACAATATACTTAACTTATGTTGCGTTTGAACCAATTTCAGTAATGGCATATGGAAATGTTTTATTCATATAATTTGTTCACTTATGTTGCATGCAATGAGAACCAATTAGATCACACCGTGCGCTTCCGCCTATAAGCGGGTGTGACAAAGAAAGATTTTGGAGGGACACATGTCACCTCCATAATCTTTCTTATCCTTCTCACACTTTAAATTTTCTCACATGAACCTCTACCCCTATATATATATATATATATATATTATTCTTCTGTTTGTTCAAACACACTAACTACTATCTCATGGAAGTGATACAGGCATGGTGTGAAGGGATAATACAAGATAACCATCAATCACAAGGCCAGCTTGAAAATTCCAGCAGAAGGGGTTTAGTTGGACCATAGTGTTTACTTCTTGAGAGAGTCGCATTACATTCGAAACTTAAGGCATGGTAATGGTTTTCCTACATGATATATGTTATTCGGCTTATGAAGGTCTTAGGGTTACTTTTTTTTATTAGATATAAAATTTTTAGTTTTTGGATTTGAATAATTAGTTGGTACTCATCAAGGTGCTTGGTGGATCTAATATGTTGTCAACTTTTCTTCATTCTAATCTAGATTTCTTAAAAGTTTTCTTCATTTTAATTTAGTTGTCATCCTTTTGTTTTTATTAAGGAGGACGACAAGTATGAGTTCACAGATTCAAGCAAGGTTCAGGTTGGTGAAATGCTACTCTCAGTTCGTTTTATTTCCCATATACACATGGCAAGAGAAGTGAAGAACATCCGAGTTTAATTATAATGAGTCAATTAGTGGCTTGTGTTTTACCTCAAATGCTTCAAATTCAAGAAAGTTTTGGATTGAAAGTCTCACAAAGCTGATTTTTTGTGCAATTGGTACAGCCTCCTAAATCATGTTACATTTCCTGTCAATTGCAAACTGATCTTTCTATATCAAACTTTTGAATCCACTTTTAGAAATTGGCAGGGGATATAATTTCGTTGTCTTATACTCAGTGTTGTGAAGCACATTTGAGGCACAACCACGAGGCGATATCATGCAATGGATGTTGTGCTTTAGATGAAGCAGGCGAGCAATGAGTGAAGGCGTGTGTAGGTATGTCAGCATAAAACGATTGATATGGACCTAAAGAAATCCTTTTAGTTTTTATTTTATTACGTTATATTTGGCTTGCCATACACAAGCACTTATAACCATTGTCCAACTCTTTTCATTTTCTAACCCTCCTATCTTTCTCTATTCTCTTATCATATTTTCATTTTCTCTCTTATTTGTATTTTAATTTAAATTTCAATCCCCAGTTATGAATGTTTTAAATGGAATTCTCTTATGTTTGAGGGGGAGGAATCCATAATTGCAGTTATCTCTAAAGACCCTATGAGTTGAAGGTATGTTTTATCAATATTACTTTTTCAAGTTTCAAAAGAGGAATAGCCTTTTGTTTTTCAATTCCTCAGCCAAAACGTCATATTTGTTCCTTTGATTGTGATGTTTGGATATTGGTAACTTGGTTAAGTCTAAGAAAGAAGTTCCTAAAACAAAATTGAGTTGTTTTCATTTATTATATTTTTTTATCAAGCTGTTGATTTGTTTGCGCCAACCATGCTACCTAAATTAATTGACAGCTTTGATTCATGATGATATTATGGCGGAAGGAATCTTTATTTTAATGATCACTGCTATTAGTTTAAAATTTGTATGTTAACGGTTATAATAGGAAGATGTAAAATTCGTGTGGTTGAGAGATTTAACGGAGCAAGACAGCATTTTAGGTGAATTGCTACTACCAGATGGCTACTTATGCTTATTGGGTTGGGTCTTGAAGCTAGCTAGATTTCCAATGGGCGGTTCATTTGAAGGATGAGAGAAAAACCTGCTGCTCAACCTAAGTTAGTAGTATATGTATATGTTTCCTTCTTTCTATAAATAGTTTGAATTTATTCTCAATGTTGAACTGGAGCAAGGTAATGTGACATTCTTTGCTGAAAATGAAGAATATATGATGCTAAATTTGGTGAAGTTATTCAAGCATTTGCACCTCTTAGTCGTCTATGATGGTTGTTTCTCTAACTTGTAGCGTTCTCTTTGCAAACCACAGGTACATTTTCTTAAATTTAATTATGTTAATTACTAAAGTTTCACTGTTTTTGGTTAACTTTTCATGGTTGACTTTTTAAGGGCTACAAGTTGATGTTCCGTCGTGCTTTTATGGGGATAGTTTTGGAGTACTGTGAGCTTCTATATCCAAAAAAACAAGATTGTCATTTAAGTAGATCCTTCACCAATCCTGCTTTATCCAGTTAGCAGTAGTGAGATTCATTGTTTAGTTGATATAAGAGCAATGCCAAACAAGAGGATGCCTGCTCCTACTATTCAGACACCTTGTGCGCTTTAATTGTGTAATGCTTTCAACATGCATCATCTTTTGACATGTGGGTGGATGACGGTTCACTCTCTCACGTTGTGTTAGGAGACCCTTATATATCTTGAATCATTCTACACGTTACGAATGGTAAAAAGATTCAAATAAGACATACAAGACAATTTGGTCTTGACTGAATGTACTTAGTTACTGAAAAGTTTCTTTTTATACAGCAAGTGGCTTATACAATTTATACATTAGTCTGTGCTATGTACAAAGTATTTGTGCATCTCCTGACCAAGTATTGAAGGGAATGCTGGACACCTGTTTTGATTATTTGAGTCTAGGTGATGCGTGCTCAACTGAGGTTGTTGGCCTACTTTCTGGGATAAGCGCGAGCCCAGTTTGTTTAGTCATCTACTCCTCCATTCCTTTGCTGTAGCTGTTTTTGGCTTTGGTCGCCTCCTACCTCTACCCAACTCTAAGTGGTTATGGATTGTAGTTACGTTTGTTCTGGTGAGTAATCAAGATTCTCATATACGTTATTTTGCAAGTTTTAGTATCATCTTATCTTATTTTAACTTAACAAATGAAGGGCTTTTTAAATTGAAACCAGGACGCATTATAGATAAGTTTTCCTATTATTGAAGTTGAAGGAGTGAGGAAAATGTTCTTGCTGAATATCATAGAGCTCCTCATAAGAAGGGTTCACATCGGTTGAAAAAACAATTATAGCTTATTATGTAGTAGTTACCATCTTAGTGCTTGAGATTAGTTTTCTTTTATCATTTTGGAAAATTATGTATATTTTCTACTATGTAGATAGTAGTAGTTGCAGATGCATATATGATCATGTAACGTTTTTAGTTCAAAAATGGAAAAACAAACATGTTTTCATGTTAAGTTGTACGTTACGGATTTTTCAAGTTATAACAATCACCTTAGTATAACCGTCTATTTTACCATCACGGTTTTTTTTTGTTAAAATTCGTTATGTATTAATCGTGTTCATTAACTTATAAGTCTTAGTATTTATATGTATTAGTCGTGTTCATTAGCTTATAATTCTTACTATTTACGTGATATTTAGTATATTTACTGTGTATTAACAAGAATAAAAGGATATGAATGAAGTCTCGATTTCCCTCTTCAATAATTTCATTTTAATAATTCAGGTCCTAGATTAAAAATTTAAAATTAATACATAAAATATTGGGTCAGCTTATTTTACCAACTAAACCCTGGCCCCTTCATAAAAAGTTAATATTCATCTATAATAATTCATACTGCTGAATCCTATATTTAAAGATAAGCTAAAACGGGATCATGGGAATTGAATGGCATAAGGAGACAAAACAAATAGTATAATGTATTACACTTTTTTTTAAATATTTCACACATTTTGTCATTACGACCTTAAAAAACCCGTTACCACTAGGGTAATCAGATTTTTTGTAGTATATAATTTTAAGGTTGGTTCAGTTTTACTTCTTTATTGGATGAAGGTTTGTCTTTGAGATAGTTTAAATGCAATCTGATCCAACTTCTATATTTCTAAGTCTGTAGATATCGAATAATTATCGCTCTATATATGCTATTACCAAGTTGGGCCTTCTTTTATTTATAATCTTTACATAATGTAATCTGTTAAATAATAACACAAAATTGTACCAATCTTTCATAGTGAACTTATGTTAATGAGTTAGTACTTTGAGCACGAACAAAACGGTTTTTATTTAGAATGCAATTCCATATAGTGATGAAATTATGACAGTAAAGTACTTGGCTACCAAACAAGTATATTATTTGACTCTCTATTTTATCTTTGTGTTGATAGGTTCATTCATATTGTTACCATATAATACATAAACGTAACCCGTCCATCAGACGGGTATTAAACTAGTTATTTGAATAATCATATGTATATAAGTTGTTTTCAAATAATCATAAGGTTAATTTGAATTATTATAACTTATGATAAATAGCACAGCTCAATATTAATTCTTTTTTTTAACTTCTTATCCGTAATATTAACCGGGCAATAGAGATATTATTATTTATGTCACATAACTTGGATTTGTAAGATTGGTGTAATTGTAGTTTTTCTAATTTGCCGTGTTCATGAACTTTTCTGTACTTTTTTAGCTCGTTACCAGATTGATAGCCATAATATTTCACATACCCGTAAAAAGAAAGGAGTGTAACCACCGATTTCAATATGCCCCTTGTGGTTGTAACACTATTTTTGTTCCTGAGCAAATAATATAAAAACTATATTCAACAAAGATAAGAACGTTCCATGGTTTTCTAGTATATAATAGTGAAATACTAATCATTCCATCCTAAGTTCGAGGGTTATATCGTAATTACTTGATAGAAGGGAAGTTACAAAGTATAGGGACTAATTGTGACACATCAGAACTTTGTAACCGCCATATAACTTCCACCACAGATCGAAGGGGTCTCTTGGAGACACACCCATTCGATTTCAGCAACAAGACAAGAGACGTGACTTTTGGACAAGGGTCACACCTCTTCATATTCATTCTCATCCACACATTCAAGGGAGGCTTCCGTTTGTGAAGAGACACGTTTCCACAACTCGCATCCAATAGAAACTATAAATAGGGCTTTAGTTTTCATTTGTAATTGCTCAATGTTCATGTTCATTCTATCATTACACTCTTGTATTACGATTCAGTTATATAAAAGGTTAGTTTATCATTTGCGACCTAGAAATCAAAGATCAATTTTGGGCAACAACTGGTATCAGAGCATCAGGCTCTAGGCATCATAGGGAATTCGTGATCAAGTTCTATTTTTCAATTCGCTAGTTCAATTCAGTTTTTATTTTTGGTTCAAGGTTATCGAACAAGGGGTTAGGAATCTAGGGTTTTGATTCTAGGATTTAGTGCGAATTAGATTGTTTGGTTATTAGGTTTTCGAGTTACTCGCAGGTCAGGAATAAGTTTGGTTAATTACAAGTTTATCAAAAGTGAAAAATTGTTCGGTCAGAAAGTATGTCAGGAACGACAGGAACGACGAGAAGTTCGAATCAGCAAATTGTAATCCAAAAGGAAGGAAGCTCTCTTTCCTAGTTTCAGTGTCCAATTTTGATATCTACAAATTACACTGTTTGGGCAATTCGGATCGAAACGATTTTAGAAGTAAATGGATTATGGGAAACGATTGAACCGGCAGAAAAACACAAACAGATGTTAAGAAAGATAAGTCGGCAATTGCTTATATGTTTCAAGAAATACCGAAAGATGTTATATTGTAAGTTGCAAGACTGCAAAGGAGATTTGGGAAAATCTGAAGACAAGACACGTTGGCGTTGATCGTGTACAAAAGGCTCGTTGGCATACACTAATGTCAAAATTCGAGTTATTGCAAATTAGGGAAGACGACACTATAGACTCTTTCGCCGCAAGCTAAATAGTGTTATTTCCCGGCAAGTAAATTAGGGACAACACTGAGTCAACCGACTCTGGTACGCAAACCCCTAAATGGAACAATACTCCGATATAGACAAAATGATGCTAGAAGAAGCAATCGGAAGGTTAAAAGCATACGAAGAAAGACTTAGACAGAAGAAAGGAAGCCCAGGGGATAGTCAAGACAAGTTGATTTTAACACATCAAGACAATAGTTATGCCAGAGGAAGGCAGTTTGGAAACCGCGGGTGTGGCAGGTTCAACCAACCGTGTGGAAATTTGTGAGACAACAGAGATAGGCAAAGCACTAAATGTGAAGGATCTTCATACAGACCTAAAGGTGGAAATTCTAGGAATTGGAGGAAGTTTGGAAGGAGCCAAACAGACCTAAGCAAGATCCAGTGTTACAAGCGTTAGAAGTTTGAACACTTTAAGAAAGATTGTTCCGAGAAAGAAGCCGTACAAGAACAATCAAATCTCATCTAGGAAAACGGAGCACTAGTATTACTAATGGCGATTAAAGAAGAACACGTTGTTCAAGAAAGGGTTCTACTAAACGAAGAACGCATAGAACCAGCAAAGTACGCCACAGAAGATGAAAGTCTATGGTACTTAGACAACAGTGAAAGCAACCACATGACAGGTGTGCAAAGTCACTTTAGAGAGTTAAACGAAAAGACGACAGGAAAATTACGTTTTGGTGACGAGTCGAACGTAGAGATTAAAGGCATGGGTTTAATATTGTTGGAATGTCAGAACAAAGAGCAGAGGATTATCTCTCAAGTCTACTACATTCCAAGTCTGAAGAGCAAAATATTGAGCCTCGGACAACTCATGGAAATCAGTTGCAAAGTAAATATGGACGGAGATTTGCTAACACTTGGCGACAGAAATAGACGGTTACTAATGCGAATAAGGAGAATGAAGAACAGGATGTACAAGGTTAAGTTGAAGAATGGGAAGCCAATCTGCCTACTCTCAAATACGGATGATTTAGCATGGTTATGGCATGCGAGGTTAGGCCATTTACAATTCGATGCTATTAAGGAAAAGACTCTGAATAACTTGGTACATGGAATTCCTCAAATAAGTCATGCCAGTCAAATCTGTGACGCATGCTTATTAGGGAAATATAGTAGGACACCATTTCCAAATCATGCGAAATTCAGATCCTTAAAACCTCTGGATTTAGTCTATGGAGATTTGTGTGGTCCTATATCCCCACCAACACATGCTGGGAAAAAGTATATATTTCTACTTGTTGACGACTGTACTCGCTACATGTGGGCATATCTACTAACTTCCAAGGATCAAGCATTCGAAACTTTCAAGTAGTTCAAAGAAAAGGTGGAGATAGAAACACAAACCAAGTTGAAAATGATAAGAACAAACAGAAGAGGAGAATTCACGTCGGCTTAATTCATCAAGTATTGCAAAGACAACGGCATAACAAGACAGCTTACAACGTCGTATTCCCCACAGCAAAATGGAGTTGTGAAAAGAAGAAACAGGACGATGTTGTCAACTACTCGCATTATGTTAAAGGCAATGAACATGACACATAATTTTTGGGGTGAAGCAATAAGACATACGATATACGTACTAAACAGGGTTCCAACAAAAGCCTTGGTGAACAAGACACCATATGAAGCTTTGAAGGGAAGAAGGCTGAATCTGGAACACCTAAAGGTTTTTGGCTACACAGCATACGCTAAGGTACTACCATTTCAACAAAAGAAGTTAGATGATAGAAGTACACCTATGATATATCTTGGAATAGAAGAAGGATCAAAGGCGTTCAGATTATATGATCTGGCAAAGTACAAGATATGTGTCAATAGAGATGTAAAGTTCATGGAAGGTCAACCATGGATCTGGAATAGCTATATGGAAACGGTAGATTCAGGGAATCCCGAATGGACAAACTTTGTCATTGAAGAAGATGACAACCCACTAGAGTTAGAAGAAAATGCAGCAAGCAGCCTTGGTAGTAGCGGGCCACATCATGAAGATTCAGGAGTAGATCAGTCAGAAGAACCAGACTCCTATGTAACCCCGCCAGCACACTCGAACAACCAGAACTCATCAGGAAGTTTAAGCAGTTTGTCGACTAGAGGTCCATCTACATCAGAAAGTACAACAGGGAGTATTAGTGACACTCTAGTAAAACTAAGCAGTATAGAAGAACTATACGATGAGATGGGGGAAATTCAAGTAAATCCACACGAATTATTACTTGCTGAAGAAGAACCAAGAAATTAAAAAAAAGCATCTAGTGATAGTAAATGGATTGAAGCAATGAAGGTTGAGTTGGATTCGATAAACAAGTATAGCACTTGGAGATTAACAGAATTGCTAGGGGGTCACAAGGCAATAGGATTAAAGTGGGTATTCAAGACAAAGAAATATGCAAACGGAAACGTGGTCAGACACAAAGCAAGGCTTGTAGTAAAAGGATATGTTTAGACGCATGGAATAGACTTTGATGAAGTCTTTGCACTAGTAGCACGCATAGAGACAGTTAGACTAATGTTGGCTTTAGCAGCACAACAAGGTTGGGAGGTACATCACTTAGACGTGAAGTCTGAATTCTTACACGGAGATCTCAAGGAGGAAGTCTATGTTTCACAACCAGAAGGATTCGTAAAGCCAGGAGATGAAGGAAAAGTCTACAAACTATCACAAGCTTTATATGGATTAAGACAAGCACCACGTGCTTGGAACACGAAGTTAGATCAAACCCTAAAGTCACTTAACTTCAAGAAGTGTACTTTAGAGCAAGCAATCTATACAAGGACAAGTAAGACTTCTACACTGATAGTCAGAGTCTATGTTGACGATTTGATAGTCCCTGGAACATCAAGGAAGGAAATAGATGTTTTAAGTCTTAGATGGAGAACAAGTTTGAAATGAGCGATCTAGGATTGCTAGCATACTATCTGGGAATAGAAGTTATTCAAGTAGGGGTGAGATAGCCATCAAGCAGACAAGCTACATTAACAAGATACTCAAAGACGCTGATATGTTACCTGCAACAACACAAAGATTCCTATGAATCCAGGAAGACAGTTAACAAAGACTAAAGAAGGAGATCTAGTAAATGCACCTCATTACAGAAGCCTGATAGGTTCTCTCAGGTACTTACTGCATATAAGGTCAGGTCTATGTTACTCAGTTAGTCTGCTTAGTAGATTCATGCAAGAACCAAAAGAGCATCACTTGAAGGCAGTGAAGCAAGTACTACGTTATATAAAGGAACTAAAGAGCATGGGCAAACATACTAACGAAGGCACTAGCAAGGTCAAGTTTGCTACAATGCGAGAACTGCTCGAAGTTCAAGATCTACAACAACCCAAGGATATTCATGATTAGGGGGTGAATGAAATACTAATCATTCCATCCTAAGTTCAACGGTTATATCGTAATTACTTGATAGAAGGGAAGTTACAAAGTATAGGGATTGATTGTGATAAATCACAACTTGGTAACCGCCACATAACTTCCACCCAAATCAAAGGGGTCTCTTAGAGACACACCCATTCGATTTCAGCCACAAGATAAGAGACGCGACTTTTGGACAAGGAGACACACCTCTTCATATTCATTCTCATCCACACATTCAAGGAAGGTATCCGTTTGTGAAGAGACACATCCTTACAACTCGCATCCATTAGCTACTATAAATAGGGCTTTAGTTTTCATTTGTAATTGGTCAATGTTCGTGTTCATTCTATCATTACACTCTTGTATTACGATCAGTTATATGAAAGGTTAGTTTAACATTTGCGATCTAGAGATCAAATATCAGTTCTGGGCAACAAATAGAAGTTTTCTTAGACCCCTTTGGCTTACAAATGGAGCCATGGTTACATGTTGTAGTAAGGATCAGATCCAGCTATCATTATGTGATCAAAGGTAGATATGAAATCGCCATCTCATATCCGGACTTAATTTCCTACACTGTGAAACATTATGCTCTTTAATTATCCAATACACATTAGGCTCATTCATTGTTTCGGTTCCCCTTTAAGCAAGCTTGCAAGAAATTGGGTTCCTCTTTAATTATCCAATACACATTAGGCTCATTCATTGTTTCGGTTCCCCTTTAAGCAAGCTTGCAAGAAATTGGGTTCCTTTTTGCAAGAAATATAACATAGAATCTCGGGCTCCTGAATGGTATTTCTCCCAGAAAATTGACTACCTCAAAGATAAAATTCAGCCAACTTTTGTCAAAGACCTCGAGCATGCTTATGAATCCCTTCATATGTTGTTATTACGAATTTTGGGTCAGATGGATCTCTCTCTACATGCTTTCTCACATTGCATCCCTCAAATGCGCATTTATAGTAACTTCTGCACATTTGAAAACTTCATATAAAAAACTTGAACCATCTTATAAGTTCACATACCAACAATTCAAAAGAAGATACCAAAATATAAAGATCACCTTGAAATAGTATTCCCCTTGTTCACTGTCATTGATATTTTTGCCACTTGTACCCATCATCTAGACAATCAAGTTCGCTTATTAAACTGAAAGCAACTTTTTCTGATGTAACCTCCACCGGCACAGACACAGGCCTGAATTCCGTGCTCCTATAATCCATGTGAAAAAAAAATACATCAACGACGTGTGTAAAATGACAAATTTAACAAAATATACATATAAATAAATATGTTGAACATTCTTTAGCTGCAATGCATCTAAAGCACTTATATAAAAACTCTAATTTATATAAAAAATCTAACTTCTAACCCACCTAAAAACCATAACCGAATTTTATATAGCTAACTTTTACGAAAATATACCCAATTAATGGGTCCATGATCATACTACCAAAGTAAACCTCAAGCCATTAATCATAAAAATTGCAACTCACGAATAATTTAACAAAAATATTTTACCACTAATTACAAAATGAAGCCAATAGAAATGGTCGTTATTTGAATCACTTCTTACATCACTTTATGCATAACTGGATCTTTCTCAACATGTTGGTTCATCAATTATAATCAACTGATTAGCCCTTGTGCACTCATAACCCCGCATAACCCCCTTTACCCCTAACATAACCCCCTATAACGCCCCCTTCAATTTTGTGTGTGGTGGATAATCCCCCTTCAATATAGATATATGTATGTAAGTATTTATATGTGTGTGAGAGAAAAAAAACATAGCCCCCTTCTTCCTGTGATGAGCAAACGTCTGGCCACTAACGCCCTCCATAGCGCCCCATAACCCCTTGCACTCTGCACTACGCATGGCCTTATACCTTGATCAATTTTCTATTATATCTTGTTAGGAATCAACAACAGAAGAAAACAACACACAAGAACAAACGATTATCACGCACAAGCAGAAAATATAAACGAACACTACAATATAATGTGGTTTAATCTCTACATCCGCAGCAGCAACTAGGGTTTCTTTATTCAGGTTTTCATAGATTACAATTACATAGATTAATATTATAGAGACTAACAAGGGTTAACAACTTCGTGAACAAGAAACCTTAATTTAGGTAATTTTAATGAAAAAAACTTGAATTAGGCAGCTTTCCTGATTCCTCTATTTTCTTCCTAAACAATTTAACGGGTGTATGGCAACCTACCAAAGATACCACTCAAATAATGGTTTTTAACTCAGTCGTCAAGAAAAAAAATATGGGTCCCTTTCACAGAAACTAGCCCAAACCCTTTTCTCGTTGTCGTTGTTGTTGCCAACTTGAGCCTAAGCCCAAATCCTTCACGAACTCAACAATCCAAACAAATTGCGTTATTAACTCAGTAATCCAAACAAAAAAATCTCCCACTTGAAGGCTATGCACAATCTAGAAATTGCGGCCTAGATAAACCCTGCATTAGTAACTTTGTAATCATCATAAACAAGTCTGCCAACCCCAATTCCTATGCTTGTAACATCAAGAACCTCATCATTTACCATACCTTTCCAAAGTCACCATCATCATAATTCTTTCAATGATTCAACACTAAAGTACAATACATCATCCTCAGACACATCCTCATAAGCAAATTTCAATTAATTTTTTTTACATTAACTCCTAATATGTCCAACCTTTTTGCAAATCAACAAGTCACCTTTCGAGTTCTAGATGACCTTTTTCCCTTGCTCCCACTGTCCCGGTTATTTCCCGACCCTTGCCAATATTCAACACTTCATTAAATGATTCTCCCTGATTTCTCCTTGTAATATTCTCACGTAGAACCAAGTCATGAGTCCTCTCAAATGTCATACCACTGGTCCTCACAACTAGAAATAGCAGATATACTTCTAGGCTATCTATTAGAAAAAGATCATAATAGTAGTAGAGTTTTCAACTCATCACCCAAATCACCTAACATATTCAATCTTGTAAGTTTAAATTGAGTTTATTCACATAACTTGTCATTGATCTTCTCTCTTTCATTCTTGTCATCACCATTTTACGCAACAAGAACATCTTATCCATAAGTGGTTACACATACATGCTTAACATAACCTCTATGGTACTGAAAGCAATGTTCCTCGTCAAAACAAGAGTAATCATTGCCTTTTTGCTTTCTTATCCAAAACCTTCCATATCGTTGGTTCCATTTTCTCTTGTTTACCCTGTCAGTACTACGTCATGGTCCTCTTAATAAAACAACACTTCTACTTGCGTTTTCCACCAACTAAACTAGATGAGTTAAAATTCCAGTATTTACCTTTCCGTCTTCATCCATCACAATAGCAAACAAGAAACAAATTGAGATAGTGACAGACACAAAAATGGCACCAACTTGAACTTGATGATTGTTCTACTAAACACTGTCAAAATAACGGACTTGCTCCCGTAATAAAGGATAAACCAGAACTCTAAATAAACTACAAAAAGTTACCTGACTAATCTCTTGCATAAAAATCTTCCCAAAATGTTGTTCATCACAAAGCAGTTCCCCCAAACATGGTTAATCAATAAACACTCAAAAAACCGAATATAAACACAAACCTAAGTTGGCATGGATCTCGACAGTAGTACAGGTCATACTCAAAAGCCTGGTGCAGGCGGTACTTGGATCAGTGATGGCTTGCTTTGCTTTTCGGACAAAGAATTCAGCTGCTTCCAAGGATTTTCAGCCAAACCCTAGCCGCCTTGAGGCAGTATGAATTGGTTTAGTCTTGATGTGAAACCTGCGTCCTTGGCTGCAACTACGGTTTCTTTATTCGGGTGCTCAACTTATAGAGACTAACTAGAGTTCAAAAATTTGAGAACAAGAAGCCCTAATTTAGGCAACTTTAACATAGAAAAATGAATTACGTAGCTTGCGTACTTATTTTTTCTTCCCAAACTAGTTAATCCAATATATGAAAACCTCCCAAATATGCCACTTAAATTAGGTTTTCTAACTTAGCCATTGAGAAAACAAATATGGGTCATCTAAAAAGAAACCGGCTAGAACCGTTCTCGTTATTGCCAATTTAAGGACTGGATGACCATTCTTGTCATTCAAAAATTTATATAAGGAGTGACTATGTACTTGGATGAAAAAAAAAAGATAGCATCATTTTTTCCCTTTGATGTGGTAGAGGACATTAGAAAATGGGTATATAGTTATATTTTACGGGACTAATTTTGATGGATTTTCTTCTTGACGTTTGAACTTGGAACCAGTTTATGGTTTGTAAATCCGATATGTTGTCTTAATATTATATATATATATATATATATATATATATATATATATATATATATATATATATATATATATATATATAAACGGCAAATTTCGATCACTAACGAACCACTGGAGTATCATCGTGCCACCAGCGGAACCACCCGATCATATCCATCTCCACTAGACATAATGCCATATACACCAATTCAGGAGGAAATTCAACAAATATTGGAAAACTCCCCTTGTAGGAATCGAACTCAGTACCTATTGGTCCTAAAGCCTTATCACACCCCAAGATGCCACTAGGCTATAAAGCCATGGGCATATATATATATATATATATTATATATAGATCTAAGAAATACCAGTTATGCATATGTATTATATTCAAATTGCCAACCAACTACACTATGACTCAACCAGTTTGGATTGTCGTTTTTAAAACCGTAGTTAGCGTTTGTGCTTCTTGTCAAAACAGTCGAAATGACCATGAACACCCTAGTAGAACGCCTCTAGTTTCATTCTAAACACTTCTCTATCTTGGGTTTTTATTTACCAATCACAATTTGGCATTAAACTCTCACCGTAACCGTCTTTACATGGTAGAAGATCTCGTTCAGAATCGATATCCAAACATACAAAGTCTTCAAGATTCAAAAACTCAAATTGAATAAGAAATCTATATATTGAATAATGTGTGGGTTTCTATAACCCTTACAAAGTATGCGGCATTTGAGTATATATGGTTTGTTCGTATACAAAAATGACACACCCATACATGTTTTAAGTATTAAAACATGACACCAATACAACAAATACACTAACTTAAGTTACAATTATGACCCGTAAATGTGAGTTGTGAGTGATTATATCCAACAGAATGAAGTATCTATGTGAGTATTTTAGTGTACTTTGAAAAAGGATTTTAGAGTAATCACTAGATTATTAATGGTATCCATCTTCAAAGTTTTATCGTTTTATTCTAGTTCTTGTAGTGTAAGTGTTTATTTAGTAATTTTAACAAACTTTTCATTGTATTTCTATACCTTTTGAATTACATATATATATTGTATTCCATTCCATCTTCTACTTTGATATCACTTTTTAAAATAAATAAAAATACTAATTTGAAATAAAATATACTAATCAATTTGTATTCAACAACAAAATTTTACTTCGGTAAACGCATCATTTAAAACAAATAATGTTATATTTTCTTTAATTTTGTATTTATAGTTCATATTACGGTTATATATATTCATATCAAAATTATATTTGTTATGTGTGATGAAAGAAATAATATGAAATATGAAATATAAAAATAATTTAAAACTTATAATCGTTATGTCCTTCAAATGCAACCAACCTCAACATTAACATATTTATTTTAAAAAACTTCAATTTATAAATGGAAAACACATTTTTTTCCAAAGAACTCGATCAACTCCATGATTATCTTAAAGTCTTTACTTTTCTATCTTCAAACCATGTAATACATGGGTCTATAACCTAGTAATAATAATAATATAATACTTGTATTATTGTAAAGTCTTGCAAGTGGAAAAGAAAGACAAAAGGTATAGATATCAGGAAAATTGAAATTTGAATGGCTAAGATTTATTTACCTATTTATAACTTGGATAAATTATCTCTGCAAACTCTCCATCAACGAGAACTTTCTTTTCTCCTCTATAATTAAAGAACCAAATGCTTTGTAAAATCATTCTTAACTCTCTTCACAACCTGCCTTATTATCCATCACTTCCATAACAAAACCAGGTTCCGGTAACCGTAATGGAAACCGAACACCATACTGACACCACTTTTCATTCACCATCATCTCTACTAGCCACTCGAAGCTTTAACCACCAAAACGTACCACCCAAAGCAATTTTCGGTGAAGAAACACCAATCCGACAAACACGTATTTTTCCTCGACGTCTCTCGTGAACCAAAAAGCGTTTTTGACCAAGGTAACCATAAATAAATCTTTATTTTTTGATACTTTAAGGTTAATCTAAAATAAACATGGAATCTAGAATTTATTATTTAAATGTTAGTTTTATATAAAAGATGATGAAACAGAAGATAAACCAGTGAACGAAGTAAATAAATAATTAATGAATTTGTTTGTTCACAAGGGCTCAGGTAGGCCAATTGGTTCAGGTTCTGGTTTATAACCCAGATGTCACAAGTTCGAATCCTACTGGAGACATATATGATGCAATATCAAATTTACATCATATTTCCTGATAAACACCAAAGTTTCTACTAAATGCATCAGATTTCTTATATAAAACATCAAATTACATAAATCATTAAGTGGTCCACTGGTTAAGACTCTAACTTATAACTTAGAGGTCTTGGGTTTAATTCTTGCAAGAGGCATTCTTTTTAACACATCAGATTTGCATTTAAACCCATCAAATTTCAAAATACATTTCAAAAGGTGGTGTAGTCCGTCTTGAGACTTAGAAACTAGAGGTCTGAGGTTCAAATCTTGTTGGTGACATTTTTTTTATCAGATATCTAATTACTAACATCATATTTCATATTTAAATAATTAGATTTATAAGATAAATATAAAGAATTAAGTGGCTCACTAGTTAAGTCTTTTACTGACAACCTATAGGTCACAAGTTCAAATCTTGTGACCAACATTTTTTTAATTAATGTGTATTTTATTTAAGCCTATATTTAATGTTTATTTACTTATTTAATTATGATTATACAACTGGAAATATTATAATGTTTTATTAGTAAATACAAGTATAAAGGTACATATCTTAATAGATGATATTAATTATTTCTTTTTAGTCTAAGTAAAACTAATATATATATATATATGGTTTCTTAAACAAACTTAGAGAATTTAAATTAGCCATGGATTAGAATAGATCTCTCAACAAACAAATATATATATATATATATAGGAAGGTTCATTTTAGAAGAAAATTTAATATGAGAAGAAAAAGAAGAAAGGACATAATAGTAAAACATAAAATAGTTTATAATTCCTCTCATTTATTATGTTATCTCTCGTTAATAAAGCAAAAACATTTTATCCTACACTTTCCAAAATTTATCCTACATATGTCATACACTTACCGGAATTTATCCTACACACATGTAAATTTACCCTTCACATTTCAAAATTTATCCTACACACGAAGAAAATTGTCTTTCACCATAAATTATTTAATCTTGAAAGAGTATATTAAAAATGAGTTACAAGTTTAATTAATTAGCTATTAATAACAATTATAGATTTACCTATATGGACTTTTTCATAATATTAAATACACACAGTAAATGAAGAATTTCTATTGGTTTAAAAGGTATTTTATTTCTTACAAAATTTTTCTTCTCATTTGAACCCTCCACTATATATATATATATATAGGGGAGGGTTTAAATGTAACATCCGTCGAAAAACGGGTTTCCAAACCCGCTTCGTTTGTAATCGAATATCAAGTTATAAAAATCTCGTTGCGTATTTATGCTCATTTTAATTTTAAACAATACGTAATTAATAAACAATTTAGGATTTAAAAACTATAATTGTTAAAAAGTAAAAATAAAATAATTAAAAAGAAAAACAGGCTGCCGGGATTCGAACCCAGGTCAGCCGGGATACCTAGTGACTTAACTCACACACATCCAACCACTCCGCCACTTGTGTTATTTGATAATATATCGAAACAATTAATACATATAACAAAACTCGAAATCAAACCCAGTCGACGGTTTCTTTTGACTTAACGTACGTATTAACATCAACATCGGCTATAACCGATGTCTAGTTCCGCGACATCAGTCATAACTGCCGGAGAAAGGCTGACCAACGAATCAAGACAGAAATCGGACCCAATTCATCGATATTCTTTCCTATAAATACACACCCAAGCCTCTGGTAGTCTTTTCGCTCAAAATCGTACCATTTCTCAAAGCAATTTCACTCGCCGGAAATATTCTGCCATCACCGGACTTTCGCCGGAAAACCGAGACTCACCTCAAAATGGTAAATACCTCGACTCTTTCTGTTTCAATCCGTTGTTAGACTATTACTAACTTCAATCCGTCAATCAGAATCAATCTCAGACGACGTAGCCGGAATATTCAGCCCTCGCCGGAAAACCTCTGAAATTTCCAAAATCACGCTGTGAATCGGTATTATCATTCAAACTTTCTGTTAATCCTTGTTTAGTACCCCAATTGCATAACTAATCGAACAAAATTGTTAATTGATTCAATCAGAAGGAATACACAAATCAGAGCCGACGTCCATTGCCGGAATTCTAAGAAAATACAGTCTGATCGGTACATTCGATTCCTGAACTCATTTTATTCATCACATTTCAACCAGTAATATGTTCGATGAACGACTCAATCAAGAACAGTTGAATAATCGTCGACTGAGTCTTTGAGTGAAGAAGACGAAGTCGACTATGTTTATAAGATTAATTAAAATCAGTATAATAAACGGGTTAGACACACAGTCACAGTCCAGCGGTGGACTGTGTGCAAACAATGTACACACGTCTCGAGTTCGATCCCTGACCCAACCTCACTCTCTTAAATAAAAATGCTCTTTTTAAAACCGAACCGGGATAACTCACTGAATGATGTTAAGTATAATAAAAACCAGAATATTAACCAGGTTAGACACACAGTCCAGGGTGGACTGTGTGCAACACTAAATCACAGGTCCCGGGTTCGAGACCTGTTGACGGCACCGGTTCGATACAATTAAAATCTTTTTTAAAATAAATAAATTCTGATTAACTTAAATAGTGTATAAATATAATTAAAAACAGAAATATTTCGGGTTAGACACGTAGCTCAGTTGGTAGAGCTGCGTGCACGCGTACGGGAGGTCTCGGGTTCGAGCCTTACCCGGCGCATACTTACACACGAACAAACCGGTCAAACAGTCAATGGTCAAACCCAAAAAGTCAACATTTTTTTATATTTTTATTTATTTATTTAAATTAAAAATCAATTAAAAGTACTTAAAAATAATGTTTTTAAAGTTAGAAAATAACCTTAAACTCACAAAAATAAATCTAAAAACCATATTAAAGTTGTTAATAAAATCCACTTATTTACCGTACCTTTCCGTTATTATTTAGGTTAGTTATTTCCTCGTCGATCAATCCTCTAAACTCGTGCGCATTCAACATCTTCAAACGAACGCACCCAATGTGAGTGAATCTCTACCAATTCCCCGTTTTAATCACATTTTGGGGTGTATCATGTGTCGCTATTTATTTATTTCAATTAAACACTTGTGCATCCATCATATTCATGATCAAATGTGTTACCAATATATATCAATTGTTTGTGTGGTTAATGTTTAGATTAAAGTTATCATTTTCAGTACATACATTATCATAGGCCGCCGCTCCCCATTACCTATGAGCGTGAGCTGTTCCCCATTACCTATGAGTGTGAACGAGGCGTTGCCAACTTACGATCGGCTCCGTTTGATTGAGCCTTGATCGCACATACATCATCATAGGCCGTCTGTTCCCCATTACCTATGAGCGTGAACGAGACGTTGCCAACATATACATTGTCATTCATATCATATACTCATGCAAGGTGTTTGTGATTGTTTGTTTACATACGTTTGTTCATATATGATTATTGCACAATTTTTCCATATTAAATACAACAAAGAATCAATAACAAATGTTTTTAACAAGGTTCACTCGCAAACTTTTGTTGACCCAAAATCCCCCATTTTTACACATGATACAGGTGATCAAGTTGAAGCAAGAAACATATAGGGCGGCCTAGAAAAATAAACCAGTTTAGATTTTGGATTGTTTTAGTTAATTTTTTCTTTCCTTGTATTGTATGAATTTGACTTGAACATTTGAGATGTAATTTGAATTTAATAAATATGAAACATATTAGTAAACATCATGAGCCTTGGTGATAACCCAATTATGCCCCGACTTTTATTCCGCTGCGGGTCGGGGTGTGACAGATTGGTATCAGAGCCATGACTATAGGGATATAGGATAGGTTATTAGACCCTTAGAGCCTATACTATAGTTGATTAGAATTTTTAAATTGTTTGTGTGTTACATGCAAAATTCATGATGTTTATATGCTTTATGTTTATTGTTACATTCAATGTTATGCAAGCATGTTCATAAGTACATGTTATTATACAATGCCTATCATGAATCATATTCTCATAACATATCATATCCATGGGAGCACACACCTCACAATTCATATGATTTTTACAACGATTTTTGTATTTTCAAATCACATGAACGTGAGTTCTCATGAAGGGCATGTAGTAACTGGAAGGGTACGAGTACCAGTAGTCGGAACGTCCTGTATAGGCTTGGCATTCGTATAAATCCAAAATAAAGGACCAGTTTGCCTACCTGGGGACTAACGATGAGAGTACGAAGGACCTATTAGGCCAAAGCATGCTATACCAACCGTCGTGTGAACTAACCCCACTTTGAGTTGTCATTGTGTCTATACCTGGACACCCTCCGACCATACATCTCTCAAACATATTTCATGGTTTTCATTCGGGTGATGCGAGTGTTAAACCGCCAATACCAATGTGAATCCTACCAAGCCAATAGTCATGGGAGCCCACATGACTCTACAGGTGAAGGTATGGGGGACATTTGAGGCCCAAACAAGAGCAAACCGAAGACATCCTATGGATGTAGTTGCATTATTGATGATTATGTTATTTTATTACTTTTAACGACACATGACACCTAAACACTTCTTAAACTCACAATCTTCCTATGTATGTTCCTGTAGATGTCTGCTAGGCAGCTACAAGGAGGTCGAAAGTCGGGAAGGTCAAACGAACGCTTGGCCACCCAAATCGCAAAACAAATGGCCGCGGTGCTTCCTGACATCGTAGTTCAAGTCCAACAAGCTCTCGCCGCAAACCCCATCAATCCTCCCCAGCAAGAAGACCAGAACGTCGACAACCCTTCCTCCAAGAAGTGCTCCTACAAACACTTCAAGTCTTGCGATCCCCCAAAGTATGAAGGGACCGAAGGTGTCACGGCTCTCCTCCACTGGTTTGAGGAAATGGAGAACACCTTCCTCAACTGTGATTGTCCCGAGGATCGCAAGGTACGTTACGCAACCGGGTGACTATTTGGGGTAGCCCTGACCTGGTGGAACACCGAGAAGGGTAAAAGAGTAGTTGAAGATGCTATGGCCTTAACGTGGGAAGAGTTAAGGGAAATAATGACAAGACGCTTCTGCCCAAGAAGCGAACTCAAGAAGTTGGAAGATGAATTCCACTCGCTGAAGCAAAAGGAAGGAGACCATACTTCCTACAACAAAAGATTTCTTGAGCTGAACCAGATGGTTCCTAACTTGTTCACCCCAGTGTACCGCTTGGTTGAACACTACATTCGAGGCCTCCCCTCGAAAATTCAAGACTCAGTCCTCAGCACTTCGCCTGCAACTCTCGAAGCTGCTATGGAATTAGCTACCGAACTTACCGAGAATCGTATCAGAAACGGTAAATTCAAGGAGGAGAAAAAGAAAGCCCCCGTTGAGGGCCAAACTTTAAACCATTCCACCTCCTCCTCAAAGTTTTCTAACAAGAGGAAACGAAATACCAGAAACTTTGCTGTCACCCAAACAAATTTCCCTATCCCTGCTGCACCCATTACTCAAGTTGCCCCCTCACCCGCACCATACAAAAGGCCATACTCCGGCCCATACCCAAAATGCACCCGTTGCCAATACCATCACTCTCCCGAACACCCCTGTCAATATTGCACCAGCTGTGGCCGTGCAGGTCACACCATCCAAACATGCCGTGCACTGCAGCGAATGAACCGCAACCAACCCACAACCCAAACCCACCATCAAATAATGGGTCAAGCCCAACAACCCCTACTACTACCACCTACACAAAATTCGGCCCAAACCTACTATCAACCCAACTACCCCATGATGCAATCCATGCGGGCTTGTTACAACTATGGAGACCCAAACCACTTTAGAAACACTTGTCCACGCTTGGTGAACATCATACATGCTCAAGCTCAAGCAAATCCGGTGAATCAAGCTAACCAAGCTCCTCCACCTGCTAGAGGAAGAGCTTTTAACATCAACGCCAACCAAGCTAGGGCCGACAACAACGTGGTTAATGGTACGTTTCTCATCAATGGTAGTTATGCATCCATGTTATTTGATACTGGCGCGGATAAGAGTTTTGTGTCCTTAGAATTTGAACCCATCCTCAACCAAACTCGTGATAAACTCATGGAATCCATAACGGTAGAAGTTGCTGATGGAAAACCGGTCTCATTAAACTCTATTATACGGAATTGTACCCTCACTCTAAACGATCACGACTTTCCAGTTGACCTCATTCCTATGAAGTTGGGAAGTTTCGACGTTATAATCGGTATGGACTGGCTCAGCCAACATCAGGCTGAAGTGGTATGCCACGAAAAGTTCATTCGCATTCCTCTCGCAGACGGTCAAACCCTACGAATCTTTGGAGAAACCCCTTCGAAAGGACTCAAATTGATGTCCTGCCTTCAAGCCCGAAAGTATCTCCGCAAGAACTATGTCGCATTCTTAACTCACGTCATCAAGAAGGGAAACAAGGAGAAGAAGCTAGAAGATATACCTGTAGTGAAAGAATTCCCACAAGTCTTTCCCTACGACATCTCAGGACTTCCTCCCATGAGAGAAGTCGAATTCCGCATTGATCTTGTACCTGGCGCTACACCCGTCGCAAAATCTCCTTATAGGTTAGCCCCATCCGAAATGCAAGAGCTGGCCAGTCAACTACAAGAACTGACTGATAAAGGATTCATACGTCCTAGCTCATCGCCTTGGGGTGCGCCTGTTCTGTTTGTGAAGAAGAAGGATGGAACGTTTCGCATGTGTATCGACTACATGGAACTCAACAAATTAACGGTCAAGAACCGCTATCCGTTACCTCGCATCGATGATCTTCTAGACCAACTCCAGGGTGCCACCTGTTTTTCAAAGATCGACCTTCGTTCTGGCTATCATCAACTCAGAGTACATGAAGAAGACGTCCCAAAGACCGCCTTCCGAATTCGTTATGGTCATTATGAATTCATGGTCATGCCATTTGGTATAACCAACGCTCCAGCTGTCTTCATGGATTTAATGAACAGAGTCTGCAAACCCTATCTCGATCGTTTTGTTATAGTCTTCATCGACGACATTCTCATTTACTCAAAGTCTAAGACTGATCATGAACGACACCTTCGACTCATCCTCACACTCTTAAGAACCGAAAAGCTCTACGCTAAATTCTCCAAATGCGAATTCTGGTTAAGAGAAGTACAATTCCTTGGACATGTCGTCAATGACAAGGGAATACATGTCGACCCCTCAAAGATCAAAGCAGTACAAGAATAGCAAGCGCCACGTACACCAACCGAAGTAAGATCATTCCTTGGTTTGGCTGGCTACTATCGCCGTTTCATTGCAAATTTCTCCCGTATCGCTGTACCACTCACGGCTTTGACACACAAAGGAAAACCCTTCATATGGGGACCTAAACAAGAAGAAGCCTTCCAAACCCTTAAGCAAAAGCTTTGTGACGCACCTATCCTCACACTCCCCAAAGGTTGCGATGACTTTGTAGTATATTGCGACGCATCAGGGCAAGGACTAGGCTGTGTATTAATGCAAAGGGGAAAAGTGATAGCCTACGCGTCTAGACAACTCAAAGTTCATGAGAAGAACTACACTACCCACGACCTGGAACTTAGAGCCGTTGTGTTCGCTCTTAAGATATGGAGACATTACCTCTATGGTACCAAGTGTGAAATATACACTGACCACAAGAGCCCCCAACATATCTTTAACCAAAAGGAGTTGAATATGAGGCAACGAAGATGGGTCGAACTTCTTAATGACTACGACTGTGAAATTCGGTATCATCCTGGCAAGGCAAATGTGGTGGCTGATGCACTCAGTCGAAAGGGTTATGCGAACTCCATTCGTCTTCAATGTTCGCAAATCATAACCAACATCAAAGATCAAATCCGAGAAGCTCAACATGTTTCTATAACAGAAAACGACATACGCAATGAGCTATCTTGTGGAGCTGAACTTAAACTCGAAACAAAATCCGACGGTATTCTGTATTATTTAGATCGCATATGGATTCCCGATCACAATAACCTTCGCGATTTCCTTATGAAAGAGGCGCACAAAACACGATACTCTATACACACAGGAGCCGACGAGATGTATCAAGACCTTCGATACACCTACTGGTGGCCTGGCATGAAAAAGGATATTGGTGTTTTTGTTTCCAAGTGCCTTACCTGTTCTAAAGTAAAAGCTGAACGTCAAAGACCCTCAGGACTTCTAGTCCAACCTGAAATACCTGTATGGAAGTGGGAAAACATAACCATGGACTTCATTACCGGGTTACCTCGCACCTCCGGTGGATATGACACTATGTGGGTAATCATTGATCGTCTTACAAAATCAGCTCACTTCATTCCGATTCGCGAGGACTTCAAGAACGAGAGGTTAGCTCGTATCTACATCAGCGAAATCGTAAGCCGTCATGGTGTACCGTTAAGCATTATTTCAGATCGTGATGGTCGTTTCACTTCACGAACATGGCAAGCCGTACAAGCCGCTTTGGGTACACGATTAGACCTCAGTACCGCTTATCATCCTCAAACTGATGGACAATCTGAACGCACCATCCAAACTCTTGAAGACATGCTTCGAGCATGTGTCATAGACTTCAAAGGGAATTGGGACGCTCATCTACCATTAGTTGAATTTTCGTACAACAACAGCTATCATTCAAGTATCGGCATGGCACCTTTCGAAGCTTTATATGGTCGTAAGTACCGATCTCCAGTATGTTGGCACAAAATTGGAGAAGCCCAAATCACCGGTCCAGAATTAATCCAAGAAACAACAGACAAGATCCATCAAATTCGAAACAATCTTCTAGCAGCACAAAGACGTCAAAAGAGTTATGCAGACAAACGACGAAAGCCCTTGGAGTTTAACGTTGGTGATCAAGTACTTTTAAAAGTATCACCGTGGAAGGGTGTGGTTCATTTTGGCCAAAAAGGCAAGCTAGCACCACGCTACGTAGGACCTTTCAAGATACTCGAAAGAGTAGGACCTGTAGCATACAAGCTTGACCTACCTGAAGAACTCAACATAATTCATCCCACATTCCACGTATCGAACTTGAAGAAATGCCTCGCCGATGAAAATCTCCATATTCCTCTAGAAGACATTCTAGTCGATGAATCTATTCATTTCATTGAAAGACCGGTAGAAATTATGGACTTCGGAGAGAAACGTTTAAGACGAAGCCGCATTCCAATTGTCAGGGTACGCTGGGAGTCGAAACGAGGACCTGAGTTTACTTGGGAACGTGAAGACTCAATGCGCGAGAAATACCCACATCTTTTTCCGGTTACCACTACTACCTAAATTTTGGGACGAAATTTCTAAAAGTAAGGGATACTGTAACATCCGTTGAAAAACGGGTTTCCAAACCCGCTTCGTTTGTAATCGAATATCAAGTTATAAAAATTTCGTTGCGTATTTATGCTCATTTTAATTTTAAACAATATGTAATTAATAAACAATTTAGGATTTAAAAACTATAATTGTTAAAAAGTAAAAATAAAATAATTAAAAAGAAAAACAGGCTGCCGGGATTCGAACCCGGGTCAGCCGGGATACCTAGTGACTTAACTCACACACATCCAACCACTCCGCCACTTGTGTTATTTGATAATATATCGAAACAATTAATACATATAACAAAACTCGAAATCAAACCCAGTCAACAGCGCGCCCATTTCGCAGTCGCCGGAAAATACGACGATTTCGCCGATTATCAACGGTTTCTTTTGACTTAACGTACGTATTAACATCAACATCGGTTATAACCGATGTCTAGTTCCGCGACATCAGTCATAACCGCCGGAGAAAGGCTGACCAACGAATCAAGACAAAAATCAGACCCAATTCATCGATATTCTTTCCTATAAATACACACCCAAGCCTCTGGTAGTCTTTTCGCTCAAAATCGCACCATTTCCCAAAGCAATTTCACTCGCCGAAAATATTCTGCCATCACCGGACTTTCGCCGGAAAACCGAGACTCACCTCAAAACGGTAAATACCTCGACTCTTTCTGTTTCAATCCATTGTTAGACTATTACTAACTTCAATCCATCAATCAGAATCAATCTCAGACGACGTAGCCGGAATATTCAGCCCTCGCCAGAAAACCTCTGAAATTTCCAAACTCACGCTGTGAATCGGTATAATCATTCAAACTTTCTGTTAATCCTTGTTTAGTACCCCAATTGCATAACTAATCGAACAAAATTGTTAATTGATTCAATCAGAAGGAATACACAAATCAGAGCCGACGTCCATTGCCAGAATTCTAAGAAAATACAGTCTGATCGGTACATTCGATTCCTGAACTCATTTTATTCATCACATTTCAACCAGTAATATGTTCGATGAACGACTCAATCAAGAACAGTTGAATAATCGTCGACTGAGTCTTTGAGTGAAGAAGACGAAGTCGACTATGTTTATAAGATTAATTAAAATCAGTATAATAAACGGGTTAGACACACAGTCCAGCGGTGGACTGTGTGCAAACAATGTACACACGTCTCGAGTTCGATCCCTGACCTAACCTCACTCTCTTAAATAAAAATGCTCTTTTTAAAACCGAACCGGGATAACTCACTGAATGATGTTAAGTATAATAAAAACTAGAATATTAACCAGGTTAGACACACAGTCCAGCGGTGGACTGTGTGCAACACTAAATCACAGGTCCCGGGTTCGAGACCTGTTGACGGCACCGGTTCGATACAATTAAAATCTTTTTAAAATAAATGAATTATGATTAACTTAAATAGTGTATAAATATAATTAAAAACAGAAATATTTCGGGTTAGACACGTAGCTCAGTTGGTAGAGCTGCGTGCACGCGTACGGGAGGTCTCGGGTTCGAGCCTTACCCGGCGCATACTTACACACGAACAAACCGGTCAAACAGTCAACGGTCAAACAGTCAATGGTCAAACCCAAAAAGTCAACATTTTTTATATTTTTATTTTATTTATTTAAATTAAAAATCAATTACAAATACTTAAAAATAATGTTTTTAAAGTTAGAAAATAACCTTAAACTCACAAAAATAAATCTAAAAACCCTATTAAAGTTGTTAATAAAATCCACTTATTTAGCGTACCTTTCCGTTATTATTTAGGTTAGTTATTTCCTCGTCGATCAATCCTCTAAACTCGTGCGCATTCAACATCTTCAAACGAACGCACCCAATGTGGGTGAATCTCTACCAATTCCTCGTTTTAATCACATTTTGGGGTGTATCATGTGTCGCTATTTATTTATTTCAATTAAACACTTGTGCATCCATCATATCCATGATCAAATGTGTTGCCAATATATATCAATTGTTTGTGTGGTTAATGTTTAGATTAAAGTTATCATTTTCAGTACATACATTATCATAGGCCGCCGCTCCCCATTACCTATGAGCGTGAGCTGTTCCCCATTACCTATGAGCGTGAACGAGGCGTTGCCAACATACGATGGGCTCCGTTTGATTGAGCCTTGATCGCACATACATCATCATAGGCCGTCCGTTCCCCGTTACCTATGAGCGTGAACGAGACGTTGCCAACATATACATTGTCATTCATATCATATACTCATGCAAGTTGTTTGTGATTGTTTGTTTACATACGTTTGTTCATATATGATTATTACACAATTTTTCCATATTAAATACAACAAAGAATCAATAACAAATGTTTTTAACAAGGTTCACTTGCCAACTTTTGTTGACCCAAAATCCCTCATTTTTACACATGATACAGGTGATCAAGTTGAAGCAAGAAACATATAGGGCGGCCTAGAAGAATAAACTTGTTTAGATTTTGGATTGTTTTAGTTAATTTTTCCTTTGCTTGTATTGTATGAATTTGACTTGAACATTTGAGATGTAATTTGAATTTAATAAATATGAAACATATTAGTAAACATCATGAGCTTTGGTGATAACCCAATTATGCCCCGACTCTTATTCCGCTGCGGGTCGGGGTGTGACATTAAATGAGAACGCTAAATATTGCGAGAACCGTGAGAACAAATTAAAAAACCACGGAAACTTGGTCAAAGCAATTCAAATTCAAAATTTCTTTTTACGCTTATCATTATTATTCGAATACAATGTTAGAAATTTAATTTACATGTTTAAATTTATGTGAATTCGTAAATAAAGAAAATTTACACATCTGTAAGTTTGTCATTTACACATGTGTAAATTTGTTATATTTACATATGTGTAAAAAATCTAATAAGAGTGATTTTGAGAGGGAAATGAAATTTTTGATGTTGTAAATTCGTTTTTTGATGTTGTATCTTAATTACAATCAGATTTGTATTAAAAAAAATTGGTTTTGATTGGTTTTTTCATTCGTTCTCACGGTTCTCGGAATATTTAGCGTTCTCAAAATAACCCACCCCTATATATAAATACACACATACACACAAACACAATCTTATGAAATATACGGACATCATGTAGGTTTATTCGAACACGCTTAAACAAGACTATTATTTGTAAGACAACAGATCAAGAAAAATGTTACGATCCTTAACCCCTCTCCTTTTGTTATCTGGTTCTTTTGCTATAAACCTTGTCTATATTAGATATATTATTTTTGAAAACTCCAACGCCTTTGAGCCTCGATTCAATTGACCGTCCGATCGTTGCTTACTCCAATTAAAATTGTTACTCAACATCCGATAAGATAAGTTTATGATTATATTGTGCTCATCATCGCACGTTCTGATCATTATAATATGTTAAAATGTTAGTGTTATATTTATCTCTGTTTATCTAATATTTGCTACCCTAAGCTCTCTGGCTCCTCCCGTGACGGATTTATCAGTTCACGACGTCCCTAGGTACAAGTGTGTACATAGTGACTAGGAGGAGTATGGATATATCCAAGGAATATTTTTGGAGATGGATGTTGGGTAGGCCAACCCGCACCGTCTCATGTGACGGACGGACTTTGTGACTCTCACTTCTGTTTAGCTTATGGGTACATCCGTATGCCATGATTCAGGTCAATTATATGTTATGCTTTGCCTTATATTGTTTCGCTTCTTATCAATTTACATATCATTTCAGTTGTTTATTTATTTATTTATTTGCTATTTGAGCCTATTATCCCGTACTTGGCATTCGGCCCATTCCGTAAACTTTTTCTATACGTCATGTTCACAGGATTTGGGCGGGATCAAGAGAGAAGACTATTGCTTAGGAGTAATCTAAATAATCTGAAGATGTCAATTAACTCTATGTTTTCAGAATAATTTGTATTAGATATTCGGGCTAACCCTAACTTTTGTTATGTATTTCCAACTTTGGTTTAATCAATGGAATAATGACCTTTGTTCTGATCCACTGTTATAGTGACACATCAACTCATCTGGGCTGGAGTGTTACAACAATCATATTGCAAGGTAATATTAAGTTGTAAACATTTATCCATCTATTGTGATGATAAAAGAGTAAATATATTATATATAGCAATAATATAGGACAAATCAAGAAATCATGGAAAATGAAACTGTGTGATACCTTCGATTTGAGTTAGGATCAGAGTCATCGCCAGACGGGTCCTGCTTGACATAAACTTCCTGGGTCGAGAAAGGGACTTAATTCCCTACACAACTAAACATTTATGCACAAAAGTTAATATTCACTTACCTCCGTTGTCTCATCAATTGTTTCCCACTTAAGCAAGCTTGATGTGAATGACACCGTTTCATCACCAAAAGATGGTTTGGAAATCTCTGCAATCTTGTAAATGTCCTCCTATTTGTTTATCACGTAACCCAAAGCCAAATTAACTCATACTGTAATATTCAAAGGTTAATCTTTTCACTTTTGACAACCCCTGAAGTATTCAAAGAGAATGATATGAAGCTTAATAAACGTAATATACATATTAGCAAAGCTCAAATTGTTACTAATCAAAACCAAATTAACATCATGTTCCAAAAGGTTAAACTAGATTATATTTTTTTTCTGTAAAATTTAAAGAAGGCATATTATGGTAACGCGACTGAATAAGTTTGTAACGGTGAGGAGCAATGAGAACCCATCTAGTTTGTAACCAATAATCACAAAGGTCCTATTCATATTATATAAACTGCATATGCAGGGTAATTAAAGATTTACAGCTATTTTGGCCTTTCGTCTTATTCATGCAACTCGATGAAAAAAAACCAATATTATTGAGCAAACTTACCAATTGAGGACCATCAACGATACATCTAACAGTTTTTAACTCTGTAAATGATGGGACTTTCACCTGTTTTAGTCTACCAGTCTTTCTCCATCCTCTTATTACCTCTGTAACATAAAAAGAAAAAAAAATATGTAAAAGTATCTATATTTGTAGCTTAGACTTTATTACAAAAACAAACAACTAGCTAGCTTGGCATTATCCTAGGACATACCAGTGTAGTCAATGGTGTCACCAACTAAAATCTCAAACCTATCAGGAGACAATCTACCAACCTCCATTAACTCAAAGAAATCACGCCGACAAAGATAGTGCGCTCATGTGCCTAGTTTAAATCCAGACAAATCAACACCCAGAATTTCTTCCCATCCCGTGTTATTTTCCAAGGTTTCCTGATCAGAGTACACAAGGCTCACACCACATTCATGTACCTCCAATCCGCTCATCACAACAATAGAGACATTAACCGTATCTCTAGTGTTCAAAGAGTTTCCTATTGGCCAATAGCTTAGCCACATACATACTTCACCCACTCCAGGTTTGCCAAAGACTTTAGGGTTGTACATCAAATTAACAACACCATTGGTTGTACTGACTTTACAAAACCATGCCCAATCATCACCTTGTGTTGCATACTTGACAATTACATTAATTCCTTTGAGCCTCTTACTTTTGGGACACGAAGGCACATCAAAGGACAACGAAGATTATTCTGATATATACTTAGGTGTCATGTTTGGGTCCTTTATATCTGGCAGAGATGTGCTCATAATATTGAATTCATACAACATCTGTGCCACACAAACAATAGGGATCAGTCATTCTGTTTGATTAGTTTGCAAAGAAGATATTGATGACGTATAAGGAACAACAAACCTGGATATGCCAACTTCTTCCTACGGTGAGTTCATCATCACCAACAAGCCACACCTCGTCTTCTTTATATTCTTGTAGCCATTTCATATGTCCCAATTCAGTTTCATCTAGTTTAGCTATTGGACCAATTTAATAAGCCCTTCAAATTCATACAAATGAATGCAACCTAAATAACCGAACTCTTGCAAAGTGAATCAAGATTATTGGAAAGTTATTTTCTCTAGTGACTCACAGTCATATATATACAATTCTGCAAGTGTATCGGGTAGACATAGAAGGGATTTGAGTCTAGAGCAAAAACTCAGGTCAAGAACCCGAAGAATTTTCAAGATGATTATAGTATGGCAAGGAGTCAAATAGACTATTTCCTACATTCAAATACTGCAAATCTGGTTGAACACTGAAACTCAAAGGAAATGAATCAGTACATTCAAGATGGCAGTCTTTGACGAATAATCGATGTAGTGAAAATGGGAAGGAAAAAATATGCTCTTTTGTAACAACTCTACCAGAAGTAGAAGCAGCCAAGGGATTTGTTTGCACCCATTGAATAGGTTTTTACACCTTGTCATGTCCAGTAACGCAAGACCTATGAGGTCTCCAATGGTTTTAAAGATATGAACCAAACTGGAGCAGTTCCAGAGAATTAATGTTTCAAGATTAGGCATCATGGAGATGTTCCGGATTTCAATAAGATGGTGTGAGTCTTCAAGATTTAGAATCTGCAATGACAGAAGTAACTGTTGCAAAAGTGGGAAAAATCATTTTTAGTACCCGCATAGTTTCATAAAGATCATTAAAAATCGAGAAGCAACAAAAAGAAGATATTAGATATGGTACCATAGGGGGTTCAAATACTTCCAAGCTGCTATAGCTCATATCTATAGCCACCAAGTTTCCCTTGCATAAGTTGGGGGGTATGATACTTAAATGAAATCCAATCCAACATTGCCATCTTAAATCTTCAGAAAAATTCTCATAGGATCCGTTGAGTTCCACAAATTTTAGCTTGAGAAATTTTAAGCTATCCATATTCTTAAGCACTTATGTTTTAAGTTCTGATGACTGCAAATTGAACAGGAAGAGAGTTAGTAAGGTATGATGCAGACATGCATGTTTCATAAGTAGCACACGGACATGTAAATTGCCACTTATTTAACATTTATCTTGTTATAACTAATCCATAATAGAGACTAATAAAGCTTGCTAAAAGAACTTATAAAATCCAAAAAGTCAAAAACCAAAAGGAAAAGACCAACCTTGAGTGCAAAATTCTCTTTGATCAGCATTTTCATGTCTAGTGCTAAACCTTCTACCATTTCTGAACCCTAAAAAGAAAAATCTAAAACCATAAACAAAGGTTGAATGAAACATGATTAGGACACAAAAGTGAAAGTAAAAAAGTAGGCTTACCATTTGTTTGCTGAGTATCTTATAAGAGTCACTACTAAGCCATACCCTACTACGCTTTGTAGGGAAATTTGGTGATTCTTGACGAACTATGTTTTTCCCCATCTCTTGAATCAATCTATGCATCATGAGCTTTTTGTTTGATGAAACAGAAAGAAGACATCAGTTAATTAGGATTTTGATCCCAGATATTGCTGAGTAATCGGGCTCTAATATCTTTTCCACATAACCCTTGTCTATACCTTTAAAGAAACAAGCAATATGCAAAAGTAGCCCCTTCACTGTGTCACACGGCAATGACTCGTAGCTTCTTATGAGTACACCTTGAACTCGAGAATCAATATCTCTTTCCAATAACCTCAATTGACTTACCCAATTTTCAATACTGGTCTTGAATAGAGATGAGCCCAACACTTCAAGTGACAGTGGATTTCCTTCACAATATTGTATTGCTTGTAGTACAAGCTCCTCAAAGCCCGGCATAGGAAGTTTGGATCCAAATGCATGACGACATAAAAGCTCTGACGATTCATCATCTTCCAATAATTTCATTTCATACTTTTTACACCTCCAACAATACAAGTCAAACCAACTATCTGTGTTTTCTCTGGTTGTAATTATAATCTTGCTTTGTGCATGAATCTTTCCAGTTCCTAATAAAGCAACTAACTGTGTGGGTTCAACAATGTTATCTAGAACAATGAGCGCCTTTTTCATTTCCAATGCCTTCGCAATTATACTCGTACCTCTAGAAACACCAGGTATTTTTCTCTTTTTCCCTCCTAAAATATCATTAAGAAGTTGTTGTTGTAGTTTAAGTAAACTATTGGATTTTTCACATCCACTACCAATGTCTTCAACAAAACTCACATATTCAAAGGATTTCTGATATAAATTGTATATATATTTAGCCAGTGTTGTCTTGCCACTTCCACCCATACCGTAAATTGCCAAAAATTCAAGATTGCATTGTTCTAACCAAGAATTGATCTCCTTATGGTGAATGGCCATCCTTGTTATATAGGGTGGAAGAGGAAGTTCGTTGGGATCTAACTTACAGTAAATAGTATCAACTATTTTCTTCAAAATGCTTGTTTCAGGCCTGCATGAACAATAGAAAAATGAAAAGGCTCATGGGATAATATTTATGGAATTCTTAGATATTCTTGATACAAATATTATATAACATTTAAAAGTTCCAAACGCAACAAATAAAAGATATGTGATATCTAAGGGTACACAGGGTGGGTGGGGGGAATGCCGCGGGGATTGAGTTTACCGTGGGAACACCGCCACCGTCCCATGTTTACTGGCATTGAGGAGTTGGATTTCGGTGATTAATCACCGCACAAGGGGAGAGGAGGGAAGAGGAGAGAAGAGGATGTATGGTGGGCCCCACTTTCTTCCGATAATCACATATTTTTCCTTTAAAAAAATAGTTTGGTTGAATAACCCCTTGTGATTAAAGGTAAGAGCGGAGTTAACATGACAAGAAATCATTGGGTGAATGGAAACTTTACCTCCCCCAAGAGGTGACGACCCCTGACACCTAATAATAGTTGAACAAAACCAGGATTAATTTTCCCCCAACGACCAGATGCTAACTTTAATATATAAGCAATGCGGAATGAAGAAAAAATAAAGTTTCTTTTTAAATTTATTAAACTGTGATTTATGGATTTTTGCTATGGAGCTATGAAATAGTTACGGCTTAGCTATGTGCACATTCTGCTATGGTTTAGCTACGGATATTCCTCGCAAACGAAATCCGTAGCAAAATAGGTCGCAAAATTTAAGAAAATAAATATAACAAAAATATTTTAATAAATTGGTTGCAAAATCCTTAGCAATATCATGAAAATTATTTTTTAAAATCTACTAAAATAAAAAATAAAACCCGTAACAAAATCTATAACAAAGTTAAGAAAGTAATTTGTTAGAAAATAATCATATTTAATTCGTTCCAAAATTCATAGCTGGGGCTCAATCTTTTTTTTAACTAACGCAACAAGATCTGTAGGAACATGTGTAATAAAAGTACCTTGCAAAATCAAGAAAGTCAATATTTGAAAAATAACTAAAATAATTCAGAAAACACGTAGCAAAATCCATAATTTTTTTCTTTTACTTTATAAATCATTTAGTATAAGTTTTTCATTTATAAGCTACTACACTCACATATGAACATATTATACTCGTTATTATACATTCCAGGCAAAAATGACTCATTAGCATATGTTATGGCAAGTTATATTTTTTGAAACCACGAACTTTTTGTGTTAGAAAAAAAAATAAATAGAAAAAAAGATGTAATTCGGTTAAAGTAAAAGAAAAAAATCTATAGTTAAACTACATGAATTATAAATGAAAAAGCTTACACTAAATGACAAAATAGAAAAAAAGAAAAAAAATTAATAGATTTGTAAAACATGCATTAGATATAGTATAACACTATTTATCTTCTCTTTTTAAATAAGTTGTAAATGAAAAAGTTTACACTAAATGACGAAATAAAAAAAAAGATAAAATTATTGATAAACTTGTAAAATATGCATTCGATATAGTACAACATTATTCATCTTCTCTTCTTTTATATTATATGTAATTAGTTTCTCTTGTATTATTGTTTTTTATATTATATTTTAATTTTAAAATAATGTTTTTTGAACAAAAATAGAAATGAATACAAAAAAGAAAAATTTTGAAAAACTCCAAACAAAGTACATAGCTAAATTGGTAGGTAAAACCATACAAAATTTGTAACAAAAACCTTTCAAAATGCATAGAAAATCATACAAATACCATAGCAAAATACATAACAGTCGCTAGCAAATATTTAGCAAGTTTTCGCAGCCAAAACCATAATCGTAGCATAAAACATGGTAGCAAAAGTCCATAGCAAATGTTGTAGCTAAAAGTCCGTAGCAAAATTGCATAGCTAAAATCATAGCAAAAAAACGTGGTATCAAAAGTTCCTAGCAAAGCTCGTGGCTAAAAGTTTGTAGCAAAATTTCATAGCTAAAAATCCATAGCAAACATCTTCGTAGCAAAATCCGTAGCTAATATAGTGACACCCCTTTTTGTAGCTAAACATCGCAAAATGATTTCCGTAGCTAACTTTTGTAGCAAATAAATTAACGACAAGCCTTGAAGCTACGTACCAAATTCGGAACAAATTTGTAGCAAAATGGGTGTTTGCTACAGTTTAGCTACGAATTTAACGGTAGCAAATGTTTATTTATGTGGTGGAGAAAGGAAATAACGGTAGGTGTGTGTGTGTGTCTCTCTCTCTCTATATATATATATACACACACATATATACAGGCGGTTAACGTACAATATTCCTTTACGTACGAGCCAACATGTTAAAGTTACGAACATTATATAACTCAAAATTTTAATCACGCATGTTGAAAAACCATAATCACGCATGTTAAAAAGACATAATCACGCATGTTGAAAACCATAACATGCTTCGTTACATAATTATACATGCTTTATTACATAGGTATAAGATGTGTGATTATTTTTTCCCACATGCGTTATTAGGGTTTTGAATTTTACGACGTGCGTAACTTCACAGCGTATGCTTGTAAGTTAAACACTAGTGTATTTGTGAACTGAAGTGAACAAATCCTGGTCATTGATTTACATCATCAAATCGTAAAATACACTAATGTATTTTCATCATCAAATCCTAGCCATTGATTTACACTTGTGTATTGATAATCAGGGGTTAAGATTAGTTCACTAGTATTTAAAATCAAGATGAATGTTCACAAATAAACTTAACCATATATATATATATATATATATTGATTACTTTAAATTTTTTTGTTATTCTTATTAAATAAATCAATATGAGTATTAATTTTCTAGTTATGTTTTATTTATATTTGTTATTACTAACTAGTACAATTGTGATGGTAAAACAATCATAATGGTATATGAGCATAATTTTTGGTCAGTGAATGATAGTTTTTACATAAAACGTATATATATAAGTTTGAAAAGGAAAAGAACAAAGGATATAATTGTAAAACATTATATAGTTTTTTATCTCATTTGTTATTATCTTTAACTAATTAATTAGTAATACAACTATCATCCTCCAATCTAAATATATTGCCTACACAAATCAAAAGTTATCGTACATATATCCAAATGTATCCTACACATATTAAAATTTATCCTAATCAACTCATAATTTATCCTACACATCTCGGAATTTTCATAGACTATAATTTATTTTTTAAATATATTTTGAAAATAAGTACATATTTAATGTAGCTAGCTATTAAAAACTACAAATTAATGATATATGTAAGTTTACCAATATAGCCTTACAATAACATTGAATACAAATATTAAATAAAGCAAAATGATACATTCATTTTTAGTTGAAATTTCAAATTTTTTCTTCTTACATTTTTTTTTCATTTGAACTCCCACTATATATATATATATATATATATATATATATATATATATATATATATATATATATATATATGGCTCGGTTCAAATGAGAACTACCACGAGTTCTGAGAATCGTGAGAACTTTTTGTTCCCGCGCGAGTTGGACCAATTTTTTTTTGCACAAACGTACCTAAAAATATTATTAACACATTTGTAAAAAAGTAAAAAAAAATTGCAGAGTCGGTAGTTTGACTGATGCAAGTTTTTTTACGCGCTGATCTAAATTTTATACGGATGTAAATATTTTTTTACGTCTCATGTAAATATGGGCGGCATTTTTCAATTTTTTTTTTGCTGAAACAAGTGATTTTTTATGACTTTGGAGAAAAAAATTCAGAAAAACCTTTTGGATTGCTTAGTTCTCACGGTTACAACTCAAGGTGGTTCTTATTTTAACCCATCCATATATATATATATAATATAGTGTGAGATTCATTGGAGAACACTAGCAATTGGGGAATAGTGGGGAACCGATCAAACAAACTCCGATTAGACTCATTCCAGCGACGTTTGAACCGGTTCGTCGAACCATAACTAGGATCTCTTAAATCTAAACCTTAAATATATTAGCGTTTAGCTTTTAGGGTCTTATATTAGGGTTTTGATTTAGGGTTTAGTTTTAGGGTTAATCATTTGTATTTATGGTTTAGCTTTATGGTTTAGGGTTTAGCCTTTGAGGTTTAGCTTTTAAGGTTTATAGTTTAGATTTTATAGTTTAGGTTACGTTAGCCTTATGGTTTAGCTTTAGGGTTTAGGGTTTAGTCTTAAAGATCCTATTTAGGGTTCGACAAGCCAGTTCCAATGCTGCTAGAATGAGTACAATTAGAGTTCGTTGAGTTGGTTCCACACTGTTCTTCACTTTTTAAGTGTTCCACAATAAACACTTCCGATATATTATGGCAATTCATGTATATGTCGGGATGAGCTCATGTGAGAACCAAGATGAGGTCAAAGAACTTGAGAATTATGTTTTAGTCATTCAAGTCTTTACGCATCACCATAACCCACTTGCTAATTAGAAGGGTAATTTAGTCTTTACATCATATCATCCCCATTATTCAGATTTATAAATAGGTTTTTATCTTTCTTTTTCTCTCTCTTTGATTTTGAAAAAGCCATGTGCAGGTCCAGTCCTCTGTATGCGCTCTTTCTCTCTCTATATATATCTAAATCTACCATCCATTTTATTCGGATCAAGATAAGGCTTACATTTTTCTGCTGGTGGTCCTAGTGGTTTGGGGTGTGGGTCGACGGATTTGGTGTTGTTGGTAAGGGTTGAAGGGGCGGCGATGGTTGTGGGTTGTAGGGCGACAGTGGTTGTTGGTGGTGTAAGGCGCGGTGATTGTATGTTGGTGTAGGGCAGCGATGGTGGTTCTAGTGCTTTGGGGAGTGGGGGTTGAAGGATCTGTTGTTTTTGGTGAGAATAAAACGAATTAACCGAACCGTAACTGAAAAAAACCGAATCGAAATAAGCAAAAACCGGAATAACCTAAGGGACGGTCATTTATATTCTTGATAACCGATTGTTGTGGTTCAGTTGTGGTTATTCTTATTTTCATAACGGAAAATAACCGAACCAAATGTTTTAAACATTGATGAATCCATATGATGAAATGTTTTAAGTAGTGTTTAACTGTTTAACCATGGCCCAATCCAAATGTTTTTTTTGATGAAGTGTTTAAATGTTATAACCATAGCCCAACCTAATTAAATTTAAAACTCTAGCTACTTTATGTTTGTATGCATGCTTTCACAATAACATGTGTCTACACGTTTTACTTTTATTTTTAGAATTCAGTATACATGTGGTAGTAAAATATAATTGATAATTCTACAAGTTTTAACTGTGAGTATTTATTGTGTGCCCATTAATTTTGCATGCCCACACATTTAAAGCTAATTTTAGAAACAATGGAAACAACCACCAATAGCCGAACCCAAACTAGATTAGTCGCCAATAATAACTGATTAACCAAAACCGCTTAACCACAACCAAATGGTTATGATTTTTTGATAACCGAAATGTGGGGTTTCGGTTTCGGTTTTAGGCAATAACGGAACCGAACCATGCTCACCCCTAGTGTGGGTTGTAGGGTGGTAGTGGTTGTTGTTGGTGTAGGGCGACAATGGTGGTTCTGGTGGTTTGGGGAGTGGGGGTCGACGGATTTATTGTTGTTGGTGTGGGTTGTAGGGTCGTGATGATTGTGAGTTGTAGGGCGGCGGTGGTTGTTTGTTGGTGTAGGGCGGCGTCGTCAAGTGGCAATGTCTGAAAAACATATTAGGTACTTAAAGTTTGTTTTTAACCTTCATTTATGTATTAGTTATTTAAAGTTCGACAAAAAGATATGGCTGAAGGCATGATAGTGATTAATAATGAACGGTTGTATTGGTGCAGCTCAATGATTTAGAGAAGATAGGCCGTACATCCAAGTAGGGATGAAACCGGTACTGATATCGAATTTACCGAACCGGGTATATTTTTGGTACCGACTTTTGACATTTTTGATATCGGTTCAGTACCCAGTATATACCGGTTTTTACCCTTAAATACCGATACCGAACCATACCGTACCGGGTATATACGGTACCCGTACCGGTACTTACTTTTGAGGATTTTTTATTATGTCTCTTGCTCTCTCGACCGCTTTCTGAAAAAGCATGCCTTCCTCCAAGTACTAGTTTCCCGCGCCTACGTGAATCTTGCGCCCTTAGAGAATATTCAAATCTGGCAGACAGAACATAAACACATCCATTGGATCAAGGATTGTGATGTCTTCATTTTCGGTCGATTTGATCACCGCTTCACTAACAGCTTCACTAGATATTGGTTGGTCCTCCGAAGTGACTTCATATGTGGAGGAAGTAGGAGGTGGTGGAATGACTTGAACATCAGACTCAGATGATGGATCTTTGGCTTGAGGAGGAGATGACTGTGATTCAACAAACTTCGCGGCAACAATTTTCTTTATTGCTTCATCTTTTTCTTTCTGTTCGTCGATCCTGAGCATTATTTCCATCATTTTTTTCTTTCTGTCTCTTGCTCACTCGACCGTTCTCTGAAAAAGCATGCCTTCCTCCAAGTACTCGTTTCCGCGCCTACGTGAATCTTGCGCCCTTAGAGAATATTAAAATCTGGTAGACAGAACATAAACACATCCACTGGATCAAGGATTCCAATGTCTTCATTTTCGGTCGATCTGATCACCGCTTCACCAGTTTGACCGTCGTAAAACCGTTTCTTGAAGCTGGTGAGCATTACTTTGTATTCAGGAGAATCTTCACCATGGTGACCACCTTAGCTGGATTAATCACACATGTAACTCTGCCTTTACATGTCACTGGGTCTTTGGTAGTTTTTGAAATGCGTCTTCTCGGGCGTTGAGGCTTGAATACGGCGAAACCAAGCACACATTCTCTAAGAATAAGTCTTTCAAAGTCTCCACCAATGCTGCTATTAGTGGGATTTATCATATTGTGCTTGTTCAGCTCTCGAATATCCCCAGTAGGTAAGCTTTGCATATCATTTTCAGTACAGAAATGTTGGATCACCCCTCCTCTACGCTTCACAGTAAATAACCCGGTATAGTTGCAGTACTTCCAGTTTATGATTGGATCAGTGGCCTCGGTTTTCTCAATTGTAACGACTTGATAGAAGTCCGGCATCTTGGCTCTTTCTTTCTTAAACTACTCAGGGTGTTGAGGTGCAACCACATCTCCTCCATCTGTTTCATAAACAACTTCATCCTCTAAACCCCATTCGATAAATTTGGGAGGCATCTCAATTCTCTGAACTTCTTCCTCTTCACTTTCTACCTCAATGTTCACATCAACCGCTGATTCAAGTCGTTCCTTCTTCCTTTTAGCTATCTTAGCTTTTCGCTTTTCTTCCTCTTCTTTGAACTTGTCAAAGTGGCAGAGATCTTCATCGGTGTATTATGGTTTTTGATTAGTAGCAATGCACAGATCTTTGACCATTTTGTGCAACTTAAACATTCCTTAATGTTGAAACTTGATAATCTCAGTTTGCTTTGTCACCTAGATGTGTAACTCCTTGTTCTTCTTTCGCTGCTCCTTCAGTTTCTCTTTGACTACATTTGTATCATTGACCTGATTCTTCAACAAGCAAAATTCTTTGACTACATTGGTATCATTGACCTGATTCTTCAACAAGCAAAATTCTTTAGCTGGAAACGACCCGATTTCTCTAGATAGACGATCATACAGGTCTTGAAATGGATGGGGCCTGGCAGGAGCTCATTGAGGAGGTGCTTGAGCAGTTGGGGTTGGCTTGGGTGGAACATCTGTGGAAGAACCCTCTCCTGTTTTTCATTTCTTAGGTGCATGAGACTTGCTTGGAGTGGACTCCAAGGGATCAGTAAGCAACCCTTCAACAAATTAATCCAGTTGTTCTTGCTCCGTTGTTACAACGACCAGTGTCTCAAATTTTGTCATTTCTCTTCGTTTCATTCTTCATTCATGTTTCTCTGCTTCTCTAACAGCATGAATGGCCTGCATTCGTTCGATTTTCTCCCTCGTTGATCCAGCATGAATAATATCACCCATAATCCGCTCTGGGTTGAAGGAATCTTGTTTACTTTTCTTCTTCGAGGGTCCTTCTTCAACTACTTTATTCCCTTTCTCTTTTCGTTTTGCACCAGCGGTGTTTCTTCTTCAACTTCTACGTCTTGCTCTTCTACATCCTACTTTTCTTGTCTTTCTTGGGCTTGCCTCACACCCTCTCGATATTTGTTGTATGCTGCTAGAACAATGGGAAGCCTTTCTTCTCTGTAAATCTAGTTGTGTAGCACAACCTGTTCTTTTGTTTTTAGCTCTGTGATTTGTCTACCTTTAGGAAACAGGTGATCCAGTTGCAGCAAGAAACTTATAGGATGGCTTAGAGGAATAAATCGGTTTAGACTTTGGATTGTTTATTTACTTACTTTTCTTTGTAATTGTATGAACTTGTTTGGAATACTGAGGATGAAATTTTGAATTTAATAAATATGAAACATATTAGTAAACATCATGAGCTTTGGTGATAACCCAATTATGCCCCGACTCTTATTCCGCTGCGGGTCGGGGTGTGACAGATTGGTATCAGAGCCATGACTATAGGGATATAGGATAGGTTATTAGACCCTTAGAGCCTATACTATAGTTGATTAGAATTTTTAAATTGTTTGTGTGTTACATGCAAAATTCATGATGTTTATATGCTTTATGTTTACTGTACATTCAATGTTATGCAAGCATGTTCATAAGTACATATTATTATACAATGCCTATCATGAATCATATTCTCATAACATATCATATCCATGAGAGCACACACCACATTATTCCTATGAGTTTTACAACGATTTTTGTATTTTCAAATCACATCAAAGTGAGTTCTCATGACGGGCATGTAGTAACTGGAAGGGTACAAGTACCGGTAGTCGGAACGTCCTGTCTAGGCTTGGCATTCGTATAAATCTAAAATAAAGGACCAGTTTGCCTACCTGGGGACTAACGATGAGAGTACGAAGGACCTATTAGGCCAAAGCATGCTATACCAAACGTCGTGTGAGCTAACCCAACTTTGAGTTGTCATTGTGTCTACACCTGGACATCCTCCGACCATACATCTCGCAAACATATTTCATGGTTTTCATTCGGGTGATGCGAGTGTTAAACCGCCAATACCAATGTGAATCCTACCAAGCCAATAGTCATGGGGGCCCACATGACTATACAGGTGATGGTATGGGGGACATTGGAGGCCCAAACATGAGCAAACCCAAGACATCCTATGGATATAGTTGCATTATTAATGTTTATGTTATTTTTTTTAAGACGCATGACACCTAAAAAGACTCCATAAACTCACAATCTTCTTATGTATGTTCCTGTAGATGTCGGCTAGGCAACAACGTGGGGGTAGAAGGTCAGGAAGGTCAAACGAACGCTTGGCCACCCAAATCGCAAAACAAATGGCCGCGGTGCTTCCTGACATCGTAATTCAAGTCCAACAAGCTCTCGCCACAAATCCCCTCAATCCTCCCCATTAAGAAGACCAGAACATTGACAACCCTCCCTCCAAAAGTGCGCTTACAAATACTTCAAGTCTTGCGATCCCCCGAAATTTGAAGGGACCGAAGGTGTCACTGATCTCCTCCACTGATTTGAGGAAATGGAAAACACATTCCTCAATTGCAATTGTCCCGAGGATCGCAAGGTATGTTACGCAACCGGGAGACTATTTGGAGTAGCTCTTACCTGGTGGAATACAGAAAAAGGTAAGAGAGGAATCGAAGATGCAATGGCCTTAACATGGGAGGAGTTAAGGGAAATCATGACGAGACGTTTCTGTCCAAGAAGCGAGATCAAAAAGTTAGAGGATGAATTTCACTCGTTGAAGCAAAAGGAGGGAGATCATACTTCCTACAACAAACGGTTTTTAGAGTTGAACCAAATGGTCCCCAACTTGTTCACCCCAGTTTACCGCTTAGTCGAACACTATATTCGAGGCCTCCCCTCAAAAATTCAAGGCTCAGTTCTAAGCACTTCGCCTGCAACACTCGAAGCTGCTATGGAACTAGCTAACGAGCTTACCGAGAATCGTATTCGCAACGGCAAATTTAAGGACGAGAAAAAGAAAGACCCCGTTGAGGGCCAAACTTCAAACCATTCCACCTCCTCCTCAAAGTTTGCTAATAAGAGGAAACGAAACACCAGAAACTTTGCTGTCACACAAACAAATTTCCCTATCCCTGCTGCACCCATCACTCAAGTTGCCCCCTCATCTGCGCCGTATAAAAAGCCATACTCCGGCCCATACCCAAAATGCAACCGTTGCCAATACCATCACTTTCCTGATCATCCCTGCCAACATTGCACCGGCTGTGGGCGCGCAGGTCACACCATTCAAACCTGTCGCGTACTTCAGCGAACGAACTGCCATCAGCCCTCAACCCAAACCCACCATCAGATAGTGGGTCAAGCCCAACAACCTTTACTCCTACCACCGGCCCAACATGTAGCCCAATCCTACTACCAACCCAACTACCCCATGGTGCAACCTATGCGGGCTTGTTACAACTGTGGAGACCCGAACCACTTCAGGAACACCTGTCCACGCCTGGTGAATATCATCCGTGCCCAAGCTCAAGCTAATCTAGTAAACCAGGCTAACCAAGCTCCTCCACCTGCAAGAGGAAGAGCTTTCAACATCAACGCCAATCAAGCTAGGGCTGACAACAATGTGCTTAACGGTACGTTTCTCATCAATGGTAGTTATGCATCCATGTTATTTGATACTGGCGCGGATAAAAGTTTTGTGTCCTTAGAATTTAAACCCATCCTCAACCAAACTCGAGATAAACTTATGGAATCCATAACGGTAGAAGTTGCTGACGGAAAACCGGTCTCATTAAACTCTACTATACGCAATTGTACTCTCACCCTAAACGATCACGATTTTCCAGTTGACCTCATTCCTATGAAGTTGGGAAGTTTCGACATTATAATTGGTATGGACTGGCTCAGCCAACATCATGCTGAAGTTGTATGCCGCAAAAAGTTCATTCGCATTCCTCTTGCAAACGGTCAGACTCTGCGAATCTTTGGAGAAACCCCTTCGAAGGGACTCAAATTAATGTCCTGTCTTCAAGCCCGAAAATATCTCCGCAAGAATTATGTCGCATTCCTAACTCATGTCGTCAAAAAGGGAACCAAGGAGAAGAAACTCGAAGACATCCCAGTAGTAAAAGATTTTCCGCAAGTTTTTCCTGACGACATTTCAGGACTTCCTCCCGTGAGAGAAGTCGAATTCCGCATTGATCTTATACCTGAAGCTACACCAGTTGCAAAATCTCCTTATAGGTTAGCCCATCCGAAATGCAAGAGCTAGCCAGTCACCTGCAAGAGCTGACTGACAAAGGATTCATACGTCCTAGCTCATCGCCTTGGGGTGCACACTGTCCTTTTGTGAAGAAGAAAGATGGAACGTTTCGCATGTGTATCGACTACAGAGAACTCAACAAGTTAACGGTTAAGAACTGCTACCCATTACCTCGCATCGATGATCTTCTTGACCAACTTCAAGGCGCCAGCTGTTTTTCAAAAATCGACCTTCGTTCTGGTTATCATCAACTCAGAGTACATGAAGAAGACGTCCCAAAGACCGCCTTCCGAACTCGTTATGGTCATTATGAATTCATGGTCATGCCATTTGGTCTAACCAACGCTCCAGCTGTCTTCATGGATCTAATGAACAGAGTCTGCAAACCCTATCTCGATCGCTTTGTTATAGTCTTCAGCGACGACATCCTCATTTACTCAAAGTCTAAGTCTGATCATGAACGACACCTTCGACTCATCCTTACACTCTTAGGGAATGAAAAGCTCTACGGCAAATTCTCCAAATGCGAATTCTGGTTAAAAGAGGTACAATTCCTTGGACATGTCGTCAATGACAAGGGAATACAGGTCGACCCCTCAAAGATCAAAGCAGTACGGGAATGGCAAGCGCCACGTACACCAACCGAAGTAAGATCATTCCTTGGTTTGGCTGGTTATTATCGCTGTTTCATTGCAAATTTCTCCCGTATCGCTGTACCACTCACGGCTTTAACACATAAAGGAAAACCCTTCATATGGGGACCCAAACAAGAAGAAGCCTTCCAAACCCTTAAACAAAAACTCTGTGACACACCTATCCTCACACTTCCTGAAGGTTGTGATGACTTCGTGGTTTATTGCGACGCGTCAGGGCAAGGACTAGGCTGTGTTCTAATGCAAGAGGAAAGGTGATAGCTTATGCTTCTAGACAACTCAAAACTCATGAGAAGAACTACACCACCCACGACCTAGAACTTGGAGCCGTTGTGTTCGCTCTTAAGATATGGAGACATTACCTCTATGGTACCAAGTGTGAAATATACACTGACCACAAGAGCCTCCAACATATCTTCAACCAAAAGGAGTCAAACATGAGGCAACAGAGATGGGTCGAACTTCTTAATGACTACGACTTTGAAATTCGGTATCATCCTGGCAAGGCAAATGTGGTGGCCGATGCACTCAGTCGAAAGGGTTATGCGAACTCCATTCGTCTTCTATGTTCGCAAATCATAACAGACATCAAAGATCAAATCCGAGAAGCCCAACATGTCTCAGTAACGGAAAACGATGTACGCAAGGAGCTGTCTTGTGGAGCTGAACTTAAAATTGAAACTAAATCCGACGGTATTCTGTACTATCTAGATCGCATATGGATTCCCGATCACAATAACCTTCGTGATTTTCTTATGAATGAGGCGCACAAAACACGATACTCTATACACCCAGGAGCCGACAAAATGTATCAAGACTTCGATACACCTACTGGTGGCCTGGAATGAAAAAGGATATTGTTGTTTTTGTTTCCAAGTGCCTTACATGTTCCAAAGTAAAAGCTGAACATCAAAGACCCTCAGGACTTCTAGTCCAACCTGAAATACCTGTATGGAAGTGGGAAAACATAACCATGGACTTCATTACCGGGTTACCTCGCACCTCCAGTGGGTATGACACTATATGGGTAATCATTGATCGTCTTACAAAATCAGCCCACTTCATTCCGATTCGCAAGGACTTCAAGAATGAGAAGTTAGCTCGTATCTACATCAGCGAGATTGTAAGCCGTCATGGTGTACCGTTAAGTATTATTTCAGATCGTGATGGTCGTTTCACTTCACGAACATGGCAAGTCGTACAAGCCGCTTTGGGTACACGATTAGACCTCAGTACCGCTTATCATCCTCAAACTGATGGACAATCTGAACGCACCATTCAAACTCTTGAAGATATGCTTTGAACATGTGTCATAGACTTCAAGGGAAATTGGGACGCTCATCTACCATTAGTTGAATTTTCGTACAACAACAGCTATCATTCAAGTATCGGCATGGCACCTTTCGAAGCTTTATATGGTCGTAAGTGCCGATCCCCAGTATGTTGGCACGAAATTGGAGAAGCTCAAGTCACCGGTCCAGAATTGATTCAAGAACCACAGACAAGATCCATCAAATTCGAAACAATCTTCTAGCGGCACAAAGTCGTCAAAAGGTTATGCAGACAAACGACGAAAGCCTTTGGAGTTTAACATTGGTGATCATGTACTTTTAAAAGTATCACCGTGGAAAGGAGTAGTTCGTTTTGGCCAGAAGGGCAAGCTAGCACCATGCTACGTAGGACCTTTCAAGATACTCGAAAGAGTAGGACCTGTAGCATACAAGCTTGATCTATCAGAAGAACTCAACAGAATTCACCCCACATTCCACGTATCAAATTTAAAGAAGTGTCTCGCCGATGAAAACCTCCATATTCCCCTAGAAGATATTCAGATCGATGAATCTATGCACTTCATTGAAAGACCAGTAGAGATCATGGACTTCGGAGAAAAACGTTTAAGACGGAGTCGTATTCCATTGTTAGGGTACGCTGGGAGTCGAAACGAGGACCTGAGTTTACTTGGGAACATGAAGACTCAATGCGCGAAAAATACCCGCATCTTTTTCCTGTTACCACTACTACTTTCGGGACGAAATTTCTAAAAGTAGGGGATACTGTAACATCCGTCGAAAAATGGGTTTTCCAAACCCGCTTCGTTTATTAATCGAATAATCAGTTTCAAATTTTCGTTGCTCATTTAATGCTTATTTTAATTTTAAACAATACATAACTAATAAACATTTTAGAAAATGGAAATTAAAATTGTTAAAAAATAAGAATAAAGTAACTAAAATAAAAATGGGCTGCCGGGTTTCGAACCCGGGTCAGCCGGAAGACACAAGCATCAAACATTTAACCACTCCGCCACTTGCTGTCTTTGTGTAATCTAGAAAACAAATAATACTTAACTCTACCTGTGAAATCATCTGTTTGCGCCAAAACTGAAACCGTTCATCGGCTTTCAACTTTCTAGTCGATTGAGTGATCGCAATTACTGATAATAACCGATGAAACCATTACGACACACGTTCTTAATCAAATTCAGTCTTTATTGTTTCGATTCATATGAGTTTGGGAGTTAGAAACCGAAATCTTTTACTTCCTGATTTACTCTATCAATATCATCATCTCGCGACTCAAAAACACTCACAGAACCTCCAATTTCACTTTTGCTCTAATTTCTGATCGTCGGAATCGCTATCTGATATCACCGGACTTTCGACGGAAAACCGTGTCATTCATCAAAACGGTAAATTTCTCAATTCTTTCATCTTCTATCTGTTGTTAGATTTTTACTAACTCAAACCCTTCAATCAGAATCGGTCTCAGATGACGATACCGGATAATCTGCAATCGCCGAAAAACTTCTGAAAATTTCTAAATCACGCTGTGAATCGGTATGAGCATCTAAACTCTCTGTTTAGTCATTCAATTTCACAATTAGTTAATCAAAACTGTTAATTGTTTCGCTCAGACGGAGTTCATAAAACAGAGCCGACGACTTGGCCGGAATTCTGAGAAAATCATCTTTCCGGTACGTTCATTCCCAAAACCTTCCCTATCCATTTCATTTTAATCAATTATACGTCCGTCAATCAAATTAAACAACCAAAACCTTCCCTATCCATTTCATTTTAATCAATTATACGTCCGTCAATCGAATTAAACAAGAACAGTAGAGTGAACCGTTGTCTATGTTGTTTTAAAGAAGAAGATGAAACTTAGACTGTGTATATATTTAATATAAATCGGGTTATATCTCGGGTTAGACACACAGTCCAGCGGTGGACTGTGTGCATTTGAAACATAGAGATACCGAGTTCGAGTCCGTCCTTGTTCCGATTCGTCACAATATTCAGACTTTTTATAAAACCCAAATACGGAAACTTCCAGTTAGTATATAAGTGAAATAAAAACAAGTATTTTAACCAGGTTAGACACACAGTCCAGCGGTGGACTGTGTGCAACGTTAAACAACAGGTCCCGGGTTCGAGACCTGTTATACACACCGGTTCGATATAATTAAAATCATTTTTAAAATAAATGAATTTTGAATAAATTAAATAGTATATAAATATAATTAAAAACATAAATATTTCGGGATAGACACGTAGCTTAGTTGGTAGAGCTGCGTGCACGCGTACGGGAGGTCACAAGTTCGAACCTCACTCAGTGCAAACAAACACAAGACCGAACCGGTCAACAGTCATGGTCAATGGTCAACGGTCAACGGTCAACCCAAAAAGTCAACAATTTTTTTATATTTTTATTTATTTATTTAATTTAAAAATCAATTAAAAATAATTAAAAATAATATTTTTAAAGTAAGAAAATGATCTTAAACTCACAAAAATACATCAAAAAATCTTATTAAAATTGTTAATAAAATCCACTTATTTACCGTACCTTTTCGTTATTATTTAGGTTAGTTATTCCTCGTCGATCAACCCTCTAAACTCGTGCGCAATCAACATCATCAAACAAACGCACCCAATGTGAGTGAATCTCTACAAATTCCCCGTTTTAATCACGTTTTTGGGGTGTATCATGTGTAATATTATTTATTACATTTAAACACTTGTGCATCCATCATATCCATGATCAAATGTGTATTTAATATGTATCAACTGTTTGTGTGGTTAATGTTTAGATTAAATTTATCATTTTCAGTACATACATCATCATAGGCCGTCGTTCCCCATTACCTATGAGCGTGACCCGTTCCCCATTACCTATGAGCGTGGACGAGGCGTTGCCAACATACGATCGGCTCCGTTTGATTGAGCCTTGATCGCACATACAATCATCATAGGCCGTCTGTTCCCCATTACCTATGAGCGGAACCGTTCCCCATTACCTATGAGCGTGAACGTGACGTTGCCAACATTTACATTATCATTCATGTCATATATTCATGCAAGGTGGTTTGTTATTGTATGTTATCGTATGTTATTGTATGATTATTTACGTTTGCTCACATATGATTATTGCACAATTTTTCCATATTAAATACAACAAGAAATCAATTATAAATGTTTTCTAACAAGGTTCACTCGCCAACTTTTGTTGACCCAAAAACCCCCGTTTTTACACATGATACAGGTGATCCAGTTGCAGCAAGAAACTTATAGGATGGCTTAGAAGAATAAATCGGTTTAGACTTTGGATTGTTTATTTAGTTACTTTTCTTTGTAATTGTATGAACTTGTTTGGAATATTGAGGATGAAATTTTGAATTTAATAAATATGGAACACATTAGTAAACATCATGAGCTTTGGTGATAACCCAATTATGCCCCGACTCTTATTCCGCTGCGGGTCGGGGTGTGACACAGATTAAGCATTGCAGCAGACCACTCCAAGTTGAGACCGTCGTTGTGACACCCTGACCCGCAGCGGATATGGTAGTCGAGGCATGAATGGGTTTTCATCAAAGCTCACGACATTTACTATAACAAAGTTTCATAATTATTATTTCAATTTAAAAGGAAAATTCCAACAAACACGTAAAACATACAAGCACAAAAAATGTTCTAATCATCATTTATTATGGTTTTCACAATCCTATGTGTTCCTTGCTTCAACATGTCCACCTGTATCATGCGTAAAAAAATAGAGATTTGGGTCCACAAATGTTGGCAAGTGAATCCCGTTTAATCATTTGAAAGAAATAATTTTGTTGATTAATTAAATAAAAATGTGCATAACCAAGTATGAGCAAACGTATAATTAAACTATCCACAAACCACATAAACATCTAGCAATGTACTCATAAGCATGATAAATGATGTGATATGAGATCAAGGCTCAATCAAACGTAGCCGATCTGATTAGGCAACGCGATGCTCTACTCGTGTCCAACGAGGAACTGATAGGTCTAATTTGAATGCTTGACTCAAATGAGAAAATATATCCACATATAACAACAAACCAAATATTACATAAAACGTTAGATCATATAATGGTAGTAGCACAAATGTTTGATTAAACGATATAAATAAACGACCAATGATACACCCCATAACATGAATAAAAAGGGGAATTTGTAAGAATTCACTCATAGTTGGTGCGTTTCTTGAGTTGATAACGAATGCGCACGGTTAAAGATTCCAACCGACGAGATAACTAACCTAAATAATTACATAGTAATTCGGTAAATATATTTTATTCAATGCCTTTTATTAGGATTTTTAGACTATTTTTATGGTGTTTATTACAAATTTTATGCTTAAAAAGTCTTATTTTTATGTATATTTTTAGGGATTTTTAGAGTAAAAATAAGGAAAAGGTTATTAAAAAAATATACCCCTTTCTGGGGTTGAACCGGTGTTAAATATGCGATTTTTTGCAACGTGTGAGGATCGAACTCCGGACCTCTCGTTTACATGCACGCAGCTCTACCAACTGAGCTATGTGTCTAACCCAAAATAATCTGGATTTTTAATATATATATATATATATATATATATTATATATATACTAACTGGGTTAAACTATATTTTTTTTATTTTAAAAAGATTTGTATATTTGCAATGCCGGTTACAAAACCGGTTCAAACCAGCGTCCTCGTGATATGTTGCACACAGCCCTACCAATTGGGCTGTGTGACTAACCCGGAATATCTACGATTTATATTAGTTTTATACACTTACTATCAGTTAATATATGAAAGTATTAAAAAGTTTTGGTTTAATTCGGAAATTCGGCAGCGTGTTAAGACTCGAACCCGGGACCTATGCTTTAAATTTTCACACAGTCCACCACTGGACTGTGTGTCCTGGTATAAACATCAATTTTAATTATACTAATACCTATTCCAACTTCATCTTCTTCATGATTAAAAACCCAGAATCATACCCGTCTGTTTAATCCTTAAACTCTTTTGAACTTGATGATTAAATTACCCTAGTTATCAATAACACATAAAATAAAATGTTTAAAGGGATGGTTGTACTGAAATGAAAGTGACCTGACTTCTCCAGCGATACTTCCAACGACAACACAAGGTTCCGGCGAAGTAGAATTCGAAGACGGAGAGCTTTTTGAGAGGTTTTGGGAATGAGCGAGTTCAACAGAAAGGTTGTGAGTCGCTATTTATAAGGAAGAAGTGGTTAAAGTTGATTTCCGTTTTTGACCGTTTCGGTCAGAATTGTATCACAATGATTTTTATAACCGATTTGCGTCGTGATTGAGCTTTAATGTGCGATGAAATCAGTTTTAGCAGTTTAAATTTCTAGATTGAAACGGTGATTTGATGAAAATTTAGGAGTTACAGATGCTGCTTGGCGGATAGTTTTGAACTGATATAGCGCGCTAGTCTTGATATAAGATTCATTTAATTTAAGAATAAATCAGATGTGTGTGTGTAGTGGAGTGGTGTGCAGTGTGTGTTGGTTTAGTGGTGACCGGGTTCGAATCCCGTGGTCACCCTTTGTGTGATTTTTATTTTATTATTGTTTTTAGTTTATTTATTACCATTATTATTATTTTCATTTATCATTATTATTATTTTAACCCTATTATTTTATTTATTATTCAATGCAAACCATGTGACAAATCTTGTACGCTTAACATAAATACGTAACCAATCTTTATATCATATACTTGAATTATTAAACGGGGCGGATTTTTAGAACCCGTTTTACAATGAATGTTACAGTCATACCCTCCTTTTCTGTGAGCTAGGCTCATGCAGAATGTGTGCAGAATAGATCTCCAATTCTTCGTTAGACCGTTTCTTTTAATCTCGTTCTTTCCTTGAAAATCACCGACATAATTCATATCCCGGAATCCTTCAAGTACTTCTTCCTTGCTCAGTTTCATTGGGTCTTTTGAACTGTCTCCGAGGCTTATCACTTTTTAGATTCTTTCTTTAGTCATTCTCACTTCTTTGTTTAGAACTGTAGCTATGATTGTTTTGACTTTCTCGATGTTCTTCACTTTAGCTGTTCTCTAGAAATCTTATATCTGAATGTAGTAGATCTTTTGGTTTGCTTGAACTGCATAACTGATTTTGCTCCTTCACAGCCAATCCATTACGTCCTCAAAATCATCCTCTGGAGGAACTAGAGTAAGGCTGGTTATGCTTCCTCGTTATGTCCCATATTACCTACAAAGCCATTCTGAAACATGAAAACAAGCCAAGTGAGATCTGGATTCCGAAACGTACTATTTGTTAGTTAAGATATCTAAAAAACAAATAAAAAAAATAAATGTATAAATACGCAGTTAAAAACTCTGAATTGGGGTTAAATACGCTAATGTTAGAAATATCTACGCTGTTTAGACCAGTTAAAAATGTTGAGATATGTACGAGATGATTTAAAAACGTCGGGTTATTTACGCTGTGACAAGAGATCGATAGACAAATACGCTGCATTTAGGTCGCGTATTTAAGTCTCGTTTCGAGATTACAGTCAGTGTAGATATATATCTACACAGAATGACCGGCGTATTTGTCAAATACGCTGATTGCTCGAACTCGCGTTCGAGACTTAAATGTGGATATCCTGATTCTGCTAAGTACGCTATATTCAACTTAAATCCGTTGTATTCATCCTTTTCTTGATAAACCCTTCAAACGTTCAAAACCTGATCCGATCATTGTCTCTCTACATTCTAAACATGGTTTTTATGATACGATCGTCCGATAAACAACTCGTAAACACAACTACCATACCTTCTTGTATATCAAACAATAATAGAATTGGTTAGAAGGATTTGAAATGTGAGTTTGTTATGAACTGTTTGAAGATGAAGATGTTTTTGGATGACAGATAAAACTGTTCAAGGTTGAAATTTGAATATATATACATAAACATCTTCAAGCGTATTTATTATTCCAATGTATTTATTAATACGCTGGAAATTAAATACGCCACCCCTTAGAATTTGATAGGATTCTTCAAAACGAAGAAATCCCATCCAAATAGTGCAAAAACCGAAAATAAGTTTGAGAAAATTAAAATTTTGCAATTAGGACACCGAAATTCGTTTTCGAACCGAGGAACTTCCTTTTCACAATTTTCTTTTGTTTGAAACTCCGTGACATTCCTATAAAAGATCATATTGTCAACACTTGTCAGTTTGTTATTTTAAATATTGAATAACCTAGGTACAAGAAAAACTTTCAATATGTTTGTCCTCTTAAATCCATGCATCCTTCTTTCAACTTGCTTTTAGTGAGCGTTTTATCATGTTGTGGTAATATTGACAAAAATTTCAATGGCCCCCACTCAAGCTAGACATTTAGAATATTATGTCTGTGAGTCCCACGTCAAGACATACCCCCGCGATCAAGGTACGTACAAAGCTTCCTCATAACAGGTGAGTATATTGAATTCATTCGTTTTAAGAGATACAAGATCAGCGCATTAGTGAACAGGTATGTACGTTAGTACAGTTAAAGCGACCAATGCAGTCCTGACTACGGTTAGGCAGATACCTTAATGTGGTACGATTTCTTTTGATAGGCTCACTTGGATGAGCTTTTTCAATTTTAGGGTTTTTGGCCTCTTTGGCTCTTTTGAAAGGATATCATAATCGTGCTATCCTTGAATGATAAAACAATATAAAGACCCGAAATTTCAGATTTTGCCAATCTATCAACGCAAGATTTAAGACATTAAGCCCTATCCTGTGACATGTTACCCAAGACAACACAACATTATGGGTATCCATAATTCTTGTGTAAGCATTATCTTTTGTCACCTAATCGCAGTTTACTCGATGGTGTTGTTGAATCCACTGACACGGCCTTTGCTTGTCACCTCGATTCTCCTTTGTTTTTCTGTTTCAAAAATAGACAAATTGTTAGCAGTTTTCTATCATTTCTTTAACAACAGGTGTCAAATAGAATATCAAAGTATTTTCTGGATATCTTCCCCCCTAAAATTCTATTTTCGAATGCACATGCTTGAAAATGAAATTTTAATTTAAATAGAAAATCTTTTTATGGGCATTGTTTTAAGATACTCGTTTATTTAGGAAAGCAGTTTTTTTAAAGATAGAGTATGTACAACGGTTATCTCATCAAAGTTCATTTCCACTCAAGGAAATTGATCATTTCCAACTAGGTTAGTAACTGGTGAATCGAGTTTGTAAGCTGTGAAAATGTTGGCTTTCTGTGCGTAGTATCCACTGGCACCACTTGAATGTATGCTTTCTCGTACGCATCTCGATATGTTTAGTTCTCAAGTGATGGATTGGATTCTTTACAATTCCCAGACACGCCTCATTGTCGATGAAGATTGGGGTTTTCACGACGTTGATCCCGTAATCCAGCAACTGATTTTGTATCCATAAACTTGTGAACAGCAACTGTAGGTCCGCCGTGTATTCAGCTTGAGAAGTTGAGGTGGAAACTATTGTCTTGTTTTTGCTTTGCCACAATATGAGACGATTCCCTAAAATTGGCAACCTCCTGAGACTGATTTTCGATCAACTTTACAACCTGCATGGTCACTGTCAGAATAAGCAATTAAATCAAAATTACATCTTTAGGATACCAAAGAGCAAGCTTAGATGTTCCTTTCAGATAGCGAAAGATTCGCTTGACCGCAGTCTCGTGAGATTCTTTGGGATTCGTTGAAACGAGCGCAGATACAGACAACCCACATAATGTCAGGCCTACTTGCGGTTAGATACATCAATGAGCCTATCATCGAGCGATAGAAAGATTTGTTTGCTGTTTTCCTTGAAGATCAGGAGTTAGTTCAGTCTGAGCTGCAAATGGTGTGCTTGCAGTCGTTCATACTGTACTTTGCAATAATATCCCTGATGTGCTTTGTTTGATGAATGAGGATTATGTCTTCTCGCTGCTTCACTTCTAATCCAAGAAAAATGTGAGCTCGCCCATCATGCTCATTTCGAATTTTGCTTGCATAACCTTCTCGAACTCCTTGCACAGTGCTTCATCGTTTGATCCAAAATTTATGTCGTCTACATAAATCTGAACCAACAAAAGGATCGGAGAAACTTCCCATATCAACGAGTATATATCAACTAGAACCAATGAATATGACCATATCAAGGTTTTTTTTTCTTTCATAGAGACAATATAAAAAAGAAGCATGTCTTTGGAAATTTCATCACCATTTATGTGACATGCAATATAGGGTAGTGCAACCACCACATTTACGGTTTTAAAAAAAGAATAAAATACAATTTCGGTCCTTGTGCTTTAGAGGGGATCAACTTGATTCTCTATAATCAAAATTTCTTCTTCTGAGTCCCTGTTGTTTGAAATTTTCTACGATTTAAGTCATTCCATTAAGATGTCGTTAGTTTAACCGTTAGGTCAAGGGGTAATGATGTAATCTCATGGTATAAAAAAATTCTTCAAGTATTCAAGAAATTCAAGAATCAAAATCAAATTTCCAGAACTCAAGCCATATTCAAGAAATTCAAGAATCAAAATCAAATTTCCAGAAATTCAACCCAAATTCAAAAAAATTATCCAAATAATATCTTGTAAACCAAATTGTTGAAATCCACCTACAAGAAAACTCACGTTTATTATTTATTCTTTATCATTATCAGTTCATCTTCCAAACACCACAAGATTTCTAAATCCAGATCCATCTTCATCTTCTCCCCACTTAACACCCTCCACCATTCTCAATCGCACACCCACCATCACTACCAACCATCTTCATCGAATCCACCACCAACCACCGTTTCACCACCATATCTGATTCATCTCCCTCGCCGCATTGTAAACGACATCCCCTCTATGTTTTCAAATCTTCATCCATCTTTATTACCTTTTCTTCATTGTCTTCGTGCTCTGTTAAGATTTTGATTTGTCTTGGTGCACTTTGAGTAGGGGATAAATCTGTGAATCTGAGATGAACATGAACATGTATTGTTGAAGATGAACATGAAGATAGATGATGATGATGAACATAAACCGATGATGATGTTTACAAAAACCGACAAAAAACCTTCAAATTTCCAGACCAAGGAGGTCCATAAATCTCCTAAACAGTGATGAATTTCGAAATTATGTTCGATTGGTTTTGTTCGTCTCGAAAAGTTACACATTTTTCACCCAAGAACCGCTTGATATCGTTAAGAATTGAAGGGATATGGTGCCATGAAGTTTTAGAGTGTGTAAGACTTTTACGAAGAAGAGGCATCGACGTTTATGTTTCTTTGGCTGAAAAAGAGTAAATATTAATAATAATAATAATAAATAATAATAATATAATAATAATAATAATAATAATAATAATAAAAAAAAAAAAATTTAACCACAGGGACGCGAAGAAGGAAAAGTTATAAATCATAGGGACGTAGATGGAAGGATATAGGAGTAGATAGTTATTTTATTGATAGAAACCTATAAAGTTGGCTTCAGTGACTTAAAGTGGAGCACTTTTCAGATTACAGAGTACAGGGACTCATTGGTCAAAAAAATCATTTTAGGGATTCATCTTGACACCGCCCCTAGAACACATAGACGCAAATTGCTCGGTCTCGGAATGGGAGCATGTTCGGTGGCTCATGGCTGCGCTCTAGAAAACTAACCTGAAGAAGAGTAAAGATACGTGGAAATGGAAGAACACCAGTGGCGAAAGCTTTTCTTTAAAAGATCTTAGGCTAGAATTGCAAGCTTTGGAAACGAACCAGCAGGATATCATGAAGTTTAATTGGAATTCTTGACCCCCCTTAAGTGCAACTATCTTTTGTGGCGGGCCATTCTCGGGAAGGTTGCCTCTAAAGTTGGGTTGGCTCATCGTGGGGTTCCTTTCAGTAGTGTCACATGCGACAGGTGTGGATACAGTGACGAAACAGTGGACCATATTTTCGCTTCTTGTTTATTCGCAAGAACCATTTGGTGGCACTGTTTTGTTTGGGTTAGAGTGCCTATGCTTACTCAGTTTACTAACCTTAGTGAATTGATGGGGTATATTTAGAGTGATCCCGGGTCAGGCAGATGGAAGAGAATCGTGTACACGGTGGCAACCGCGACCGTATGGAGGATATGGCATGCTCGAAAGATAAAAGTTTTTGAAGGTCGGTTTTTGCAGATTAGAAGAACGTTTGAACTGATCAAAGAAGACGCGTTTTTGTGGTTATTTCATAGGTCCAATATCCCTTCCCTGCGTGGGACAAAGGGATAAATTTTGATGTTTTAGATCTTCTGTAATTTGTCTCGGTTTGTTTTGTCCTTTTGTCCTAGCTCCTTGCTAGGATCTTCATACTTACGTATATATAGCGTTTCGCCGTTAAAAAAAAAAGTTAACCCTTTCCAAGATAGACATTGATTTTCAGCACTCACCAATAGAGATGCGCAATTCGGTATCGGTACCATACCCATCAAATTCCAGTACCTATATTTCACGTTTTTTCAAGATTGGTACTTTCAGTTGGGGACGTTATTTAACCGACCTTTTACCTTTGAATACCATACCAAACACAACGGTACCCATTTAATTCTATTTGGGATCGGTGGGAGTGATAAATATTACTATCTACAAAATTAAATAATTAAAATATCGGTGGGAGTGATAAAAATATTACTATCTACAAAATTAAATAATTAAAATAAAAACCGTCAGATACGCCATTGGAAAAAAACCGTTTATCGACATTGTGGCGAGCGATTGGAAAAAAATAACCATAAAATAGGGAGGTCTGAAAATCAAGTGTTGGGAACCAGTGGACGTCAAACTGTAAAAAATGGTCACTTAATTGAGAGTGCAGGTTAATTGACATTTTGGGTGAGAAAAATGAGTAACTTCTCATTTTTATTCTATGTAGTTTAGGCACAATTGTCAATGACCTAAAAATGTTTTTTTCCGTATTTTTGTGTCACTGAGGTTGTAATTATATGACATTTTCTTTAAATCCATTAACTTCATCCATACAAAAAACTGAGTTAATCACACAGATTGTCTTTGTAATTTATTGAAGTTAATATTTTTGAGTATTAAGCTTATTTTTAACAGGTTGAGGTTATATGATTTTGATTTTGTAATATTTTTTAGTATTAAGATTAACTGCTATTTGTAACTCTTTGAGTATTAAGACTGACTGCTGTTATTTTTTCTGTTAAATCAATGTAAAATAACTTAATACCCTTTTATAATTAGATTGAACATTAACATGTTAAAAAACATTAGAACTCAAGTATATTACATTCAATAAATCATAACAATTGTCTGTGTAAATAATTCTAATAAAAATAATATAAACTTATTATATTTGTAAAAAACTTTAAAAATATGCGAAGTAAAATATTTAATAATTATATTCCTAAAACTAATATACATAGAATTACCAAATGTCTATTACGAGGGAAACTTTGTAGTAGGGATAATGTTTAATATTTTGATTAATTTTTTATATAACTAATTTCAATAAGAAACATGAGAAATATAAAACTTATGCACATCATCTCAAATATAATACACACACAATTTTTTTATCTTATATTATATTTAGACCTACAAATTTTTATTATAATTCTTTGTCTAGTTTAGTTTATAGTAAATTATACACACAAGCGTTTATAAATTATACACACAAGCGTTTCTACATTCAATCGCAAATTTGCATTTCACCTTTCATCCACCCGCCGTTCAAAAACGGGCATAGTTATTTCGTTTCAATTTCCTGATCCATCGATAACTGATTTTGTTACACAATTTACATGAATTCTTCTGATTGTTAACGTATACTTCTTAATTTGTTCAAATTACAATTTGTTTTGCTTAATTTTGTTGATTGGTTATGTAATTTGATCGTGTGTGTATATATATGGTAAACTGGAATGAAACTGGAATTAATAATTCAGGGTTAATGATTTTGAAGTGTGTTAACGGATAGTTTACGAAAATAAGAGTGGAATAGAAGATGATGATGATGTTTAGGCATTGTTTATAGAAAGAACACATGTAGTTTAGATGTATGTATTATTGTTTGAAATATAAATGGATACATATAGAGTATTATACAAATGGTCCTAGTATTTTATTTATTTTATATTGATTTAACAGAAAAATTATCAATTATTAGCTTTAATACTCAAAGATGTTATATAATAATATTAACTAAACTAAACAAAGAATAATAAAAATCTGTAGGACAGAATATAATAAAAAAATGCATGTATATTATATTTGAGATATTATGCATGAGTATTGTATTTATAATATTTCTTTTCGAAGTTGGTTATATCAAAATTAATAAAAAATAAAAAAACTAAGCGTTGTTCATACTACAATGTTTTCTCTCATAATAGACGTTTGGTAATTGTATATATATTAATTTCACAAAATAGGAATATAATATCAATATTTTTATGTAGCATATTATATTTTTTTACAAAAATAATAATAATAACTTTTTATATCTTTTATTGTTAATTACAATGATAGTCCTTGTGATTTAATGAAAATAACATATTTGAGTATCAATTCCTTTTTGTAACAGGTTCAAGTTTCCCTCTAATTATATAAGGGTATTTTAGTCATTTTACACTAATTTAAAAAAATTAACGGCAGTTTACTTTAATACTCATATGTGTTACAAAATCGAAATTACAGAATTTGAACCTATTAGGAAAAAAAATAATATTTAAAGGAGTTATTTTCAATAAACCATAAGGACTATGTGTACTAATGGGTGAATGAATTTGGGGTGTTTGAGAGATAATGAAATGGACAACATAATATCTGATTCTATTCCACTGACGAACCAATTATCTTTTTGTTTTTCATTCTCTCACAATGATTTCATTCAGGTTGACCTAAATATGTTTTTAGCTTGATTACCACGATCCGGATAAAGTATCTCATCTGAATGCTCTAAGTGAGTTTTCCACAAAAGTCATAAATTTGTGTACGGATTGTTAAATAAGTCGAGATAGAGTAATCAGTGATCAACTTAACGTGCTGATTGGGGTTATGAGTCGTAGAAAGAAACAACCACACAGGAAACGACTTTTTTTTATGAAAAGAGGGTCACCTTTGGTCGAATGAATCTCATTAAGCAAGACTAAATGGAGGGCATGACATAAATTCAGTTATGCTACAGAAAAAGTAGAATATTTTTAACTTTGAGACTTTTACTTTCAAAGAAACTATAACACAAAAATATTCCAAACTTGACACACTATTAACGATACATTGAACTTGTCAAATGTTTTCAATGTGCGTATTAACCGGTTGTGTGATGACGTTACACTGTGTATTTAGATATGATGACGTGCAACATTTTAATAAATAAAACTTGGGTAGGCTTTATTACTGTTTATTATGCTCCTTTACCATAAAATCACATTAAAACTTGTAATATTTACCCGTTGTAAAATCGTCATTATAAAATATTTTCTTTTGTTACAAAACAAATTCAAAAGTGTAAAAAAAATTACAGTTTCTTTTTTTCAAAAAAGAAAAAATTGCACCGTTGGTACTTGTGGTTTCTGTCAAATTTCAATGTCAGGTACTAATTGTTTTTTGTTGCAAATTTAGGTATTAACGTTCTAATTTGTCACAATGTTGAGCACTAAGGCTAAACCTTGTCAAAATGTTAAGTACTAAGGCCAAACCCTTTTAACTTTTTCTGTTAAGTTTTACTAAAATGACCAAAATGTGTTAAATAACTAAACTTGTAAAATCGAACAAAAAGAAAGCCCGCCTTTCGTGGGGTCTTCTCCGGAAAAGTCGTCGGATTCCGGCCATACCGGATCCGTAAAAATTGTCTGTTTAACTCGTTTTTTTTGTTAATGTTTATCTCCTCATAAACAAAACTAACAACTCGTTTGTGTCAAGTATAAACTGCAAATTGTACTTATATGTTAACCCATTTAATTCGGAAATTCCCATCATTATCTTCAAATTCAATATAAATATACGCCTCATGACTTTATGCGACCTCATTCTGACAAAATTTCACAAGCAATTTTGTCTCTACAACTGATCAGAGCCGTGTTGGCATACCAGAACTCCGGCAATGTACTTCTTGTACATAAGATCACAAACTGGTACGAATATAACATGCTCTTTATTCGTTTTATCATACAGAATCAAAACCTCATATTTATTTTAGCTTACAGAACTGTTATATTCCTAGATCAGAAATTTATTTTAGTTATTTTTAAAAATCTTAACTTGGTTATTATTTAGACTAAGTTAAAAAGTTTGTTTGACTATCATATTATTTATAAACTCAAAGTTTATAAATAATAAACTTCAAATCCATTAATTTTATAAAAAAATATAAATAAAACAAAAAACATTCCTTTAAATTATTTTTGCCAAATATAATTAATCAAAAAATTGACCTCTAGTTATTAAAGGACATTTTAGTCATTTTAGTAAACTTAATAAAAAAAGTTAACAAGGTTTGTTCTTAGTACTCAACATTGTGATAAGGTTTGGTCTTAATACTTAACATTGTGACAAATTAGAACGTTAATACCTGATTTTGCAACAAAAATCTATTAGTATCTAACATTGAAATTTGGCAGAAACCATAAGGACCAATGATGTAATTTTTTCTTTAAAAAATGTTTTATTTAATTTAGAAAAACATATTGTTAAAAGTTTTCATATATTGTTTCTAAAGACATTTCTCAAATAGTATTTTCATTGTGTTTTTTTTATTGGACATATTTACAAATAAATAATAACATTTTTCTTATAAACATAATAAAAAAGGTTTTGAATTTTCTTTTTGAAAAAAGTATATACTATATTTTTTTACCCGTCTAGTTTGTATTTTAAAAGTCTTACTTTTATATTTTTAATACTTTAAATTTGTTTATAAAATAATTAACATTTTTATTTAGTAAAAAAGGTAAAACTTTTTCTTTTAAAATATCGTTTACAGCCCTAGCACATATTAATCATTCAAACCATCTATGTAAGTGAATAAATAAACAATAGGTACTAAAACAATTCTATAAACTATAAATTAACAATTTATATAAGTTCAAATTTTATTAGTGTAAAGAGTATGTTATAAACAGGTTAAAACCAGTTTAAGAGTTCCGATCAAAGTGAATACTTTTCTAAAGCAAAACAAATGGATAGGGTTGATTCACAAATATTTTTTTCTTCTTTAATTACAAAATATATTTAACTGGTTGATTTCAAAACATTGTGTGGATTTTTGTGTATTATTGTTTATAGAGACTCAATGAGGATACTTAGGTGTGTTCAGAATTATTTTCAAGTTCGAAAAATTCGAAAATTTGCTTATCAAGAATTCGTTTCGATTTAAGAATTCGAATTCGATTCAATTCGAGCTAAGTAAATCGAATACAAATTTATAATTTCAAATTCGAATTTTAATCGAATACGAATTGGGTTTTTTTATTCGAATATGAATTCGAATCGAATTGGGTAGATTTTGATTGAATCGATCGAATTGGTAGATTTTGTTGAATTCGAATTCAATGGAAAATAAAAATCATTCGAAATTTTAATATTCTATTCGATGAACACCCGAAGGATACCCACTTCAAGTCATTCAAAAAAAACCTCTCAAAATATTTAAAATAATAATATATAAAATATTTAAAATACAACTAGATGAGGAAAAAATTATAGTATAGACATTTTAAAAAAATCAAAACTTTATTATTATTATTGTTTTATTATTATTATTATTATTATTATTATTATTATATGAAAAAACGTTATTGATAATTTGTAAAAATGTTCAATAAAAAAAGTATAATCAAAATACTATTTGAGAAAACAATTCTGATAACTTTTAAAAATATGCTTTTTAAATAAAACATAAAAAAATAAGCAAAATTTTTGAAAAAAAAACTTCTATAATATTTTTTACACTTTTGAATTTGTTTTGTAACAAAAGAATATTTTTTAAGAAATGATGACTTGTATAGAGGCAAATATGATAAGTTTAAACGTGATTTTATAAAAGAGGGTATAAATGTAATAAGAAGAGATATTATTATTACATACTATTATATTGTAATATAAGAACCTATAAAAAATTATTACATCGTGTATCTTAAAACTACTCACCATTTTTGTCATAGACAATTTAAAAGGTTTGTAAAAGTCCCTAATTTAATGCAATTCAAATTTGTAACATATAATTTTTTAAATAGTTTTCATGTTTTAAAACATAGATTTCGTTTTGAATCAATTTTTAAAGGAGCTTAATCATCAAACCCATTAGATAAAACATTCATCATCTTCAAACCTCACAAAAATACATATTGAAGAACAATAATATTTTATGGTTAGTCCCTATGATTTATATGAATAAACAATGTTAGGTACTAATAGTTTAAAGTAACACTCTGCGGTATCCACTTTCAATTTTGTAACAACTTAGGGTATTAAAAGTAACATATGTTAGTTTTTCAGTTAGGTATAAGAGCATTTAAGTAATTTTACATTTAAATCATTTTACACCGTGCTCTGCGGCGGGGCGACCCAATTTTTAATGGAACCGTAGATGCAATGGTAAAAATAACGTTAATGACAGAAATTTTTTGATATTGATTCGATTTATAAAGAACCGACACTTACTAAAAGAGAAACAAAAAAAAGTCATGAGACGACTTAAAAATTCCAAGATGTGTTTATATGGATTGAAACATTAAACACGAATATCAATTTCAGTGCTATGTTATTCTGTCAATACTAGACCGTTCGTTTTGTTAAATGTACAACACCAGGTTTGATTGAAACTTCAGAAAGAAAAAAAAAAAAAAAATAAAAGAAAGCTGAAAGACAAAAATGACTGTATCTAAAAAGTTATAATTAATAAATTATATATATATATATATATATATATATATATAATAATAAAAATAATAGGGCAATAATTATAGTTATAATAAGTTATATTAAAATACAACTTGAAATATCTGTAATTGCCCACTAGTTTTTAAAGGTTTTTAAATACAGCAACTAACTTTTCTCTATTTTACACCTTTAGTCCCTTAAAGTTATATCTCATTTTGGCTTTGATTTTCTTCCCATTTCCCACTCTTTTATTAGACCAGATCCCACGTTTCACTCTTTCAAATCTGTAGAATCGTGAGAAGACATGCTACCGCAGGCATCGACAACAATTGAACCAACCATCCTCGATCTGTAATTGCATGACAGATTGGTGATACCCTGAGATGCTAAACGGTGTTAATTATCGGCAGCGGCCTTAACCGACTTATCGTTCAAGTCATCCAACTCTTCATCGCTGGAGACCATCGTGATACCCCTGAGACGCTACCAAATGAGTCCTTTCTTCTCTTTTGTTTTGCTTTTATTTGTTTTTTCTTGATTTCCTGATATTGCTTCATATTCAAACGGAAATACCTATATGCCTTTACATGAATATATGCGGGGTTCTCCACTTCTCCCCAAAGTTTGATCAACTTTTAGAATTTCCTTAAACAAATAGTTCTTAGCTAAATTTTAGTTTAATGTTTTTAACTTAATACTTTTCATTATCTATGTATATTTGAGGGCCGTGGGGGAAAGGAAACGGGGATGGTGGTGGTGGGCGCATGAGCCGGTGACTGCGGCCAAAGCGTAGAGGCTTGGTGTTGGGGTTAAGGCTGATGTGGTACTGTTGGCTAGTAAGTTTGGAATCATTGGAGGTGGTATTGATGTTGTTGCTTATCTTTATGTGTTAGGCAACTTTTTTGTGTTAGTTATTGATAGAATAAAGTTTACTTTCAATTTAAAAAACTAGATATTAAATTACTAATACAAACCCAATTAAAAAGTTAACCAAAGTTTAGAAATTAAAAGTAATAAATAAATGACTTGTCTTCATCAATTGACGTAATAGATTAGCTAATCATGGCCTTTGTTTGATAAAAACTTTTACGATCAATCTTGGATCCTGATACTACTACACACTCTAAAAATAGATGATGGTGGTGTTATGATGGCCAAGGGATGGATTGCAATAGAACCAAGCACCTCTATTTATAGTTAGAAACAGAAGCTTTACACGGCCCCGTGCCTGGTGGGCACGAAACCCTGCCCCGTTCTCTCTGTCTTCATTTAATGAGCGATTTCAGTTCGTATGCTTGCACGGCCCCATGTGTCAACGGCACACGACCCCGTGGACATTTTACTTACTGTACTATCCAAGATTTGCATATCTAGGAGTTGACTACGACTCGTGTCCATGGGACATAGCCCCTGTCTCTTGTCTGCTTTTGTTTGTCTATTTATTTCTAGAATCTTAGTGGGGCACGACCCCATGCTTGTTTTCTGATTTGTTGTTTTTGGTCTTGGGGTGAAACTTGAAGGGTCGGTAAATGTATCAACTTCCCTTCTTTTGTATTTATCTGATTTTCCCGTTAATTTATTTATTTTGTACATTTAAGATTTTTTTAATGCTAAAAATCAAAAGTATACAAAGATAGCACTTTTTCAGCACTAGTACTAAAAAATGTTGATTTTATAGCTTGTTTGAAATAATTTATATGTTACATTTGGTACATTTATCAAATGCCCCCACACTTGAATCTATGCTGTGTACTCAAGTAAAACTCTTTAATATTGCTTACACACCCAAAAGGAATTGGTAGAGAATATGTTTTGGGTCTTGTTGTAGAGTGTCAGGCATTCAAGTTCTTTTTATTCTTGTTTTTATTTTATTTACAATCTATTCGACAAGATTTATTTAGAACTCTTTTTAACAAAAATAAATATTTTTAGGCATAACATGTGTTCTAAAATTTCATTAAGCTATATATAAATTCACGACACCTCACAAAGTGATCACTCAATACTCGGCCGAAAATTTATAAGTGAAACGCTTGGTACCGGTATGGAACTTACTCTACCATATGATTGACAAGTAATCGAAACTTCTCCTTTTTAACATAAATATTTGTAAATATTAAGAGGACTTTAAATGATAGGTGTTTGGTTAGGGGTAGAGAAGTTTTATTTGAAAAGTGGATAAAGGCGTAAAATGTCGATTTTCTTTTGAAAAAAAAATTATTTATGACTTAGTGACTAGTATAAACTAAAGCTTATAAACAATAAGTTTGTTTAGTTTATTTAAAGCAACTAGAGAAATATTCTTATATATTATATATATATATATATATATATATAGAATTAATATTTAGAAGATAACTAAGACCAATCACCAATGTAAGGTGCTAAATGATCTACAAACACACAGTCGGCTATCACATCATATTTATACAAATACACCAAAAATATTTATTTTCTCTCTAACCCTAAAACATTTTAGCAATATTTACATTTCCTGTCATCATCACTTTCTATATTTTATTTTTAGTACTCAAATCTTATTTATTGTTAATCAATTTTCCATTTCTTGCATTATAAAAATATAACTAAATTAGTTAAATATAGTTAGACATAATTACTACAGTTAAAAGTTAAACTTAAATAATCAAACTGAAAACAAAATATTGCATAAACTATATAGAATAAAGTTGGAGATAGCATGGTTAAAAATTATTATTTATATTTCTTTTAAAACAAATATTACCGATTGCATTGCTTTAGACTAAATTTTAAATTGAAAATATTACCTTGGCATTCTTATTTGGAAACAAATATTATCGTGGGATCATTTATCACAACTTATGTTTTTTTAATGATGTGTGCTCCACTATTTACGCTAACTTAAGCACTAGAGTGGTTTCAAGAGGATTTCTTCTTCCTATTCGGGTGCTTAGGGGGCTTGTTGAGGATGTACCGTTTTGCTGGCTTGGCATGCAAGTTTGAACAATACAAACCGTTAAAGTTTGGATTTACAGACATGTCACACGGCCCTATGCCTGGGAGGCACGGCCCGTGTTGCACCAACAGAGCTAATATAATTGCCCAAGAACCTTTATTTTAAGTTAAAACTTTTTGTTTTCTGACATTTTGAACGTTAATAACTTAAAATGATGTTATGAAATAGTATATTTGCAAAAACTTGGGCTAAAAATCATGCTCTAAACCCAACAATTGAAGTTTTGAGCTTTAAGCTTCAAGCTTCAATGGAAGGTTGTTGAAGGTTGAAGAAGAAGAATGACTAAAAGTGATAAAGACAAGAAGGTTTAAGGAAACCTTTTTAAGAACCCACATTTTCTGGTATGTGTGTGAGATCAGGAAGGATCTTAGTCTTTTAAGAATGGGTTCAAACATTCTTCTTATGGCTGACTTTATATAAAGTGACAGCATGTCGACACGGCCAGTGTCCAAGAAGGAAGCATAACCCCGTGTCGTCTGCAACGAGTCAGAGAATATTGTCCTTAGTGATAGACGGACCATGTCAAGGTAGACGCGGCCCGAGGTTATCTAACATGTCCTCATGTTTGGAGAATAGATGGGGAACGAATCCATGTGCGATGAGCACGACCCCATGTTTTTAGGGTTTTATGAAGTTTCGTCGGAATTTTTTATAAACCGTGTTTTATCGGGAGGTTCCTTATTGGTTGGGACATCACCGAAGTGTCGAATGTACCTTAGGTTCCGGCGAGAGATACGAAAACGCAAGAGGTTGTCGGAAAGGCAAAAACCTAAGCTAAAAGTAGGAGGACGAAACCATCCTTTATTTACCTTTTCCGGGCTCTTTTTAAAGAAGGTATAAGTCGCATTCTGGTCTAAACCGTTGGTGTGAAATTCACAAGCCGTTAAGGAGTCCTTCACTGCGAGGCCGATACAGGGACTACTATCGCTTTCGTTTTCACAAGGGGCTAGGGTACACTTGTTGGCTTTGGCATTGTCTATTTCTGAATGTCGCTCCATCAAATCTCCTTCGCTTTTGTTCCTTGATGAGTATCGTGCCTAATCATAGATTCTATTTCTTTGAGTTTTTGGAGAATCTTTTTTTCTATTTGACATAATTCTTCCGAGCTTATGTTTTTTATAGACAAGTTCTGATGGCATTCAGGTGGATCGTAGTTATTGTTTTTTTCTCCCGCCCATCTTAAGGTGATCGTCACAGGAAAATTAAGGGGTCTATTAGGTAGTGGGGAGTAAGATTTAGAATGGGACATTCTAAATCTTTATGAATTCCTTGACATAATTGATACCATTCACCATAACAATGGCGGAGGTAGAAATAATCATTAACATCCATATTTTGCTGGATGAGGTTTTAACCGCCGGGATTAAACGATAATATTTTTTAGAAGCTGCTTTATGGGCATGGTCCCGTGTGATTGTCACACGGCCCCGTGCTATAACTTCTGTCTGGCAAAGAAGACAGTTTTATGTTACTGGGGAATTGACACGACCTTGTGTGTGATCAGACACGACCCCGTGTTGTTCCTGCAGAAAGTAGAAAATTGAAGAAAAGAAGAAAAACCTAAAAAGGAAAATTAAAGGAGCATAAGAATGATTAGGCCGTCGATTTTAAACTTTCTTAAATCCTTTTGTTCCTACAACGGCACCAAAAACTTGACGTGAGCGAGGGTGTGTATATTTTTATGTACTTTTTACTCGTTTATCAAACTTTAAATTTATAAAACACGATCTAATATTGTCACTCTCTACAACACGCTGCTACGGCAAGTGCACCAATGTTGGCATGGTTTGGTAATGGTAAGATACCGAGGTTGTCCAAAGACACAAGAACTTTTAATACCGGAATATCGTCATGTCTAATCTTACTAAATTTGAGAAAAGATTTTTAATAAGTAAAATACAGAAGGAAAATAAAGTGACAAAGAAATAAATATACAAGATAGAATCACTTGTTTTCAACTCATCTTTTATGTATCCTTTGATGATTTCCACACTTTGGGTTTTTTAAGAGATTATCTTAGTTATAGTGGCATGCCCGTCTTTTGGAGGCAACGCTAGACTCGGCCATATTGGTCCGAGTCAGCAGGGATACAGTCCTGCAAGACCGGAATATTGAAAGATAACTAAGTAAGTTATTAATTCAATATGTGGCATGTCCCTCTTTTGGAGGCAACGCTACCCTCGGCCATATTGATCTAAGTCAGCAGGGATACAGTCTTGCAAGGCCGGTTTAAAGTTTTAATAGAAGTTTACTTATAAGGGGTTCGAGCCATTCTTACTTCCCTCGGTTTGATGATATCTGCCTCAAAAAAGTCCTAATAAGCTTGAATCAAGTCCTCGCATGATCTATACACGGAACGAGGCAAGTACTTTACCCAAATCACCCTTCTAACCCTATTCCCGGTAGTTAACGTGCTTTATATAGACCGTAAAGACACGATTAATGAATCAACAAAACATGAAGAGATGATTGAATACAGTTCACTTTCAATATAAAACACTAGATATTAAAGTCATTAATACAAATCCAATTAAAAAGTTAACCAAAGTTTGGAAATCAAAAGTAATGCATAAATGACTTGTCTTCACCAAGTGGCGTAAGAGATTAGCCAATCATGGCCTTTGTTTGACAAAAACTCTTACGATCAATATTGGATCCCGAGACTACTACACACTCTAAAGATTGATGATGGATGAATGTGGTGAATGATGGTGGTATTATGATGGTGGAGTGGTTGCAGGTGTGAGACATGTGGTTTGCCAATGGATGGATTGCAAGTGAACCACGCACCCCTTTTATAGTTTGAAACAGAAGCTTTACACGACCTCGTGCCCCCGTACCCCCTTCTTCTCTGTCTTCATTTAATAAGTCGTGTCAATCCGTATGCTTGCACGACCCCGTGTGTCAACAGTATGGCCCGGGGCCATTGTACCTGCTGTACTATCCAAAATTTGCATATCCGGGAGTTGACCATGGCCCGTGTCTCTTTTCTGGTTCTATTTGTCTTTTTCTTACTTGAATCTTGAGTGGGCACGACCCCATGCTTTGGTGGCACGACCTGTGCTTGTCTTCTGATTTGTTGGTTTTTGGTCTTGGGGTGAAGCTTTGATGGTCAGTATGATGTATCAACTTTTCTTCTTTTGTATTTATTCTGATTTTTGCCATTAATTTGTTCATTTTTTACATTTAAGCTCTTTTAATCTTGAAAATCAAAAGTACACAAAGAAACGTATTTTTTCCAACACTAGTACTAAAAATGGTTGATTTTATACCTTATTTGAAATAATTTATATGTTGCATTTGGTGCATATCAAACATACAAATAAATTTAAAAATCAGCAATACACATTTTTCATAGCATATTACAACTACATAATTAGCACCGTTATAAAACATCTTTTTGTAACTTTTTTAAATTTCGCTTTTATATAAAAAAAGTATAGCAATATGGTATTCATTTTAAAGATAAAAATACTTGATTTATGGTATAATTTTTTTTAAAACATTACCTGAGTATATAAAAGTTAATTTAGTTTCTTGAAAAACTTGGGGGAATTAGTATTCAATGGAAAATGACTAAATGATTAAAATACCCATAGATCTCATTAGAGCATTCATATCCTATCCACCATTTTCTACCTTATAATGACACTAAAACAATACATTTTCTCTCTTCTTCTAATTAAATATATATATATTTTATCCTTTATCATTAACTTTTCTCTCACCTCTACTCACAACCACTTTCAAAATATATTAAAAAGTTATAGAGGGTGAACAGTGTCCTGTCAAATATATAGATAAACAATAACATTTTCTCTCTTCTCCAATCACAACCACTAACACTTTTTATAATATAAAAACCCTCTCTCAGAATTTGATGGATAGGATGTGAATGCTCTTATATAATATAGTAATTGTTAATGATGATCTATAATCAATTTTTGCAATTGATTCAATTAATCAACAATCAAGATCTGTTCTCACTATTTTTAGATAACATGAGGTTTGTACCGATCTTGACTCCTATTATACTACTATGACGACTATCAATCAAAATACATCTTCACACCCGCTAAAATCAGAGTTGGGCTGATCTGACTTGTATCTTCATTACACAGCGAAGTATTTAATGCTAAGACTTCTAGAAAGTGAACGCCCCTAAGTACTCGAATCCCCATGGATTCTCCTATTCCAATCGTGCCATATTTTGAAATACGTAATCTGAGAAAGAAACATGCGAAAAATTAACATAAAGTTGGCGAGTTCATAGTTTGTTTGAAAAGATTTGAAATAAATCTTTTTTGATAACCAGTTCAAGTAATGTTGAGAAAACGTAATAAAACCATTTTCTTTGGCATGTATATTTAAAGCCTTGTGTTTATAAAAATTGTATAATCATCAATGTCCGCGTACGACAAAGACAACATGCCCGCATGAGCCTATAACTTACCCCGTGCTAGAGAGTGTCTCGCCAAACCGTTTACCCAAGACGGTAAACTAGCAGGCGGTTATAGTTCTCGATATGTAGCGAGGACATTCACGTACAGTTTTAAGAACCCTACGGCCTTATAGTTGAGCACATGACAACCTAGTCCTTGTGTTTGTATGTGGGATAACCCAGTCCTATTAGTTGTATGTAGAACAATCCAGTCCTATGTTTAGATGTAGGGCAACCCAATCACTATGTTTAGATATAGGACAACCCTTTCCGTAATTGTAGCTAGGACAATCCCGTCACTAGTCATGAAACTCATGTATGTTTTGAAAATACGCGTGTGTTTTATAAAACCCGTATGTATAGCATAAACATTTTATAAACCATTGAGTTAGTTGGAATTCGTTTGCAACATGGTTTAAAAATATGAATTTTCGTTCATCGAAATATTGTGTACTTTTGCAAAAGTTACATGTCTTTCCCCCCAAAACATTTATAAAAATGTAAAACTGTAAAGAGTGGGGCTTAGGAACTCACCTCGATATTCTTGTGCAAAGCTAGCTTAATATGATTCCATAATGTCGTTTCCAAAACGTAACTCGCTAGCATGCAATCTATAATATTCCTATCGAGGAATAACTTATAAGTTTCTAATAAAATGATGTACCAAACTACGTGTCACCGAGCTCTACTGAATCGTTAACCGAATGATCGCTGGAAGATGTTAACTTGTTGGAAACGAATAAGATATACTTTTTTAGTTTCCATTTGTAGTCGGTGATAAATACTAAGTCTTGGAAACGCTTAGTTTCCAAGAGGTTTAGTATTATATATATATATTATTTGTCATCCAATGTATCGTCGCTGGTGTAGTAATAAACAAGTTTTTGTACAAAAATAATGCACGTCGTAAACTTGTAATAAGTATTCGTACGGTTTCCAAAGTAGTCACCATGTACGTAGATAAACGTATGTAAATGTAATATATATATATACACATGTACATTTTTGCATATATACATAAACGTTGCATAGTCGCGACAATAATCTCACGTCTCGTGAACAATTATCAAAATAATTATACATAGTTGTACGCTTGTTATAATCGGCTTCGTTTGTTTGTTATAAAAATGAGTGGGTAGTAAGGTATGTGAAGATCGTACGGTGTTACGTCATATTCCGTTTAGTTGTTCGAAATAAATATAAATAATTATATTTATTTTATAAACTTTATCGAGTTGTTGACATCTGGAATAAATGAAAATAATTGTATTTGTCTTACATAATCGTCGAAAACTAGATTTTTGAAATAAATATAAATAATTATATTTATTTTTAAAATATATCGGCGTTCCGTTAAATAGTTACCAACTTGTTTTGCAAGTTATAAAGAGTCGTCAAAATAATATACAATTATATTTATTTTTATAAAATACTTGGGATCTCGATAGATTTCATTTTTATAACATAACACGTTTCGTATTAAGGATTTTTACGAAAAACGGAAGAGTTCCTCTGTTTTTTAAATAATACCGACAATACTAGTTGTCGTTTCAAAACTCAATAATCAATGTAACAACAACGTGTGTGTATATATATATATTATATATATATATATATATTATATATATATTTTTTCCATTGTATTCAAAACGTCAAATTTTGTCACGTATAAGTCTAACATATATATTATGTCATGTATTGGTTCGGCTTTTAACTAATATGTACATACTTATATTTACTACGTTACGTAGTAAGTCCAATTAGTTATAAATTTCTTGTATAAATTTTTTTTTCATAGTCAGGTCGCTTTAGAGCTCGGTTTTATGTTAAAATTAGAATTTTATAACCCATATAAAATTTATCGCATCGATAAATACTTACCAAGTCTCGTGTCAACTTGTTGACCGAGCTTGACCTAGTTAACCATAGTTGACAGCGTTGACCAAGTTGACCAGAGTTTGACCGAACAAAAACTGACATGTTGACTTCTTGACCCGAACCGTACCAAATCTGACCGAGTTGACCGGGGTTTGACCCAAGACCAAATCTGACCCCTTTGACCCGAGTAGATCCGAACCCGAACCGCGTGGCCCAAACCCGAACTGCCAACTGCCATCGCCGCTGGTCGCCTGCAGCTCTTGTTCCGCCCCGTAACACCACCGTCGACCACCCCAACACCCCACTACCGCCATCGCCAACCCTCTTCTTCGCCAGAGCCACCAAAACAGCCTAAAAACACCCAATATCCGTGTTTATAGTAAGCCGAAAAAATCAAGAAACACTGAACAAGTCGAAGGAACTAACCGTAGAGTCGCCGGAAATTAAAAGCTAGCAAAAAAAATTGCATAAACCGATCCAAGCATGCATCAAGCGAAAATCCCGAAAAGAGTTTGCCGGAATTTTCACCGGAGCTTCGCCGGAGTTGCTCCCGAGCCCAAACGACTCTGATTCTTCAAAATGGACACCACTATCATGACAGGAAGGTTCAATTTAGTTGGGGTAGGGTGTTGGTTCGAAAAAGAAGTTGCCGAAAACTCACCGCAGCCGTATCGTCGTCGCCGGCTCTGCCGGTTCAACGCCGCTCGCCACCGTTCCAGACGTCGCGGACTCTCGCCGCTGGAGTTGCTCCGCCGATCGGAGTTCTAGTGAGAAGAGAAAACAAGAGAGAGGAGGTGAGGAGTGAGAGAGTGGGGTTGTGAAAATGAGGGTGGAAGATTATAACTAGGTATTTATACCTAGGGTTTTAGGTGGGTCATAAACATTATTTCAAACCGAGCATCATAAAATGTTGTATAACATTATTTTAGGGTCATAAACATTTAAAATAGTGTCGGTATTCGATTTAATGGCATACATTCGTCGGTTTCGTTAAAACGCGTAAATTGCTTCGGTTGTCGTTTTTGTACGTTTTTTGATCCGTTTTCGACTGTGAATATTAGAATTTGATTACGAAGATAATATATATTATAATATTTTAGTTTTTAAGTAACACACGAGTTCGATTCTTTTGTTACGTTGTCGGTTCGTTCCTACAATCGCGTTTTTCATTCACGTATGCGTTTTGCGACGACGAAAGCATGATAACTTTGAAAACCAAATTTATGTGTATAAAATATACGTATAAAACTCGTATTTGTCGGCGTTGTTGGTATTTTGTCTGGTGTCAGTTCGTTACCGTTTAACGTTGGGCAGTTTTCCTACAAATCACCATTTGTGTACTGTAAAACCAGAATAGACATTTCTAGGCATAACAAAGGCCTAATTAAGTTAATTTTGTCTTAAAACAATACTTATCATTGTCTTAATGTTTTTATAACGTAATTATAATCCGTATATTACCGGCTGTCACAACATCCCACCTACGATTAACACCCACAAACACCGCCACCCTTAATGAGTTACACCACCACCACTCCAGATTCTCCAAATTATGGGCGTAAACGAACTAAGCTCAGCCGAGTCACTCGGGCTCAAGCTCTATCTCTAAAGCTTAGGCTCAACTTAAGATCGACTTATTCAATAAAAAACCAATCAGAATAAAAACAAAATCATATTATCACTATTATCAAAATACAACAATAGAATGAATTTTTGTGTTTAAATTTAATGTGTAACTTTTTTTTATTTACACATGTGTAAAAAGTATGTTAAGAATAATTTAGGGAGGAAAAATGACTTAATTAGAGATTAAATAGTTTTTAGTGTTGTATTTTAATAATAAAAATAATAATAATAATAATAATAATAATAAAATAATAAAGTATCGATAATGATGATAATAAATTAATTTTGACAAGTTCTTGCGATTTTCAAATACTTAAGGTACTTATTTGAACCTCATTGTGTGTGTATATATTACAAATTTGTATATATGGTGTATATATTATTTAGTTATTTTTATCCTGATTTTATTTATGTGTATCTACTATTATAAAAATATATATTTATATTTAATAAAAAAATATATAAATATAAGCTTCCTTTAGGTTCACGAGCAAGGTCGAGCATTTGTGGACCTACTCCCAAAGTGAGGGGCAGCCACCCTTCTTGAAAAAGAAATTAGTATTTTTACGCAAAAATCCTGATTGACCCCCTTTATAAGTTAGGTTAAGACCCCGATTGTCACACATGAAAAAAAAACCATAGGTCCGCCACTAAGGTCGACCTCGTTAAGGAAGCTCGGGCTCGCTTATCAAATAAGTTTATTTTTTTGGTATGAGTATTTTGATTTGAGTTTTTTGCGAGCCGAACTCAAGTAGTTTATGAGTGGCTTGGCTTTACACACCAACCTCAAATCAAACCTAACATTAAGTTTACGTTCTCCCAAAGCCAACTTCAAATCAAACCTAACTTCACATTTACGTTCTCCTAAAGTCAACATCGTGCAAATCCACATATAACCACCATCAATATACATCATTGTATCATTGTCACCCTTACAACAATCAAAGGTATAAAGTAAAAAAAACAAACATGAAAACCTAATGATCGTCAGAAATAAAACAAGAAAACCTAATCTTCATCACAAATAAACATGAAACCCTAATTAATCATCACAAATAAACACACTCATGAACATTGGGAACAGGGTTTTTACATGGAAAGGTGACGGTGCCCCTAGATGGTGACTAAGGGAAAGAACAAGATGGTTTTGAAACATGGAGAGTTCAAGATGAGGAGTGTTAGATATTACTTGGAATACATGTTAGGATATGAGTTTTAACTTGTATGCTTTAGTGTGTGAATAAATGACATGTTTGATGAATTGAATGAAGTATAGATGTAAATGGAAAATGAATTGCAATGGAAATAATTGAACACTCAAGAACGGAAAGTTTATCAAAATGTTTTAATTAATAATCCAAAGATTACAAATTACAGTAATGATTCTACAAAATCCCCCTTCAGCCTGATCACTCACGTGCACTATTCGTACAAAAGCAATATCACTAACAACCAGCCTTTGACCTAACCGCATTTTTGTATTCTCCATGACAAAATGATCTCTAACAGGTGAGATCTACTTATACAAAGTACAAACGTCTGTTGACAATCAGGTCTGACATCACCCTGATAGCGACATCTAACATTTCTAACAAAAAAGATTCCAAAGATGTTTAAACACCTGATGGAATTTAACATATGTTCTAGACTATCTAACATATGTTCTAAACATACACTGTTACATTAAAAGGACTGTTTTTTGAACCTCTGTTGGCTTATTCCAAACATCTATTCTGGCCTATCAGATGTTAAGTCTTCTATATTAGTGCTTTGTCTTCAACGGGGCTTTAGCCATTGAACAAACTTTTTCTTCTTCTCCGTCTTCTTCTTCTTCAATAGTGGTTTCATGCCTTTAACAATTCTTTGAAGTCTTCAAATAAATGTTCTATAGCATGCAAGAATCACTATATTTTGGAGGAGATACGTATCATAATTTGTTTATTTCTTGATTAAAGTAGCATGTTTTGTCTTTTCAAATCATTTGTTCTTTTGAAGGTCCAATCTCCCCCTAGAACAGATGATGCCAAAACTCAATCTTAATTGAATCAACTTTTATTCCTCATCAACTTCTCTCTTATTTGACCTTTGAATTGGAGTTCAAACTTCAAGAATGATAGTCTTCTAGTCCCTTTCAAGTTCAAGACCAGTAGGTCTTCTAGATCTTCATCCTTTAGGCAAAAGGCATATTCATGGAGATCTTTTTAAGTTCTCCATTAGCCTAACCAATCTCAATTCATGGCTTGTCTTATTAGACTTCCATTTTAGAATTTTGAGGCTAGATGGATTTCCATGCCAAAAGTTATTTGAGATAAGTTTGGATCAAGGCTTCGCCAAAAGTTCTTTCGAGATAAGTTTGGTGAAGGAAGCCTGCCTAGGATTTGACCAATAAGATCAGTAGGATTTGCATCTGGATGCCTATACATTAGTTCATTTCTGATCCCCTCCTTTCTCATATCACCTTGATATTTATTCATGTCTTCTTCTGAGATCCCTTTTTGCCTTTTAAGGTAGCTTCTTACAACTATAGTGTTCTTTGCTAGATGGAAGCTTTGAAGGATGAGCCAATGTTTTTATTGGAAGTCATCCTAATCGTACACTGGCTTTCTGAGGATTGAAGGATCTTTTTATCTTAGCACTTCCAACCTTTTGTAGTTTTTAGTGATTGTTGGTTCATCCCACTTAGCCATTGATCTCATTGTTCCAAGTTTAAATTAACCAATTCTTCCTTCATCATTCTTAACTGCAGGGCCCTTTTGTCATTAGGCCTTTTGCATGCTTTCAGTTTGGAGGAGTAGGTTTGAGCTCTAGATTTAGTTTCAACTTTTTTATCCTTAAGATTTCATCTAGTAAGGCTTCAATTGACCATCCTGAGAATTGAGTTTTGGCTTCTTTATATGGCTTGTTCTTCATGATATAATCCAGATAATCTTATCTTAATGTCCTTCTGTGATCAGAGTCATTAACAAGACCATGAGAAAGTTTGTTATTGACATACTTTGCATAATCTCCAAAATTAACTTTTTGAATTCTTCGATAAGATTTGTTGAGCCTCTTTGTCTTCCTTTCCTTTGCTCTTTTGTGTAACTATCCTTTGAGCATCCTTTAGCTTTAACTCCAAGTATTCTAATACATCAGAGGGCTTGGGAAAGTTTTGAAGAGATGGGAATGAGAGTTGGCTTGGGTCAATTATGGAGTAAAGAACTGTATTTCTTGTGATATGATTGCCAACTCCAATGGAGTGTGGTGGTGATGAGGGTGGTGGCGGTTGTGGTAGTTGGTGGTAATGATAATGGAAATGATGTGGAGATGGATGTTATGGTGGTAATGGTAAGGGGTTCAGTGTTAAATGGAAGTGATGATGTGTGTTGATTGGTGAGGCTTGGGAGTTTCTTCATCATCGTCTTGGATAATCAATTTTGTTCTTCTTCCCCTGGTATATGCTTTGTGTTGGTGGTGGTGGGATTTGTGTTGGTAGTTTTCTTTTCGTGATGAGAAGACCTGAAGGGGCCTTTTGGGAAATAAGTGTGACTAGTTCTAGGATTATTGTAAGAGTTGTTTGGATGTAACATCTATTTGCATTTTTGTAATGGCAACATATGTTTGACTTGAAGGAGTAGTGGTTTGTATTATGACAGTGGTTTGGATGGTTGTAACAGTGGTTGTGGAGATAGAGCTTTGGGAACATATGTTATAACAGTTCTTCTTACTTGTCTATAGGTTGTCTTCTTGCAGGAACCTCTGTTGAAGAACCCATGTTTTGTTCAAGTCTCTACCTTTCAGTTCTTTCTTGTACTGCATTTGTATTTTTAGCTTCCTTTGTATCTATCATTTTCTCCTTTTAAAGTGCATCCTCTTTAGCCTTTTTGGCTGCAAATGGGTCAGGCTTCTTTTGAGCTTTTTTAACTTGAGGATGAAGCTTTCTCATGCCTTCTGCACTCTCCCCCTTTTTGGCATCATCTTTTAGGTACCTGGGTTTTGAAGCAGTGCCTGTAGATTGAAGAAGGTAATCTTTAACGGCTTGATCCCTTCTTGTGTATCTTTATAGCTTGCATCAACCCAAATTCTGATCAACTCCATGTGTATCTTGTGGGTGGCATCAGCAGAGATTGCTTTTGAAGTCCCCATTCACTTAATCTTCTTCCATTTTTTAGGGACATAAATTCAGAAAAGCAAGTCATAAAGTCTTTTTTTTTTTAGAATTCTATGTTAATGTTATACTTTCTCTTTCATCACACTAGAAAAATATACGCCACAACAAATTATTTATCAGTAAATAAGAACAATAATAACACATTTCCAGCAAAATGAGATTGAACTTAATGATCCCTGAACCTACCTTATTATCTAGCAACTATTCTATTGAAAATGTCATGCCTCCATGTGATTTCGCAACAATAGAGTCACAACACTCAACCGATTATTTATTATTCATTTCCTACAATTACTCTACAAGCTACAATTTGTTCTCAAAGTACAAGAAAGCAAGGGACACTAAAATACTAAATACCTCTGCTAAAAGAAAATTTTTGGCCAGCCAAAGGGTGAGTACCCCTATAATTCCGTTCAGACTTCCATCATCACAAACTAACTACCAACAACAACTACTGTTCTTGGATGTTTGTATAGCTAACCAACTAACAACAAATTTATTGTCGAAAACAAGAAAAAAAAACTCTAATTCAGCATTGAGACATGAGCAAAAGATATGACGGTTTGCCGGTTATTACAACAATGCCTACATCCATCGGCTTAGTGGGACAAGTGATGATGTAAGTCCCACATGTTGAGGAGGAGAACGAAGCCTTCCTTATAAGGGGGTGGAAACCTTCTCTACCAAGATGCGTTTTGCTTGGGCGAGCAACTCTTCGGGTGAAAACAAAACCGCGAGTTCCTGGATGGGCAACCCATGGGGAGCAAAGCGAACAATATCTTGGCACAGTTTACTTGGGTTGTTATAGATGATGTTGCTTTCAAGATGTTTTAGCATATGGGGCATGGGAAATTTTCTGCAAGTGTTCGAAGTGGGACCAGTGCCAAACGAGGATGCAGTGGCAAAAAGGTTTAAAACATCCAAGTTGGGAGAATATTGTGTTGGTGGTTCGGATGCATGTTGCTACATTAATATTTATGTTGAACCTGAGTTCGAAGATGATGTACCAATTCAATAACCGCAACGGCCCATCAGGAGGGACAAAGCAAAAAATGCGTTATCGTCAAAAGATCAATCTCCTATCTCACTAAGAATCCAAATAGATTAGTTAGCATATGGGGCATGGGAAATTTTCTGCAAGTGTTCGAAGTGGGACCCAGTGCCAAACGAGGATGCAGTGGCAAAAAGGTTTAAAACATCCGAGTTGGGAGAATATTGTGTTGGTGGGTCGGATGCATGTTGCTACATTAATATTTATGTTGAACCTGAGTTCGAAGATGATGTACCAATTCAATAACCGCAACGGCCCATCAGGAGGGACAAAGCAAAAAATGGTTATCGTCAAAAGATCAATCTCCCTATCTCACTAAGAATCCAAAATAGATAGTTAATGAGTAAGTTATCCGCGCTTCATATAAATTACAAGCGGACTCTGTTGAAAAAAACAAGCCAAAAAGTGGCCGAGAGGGAAGAATATAAAATAATAACTACCAACGTCGACGATCTTCCACCTAGAGAATGAGAAATGGCGGCAAAGATGAAAGAAAAAAATGACAAAAAATGTGGTGTTTTGTTTGTTTTTAAATATGTTGATTTTTTTAGTTATGTAGTTTTTTTCCTTTAGTTATGTATAGTTTTTTCCTTTAATTATGTATTTTTTAAATTATTACTGAAAAGTTTTATTTTATGTATTAAATGTTTAGTAAATTTAATTTAAAATAAATTAATTGTTTAAAAAATGAATAAAAAGTGAGGGGAGGAGATGAGTTTAACATGGGTTTGGGTTGGAGGGGAAGATGTTATGCCTTAGATACAATCATACACGGATACCTGGTTTTTTTAATTTTATTTTCTCGTAAGAGAGTTATTAAAATATAAGATGTTAAAATATTTGACTATCTATTATGTATTAAGAATAACATATTTTCAAAAAAAAATCAAAATATATTAGAGTTCCTGTAACAAAGAAAATAATGAAGATTTATGAACTTGACAACTTTGATCTTATTTCACACCCGTTCATACATATTTCTAATAAATCAATTTTGAATTGACAAAAATTCAAGTCCATAAATATAACTTGAGTAGAGACCTTGAGAACTTCACATGAAAGTTCTTGAAAAAGATGAGTTGATAGCTACTTTTCATTTACGTGGAAGAATTGAATTGTCTTTAAGATGATCAAGAAAAACAAATTCTAAGGACTACTAATAAAAGTTAACAATTAATAAAAAAAAGTAAGTTATATGTTTATTAGTATGCAAATACATATGATTGTATAAATCATAAAATTGCCTTGTAACTGTTGTCCAGATTCATGAGTATCCTTTCCCTTGTACTCTTCATCTTCCTCTCTTTACAATGGAAAGCTTCAACATCACAATCATGGATCAAAGCCGGTTATTGGTACACCGGTAGCGTAAATCCGATTGCCAACATAAACTCGGCTCTTTTCACTCACCTCATATGCGCTTTCGCATACATCAACTCGTCAACCCACGAGCTGGTTTTAGTAGCATCAGATGAGCCATATATATCGTTGTTTGCATCCACCGTTAAAAAAAGCAACCCATCTGTTAAACCACTTCTGTCGATATGGACACAGAATGGAAACTTTGGGAACGATGGGAATTCATCCAACTTTTATTGATGACTGAAAGCCCTGCTTATCGAAAGAGTATCATCGAGTCTTCAATAAAAATGACTCGGATGTACGGTTTGAAGGGTTAGATCTTTATGTTGCAACTTTGCTAAGTACAAAGGGAAACATGAGCAGTTTAGGGATCTTATTTGACGAGTGGCGAGCTGCGATGGATCGAGAAAAACTGATCTTGACCATGAGAGGTCATTACTCGCCTGAACTCAACTTAGTGAGTTACCCGGTTGACTCGTGAGCAAAAATTTTGATTGGGTGCATGTTCGATCATTCGACTATCATACACCAATGACCGTGAATTTCACCGCAGCCCATACAGCCTTATATGATCCATCTAGCCGGGTGAATACGGATTATGGTATAAATGAATGGATCAAAAGAGGATTACCGGCTAGCAAGCTGGTGTTGTGTTTAGCATACCATGGCTATGCCTGGACCCTTGTGGACCCCAAAGATAATGGCATCGGTGCACCGGCTAAAGGTCTGGCTGTTACAAAAGATGGGTCGGTGAGCTATGACTATATCAGGGGTACATGAGAAGTTACAGAGTTAACTCAGTGTATAATTCAACATACGTGATAAATTATTGTACAATTGGTTCGTTTTGGATCGGGTTTGATGATGTGGAGGCTATCAGAAATAAAGTTGCTTATGCGAAAAGAGAAGGGGCTTCTTGGTTATAGCGTATGGCAGGTCCCTAATGATCACAACTGGGAACTCTCAAAAGCTGCTGGTAAGTACAAATTAGATAAGGCGATAAAACAGGTGGGTCGGGTATTGGGTCTAAAGAACGTATTTCGTATGGTCGATGGAGGTAGGTTGACTCGAAACACGTTTTCTCCCTAATCTTTTAAAACTTCTTTTGTAAGTAATATGAAGTGTTGAATATGATTACAAAAACCATAAAATTTGCAAGTTTTATAGTATATACAATGACATATTGACATTATAGGCAAACTTTATTGCGTATTTTGGGCAACTTTCCACATCATTATAATGACAAGTGAATGCACTTAAATGACAAACTTTGCAGCACAGGAAGATAACCACAGCGACCACAAGCCAGTATTGGCGATTACTTTGTGCACAATTGCTTCTTTATACTGCTACTAGGCTGCATAATCTGTTACCTGAGAAAAAGGGTCATTTCAAAAGGTAAACCTTTTATCTTCCAATTTTTCTTTCCCATTTCACCATCCCCAGAATGTAACATATATCATTGAATCTGACAAAATTTTGTTAAAAAGGTTATTAGATCAATCATTATCTTGTAAATTAGAGTAATTTGATATCAATAATACTTGTTGACTTCAATAGTCAAATGTGTAACAGAGGATAAATGTTGATTTACTTTAACAGTGAAACGGATGATGATTACGATGAAGACGATGATGAATAGAGGCAAATCATATCATCTAAACAGCAAGTAATTAGCTTTGCGGACATAAGAGAAGCTACAAATAGCTTTGCGGAAGAAAATAAGCTTGGCGAAGGGGGATATGGACCGGTTTACAAGGTACTTAATTCTTTTGTTTTAAGTACAAAATTATTCAGATTCAACAATCATTAATACGAAGGTCACAAAAGTAACATAAGTGTTATAAGTCGATAAAAAAAACGCTTTATGCTTGTTTGATGACACTGAAGGAAAGCATGAGGGCTAGTGATCGACAAACAAGGGTATATTGACAATCAACATATAGAGATGGAAATGTCAAGTGTTAATAGTCAATAAAAACAAAAAAAATATGCCATTTTCAGAGTGTGTTATACATATATGGTCATGGACTCATGGTCATAGAACATTATGACATATATGTATTTGTATTTGCGTATCCATTTTAAGCACCTTAATCCTAAACAATGCATATGCGAATAATAATACATATGTTAATAATACTAGATATGTGAATCTACATGTGATATGATGTCCGTATCACCTTAGTTTAAGTTACGTGAAAAAAGCTTAATACACGGCTATAAGTAGATACGCAAATCCGCGTCATCTATCTCATGGCTAGATGAGTGATGGGTCATGGATTCGGAAATATGTCTAGTTTCATGATATTCTCTAAACCTTATTGGTCATGGACTCATGGGTAAATCATGGTATTGATATTACTTTTCCATGGTTAGATCATCTTATTGTTTATTTTTTTTGGCTAAGATTCACATATAGCTTGTTGATCACTAGGGAAAATTATCAAATGGACAAGAAATAGCAGTTAAAAGACTTGCACGTGGTTCTAAACAAGGAATGGAGGAGTTCAAGAACGAGGTTACATTTGCAACAAAACTACAACATGTGAATCTAGTAAACTCTTGGGGTTCTGCACCGAAAGGGAAGAAAAGATGTTGATCTATGAATACATGCCAAATAAAAGCTTAGACTTCTACCTCTTTGGTGAGATATATTCTATATATGATATATCCGATACTAAATTGATTATATGAACCCATAACTTGGTTTACATCAACTTATTTCACTAATAAAATAAAAATTATTTGTGTAGATCCACGCAGAAGGTCGATGTTGAATTGGGGGAAATGGGTTGAAATTATTAAAGGGATAATCCAAGGACTTCTTTATCTCCAAGAATACTCGAGACTAACAATAGTTCACAAAGACTTGAAAGCAAGCAACATTTTACTTGATGCTGATATGAAGCCTAAAATATCAGATTTTGGTATAGCAAAAAGCTTTCAGAACAACGAATCTATAGCAAGTACTGACCGGATTGTTGGAACATAGTAAGTATGCTAAAAAATCTTTAATAATTATATATCGTGACTGTTTAGACGCTAAACTATTATCTTGGAGCAATGCAGCAGATATGTTCCACCGGAATATGTAAAAGAAGGTGTGTACTCTCGAAAATATGATGTTTATAGCTTGGGAGTTCTCCTTCTGCAGATTATAAGTGGGAAGAAGAACTATAATGTCTATGGGCCGCATCAAAACCTGAATCTCCTTGAATATGTAAGTTGCTCTTTCAATAACTAAAACGTATGTTTCATTACTAGAAATTAGACACGATGCATTAAGAACCTGGAAGAAAGAGAATAACAAAATAGTTATCCATAATACACCTAGAGCATCAGGTGCTTGTGACTATGTGATATATATGCATATGTATATCAGTTAATTATACTTAATAGTGTAAGTTATGTTATTTAAAATGATATACACAAAGATGTTTGACTTTTGTTGGTTGACCACGAATAATTGCAGGGGTATGTTCTGTGGAAAGAACGCAAAGGAATGGAGTTTATAGATCCTTCCCTGGATGACGAATCTTCAAAATTTAAATTAACAAGATGCATGCAGGTGGCACTGCTATGTGTTGAAGAAAAATGGGCACAAAGCCATCAATGTTAGAAGTTGCAGCCATGTTGAAGAATGAATATCAAAGTCTGCCTATGCCAAGAAGACCTGCTTTTTCGACAAATAAATATGATGAGGAAAAGAAAGACAAAACAAATGAAAATGTCTATTCTGTTGATATTTCAACCATAACCCAACTTTTACCTCGCTGAGTTTTAAAATGATAAAGCCGAATCACTAGCTTTTTATTCTCTGTGAGCTGCATTCGAGGCCCAACTCACGTTGTCCTGAAAAACATCTCATTTTACAAAGCAATTTCGGACAAATTCCAGTTTCCGAAAGGTGAGAAGGTCAACAGTTAACCGACCATTGGTTATGGTTGTAGTTAACACTTTTCAATTAACAAAACCATCGGTTAACGTTACCCACGTTTAATCAAACCTACGGTTAACCAAGTTTGCACAGCTAGGTTATCCCTACATTCGTAGGCCCGGATTTATATGTCATAACTTAAATAATTTTAAAATAGAAAAATAAAAAATACAAGACTTGTAACAGTAGGTATGAGTTATATAAGTATATATAAAAGCTCAATATCAAATATATATATTTAATGGGACATGATAGATCCTAATATAGGTGTTTATTGGTTTTCAGTTACCGCGCGTGTTAATTAGATTTTATATTATTTGAAAGAATGTCTAATAACCGACCCTCGTATTAGTTGGGTTTTGGCTATTGGATTGTCGAGTTAGATCGAATAGCGAGAAAGGATTGTTGCAGGTCTGATACTGTTTTAGTTCATTCTTCTTGTAAATGACACACGCAACGGACTATACTAGTGAGCCTTTAGACCTTTTTGCGTCTTTGCATACAATTAAATCAATTTAATAAAAAGTACACTATGTAATTTTATATAATTTTTATATAAATAAAACTAGAAGCCTACGTTCCATCATTTCTCCTCTTACAAAAATGGAGTTCTACACATTCCCATCTCATCATTTCAGCTCATATTCACGTATTTCATTGTTTCATTTGAAAATCTGATGTTAAAACTTACAAATCAAAGATTCCTTCAGTTGTGTGCTTTCTACCATTGTTGGAATAGTTTTCGCCTTCTTTGCATTACATGTATTCTTCCTTCCCGTTAATTTGATCGAGAGTGTCCGTTTATTGCGGTTTATCTTTGTTTTTTGACAAAATTGCAGGAAACAACCTTTATATTATACCTAAATTGCACTTCATACCTTTCATTATGAAATCCGCAAAACCCAATATTTATGCTCATGTTTTGCTACAGAGTATAACCTTTAACACAAACAGCGTTTGTTTTCTTGGTTAAATGCCCTCACATGCAATGCATGTGAGGGTATTAGTGTCATTTCAGTTATCATTTTAATGATTTTTATTTAAACCACAAAGGAAATAGAATGTATTGTCTTCATCCCTGATAAACGAAAAATCTGCCTCAAATGCTAAACTTGATCACTTTCGTATCGCTCGTTCAAGTTGTTAATAAATAATAATAAACGCCACTTCTAGAACACTTCCCTTTGTAAAACTCACCCTCATACACATCTCGATTATTGTATACCTTCACCAAGAAACCTAAATTCGATTTCTCCTCAAATCTGGTCTTTGACCGAATTGACCAAACAACTGATGGGTGTGTTTTTGAGTTTGACCTCATCTACTGACTTATAAAGCTTCAGATTTGGGAAATCCTAGCAACAAACAACCTTATTGAAGGGATATTGGCACCATGAAAATTATTAATATCAGAAGAAGATAACACAACACCCATAAAGAAACAACAAAGAGAATGTATAGATAAAAAGGTCGATAACTCAAAGAAAAGTAGGTACAATTCGTTCGCCGGCCATTTTTCTTCTCTTTGCAGGTACACATCGTGCTAGTTCCGACTTCGCAGGTTCATATCCAACGGGTTTTATCAGGAAACCTATTTGACAGTTCATCTTCTTCGGATACGAATCAGGCCTGGTTCAACCTCTACCACCTTCTCCTTCTTCTGCTGGTACGAATCAGACCTGGTTCTCTCAACTTGTATTGAAAAAGAATGTATTGATTGTTGTGTTTTACAAAGAATTACAAAGGCCTATTTATACAAAAACAATGACCTATATACGGAAACATATTGAATGGTTGGTGCTGGGAAACAGGCTAGCGAATAGCTAGCAAATCTTTGATTGGGAAATGATGACCAGATCTGATCCTATAATTTTTGCCTTTGACAATCCTTTCGTTTTAACACTCCCCCTCAAGTTGAGTAGTGGGATCTCCGATACTTAACTTGTTTAGACATTTGCTGAATATTCTTTCGGTAACCGTCTTCATTAGGATATCTGCTAATTGATCTTTAGACTGCACAAAAGGTAGTTCAAGTATCCCTAATTCTAGCTTCTCTTTAATGAAGTGTCTATCTACTTCTACATGCTTTGTACGATCATGCTGAACCGGATTTTCTGAGATTTGAATAGCTCTTTGTTGTCACACATGATTTTACTTGGTTCTGTCGGAGGAAAACCAACTTAGTTAGAAGCTTCCGTATCCAAGCATTACTGTTACGCTCGTGATATCCCTCGAAATTCGGCTTCTGCACTGGATAGAGCAACCACCTTTTGCTTCTTGCTTCTCCAAGTGACCAAATTTCCCCTGACTAAGGTGAAGTACCCTGATGTTGATCTTCGATCCCCTTTATCTCCGGCCCAATATGCATCAGTGTACCCTTCAATTTTCAGATGCCCGTTTGATTTAAAGAGGACTCCGTGGCCAATTGTTCCTTTGAGATATCTCATGATTCTACATACTGCTTCCATGTGTGTTGTTTGAGGCGGTGCATAAACTAGCTAACAACACTTACTGCATAGGCTATGTCAGGTCGTGTGTGTGACAAATATATCAGCTTCCCTACTAGCTGTTGATACCTTTCTTTTTCGACTAGTTTTGCTCCTTCCTCCATTTGAAGTTTATGATTCACCATCATTGGTGTATCTGCTGATTTGCAATCGATCATTCCTGTTTCAGCTAACATATCTAGGATGTATTTTTTCTTGAAAATAAAGATTCCTTGTTTGGACCTTAGTACTTCAATTCCAAGAAAATACTTAAGTCTTCCTAAGTATTTCATTTCGAATTCTTGGAACAAACATTCCTTTAATTTTGCCATCTCTTCCTTGTCATTCCCCGTAATGATCATATCATCAACATATACAATTAGACATGTTACAACTCTTCCTCTTTGTTTGAAGAACAATGTAACATTCCTGTAAAACGGGTTTCAAAACCTGCTCCTTTTGAAAATCAAGTGTTTATTATAAATTCGTTTATTTAAGTGTGTTACTTAATTATATTATTTATGGTTAATAAATAAAATTTATAACTAAATAATAATAAATAAATTAATAAATTAATTAAACCTTAAGATAATAAAAATAAAAGAATAAAATGAACAAAAGGGTAGCCGGGATTCGAACCCGGATCTCCCACCAAGCTCACACACCAAAACACCGCTGGACCACAAACACTTGTTGTGTAGGTTTAGCAACAAATAAAATTTAAATAAAACCTGCGAGGTCACCTGCAAAAAACAAAACTCTAACGCCGAGACTGATTAAAAATAATCACCATCAACGGTTTTTTCAGCAATTGATCGAGTATAACCGATGTAAACATCACTTATAACCGAAATCCAACCTTAATTTAATTCAAAAACTGACCGAAATCAATGATTGTCTAAAACCAAAAAATGATTGAAATATAACCGAAATCGGTGATTACCTATAAATATTGCTGCATCCCACCTCACTTTCACTCGTTCATTCTCTCAAGCATTACCCTGTGTGCAATTTTGTTGCTTCTGAATCCTCACCGGAATCGTTTTGTCGCCGGAATCTCGTCGAGAAGACAATGCGCAAGTGTCTGGTATAATCCTGTTCAATCTTTCTTTTAATACATTTCAATCATCTATACAGGAACTAAAGCCAGTGTTCTAAATTAAACACAGTCGGAACTTGTTTCCGGGTTTTAGATTAATGAAGAAGATGAAGTTTATATATGTATAAGTATAATTAATCTAGCTATTATCGGGTTAGAAAACACAGTCCAGTGGTGGACTGTGTGCAAAACAATACACACGTCCCGGGTTCGAGACTTAACCAACACCAGATTTTCTTAAATAAAATTCTTTTTCTAAAAACTTAATTAAATCAATGTTCAGTAAGTCTATAAGTATAATATAATTTCAATAATTAATGTGTTAGACACCCAGCCTAGTTGGTAGGGCTGGGTGCAAAACGTAACAACGGGCGCGGGTTCGAGGCATGTACTGAGCAGTGGTTCAATAGTTTAAAATCTTTTTAAAATTAAATAATTTCTATAATAACCTAACTAGTGTATAAGAATAATAAAATCATAGATTATTTCGGGTTAGATACGTAGCTCAGTTGGTAGAGCTGTGTGCAGGTATACGGGAGGTCACGAGTTCGAACCTCACACGCTGCCAATAGTTTACAAGGTCACACCGGTCAAACCCACCCTGAAAAAAGGGTATTTTTTATATTTAAATTCTTTATTATTTTCATTAAAAATTAATTAATATACTTAAAAATAAGGCTTTTAAAGTTTAAAAATAGCATTAATACCACAAAAATAAATCAAAAAATCTAATAAAAAGCACTAATTGAAATTGTTAAAAATTAAAAAAAATTAATTATTTATCGAATTATTACGTTATTATTTAGGTTAGTTTCTCTCGTGGTTAAATCCTAAATTCGTGCGCGTTCGTCATTAATCCAAGGAAACGCACCACTGTGAGTGAATCCTTACCAATTCCTCTTTTTATTCACGTTTTGAGTGTATCATGTGTCGTTACATATTTTATTTAATGAAATACTTGTGCTAACACCATTATGTGATCTATTGTGTATATTTTTTTGTTGTTGTTGTTATATGTGGTTACATTATGTCATTCAGTGCAATCATTCATACAAGGTCCATCAGTTCCTCGTTGGATACGAGTTGAGCATCACGTTCCTCATTAGATCAGCTCCGTTTGATTGAGCCTTGATCTCACAGTTCATCATTTATCATGCATGTGTACATTCTTGACATTATGTGGTTTGTGGTTTGTTTATATATACATATGCTCATATATGGTTGTTGCAGATTTTTTTATTTAAATTAATCAATGAAATTGAATTGTTCAAATGTTTAATTTAGATTCACTCGCCAACTTTTGTTGATCCAAACTCTTGTTTTACACATGATATAGGTGGACAGGCTGAGGAGAGGAACACTTAGGATTGGCCTTAGAAGATGAATAAAATACATCGTGTTTAGAACAATATTTCTTGTGTTTGTATGTTTCTTTGTGTTTGGATATTTCCTTTATATTTCAATTAATAAATATGAAACTTAATTATAGTAAATGTCATGAGTTTTGATGAAAACCCAATCATGCCCCGACTTCTATTTCCGCTGCGGATCAGGGTGTGACAAACAAGGTGTGGTCTGAGTTACTCTGTTTGAATCCAAATCCTTTCATTGCGAGTGTAAATCTGCCAAACCACGATCGAGGATATTGCTTTAGACCATAAAGAGACTTTTTTAACCGACATACTTCACCTGTCTTGAAATATGTTGCAAGACCAGGAGGAGGTTCCATGTAAACTTCTTCTATTAATTCTCCATGCAAAAAAGCGTTCTTTACGTCAAATTGATGAAGTGGCCAATTTTCGTTTGTAGCTATTGAGAAGAGGACTCTGATAGTGTCGATTTTGGCCACTGGTGAGAAGGTTTCCAAGTAGTCGATTCCGTATATTTGAGTATATCCTTTAGCTACCAGTCGGGCTTTGTACCTCTCAATGGTTCCATCTGACTTATGCTTCACTGTAAAAACCCAACGACATCCCATGGGTTTCTTTCCTGGTGGAAGAGTACACCTTTCCCATGTATCATTTTTATCAGGTCCTCCATCTCTGTTTTCATTGCTTTTTTCCAGTTCTCAGATTCTAAGGCTTGTTTTACATTGGTTGGAGTACGTTCAGAATATAGTGCGGAAACAAACGCCTTGGCTTCATGAGACAGGCTCCCCCTGGCTATGTTGGCTACCGGATAATTTGAGTTTCGAGATTCCTTCTCTGGGGAATATCGCTTAGGAGGAACTCCCCTATTTGTCCTTGGTGGCAACACATATCATTCTGATGTTTCCCTTGGTTCAGCGTGCTCTGTTGTTGCCACTGGTTCTATGTGCTCACCATTACTATGATTAAGGGAAGTAGGAGAACTTTGTTTAGCGCGCTCTTGTTCTGTGTGCTCATATTGATAATGATTAGGGGAAACATCATAATTTTCAAGAATCTCATTATTACTTAGCTCGGGCATCAGATTGGAAGGATTTTCTTCAGTGACACTGGGCTCAGCTGGTTGTGTGATTGTGTTAGGTGGTGATTCTCCTTTAGTATTGTGATCTTCTCTGGTTATGACTTCCTCAGATCGAGTCAGCTAACCCAGTGTGTCTATGTGTTCGTTCTCCCCCTGACCAATGGGTTGGGTGTTATAGAAGTATTCTTTTTAAGAAAGTCAAGGTTCATAGTAGTGTGTGTGTGACGTGTTTTTGGGTTATAACAACGATAACCTTTCTGATTAACTCCGTAACCTACAAACACACATTTCTCGACACACGGGTCAAGTTTTGTTCGATTGGTTTTGGGTATGTGAACAAAAGCTGAGCAGCCAAAGATTCGTGGTTCAAGAGTAAGATGAGGAGGGATCTCGGTAAATTTTTCTAGGGTTTGTATGGGGTTTTTTAGTTCAAGAATTTTTGTAGGGAGTTGATTGATGAGATATATAGAAGAAGCAACGACTTGGGGCCAAAAAGATCTAGGGACTTTGGATTCGATTAGGAAGGCCCGATTCATCTCAAGAATTATTCGTTTTTTTGCTCGGCCACCCCATTTTGTTCAGGAGTATGTGGACAAGGTGTTTGGTGAATTATCCCTTTGGTTTGGCAAAACTGTTTCATGGATGCATTAACGAAATCCCCCCATTGTCGGACCGAAGAATTTGAATTTCCTTTTGGAATTGAGTGTGAATCATAGTATGGAATAGTAAATTTTCAAAAACTTCAGACTTGTGTTTCAAGAAATAAACCCACGTTATACGGGTACAATCATCGATAAATAACACGAAATAACGAAAGCCTTGTCCCCCTGTAATAGGAGACGAACCCCATACATCAGAGTGATATAGTGAGAAAGACACATTAACTCTTGTATTATTTAGTTTGAAAGTTTGTCGATGGCTTTTAGCAAGTAAACAAGTTTCACAATTTATCTTTTCACGAGAAGGAAAAAGTTTAGGAAATAAAAGATGTAGATAACCAGAGGATGGATGTCCGAGACGCCTATGCCATAACCATTCTTACCGGTTTGTAGTCCCATGAGCAAGCATCACAGTACCTTGTTGAGCCACCTCATCCACATAGTACAACCCTAACGCTCAGTGCCACGTCCAATAATCATCCCCGTCCTGATATCCTGTAAGATACAAAAGGTGGAATGCATTAGCACTATGCAATTCAGTTCTTTTGTCACATTGACTGATTGATAGTAATTTATGTGACAATGAGGGTACATAAAGGCAATTTGATAGTTTTAATGTTGGTGAGATTTCGATGGTTCCTCCTCCTTTTACATCACTTATCTCCCAATTGGCATTCTGAATGTGTGTCTTTTTTGGTTTAGAATGAGACACAATGTCAGAAAAATCAAATGTCATGGTGTCAGTAGCACTACAGTCGAAAATCCAGGGTTTTTGTTTTTTGCTACAACTTTGGGTTGTATTTGCTTTTGCAATAACATCAGGGTCTAATAATTTTAAATACTCATGAGAGAAGTATTGAGGTTTAGGAATAGAAGGGTCTGGATGTAACTTCCAAGACCCTTTACCTGTTCCCTCATCTCCATCGTTCATTCTTGCCCTAGCTGATGCCACTCCACCAAATTCAGCGAAACCATCGGCTCCGTCGCTAGTAGTGGCATTATTGTTGCCCACGACGGCGGTTGCTTGACCCCCGTCTTTTCTGGTTATTTTATTGCGCTTTTTGTGTCCATCGTTCCACCATTCAGGGTAGCCAACGATCCGGAAGCATTGTTCTTTGGTGTGTTTATTCATTCCACAGTGGCTACATTTGAGATGAGATTTGTCCGACTGGGATGATGATTTCGGAGAAAAATCTGACTGGCGCTGCCCTTTGGAAAAAGCCCTGCCCCTTCGGCGTCGCCTGATCCGGTGGCCGCTAGTCCAGCCGCCACACCTTGTTCTGATGATTGCACACCGGTGACAGTTCCGAGAATACTCTGGGGGCTGTTTCCTTCCGGACTGCAACGTATGCAGCTTCAGTTGTCGGTAACGGGTCCCACCTTAGTATCTCTCGTTTGATTGAGTCATGTTGTCGATCAATCACATTGAGAAATTGGAACAATTTTTGCTCTGATCTAATCTTGTTATAAGTAGCAATAACCACCGAAGAGGTCATGGGATTCGGGTCCTTGCGTTCAATCTCCCCCAGATCCTCTGCATCACAATCCAAAACTCTTCAAGAGGTAACTCATTTTGTTTGATTCCATTCGCTTTAACGTGCAAATCGAACGTTTCTAGTTTATCCTTCTGGCTACTGTAAGTTACCACTAGTGCATCCCACAGCGATTTGGCTGTGGGAAACTCAGTCAGGTTACTTGCAATGGCTGGTTCGATATTCTGAATTAACCAAGAAAACACTATAAGGTCGTCTTGTTCCCACCGCTCATACCCGTCATCCATCGGGTCTGGTGGTGCTGGATTTCCTAATAAATGACCCAATAATGCCTTTGATTTTCCTCCAATGGCCACTCGAATCATTCGAGCCCATAATGCGTAATTCTGGCTATTGAGTTTGAGACTAATTTTCAAACTATCTGAAAGGTTTTGTTTGGTATTTTGGTTTTGGGAATTGAAACCATTGTTGATGAGGTTGGCTATTTGGGTTGTGAGATCATCATTGTTGGTTTGGTTGACAGAACTATTGTCATCAGACATATTTGTTTGGTTTTGGGTATTGAAAGTTGGCTGGAAGGGTTATGAGAAATCAAGATAGATGATGAGCAAATGATTTGGTCCTGGAACCGCTCATTGCTCTATACCAACTCAACTTGTATTAAAAAAGAATGTATGGATTGTTGTGTATTACAAAGAATTACAAAGGCCTATTTATACAAAAACAATGACCTATATACGGAAACATATTGAATGGTTGGTGCTGGGAAACAGGCTGGCGAATAGCTAGCAAATCTTTGATTGGGAAATGATGGGCAAATCTTTGATTGGGAAATGATGACCAGATCTGATCCTATAATTTTTGCCTTTGACAATCCTTTCCGTTTAATAGGTTCGACCTCTATGACCTCTCGAGCTTCCATCCGGGCAAGTTTTGGTGCCAACTTTTACGGGTCTGCCAAGTTTCAGTCGATCCCTAGGCGACGACTTCCATGTGAAGTATCAATATTTTCTGGTGTCCCGAACAACCAGGTGCCTTCGATCTTATTAATGTATAAAAAGCGCCTTAATATAAAACAAAATATTTCACTCGAAATTTATATATATTTTTTATCATCTATCAAACAATATTCTAATATCATACAGTGTGTGTATTTTATTATTTATCAAACAATCTTCTAATAATACAGTGTGTGGTATTGGGTACATTTGTGTGTGATTGGGTATATCAAACAATATTCTATGTAACAACTTACCGTGCTACATATTAACTTATTAAAAGAAAAGGTGCCTTGATAAAACAACTATTTTATTCGAAAAATTGCAACCATAGACGATACAAGTCATGATAATTTCTTGAGATATTGTCCAAGAAAGAGGGGTGTAGGTAAGAGGAAAGATAGAGGGTATACTTTGCCTTTGGCTTCTTGGTATGTAGGTACCTTAAACAGTAAGTTGTTGGAGTTAGTGGATGTGCTTAAAAGGCGTAAGGTTCATATAGCATGCCTTCAGGAGACTAGATGGAGGGGGCATAGAGGGGACAAATGCAATGGGTATAAGTTGTTGTATTCGGGGTATGATGGGGTAAAAAATGGGGTTGGTTTTCTAGTAACTAAGGAACTACATAATAATGTGGCGGAAGGGATTAGACACAGTGATAGGATTATGGTGTTAAGGTTAATACTAGGTGGGGAAGTAGTGGCATTGGTTTGCGCTTACGCGCCACAAATTGGACTTGGGATTCAAGAGAGGATAGAGTTTTGGGAAAGTTTAGACGCAGTAGTGAGGGTCATACCTAGGGAGGAGAGAATTTTTATAGGAGGGGATTTTAATGACCACATTGGTAAGGATATTGATGACTATCAAGCGGTTCACGGGGGTTTTGATTTTGGTGATAGGAATGAGCCTGGTACTGATCTTTTAGATTTTGCGGTTGCCCATGACCTGGGTATTTTAAACTCCTTCTTTAGGAAAAGGGATTTACATTTGATTAATTTTAGTAGCGGGAGACGTAACACGCAAATCGACTATCTCTTGATGAGGAGAGAAGATCGACGGTGGTGGAGAGACTGCAAAGTTATACCAGGAGAGACAACAGTGGCTCAACACCATTTACTGGTGTCTGATATAGTCCTGAAAGTAAAGTTGAATCAGGGGGAGCAGAGATTTCAACCTAGGATCCGATGGGGAAATTTGAAAGGTGACAAGATCACAGTGTTTCAGGACAAGATTATCCTAATGACATCACCTTCATTAGATGGGTACATAAACCAAATTTGGGAGGCTATGGTGACTACCATGACTCATGTGGCGAAGGATATTCTAGGGGTCACTACTAGAAGGAAAAGTGAGCATAAGGAGACCTAGTGGTGGTGTGAGGATGTGTAGACCAAAATAAAGGAAAAGCATCAGAGTCTTAGGGATCTTATGAGGTGTACAAACGAGGATGATCAAGTGAGATTGAGGGAGTTATATAAAAAGGCCAGGCGAGAGGCGAAAAAGAAGGTAACGGAGGCAAAGAATGCAGCTTTTAAGCAGATGTATGAGGGCCTTGAAACAAAGGAAGGGGAGCATGATATGTATAACATTGCCAAAGCAGGAGAGCGTAGAAGACACGATCTAGGATTAGGGAAGTGTATAAAGGGAGAGGATGGACGTGTTTTAGTCATTGAGAATGACATTATGTTGGGATGGCAAACCTATTTCTATGATATTTTCAACGGCGAGAGGGCTTGCATACAACAAAGTGAAAATCGTACTTCCGATAGGCGACACCAGAATAACTGCTATTATCGGGGTATTACACAACGAGAGGTAAGGAGATCACTTTGGAATATGGGGAAGGAAGGCAGTTGGTCTGGACAACATACCGATCGAGGTATGGAAGTGTTTAAGGGATGAAGGAGTGCAATGGCTAACTACTTTGTTTAACCTTATCTTTAAATATGGAATAATGCCAAACCAACGGAGGAGTAGTGTCGCAGTGCCTATATATAAGATGCTCAATGTTGTGGCAATTACAGAGGGATTAAGTTGTTAAGCCATACTATAAATTATGGGAGAGGGTTATCGAGGTTATAATTAGAAGAGAAACTCAGGTCACAGTAAACCAATTTAGTTTCATGCCAGGGCGGTCAACTACGAAAGCAATACACTTGGTGTTCATTGATGGAAAAGTATAGGGAGAAGAAGCGTGCTCTACATAAGGTGTTTATTGACCTAGAGAAGGCATACGATAGTGTGCCATGTAAATTGATTTGGGATAGTTTGGAGGGTAGAGGGGTTCCTAGGAAGTATGTAGACATAATTAGGGATATGTATTGTAGGGCTGAAACTAATGTTCGTGCGCCAGTAGGAGGTAGGACTCCACCAAGGGTCTGCGTGGAGTCCGTTTCTTTTTGCAGTCGTCTTGGGTGAGTTGTCCAAGTCAATTCAACATGCAGTTCCGTGGTGCATGCTTTTTGCAGATGATATTGTTTAGTTGTAGAGACTAAACAGGGCCTGAATGCGAGCTTAGAAAAGTGGATAGCAGCGTTAGAGGGCAATGGCCTAAAGATTAGTCGCTCTAAGAATGAGTATCTTTATTGTGATTTCAGTGGGGTAGGCGATGACGATGAAACTCAGGTTACCATTGAGGGTCAAGTGGTTCACCAGGCAACTAAGTTCAAGTATTTAGGATCTTTTGTACAAAGGGATGGGGAGATAAATAGTGACATAGCTCACCGCATACAGATTGGCTGGTGTAGGTGGAGAGCGGCCACAGGGATATTGTGCGAAAAAAGTTTCCCAACTAAGCTAAAAGGGAAATTTTATAGGGGTGGCAGTTAGACTTGCTATTCTTTATGGGACAGAATGTTGGGCCATCAAGAAGATACATGCACGCAAGATGGAGGTAGCAGAGATGAGGATGTTCAGGTGGATGTGTGGGCACACGAGATTAGACCAAATTAGAAATGATGTTTTTAGAGAGAGGCTAGGAGTGACTAGTATTTCGGATAAGATAAAAGAATGGAGATTGAGATGGTTGGGCATGTGAAGAGGAGGCAGGTCACATCACCAGTTAGAGCAGTGGAAATCCTCACTGTGGATGGGAGGACGAGTAGAGGTAGACCCAAATTGACTTGGGATGAGCGAATTAGACATGATTAGAGTTGCGCCTATCTGAGAACATGGTCCAAGATAGGAGCTCGTGGAGGTGTATGATTAAGGTTAAGGACTTTTAGGGAAGAGTATAGTAGTGCTCTAGTTGGGTCTTTGGGGTTTAGAGTATCTTACACTTTAGGGAAACTATGCTTGCGACTGCTTGCGTATATGTGTTTTCTTTATTCTACATATGTCTATGTTGCATAATGGTACTCTTTGATCATTGCTTGTGTTATATGGGTCATTCCTACATATGTTCTTTTAGTATTGTCTGCTTGTCCTCAAGCCAGGGATCTCTCTGGAAGCAGCCTCTCTATTCCTAGGAATAGAGGTAACGTTTGCCTACATCCCACCCTCCCTAGACCCTACTAATAGTTTTACTATGTGTGGGATTTACTGGGTATGATTGATTGATTGATTGCTTTAGTATCTAAAAGGGCTTCTGAATATGAACATCAAATTAACGATTTTGGTTGCGAATTTTGTGATGATTATTATGGTTACGGTGATGGTAATGGTGGGTCGATGTTTTTTTCAGTTTAGGACTCATAACAACCGAACCTTATCTCCGATCTACCCCTCTCTACGAGATCTCCCCCCCCCCCCCCCTCTCTCTCTTTCTCTCTCTTCACCTTCGATCTCTTATATTTCTCTCTCTTCATATCCGATCTCATCTCTGTTCCCGTTTTCGTCACCGGTGATACAACCACCATAATCACTAGTAACCTCCGGCCAGTCTGCCTCTCACCGCCTTCTGACTCTCTCTCTCTCTACGTTTTATCTCTCATAAGATCTCTCTCTAGTTTTTCTCTCTCTCTAGGTAAATTTGTACAGGGAAAACAGAGAGAGGTAGATGGTTTTGTAGAATGTTTGTTGGTGGTTCGATGATAAAGATAAAGATGATAAATACGAATTCAATATGAATTTGAAAAGACCAAGAAGCCCTCACATGAGGGCAATTAACCAAGAAAACAAATATCGTTTGCATTAAATGTAATACTTTATAGCAAAATATGAACATAAAGGTTGGGTTTTGTTGATTCCATAGTGAAATGGATGAAGTGCAGTTTAGGTATAACATAAAGGTTGATTTCTACAATTTGTCTTGTTTTTTTATTCTGGTTTTCGTGTATTGGAATCCGAAATTTATGGGTTTTCTTGCTAATTCCTAATTTCATGCGTTCTTGTTTGCCAAGTTCTCAAATTAGGGTTAAAATGCTAATGTGGGCTAGCCCACCTTCTAGAGCCATATGTCTTTTAGAGGAGATGAATCACTTTAAAACCGATTGAACCTTTTGATTAGAGATGTGTTTGAGAAATCGAACTAAATTGTAGCCTAAGTGAAAATCGAACATCAAGCTAGTTTAGGTGGAACCGGTTTGAAACCAATTGAACCTGTTGGTTTGAGATCTGTATGGAACCCCCTTTGTTGAACTAGTAAAAAATCGTAACTTTTCACTTGAAAATCGTTTTGGTATCAAAATGATCATTTTCACTTAGAAACTTGTTTAGAACCGAAACCGGTTATTGCAAAAACCAGTTTTGACTTTTGTTAATCGGAATCGATTTGGACCAGTTTTAACTTTTGTTAATAGAAAACGATTTGGAGAAAGAAAACGATGTGTGCAACCGGGTCATTATCTAATGTGTATCAGAGGTGCACAACCGGTTAGTTTTATTAACCGGTTCAGTTAAAAGATAATATGATTTTTTTACTTTAACCAGTTATTACTTTAACCAATTATTTTTATAACTGGACCGGTTAATTACTTTAACCGCTTCAGTTAGTTAACCGATTATTTTCGGTTAAGAGCATTCACAATCAAATCTCTAACTCCATCTCTAGAATTACAATAAAAACTCTACCTTTTAATTCTCTTTTTCAATTAAATAATATTTTTTTATACTTTTATCATTACCTTTTCTCTGCTTCACTCACAACCATTTTTCATAAATATTAAAAAATTACATAGATGAACAATATCTCCTTCAAATTTACTGATTAACAATAATTTTTTCTCTCTCTTCCACTCAAATAATTTACAATCACTCTAGAAAATATAGAGGTTACACTCACATTAATTTAGAGAATCCATTGTGAATGCTCTAATAACCGTTTTTTTTTTTGCTTTTAAAATTTTTCCGTTGTTTTTCGGTTAACTGGTCTGCCGGTTAAAATATCGGTTTCTATACTGAATATCAATAACCGGTTACTAATCGATGGTTAAAAATAACCAATAACCGGTTATTATTCGATCAGTTATTAACCGGTTACGGTTTCAATTAATAACCGGTTATAATTAATTAACCCGTTATTTTATGCACCTCTAGTATTAATATTTCATGTAGTGGGCTTAGGCATCATCTAATTAGGCCCACTAACTTATAAGCAAATTGGGTTTAAATCTTATTAACCCATCCGATTAAAACCAACCCTAATTATATAAAATCACACCAAATCTGTTGTGTCGTTTTACCATTTTGCCGTCTGAGCACCAAAGAAAAAGAAGACTCCACCATGGTAATCTTTATCCCTCATTTTCTACGAATTACAAACCCTAATTCTTCCTCTTCAATTCTTAAATTTCCATACACGATTCGAGAATTATACAATTGCTGATTCAATCCTGTCTGTCATTGCATTTTTCTTGCGAATGATAAACCCTAGTTATGTGGTAATTAAAGAAATTCACTGTGTTAATATAGTTCTTTTTAGTTGTCAATAGCGATCGTGGTGATCGCTATAACACGTATAGGTATAGTGTCTAATATAGGGATGAAGCGAAAATAGCTACATTTTATTATTTTTTGTTTTCTTTATATAAATAGCAATCAAATATAGCTATAAAATAGATGGATATTAGGGTTTTGTTAAAGATACATGTAAAATAGCTAGCATATATACCAGGGTATTTTGATATAATATACGTATCATTTTTTTTTAATTTTTTTCTAGTGTATCGCTATTTATAAAATAGCTGCCCCCTATTTATCGCTATTCGCTATGTAGTATATAGGTACCTTGTCGCTATTTGTTATTAACATCCATGATTGTGTTTGAACAATAGTTAATTGTTCGAGTTTGATCATTTGTTCGGTTAAAGTTAAGTGGACGAACATGGACATGCCCTGTTTGTATTTGTTTGGTTTGTTTATATGCCTAGACGAGACGGTTCTTGCTTTTGGATTCATACGCGTAAGTGTTGACTTCTGGTTTCAAGACATGATCTTTACCATTAATAGTAGTTCTAATTGGATCCCCTTTGCTGCCTGGCCTACCATTATCTTAATCGCTTTTTTGTGGGTAATCTTAACCTTTCCAACAGGCTCTGGACAGTTAAAACCATGTAACCAGAGTCCCTTTATCTAAAGGGATCAAGTTGTGTATGAGTTAGTCGGGTTGGCATGTTGTAAACGTACTGTAGACCAAAACCGGTAGGGTAGGTAATCCAGACCGGCCGGTTTGGGTTTTGGCGGACGGTATCATTTTTTTGGTTTTTACCTTTTGCTAATTTTTAGTTTGCTTTGATGATCTAAAATTGAAAAGGATGGTTTATAGTTATAATACATATAATCAAATAGTAAAAATTAAGCAGGCAATTTAATTATGCTGGTGGTTTCAAGTTTTAAACCAGACTGAATTGTTAAACTGCGAAAGTTGACCATGAAAGGTCTTAAACTGGCCAGCTTGCTTTTCTTTAGTTGGTTTAAGCGGTTTCTGACAACCCTAGTAAATAGGTTGACTGATTAAGCTTGTAAATTATATATTTTTTAATTCCAAATTTAAACAGGCGGTTTGGTCAAGCTGTTTAACTTTTAGTACAACTCAACACCGCCTCCTCGATTTCGACACGAATACAGGGTTTGTTTTTATGAAACGTGTTAAGTCTGGCTAAACAAAAAATTGATTATTTTCATGGTGGATTCGTGTCAAGAATTGCTATATCCTATCCAGTAATATCACTAATATATCACTGATATATTTGTGATATGTCGGTTATCGGTCCCCTGGTGAGATACCGGTGCAAAATTTCGGTACCGATATTATCGGTGATATTGACAAATATTTGACTGATATCACCGATTTTCCCAATATCAGTGTCTTTCTTCTTAGTTATACATTCTTCTTACTTCTTATTGTTGCTATTAGCGTTTTAAGTCTTGATTGGTAATTGTTGGTGTTTTAAGTCTTAATCGGTTCCTACTTGCTACAATTGTTAGCGTCTTGCAAGTTGCAAAAGGTTAATTTGTTAATGGTAGGAGAGTATACTGAACTTTTAGTGTTACATTTCTATATATATAAATTCAGCATGATATTAAAATTCCCGATCATCCACTTCTATAACCGATATCTCAGCATATCGGTCCTTGACCAATATCCGATATTTTACCGCATTAACTGCTTAGGCTATATCTGTTTATGCATAGATGGCGGGGAGTTGATGTAATGCTGACTTTTAAAAACTTAAACATGTTTGTTGTATACAGCCATCACACAAGACATTCATGATCAAAAAGAAGCTTGCCAAGAAGATGACGCAGAACAGGCCCATTCCTAACTGGATTCGAATGAGGACCGATAACAAAATCAGGTCAAAAGTGAAAAACTATATATGAATTCGTGTGTACTGTTTAAAAATGTTTCGTTTTCCTGACACACGGCTTATCGGATACAGGTACAATGCAAAGCGCAGACACTGGCGCAGAACAAAGCTTGGATTTTGAGGTGTTTTTATCTGCTGTTTGTCAAATTCAACACTCAGCTACATGGAAAATTTTGCTGGTTTGCCTGGAATCTTGATTGTACCATTCTTTTCTGGTAAATTTATGTGTAGTTTACCTTAATTATGAATGATCCATGATTTGAAATTGGTTTTTTGGTGAAGAACTTATTGTCTTTTTGGTGGTTGGATGTACTCACCTTTGTAACTGTTAACACGATAGTAGTCATCATGCAATAGGTGTGGTAAAAAGCGTAACTATACTATACACACCTATAAGGAGGTGTATGGCGCTTGAGGAATAGATTTGCATGAGGCCTGTGCCACTTGTTTTTTTATATCGGAGGCATGCCTCTGCGTATCTAAGGTGCATCAGCAGATTCTCTCTCTGGCTTGGTCGTTCTTGCTTGTAAATTTCGTCTTGCTTCTCTTGAATTTGGTGACCTTGTTGTCTGTTAATGGTCAAAAACATGTTGTTGAGTTCAGACTACACTGGTCAGAACGGCCAATGGGTTATCAGAATGGAATCGCAATTTGCTTTTCCATTTGTCGTGTCACAGTGTCCTGCCTTCCGGGACTCTGTAATCTAGCTGAAACATGTGTTCTATTATGGTTTTTGAGTTTCAGTTTGGTGTTTATCATCTTGTAGAATGTTTTTTTTTCAAATACAGTTTTACGTTACTTAACGTCTCTTTTTTTCAGTCTGAACTTGAACCTGCTATGACTCGTTACAATGTCTGACTTAGCTTGCCTCTAATCGTCAGTTATATGTGTAATTAACTACTTAAATGTTTAAGCATATGCATTTTATGAAATATAAGTAAAATTGAATCATTCATTTATTTGAAGCCTCATGTGTGTGCCTTCATCTTTTACCTCTAATCTAGCTATCCTATCGTCACGCAGCTCGTTTTAAACAAGCCCATGACATTTCTTCATCAATTAGGATTAATAAACACCATTATTACGATGTTCATATTAAACAAACCGTGAAAGAATCTTTAAAACAAGTTTACCTTAATATGTTGCTGGAGGTTAAAATGTTCATATTATAAAGACGAATAGTTTCGATGACATCAAGAAGGCAAAACGTTCGCGCTACATTAGAACAAAAGGTACACAGATATACAAACTTTAATTTCATGTTTTACATCATTAGAAGCTTCAATATTGCATCTAGCTTCACAATTCACAACACAAGATTCTAAAACAAGCAAAAGAAATCTATTTTACAAACCATATATCAACATTTTCATAATCTATACTACTTCACTTAAACATGAACAAAATCACATGATTCTTCTCATTTCTTCTCGGGATCCAATCGTGAAAGAATCTTTAAAACATCTTCCATTGAAGGTCTATCCGACTGCTTGCTTGTAGTGCAAGCAAGAGCAACTTCAAGAACCAATTTAATCTCTTCTTGGACTAACTTTGAAGATGAAGAAGAACCAGCCACTTCATTATCATCATAAACTTCCTTCAATAAAGTGTCTTTTGGTGTTTTGTGTATGCTAATCCCACCATTTTTTCGCTTCCCGTTTGTTAAAATCTCCAAAACAACCTCCCCAAAGTGAAATATATCATTCTTTAGGTCATGTTCCGTGAGACCCTTGTATTCGCCTACCAAATAAGAATGAATCGACTAAGGTCATGTTTTACCTTAGCAAGGTCAAACAGGAACCAAAAGATTACATATATAGGAAACGGGTCAGATGGGTCAAACAAGTCAAAAGCTGCTAGAGTGTATCTTTTATACATGAACACACCTAAATTCAAACATCATATTATGATTGAAACAATATAACTTGTGTAACCGTATTTTGAAAAAAGAATTGGAGAATAAGTGTTTTGACATGTTTGTTTGATTCTTCTTAAGTAAATATCAGTGTTAAACCGGTTTTTTAAGGTAACAACTTAACCTGTACCTGTTTCCATTGCAGATATTGTTTTGAATGCGAATTCTGCCAAACGGGGCTCCATATACTCATCAACCGCTATGTTACCCGCCTTTAGATTTCCATGAGGAATAGCCGGATGACAGTCATGGTGAAGAAAACTCAACCCTTTCGCAATGTTAACCACAAGCTTATATTTCGAAGCCCAATCTTTTTTACTCCAATCTTTTCATCAAGATTTCCACTAGGCAAATACTCAAACAACAAATAACCAAGATTCTTATCATAACAAAAACCCAACAACCACACCAAATTCTTATGCCTTAAACTGCCCATTCGGTTTATGAAATCCAACAAAACGTTCGAACCTTTTGTTCCCCACTCGATCTTTCTCACAACAATCGTCATCCCAGTCAGCAAGACCGCTTTGCAAACTGGATTAGACGAATATGACGTTTCCACCGGTTCAACGAATTTAAAACTCTTTAAAACATCAGAGGCTGTGAGGTCAGGTAACCCACCAAATGACACCATCTTCCAATAGCGGTTAACATTTTTGTCTCCGGTAGTAAATGATCCCGAAAAGGAAACCCGAGAGTACAACCACCACAGCGCAAAGTACAACTACACAAGCAACCTTGTGATTCCTTCTACTTCCCAATTCCATTCCCTCGGATATTCCATTCCCGTGATGACATGGTCCTGCAAGTCCTGCAAGTGGTGCACCACAAAGGTTCGGGTTTCCAACAAACGAGCTACTATCCATAGATTTAAACATGCTTTGTATGGGAATCAACCCGAAAGATCGTTATATGAGAGATTAAGGAACTTTAACTTCATCAGGCTTCCTAACTTAACCGGTATTTCACCCGACAGATTATTTTCGGCTAAATTTAAGGTTTCGAGATTCTCACAAGACGAAATGCTTTCTGGGATACGACCCGAAATATTGCAAGACGAAGCGGAAAAATTGCGAAGAGCAGGTAAAACCCATGTTTTTTCGGGTAGGACCCCTCCGAGATTCGGATTATTCGACACGCTAAAATGCTCAAGTTTTGAAGCATGGAATACATCTAAAGGAATCCCACCCATGAGCCGATTATTCGCTAAATCAACATGCGAAACATCACTAAGAACCTTGAAATTTAAAGTGATATCACCTGAAAACAAATTATCTTCTAATCGAATTCGAACAAGCGAAGAACAATTGGAGATCGAAGAAAGCCCACCCGAGAAATAATTCGAAAACAACATGAGTCTACTCAACTCACCTTGTGAACAAATATATGGTGGAATCACACCCACAAAATCATTGGTTGAAACATCAACCCATTTGAGTTTTGAATGTTTACCCAATTCTTGTGGAAGTGTACCACTAAACATATTATCCCAAATTAGAAGTGATTCGAGATTCGGAAGCTTAGCTATCCCTTCAGGAACAGAACCATTCATATTATTATACATTAAACTCAACAATCTTAAACTTTTCAAGTTGGAAAAACTGTTTGGAATCAGGCCCGAAAGCATATTATCTGAAAGATCTAAGCTGAAAGAGTGGAAATGTTACTTAACTCATCCGGGATTGACCCCGAAAGTGAGTTCCTGAACAGAAAAAGTGTAACAAGATTAGTTAAATCACCAACATGCTTAGGAATTGAGCCCGAAAGATTAGCACCAGCTATATCTAGATACTGAAGCTCACTCATATTACCAAATTGCCATGGGATACCGCCTTGATAAGAATTGTACCCAATCTCCATATGAGTCACACTCTTAAGTTTCCCAAACTCAATTGGCAAATTCCCGCTTAACAAGTTCCCTGCAAGGTGAAGAAACTCGAGGCATTCGCATGATCCATACGCGCTAGGAATGCTTCCACCGAAATAACTACCCGCGAAGTTGACAACTTTTAGCGAGGGAATTTCACAAACATCCGGCGGAAGCGGTCCCGAAAAGCTGTTGCTAAAAGCATCAAGAGTTTCCAGTTTTTTCAGATTTGATATCCCAACTGGGAAGACACCAGAGAAATTGTTTCTACTAATGTCTAATGTTTTTAAGCTTGTGAGATTAAAGATCCCAATTGGGAGTTCACCAGAGAACAAGTTGTGGCTTATGTTGAGATAAATGAGATCAAGAAAGTCATTGAATTGATGCCCAGATAAAATCCCACCAATATTTTTTAAAGAAAGGTCTAAAGATGTGATATTTGTGGAGTTTTGGTTGCATTGAATGCCTGTCCATGAACAAGCATGGATTTTGGTAGATGGGTTTTGTTTTTCTTGAGGGATAACCCAATCAGTTAAAGTGTGTGGTGGGAGGATGAACTCTGATTTTAAGGTTAGAAGTGCTTGTGATAAAGGGTCAGTTGCAGATGATATGGGTGAGATGAGGATGAAGTTGATTATGAAGAGGTAGTGATGAAGAATTTCCATTGGGACACACAGGTTTTAGAGGTTGAGTGATGAAATGATGTAGAAAATAAAGGGTGAATTTATGGTGCAAGTATTTATGGTTGATTAATGAATGCATTGGGTGTGAAATAATGTTGAGGAAAGGAGGGAATGACATAAATTACAGGGTTTTGAATTGCTTTTGGATGCATATGGGACCCGGAAATTGGATAGTAAGTTGTGAACTATGAAGTATTCTTTACTCCTAACAATATTTTTTAAATTATAGATTCTATTTCATAAATTCCCCATCTCCTTTGGAAAATTTTCTTTTAATGTATAACAGTGAATTAATAAAGTAGAGTAAGTGTTACTATTAAAAATAATAATAATAATAATTAGATAACAACTATGATTTTAGTTTCAAGCTTTTAGATAATAGTTTTTAGTGTGAAACTCAAGTATAACATGATTGGTTTTTAGAGTGGAAGATATAACACTATATATTACACTAAATGTTTGGTTTTTAGAGTGGAAGACATAACATGTTTGGTTGTTAAAGTGAATGGAATATTATGTTAGGTCTTTAATGTGTCATCAGTTATATATATTTTTATTACATAATTAACGTCTAAATCCAAATACTTTAATGATTTTTTAGTTTCAAATACTATCTAAATCATTTCTATTAGACAAATGCAGGTTCTTAAGGTCTCGAGATGAAAAGAAGTGAAAAATAAGCATAAACGAAGTAAAAAACCAAGATTTTAAGGAAATCAACAAGTTGCCAGATAGGCACAGTCGTGCTAGGCTATGGGCATGGCCGTGCACAACACCAAGGAACACAAAGTCAATAAGTCAACCCAAGCAATGGTCACAAAAGTCCGCCAGAAGACAAGCATGCACGTGCCTCCTTGGCACACCCATGCTCAGAAAGAGACAAATGATAGAAGCTTTGAGAACCGACTAGAATGCCAAATGTTCAAGCTTTGTTGGGACACCTGTCCAAGCACAATCATGCCTCTCCATGCATGCCCGTGCCTATAACAGAATCGCAACGAATTATACCCAGAAAGTACAAGAAGGACAAGCAGTGCCGGGAATCAGCACCAAGCATGGTCGTGCCCCCTAAGCACGCCCGTACTCACTTGGTCACTTCCAGTCTATAAATAAAGGCTATTTGCTGCCCATTTCACTCACTCCTCTTCCACGTTTGACACACATACTCTATAATCTTAAGAGACGAAAGGGAGTTTGGGATCATTCCAAGAAAAAGAAAATACTTGTAATGAGAGAGAGAGAGAGAGAGAGAGAGCTTGTAATCAACAACCTTTCCATCATGATCCATTCTATGACCGTTGTTTGTGGGCAAGTTAAGGCCATTATTGGGTAAACGCCTTGTGTTGTTTGGGTTGAAAATGCAGGTTGGTATGAACTAAATTTTTAATGTTTGCCAAAGTGGTCTGTAGTGTCTTTAATAATTCATTCTACTCTTCTTCTTTCGTAATAAGCTAGTGATTGTTTTGATCTTTGATATTGTGGGAGTTCTTAATAACTTTGGGAGGTGAAGCTTATTATTATACTCATGATGTGTAACAACCCATATACTAATAAGGGAAATCCAAACTTGGAGAAGTGGTTGACCTAGTGATCAACCCTCATTTATCAAGAATATCATTGTAGGCATGCAAGGTCTATATGTTAGGCCTCAATGATTAGACGAAACTTGGTTATGCGACTTGTCTAGCACGGTATATGTGTTCGATTTGGCGCGGACCAAGAGTTGGTGAACCCGTGTTAAAATACTATACGTCATTATATATATTTTATTGTTATAATGCCACTCCTTAAATAAAGATCAATCACCCTGACTAATCACAAGTGTCACTCGCACCTGTGGGGAGCACTTAGATTTATCCTTGTTATCTTTTAAGTGAGACAAAGATATGTAAAATAGAGGATCGCAAGCCATGGGAATAATGTAAAAGAAAGAAAAGTAGTTTTATATGATTAATCCAAGATTAAGGGATTGTTCCTTGAAAAGAACATTCTTTTAAGATGGGTAATGACTTATCTTTAATCGGTTCCAATTATATTTTAGCCTTAAAGTCACATCTTGTAAATCTAATAAAAATTTGTTGGTAACCTAAGCTAGGAGCCGGTTTTTGAGTTAATTAACCTCATCACTTGCTAATAACCTAACTATAATTCATCACATGTGGATTCGAAGATCCAAAGCAACACTCTTCATGCTCTTGATATTCACTCTGATCGTCTATTACTTGCTTTATTTTGTAGTTTTAATATAAAAATAACAAAAGATAATTAAAATGCTAGTTGGTAATTTAAAGTTAACTACTAAAAATCATATCCTTTGGGTTTGATACTTGGTTCTTACATAAACTCTACTACAAACAATAGGTGCACTTGCCTATTGTGTGTATGTATGTTTAATCTAAGTAATAATCATTTCTTATAAATTTAAAACTAGATAAAATCGTATTAAAAGTTATTACGTTAACCCACCTTATTCGTGCTAAGAGTTATTAAATTAACTAGACCAACACACTTAAACACGACACACATCAGCCCTTGATGAGGATGAGTGTTTGTATTTTGTGTTAAACTTTAAAAAAAACCATTATAACTATGTATTTAAAAAAAGTTAAATGAGAAATATATATCCCTCCGATCATCTTCTTTGCCATTTTTCTCCCGTTATTTCTTCATCTCCAATTACCCTCCCTTCTAGACAACCCCTCTCCGATCACCCCCCTCCCCTTCGTGATAGAAAGTTGATTTCAAGAACACTGAATTGATGTGTGTATTTTTGTACTTATCATTACAAAGACGGGTATTCTATTTATACACAAAAAACGCAATCTAAATATAGAAGACAGCGGCTGATTGCTAGCTGTCTTTATCTTTGCTGTTGATTGCTGAAGATTAGCTGGATATGCAGCTGTGGATTAGCTGCTGCAGGATATCCGGCTGTCGATTAGCTGCGGTTTATTCCAAGGTTAGTCTTTCCTTTCTAACACTCCCCCTCAAGTTGAATAGTTGGATTTCCAAAATTCAACTTGCCCAAACAATCATTGAGAATTTTCCCGTTAACTGCTTTTGTTAGAATGTCAGCAAGCTGATCCTTTGATCGAACGAATGGTAATTCAATCGTACCATCTTCCAACTTTTCTTTGATGAAGTTCCTATCAACTTCCACGTGTTTTGTTCGATCATGTTGAACTGGGTTTTCTGAAATCTGAATTGCAGCTTTATTATCACATATAATCTTACTTGTTTCTTTTGGCGGAAAACCAATCTCAGCTAAGAGTCTCCGCATCCACATGGCTTCTGTTAAGCCTCGAGTTATGCCTCTAAATTCAGCTTCTGCACTTGAAAGAGCAACCACTTTTTGTTTTTTTACTCCTCCAAGTGACAAGATTCCCACCAACTAGAGCGAAGTAGCCTGCTGTTGACCTCCGACTTCCCTTATCTCCTGCCCAGTCTGCATCAGTATAGACTTGAACATTTAGGTGTCCATGTGATTTAAACAGGACTCCATGACCCACTGTTCCTTTGAGATATCTAATAATTCTCCAAACTGCTTCCATATGTGACTGTTGAGGTTGGTGCATGAACTGACTTACTACCCCTACAGCATAGGCGATGTCTGGACGAGTGTGTGAGAGATATATTAGTTTTCCCACCAGCCGTTGGTATCTTTCTTTATTTGCTAATTTTGCTCCTTCTTCCATGTAAAGTTTTTGGTTTACACTCATAGGAGTATCTGCCGGTTTGCAATCGATCATTCCAATTTCTGCCAACAGGTCTAAGACATACTTCTTTTGACTAATGAAGATTCCTTGTTTCGACCTTAGTACTTCAATACCGAGGAAATACTTAAGTCTGCCCAAATCTTCCCTTTCAAAATTCTTCAAACTACCCTCAGTTCTCACCCTTCAACCACGAATCTTTGGATGTACTTCCTTTGTTCACATACCTAAATCAGATCGAACCAAACTTGACCCTTGTGCTGAAAAATGTGTCTTTGTCGGGTATGGAATGAATCAAAAGGGATACAGATGTTATAATCCAAAAACACGTCATATGTTCACCACAATGAACTGTGACTTTCTTGAAACCGAGTATTACTACAATTCCCAACTCAGTGGTCAGGGGGAGAAGGAATGTTTAGACACACTAAGCTGGTTGGAATATGTTCCCTATGTACCAACTACAGAGTCACCAACCACAGAGTCACCAGAACCCAATCTCAGTGCCACTGACGGTCCTAATGTTCCTCCTAACCTGGTGTCCGAGGTAAGTGATACTCATCCTATTCAGTCTGGTGGTATTTTTGAAGTTTCTAATGACTTTGAGGACACCAATACTTCTAACCATGAAACTGCCACAGAACAAACTGAAAATTTGCAGGCAGACGAATCCAGACAAGAAGAACCACCATCGAGATATGTGTTACCCCCTAGAACAAACAGAGGGGTTCCTCCGAAAAGGTATTCTCCTGAAAAAGAACCGAGAAGATCTAGTTATCCTATAGCTAGTGTGGCCGATGGAAACTTCACTAAGGAAGCCAAAGCATTTATCTCATCTGTTTATTCCGAAGAAACTCCTACAAACGTAGATCAAGCCTTAAAATCTAAACATTGGAAGGAAGCAATGAACACAGATATGGAAGCCCTAAACAAGAACAATACATGGGAAAAGTGTACTCTTCCGTTGGGAAAGAAATCCGTGGGTTGTCGTTGGGTCTATACGATTAAGTATAAACCAGATGGTACAATTGAAAGATATAAAGCCCGACTGGTAGCAAAGGGGTATACTCAGACACATGGGATTGACTATGCTGAAACATTCTCCCCGGTTGCAAAAATGAACACAATCAGGGTCCTTTTTTCGATAGCTGCAAATGAAGGGTGGCCACTTCAACAGTTTGATGTAAAAAATGCCTTCTTACACGGGGACCTAGACGAAGAGGTATTTATGGATGCTCCTCCAGGATTCACAAAAGATTTCAAAACTGGAGAAGTTTGCCGTCTGAAGAAATCCCTTTATGGTTTGAAGCAGTCTCCCCGGGCCTGGTTTGGCAGATTTACGGTAGCTATGAAAAAATTTGGATATAAACAAAGTAATGCCGATCATACTTTGTTTCTCAAAAAAAGAGGAAAATTCGTAACCTGTCTAATTATCTATGTAGATGATATGATCATTACAGGGAACGATAGAGAAGAAATGGTAAAACTCAAAGAAAACTTGTTTGCTGAATTTGAAATGAAAGATTTGGGCAGACTTAAGTATTTCCTCGGTATTGAAGTACTAAGGTCGAAACAAGGAATCTTCATTAGTCAAAAGAAGTATGTCTTAGACCTGTTGGCAGAAATTGGAATGATCGATTGCAAACCGGCAGATACTCCTATGAGTGTAAACCAAAAACTTTACATGGAAGAAGGAGCAAAATTAGCAAATAAAGAAAGATACCAACGGCTGGTGGGAAAACTAATATATCTCTCACACACTCGTCCAGACATCGCCTATGCTGTAGGGGTAGTAAGTCAGTTCATGCACCAACCTCAACAGTCACATATGGAAGCAGTTTGGAGAATTATTAGATATCTCAAAGGAACAGTGGGTCATGGAGTCCTGTTTAAATCACATGGACACCTAAATGTTCAAGTCTATACTGATGCAGACTGGGCTCTGATACCATGATAGAAAGTTGATTTCAAGAACACTGAATTGATGTGTGTATTTTTGTACTTATCATTACAAAGACGGGTATTCTATTTATACACAAAAAACGCAATCTAAATATAGAAGACAGCGGCTGATTGCTAGCTGTCTTTATCTTTGCTGTTGATTGCTGAAGATTAGCTGGATATGCAGCTGTGGATTAGCTGCTGCAGGATATCCGGCTGTCGATTAGCTGCGGTTTATTCCAAGGTTAGTCTTTCCTTTCTAACACTTCGCCCTTCTCCAACTCCTCATTCTATGATGGATACCACCACCCGCAGAGCGGTGATTAGCTTACATTAAGATGATATACGCTTTCAACTTTAGGGTGGAAAGACTTGTACCTGGAGTTGGTTTTCCATCTATGAATGTTCTCCTACTTGTGTACTAGTAATCATACACATTTTCTACACCAAAATGATTAGTTATGGCCTAATATGACTTTGTGTAATCTGAACGAACCTATTAAAGAATGGCAAAGACATTAATGCCAAAAAGTTTACTAGTCATTTTAATCGGGTCTCTAACGCCAATATCATAGGTTAATGTGACTATGCAACCAAAACAACCCATTAACACATTACACGACCTATTAGTACACCAATATATACACATGTCTTTAACACTACAATAACCTGTTAAGATCTAACATGACTCTGTGTATTTAAAAGAACCCACTAGTACATGGCTAAGCCCATTAAGGGTCACAATAGTATCATTAATTATACACGTCTTTGACATCAAAATGGCTTGTGTATATGTTAGATTGGTTAAAACTTTGTTGCATTTTGTCAGGCATTTGTCATTTGGTTATGGCATCCGGTATTGTTTACACATGTATTTAGATTGGTTATAACATTAGGCTTTTGCTTATGTATTTAGATTGGTTATAACATTAGACTTTTGGTTATGTATGTATGCAAAACTAGTTTATCCAAAGACATCTGAACTGTAGAATTTTAATTCAAAACCAATCAATGTCTTCATATGATTACTCATTTTTTAGTATTAGTGTGGAATGCCATTCTTAGAGAAAAGTTAGGATACTTGTTAATTAGCACATGTATAATGGATATATTACATTTATAGCAATGGTGATGTCGAATTTTTTTTTCATAAAATAACACTTTTTATTTTTTGTTTTGATAAACCGAAATAGAGGTATGTTGAGCATCTTGGGGGTATGATAAGACTTTAAGACCATAGGTTCTGGTTTCGATTCCCACAAGGATGGTTTTTCCCATATTCATTGGGTTTATTCCTGAATTGGCGTATAACCATTATGCATAGTAGAGATGGATATGATTGAGTGATTCTACTGGTGGCACGATGATACTCTAGTGATCCATCAGCGATCCACAACTTAGGAATGAAGGTGTTGGAGGCCGGAAGAACGGTACGACTGATCTTAGCATGTTATGCCATGAAAGGTGTTGTGCTGACAACAAGCCAGAGCCGACACCACCCGACTAACCACCCAGTTTAGCTATATTTTTCTTTCATGTACATCTTTTAATAAAGTTTCTATGGATTTTTGTATTTAGCTTTTATTTTATTTAGATATTATTTTATTATTTGTTTCTATTGATGCCACTAAAGCCGTCGGCGAGCATTCCGTAGGTGAAAATGTCATGGCAACATCATTGTTGTGTGTCAACAATCCGCTGTTAAATACCCTTTCGGTGATCCCTTGGTAATATCTTTAGGAAATCAAATTACCAATGTTTTGATTTTCGGCGAGATATTACCCACCTTCACCAAAGAATCTTTTATCAATAAAAATCATTCCTTTTGTAGTGAATCTAGTCGAGAAGAATAAAAGTAGAAGTGGTAACAAAGGTGAAAAGCCGAGAATATACCCTTTTAGGAGCCATGTGAATATAAAAAAAGTTACTTCTGACTTTGTAACGGATCAAACCAAACTACACAAGGAATAAGGACTAGTTTTTGAACAGATATTTGGCTGAAAAATAGAGAACCAACATAGACCAAAGATCAGGGTCATTCCTATGTTTTTGGAGACCCTAAGCGACTATAAAGTGGGGGCCCTAACTTCGTCGATAAACTCTCCTCTAATCCTGACGCCATGGGTGATTACCCTTACTTTTTTTCATCTAGATAAACTCTCCTCTAATCCTAACGCCATGGGTGATTACCTTTACTTTTTTCATCTAGTGAGAGGCGATAGCTAGAACCGAAAGCGATGGGAAGTGGGAACGATGATTACGGCTGTATTTAGGGGCTAAATATTGATGATTAGGTTGATGATTGTTGTGTTGTAATAGTTGAAAATCAAGGTGAAATGAGTTTTGAAACTTGGCCTTTTTTTGCTAAACAATATTTATTTTGAGGTCCTTCAATGAAAAACCAATTTAGTTTTGAAATAAATGTGTTTATTTGGGCCTAATACATATACTATATATAAAAACTTTTTAAAAACTCAAAAACCCGTATTTTATGGTGGCCATAGGCCCGTGCCTATGTTACCAAGCTAAAGCCGGCCCAGTCAAATATAGTATGGTCTCAAAATAATTAGTAAAAAACATATTTAATGACATTAAAAACAATAATTTATTTTAAACGGCAACTCACACACCTATCTAATTTGCTCCTAAATCTACTTTACGGCTCACAACAGTACTTGAACTCTTGAGAAGAGAACACCATTAAATTTTAACATACCAACATATCATTAGGTTAAATGCCGCTTAGGAAACAAGAATCAATTATAGTAGCTTTTATTTTATACAATGTAATTAAATTTATTAATTATTTATAAATGAAAAAGAACACTACGTCATGAACTTTGTAATTAAAATATTCAACTTAAATCACCTTTGCGTACACTAAACATATATATATATATATATATATATATATATATATATATATATATATATATATAAAGTTTGATTAGTTTGGCAACAATATCCTCCAAGTTTTATAATTATCTTTGCCTACGAAACAATTTCATAGATATTTAAAAAACTATGGTATATTTTATTTCATAAATGTTTCTAATTATCTTGAGACGTGCGACTTATTTGCATGCATTAGTCACATAGTAATTTCATGCTTGAGGAAACTACTGAATTATTTTATACAAAAATTAAAAATGAATATTAGTTAGAAACTATGAAATAAAATATATATTATTTTAGAAACATATGAAATAAAATATACTAATCAAATTTAACGGTTTAAATCTTCTAATCGTGGATAACAGCACGTAAGAAAATAGTTGTTAATAATGAGACAATAGTGTTGATGTTAGTGCTAATCCTTATTAGCTAACTTTTCCCTTTAATAATAATAACAACAATAATAATGATAACAAATTTCTTATTATATCTTAGTCAGAAAATGTGTTTTGGAATGCAAATTATTTCTAAAAAGTGGAATATCTATTAATAAAAAAAACCATAATTATAGATCACCTCATTTTCTGTTTTTAATTTGATGTCATTTATAAAATTTTGTGTGAGCAGACTATTATACCACAGAATGCTAACTGAAATTGAAGCATTGCAAAATTCACATGCGCTTATTGCAAAAACTATATCTTCGACTATGGTGTTCACGGTTCGGTTTAAAGCTGTGAAATTGTGTAAACCGATCATCAATTTGGTTTCATGGTCAGTTTTTTTTCTTACATTTCAGTTGGTCAGTCAGTTTCAAAAATTCCAACATGTAGCGAACGCTTTAGTTTACGTTTATACCAAAAACTGGTTGCATAAAATCAGACCGGACCGTAAATTTAATTATATATGTTATTATGCTTGGTTAAATTAAAATAATGCTAAATACTATGTTGTTTAATTATTTGTATTTTAAATTATGCTTTTTATTTAAAACAATGCTAAACAATATTTGAAGTGGAACTATAGGCCTTTATTACAACTTGCATACATATCTGTGCTATAGAACAAAGCTTTCATCTTGGTTATATTTAAAAATTCAAGGGCTTTAAGGTTCATATTATGCTTTTATTGTTGTCTTGCATACATTTGATTGCGACATCTAGTGCTAGCTATGTTTATGTAACTAATATTGTTATGTTATTGTTAATCATGTTAAATTTCTAGACAGCTTTTATCTTGCAGTTTATTTTATAGAATTAATAAAACCCAAACTGTGAAACTAAACCGGGCCAACGGTTTGGTTCGGTTTTAAATTTCAATATTTCAGTTTTGATTTTTTATCATCAAAAACCATTACTAATTATTTGGCTTATGATTTGATTTAAAATCAGACCGTGAACACCGGTCCCTAAATTCAATAAAGACATCTTCCACCATAATATCAAAAACCATTACTAAAAGTTGTAATTGTCAAACCAGACTGTGAACACTGGTGGTGTTCTCCTAACTTCAATAAAAACGTCTTCAACGATAATATCAAAAACCATTATAGTAAAAGTTGTAACTGTCAAACCAGACCGTGAACACCGGCCCCTAACTTCAATAAAGACATCTTCCACCATAATATCAAAATTAGTTTAACAAAACAAGATGTCAGAAGACAACTCATAAAAATACCGTGCAAATCGATATCCAAGCGTCAACAACCTAAATTCCATTCAACAAATGATTTGAGTTTTATCTAATTCAAGCTCGAAACATATAACGAGTTGAACACGAATATACAAGGCTTGACTGGAACTTTCATCTAGTTTTGAAGCCTTATTTGTAGGTGTACTATATGAATTGGAATTATTAATGAAGTTATCATTGGATTTTCTTATTATCAAGTTTTGTTACAACTTTAAGGAAAACTAGATTTTTCATTCGTAGATAATAATCCATACCGATGACAACTTGAACAATCCTAAATTTTACTTTTGTTGTCAAAAGCAATTACATTTTAGCAGAGAAATAACTTTGTTTGTCCTTGATGACAGTTAGTCATAGTTTAGATTATTTAGAGGAAAACTAGTTTTTAATTATTCAAAATATGTTTATTCTTAGATAATAATCCATGGTGAGGATAACTTGATCAATCCTAAAGTTTACTTTTAGTTGTCAAGAGCAATTTCATTTTAACATAGAAATAACCCTATTTGTGCCTAATGACAAATAGTCTGAGTTTATATAACTTAGAATATATTTAGTTATAAAATATAACGATTATACACAAGAATAATTTCATTTATGGGGTACAAATTTTATATTATGTTAAAAGTTTTTCAAATCGAGTTAAAAGTAGACCTAGAATACTCCTTAAAGTAGCAGTAAGCCAGCATGCATCATAAAAACGAGCGGAAAAAGTTTCACCGTGCAATATTTTTAGAACTTGTTGCTTTGTCGGGTCGGGTGGGTCCTGAGAACGACCGGTGATAAACAAAAGGGCATTACACTTTGTTTCCGTTGTGTCTTTTTAAATTATAATCAGGCCGTAGAGTGTGGTCTCGCGTCCCTTGCCAAATCAACAGTTTTAGCGTCATTTAACGTCCCTCCATCATTTCCCAGATGCTATGGGTCAATTCGTCATGCCATTAGCGGGCGCCAACGGATGTTTTCAATGTGTTTTTTGGAATATAACCATTGATGAACGGCGAAACTGAAAAACAAAACCCTTAAAACCTATTTTATATATATATATTTATATATATATATATATATATATATATAAACCAATCACAAAGTCACGTACTAAAAATAAAAACCTTCTCTAATTATTTTTTAAAAAAAGTCACTATACTCTTCATCCGATTCGTCCAGCTCTTCATCCTATGGAATGATCGACAAGATGCTTATTACAACGACACAGGAGGCGATTCAGTATTTGCACGAAGAACCCGAATCATCTACAACATGTAGCAGACAAGCACCTCTTAAACAAGATCGGTAAGGTGTATTAAAAAAAGAAATGGTCTATCATTGTCCAACCGTCGAGAATACTTGAAAAGAGTGAAATGAGAAACATCATGTATACGTGCATCATCTTGCATAACATGATATTGGAAGAATCGGGCAGAGCCTTTTGTGCCGAGAGTTACTATGAAGGTACCCAACCGACAAACCCACCACTAGCATGCGCTCAGAAAGAAGTTGCCCAAGTGAGGATACGTGACATGAACACACACCTTAACATTCGAGCGGATCTGAACGAGCACCTATGGTTTGATCGTGAACAAGGAGCAGACGAGTGAACATTTAGTTTCAAGTTTAAATTTTAAGTATTTTTGTTTTTTAGATTTGTATTTTTTAAGTGACATTGTACTTTTTTATTTAAATTATGTTTTTTTATATTTTATTCATGTTATTAAAATGTAAACTAAAATATTTGAATTAAATAATATTTAAATTTGAATAAAAAATAGGTAATTATAACGGGGCTTTAAACTAAAGGAAGGGGCTTTAAAGCCCCCAATATGAGGTGTCGCCTAGATGGCGTTGACTTGACATAATAAAGCCCTTAGGGGCTTTATACCGCAACATGTAGCCTTAGGGATTGCAAAAATACTCGAGTAGGATGGTATACCGAAATATTCAGTATGGGTATACCTGATATCCGATGGGTATGGGACCGGGTATGACGTTTAAAAAATATTGGCATGGGACGAACATGGGATTAGGTGATTTTCGACCCGATTAGCTGAAACTCTATACCCACTTACCCGGAACATATTTCCTTTTATATTTTTATTTTCCGTTAACACTTATTTAGGAATGTTCCATTCTAATAGCTTCATTACTTGGAAATAAACTTTTCTTTTAAGATATACATATATTTTGATGCAGTATTTATATTTGTATGTTAAGAATACGAAATTATCAATTGAAATTTTTATTATGGTGAGAGTTATGTATTTGAGATGTGACAAATATTATATTGTAATAACGATATGTAATTTATTATATATTTTAGAGTTTAAAAACATAGAATTATAAAAGAAACAAAATTATATATTTGAAAATCTTAACATGTATCTTTTTTAAAACACTAATGTATATACTTGATACCCGTGGGTATACCCAAAACCCAACGAGTAATTACCCGATCGATAGGTTTTCGGTCAAGCATGGGATGTAGATTTACAACCGGTTATGGATATGTGATCAACTATACCTGTCCAATACCTGGCCCGTTGCCATCCCTAATTATACCCTTTTATGCGACATCCTTGTGAACAAAATAAGCATTCTCTTATTTTCGGCTAAATGTATTATACAAGGAAGATAAAATTACCCAAATCAACCTTTATATATACCAAACTTGTACATTATAGCTTTTAGTTTAAAAAGTGTTATAGCCAACCTTTTAGTATTATTTTTGTTGCAAGAATCAATCTTTTGTATAAATTTTGTTTAATTTATTGGTTAAGTATTTTGGTCTTTTTGAAGCTTTATTTATTTTTTATTAAATAAAGTTGATTTATGTATTTATTTAATAAATAAAACTACTAAATTTCTCACATGCTTGTCATGGGGTCGAAACGTAGAACTTATACTGTCTAATTTAAACGTATTATTTTTTGCTCGTTTTCAAATAGAATTTAAGTCAAAACATTGACCAACTGAACATGTACATAAAATAAGCACGAAAAGGTTTTATATTTTACCTGACTTATTTCCTAAAAATAATTACGTCGAACCCTAAGAAAGTAGTGCTTTTTTTAAGTTAAAAGATGGTATCACATTGCGGTGATGTCGAAACGTGTAACAGAATCGTCTATCTAATCTAGAGTGCGTAATCCCACTAGATCAGATTTCACAGAAACAAGAATTAGAACACGAACACAATTCATTTCAAACTGTCTTCTATTGATTATCTAACACAAAGTGTTGACAACCAATTCAAGACTCTCTCTCAACACCAGCAACTGAGCAACTAACTGAGCAATAGAACCAGCAACCTGAACCCTAATCAGAACCTCCCTTTATATAGAGAAAGGTTATGCAACTGGGCTAGGGTTTCCTACATGGACTGCTAATGAGTTTAAAGCCAATTCGCCTACCATGTTCTATTTAGTGTCTAGTTCAGCCCAATTACTTCTAATTAACTATTACAAAACTAAACCCGCTAACCATTTATCATTTTACTAATTACAAGATATCCAAAGACCAAATCTAAGCTGTTGTCACAAATATGCACCAACAAACTCCCCCTTGACAATAGCTTCATAAAACAACTTTGTCTTCAGTCATCTTGCAATCTTCAACAACTTTGAAAAACGTTGGTCTGTGGATAGCTTCAGCTTTAATAGCTTCTGTCAGCAACAGACTCCCCCTAATCTAATGTATCCAATCACCAAATCTTCTAAATCGTTAGCGTTTGAGTAAACTCCATTTTAGACCTTGCATAGCAATCTTCAAAACTCCGCAACTTTGTCTGAAATGTAGAAAGGAGGTTCTACCATGCATCCAAGCAAACTCCTCTTCACCAAACTTCTCAGCAACACACTACTACAATCTGTATACTATAAAACAAACATCTCGAGAAACCATAAGAACTTTCAATACAAGTTAAACAAATTATTATTATTTAAGAGATAGTAAAACTGTATCACAGATTAAGCACTTCTCAACTAAAACCATATACTCAAAATTTTAAGCACACATAACCTGCAAGATCGTAAAAATTTTGAACTCATCTTCTAACATCGTCTCCCCTATCGGTAAGAACTCCTCCATAAACAACCAATATCCGTACAATAAGAATTTACAAGAAAATGAAATATTTTTGGATTTTTATATTTTCTGAAAGCAAATAAATAACGAAATACTAAACACTCTGTTTTTGTCAGTATCACCGTTAAGAAGATCATATTAGCAACATCAAACTGTTTTCACACTATTTGATAATTCTATATGCAATATTCATGAAAAGCAGTTCAAGACGATTACCAGTATTGTTTATCCACTTAAACAAATACACAAAAATTTCAAGTACCATTACCTAGTGATAAATTTAGATAATTTATACTGATATACTAGTGTGTCCCACTTCAGGACATACCCCCACGATCAAGGTATGCACAATAATTCATCGTAGTAGGTGAGTATACCAAAATTCATCTATTTTGATTTACAACATTAGATAATTTGTGATCAGGTCAGTACTTTCGTACAACAAAGAGACCAATATCCAACGAGGATTAGGGCAAATAGCAAATTTTGGTACGAATAATGCAATTTGCACATTTGAATGACTCTCTAAGAGAGCTTCTTCAATTTTTATGATTTGACATTTTAGCTCTTTTAAGATATCCTGGTTGTGCCTAGGTCAGCATATATGTGGATGCAGCAGAAGGACAACCTTGATACCCCGGATGAAATAACGATATAAAGACCTAAAACCTTAGATTTTGGAATCTATTAACGCAAGATTTAAGGTTATAAAACCATACGCCACTGATATGTTACCCACTCATATACAATTTATTATATTTGTATCAGAATGGTAAGTTGATTATTTCATGCCTTTTGCCTACTGGTACATCATATGATGAAGCTGCTATCACACTTAAGCAATTTTAATTTTAATTTCGGTGCGACAGTCTAACTTGCTGATGTACTATTATTTCTTCCTTTTCACATAGTGAAAACTCATTTTTGATTCTCTATTTTTTATGTTTTTTGATTTTTGAAAAGAAGTAAATTTTGTACAAACTATTTTTATGGAAAAATGGTTATTCAGGATTCCTCATCCCGTTGAGTTTGACTAAATGTTCAAAGCGAGCTCTGTCAAATGCTTTTGTGTAAAGATCTGCCAGGTTATCTAGAGTGTCGACTCGATACTGTTCAATTAATTTCTTTTCAGCACAATCCCGTATAAAATGATGACGAATGTCAATATGTTTTGTGCGACTGTGTTTTACGGGATTGTTGGTGATTGAAATAGTGGCATTATTGTTTATCATAATAGGAGTACGAGTGAAATTCAAACCATAATCGTGCATCTACTGTTGGATCCAGAGAACCTGAGAGCAACAACTACCCGCAACAATATATTCAGCTTCACACGTCAAGGTAGACACGCAAGACTGCTTCTTGCATTGCCATGACACTAGCCTTCCTCCTAAGAACTGACAACCACCTGTGGTAGACTTCCTTGTAGATTTGCATCCTCCAAGTCCGAATCAGTGAAAGCAACAACTTCAAATCAATAGCAGCTGGATACCATAACCCAAGTTTAGGTTTTCCCTTCAAGTAACGAAGAATCCGCTTCCCCGCTTTCATGTATGACTCTTTTGGATTCGCTTGATATCTTGCACAAAGACATACTGCGAACATGATGTCGGGTCTTGAAGCAGTCAAGTACATCAGAGAACCAATCATTTCCCTGTATTGAGTTGGATCAACATCCTCCACACTCTCATGATCTGGACCAAGATTGTGATTCTCACAAATAGGTGTATTAAAAGTAGCGCAATCCTCCATTTTGAAACGAAACAAAATGTCATACACATACTTCGTCTGATGTATAAACATCCCATCCTTCTTCTGTTCAACTTGTAAACCCAAAAAGTAGGATAATTCACCCATCGCACTCATCTCATACTTGCTCTTCATTACCTCTTCGAAATCATGACACATGTTCTCATCAGATGACCCAAAGATGATGTCATCTACGTATACCTGTACCAAAAGAAAGTCTTCCTTCTTCCTTTTAATGAAAAGTGTACTGTCAATCTGTCCTCTTTCGAAACCATGTTTTAACAAATGTGGTAACAGTGTCTCATACCACGCCCTAGGTGACTGATGCAATCCATACAATGCCTTATCAAGTCGATAGACTCGATCTGGATAGTCTGAATCAGTAAACCCATCTGGTTGTGAGACATACACCACTTCTTGGACTTTCCCGTAAAGAAACGCACTCTTCACGTCAACTTGGTAAACTTTGAATCCCTTGAATGAAGCAAAAGCTAGGAACAAACGAATTGCTTCCAACCTTGCTACTGGTGCAAACACCTCATTGTAATCAATCCCTTGCTGATTGAACCCTTTCACCACCAACCGAGCCTTATTACTTATTACGATCCCTCGATCATCTTTCTTGCACTTAAACACCCACTTAGTGCCTATTTCCTTATCTCCTACAGGCAAGTAAACTAGCTCCCAAACTGTCAACTTCTTGAACTGAGCTAGTTCCTCTTGCATAGCTTCAACCCAACAATTGTCTTTTAGAACCATATGAACATTCTTCGGCTGCTCTTGTGCAATAAAGCAGCTATACAAACATTCATGAATCAACCCAGTCTTCTGAATCGAAGTAAACAAACAGGAACCTTCGAGCACACCTCTTCTTGTCTGAACACCTGCAGCAGCATCACCAATGATGTTTTCAACTGGATGATCTCTGATTACACGTGTGGTAGCAATGGTGTCAACAACCAGATTATCTCCCAGATTAGATCCAACCTCCCCCTGAATATTAGCAAATGGATTAGTGAAGTCCTCCCCCGGAATAGGTTCAGCCTCACTATCACTGGAGTCCTCTGGAGCTGCACTAGAAGAAGTTTCTGGAGCATTTGTCATCGATATACTCGATCTAGGCATGAAGTCACACTCTCCATCATGACTGATCACATTATGGATCACTTGAGACTCATCTGCATTAGAAAAATCAGGAATATTAAATGATTTAAAAACACTGTCATAATCATATAATATAGGAGGACCACTCGTTGATTGTTGAGGTGAATAACTAGTGATTTCCATGTTAAACACAACCTCAATTTTACTAGCTTTTAGATTAAAAACCCTTTTATTCGGTGTTCCAGGCATATAGCCTAGAAAGTAACCCTCATCAGCTACCTCACCGAATTTTTGCTTATCTTTGTTTCACACAATGGTGCAGGGTAATCCAAATGGTTCAAAGCCTTTTAAGTTTGGTTTTTCGGTTAAACAATAGTTCATGAGACGTTTTGTTAAATCATTTAACCATCAAAACTTTGTTCAGGACATAAGAAGCTGTGTTCACAGCTTCTCCCCAGAAAAGAACTGGAAGCTTTGAATCAGATAGCATAGTCCTTGCGGCTTCAATCAACATCCTGTTCTTCCTCTAAGTGACTCCATTCTGTTGAGGTGTATAAGGAGCAGAATATTGATGTTCAATTCCTTTGCGAAGACAATAGAGATCCAGAACTTATTCTTGAACTCCGTGCCATTATCACTCCTTATCCTCTTGATCCATGCATCATGGATATTTTCCAATTTTGTAAAAAGATCTATCAGAATCTCCGTTGTCTCATCTTTTGTACCTAAAAAGAAAACCCATGAATATCGTGAGTAATCATTTTGTGAAAACTAAGCAATAGTACTTTCCACTTATGCTCCTTACATTCACCGGACCGAAAAGATCCATATGAAGTAATTCATAAGGGGCATCTATGGAATTTACTGTTTTAGACTTGTGAGGTTTCTTATGTTGTTTTCCCTTTTGATATGGAAGACATTTATTCTCCATGTGAAACCTCTACACTGGCACCCCTTCCACAAAACCATTTTTAATAATATAGTTCATTTTTCGATAGTAGATGTGCGCCATGCGTCTATGCACAGCAATGACTCAGCCTTAAATGCTTTTGATAGCAAACACGCCACCACGGTGGAAGAATCCTTAGCACCCATGTCCATGACATAAGTGTCATTTCTCCTTGGCACTCTCATCACTATCTAATCATCCAGTATCACCAAACTAGGTTTCAACACCAAAGCTTCAGACTTTGTAAAGTGGACCGAGTGACCCTTGTCGCAGTCTTGAGACACGCTCATCAAATTGTGCTTTAGCTGCTCAACATAGTTCACTTTATCTAGTGTGATCTTCCCGTTGGTCACTTTTCTTTGACCTGTCATGTGCCCTCCTTTAGCACCTGCAAAATTCGCATAACCACCATCTATATTCTCAAACTCAGTCAGCAACCTCGCATCCCCTGTCATGTGTCTGGAACAGCCACTATCAACATACCACAAGTTGATTATCCTCCTTAGCAGCTCCTGCACAACACAACAAAATTTAGTTAGATTGGGGGACCCAAGCCTTAATGGTCTTGGGTCTTCCAGATTCATCAACTACAGGAACATCCATCCAATATCCATCACTCCTAACAGGAGTCTTGGATCTTAGACCTATTGATGGAAATGGTTTTTGATTTCCACTAGGTCTTTGGTCCTGAGGTTTCCTAAATATGTTTGGACTTTGCGACCTTTGGAAATTATGATTTTGGTTCCATGAATTTTGATGATGATAATTTCTAAAGCCATCGTTATAAAAATTTCGACTACCAACTTTCATGGTATCGAGTTTGATATTGACCTTGACTTCTGAAATTACTTGAATGACCATTAAAGTTATTCATTTGTGGTGAACTACTTCTAGGTCTTTCATATCTACCTGATGTAGATTCAAGCTGAAATCTTTGTTTATTTCTTTGAAAACGAGGAACTTGGTGAGTTCCTTTTTCAGCCTTATCTACACCCACAACAACACTCTGTTGCCTTGTAACATCCGTCGAAAAACGGGTTTTCAAAACCCGCTTCATTTATTAATCGAATAGTCAGTTTTAAATTTTCGTTGCTTATTTATGACTTATTTTGATTTTAAACGATACATAATTAATAAACAATTTAGAATTTATAAACTATATTTGTTAAAAAGTAAAAATAAAATAATTAAAAAGAAAAACAGGCTGCCGGGATTCGAACCCGGGTCAGCCGGAGGAAAGCTTAGCAACTTAACTCACACACATCCAACCACTCCGCCACTTGTGTTTTTTATAATATATCAAAACAATTAATTCAAATAACAAAACTCGATATCAAAATCAGTCAACGACGCGCCCATTTCGCAGTCGCCGGAAATCCCGACGACTTCGCCATTTATTGTCGGTTTCTTATGACTTAGCGTGCGTATTAACACCTACATCGGTTATAACCGATGTCCAGTCCCGCGACATCAATCATAACCGCCGGAGAAAGATTGACCAACGAATCAAGACAGAAATCGGACCCAATTCATCGATATTCTTTCCTATAAAGACACACCCTAGCCTCTGGTAATCTTTTCGCTCAAAATCACACCAATTCTCGAAGCAATTTCACTCGCCGGAACTTTTCTGCCATCACCGGACTTTCGCCGGAAAACCGAGACTCACATCAACACGGTAAATACCTCGACTCTTTCTGTTCCAATCCATTGTTAGACCATTACTAACATCAATCCATCACCCAGAATCAATCCCAGACGACGTTGCCGGATATTCTGTACTCGCCGGAAAATCGCTGGAATTTCCGAACTCACGCTGTTAATCGGTATGATCAACTAAACCTCCTGTTAATCATTGTTTAGTAACTCAATTTCACATCTAAGCAATCAAAACTGTTAATTGATCCGAACAGACGGAGTTCACAAAACAGAGCCGACGAATCCTTGCCGGAGTTCTGAGAAAGACACCTGTTCGGTACATTCTTTCCCCAAACTCTCTCTGTTCATTACCTTTCAATTGCTTATAATATTCGTTAATCGAATTTAAACAAGAAACAGTTGGTTAACCGTTGTCTGTGTTTTGAACAAAGAAGATGAGTTCGAACTAGTGTATAAGATTAATTAAAATCAGAATAATAAATGGGTTAGACACACAGTCCAGCGGTGGACTGTGTGCACACAATGAATACACGTCTCGAGTTCGATCCCTGACCCAACCTCACTCTCTTAAATAAAAATGCTCTTTTTAAAACCGAACCGGTTAACTCACAGTAAGATGTTAAGTATAATAAAAACCAGAATATTAACCAGATTTGACACACAGTCCAGCGGTGGACTGTGTGCAAAACTAAACCGCAGGACCCGGGTTCGAGACCTGTTGAGAGCTCCGGTTCGATACAATTAAATCCTTTTTAAATAAATGATTTTCGGATTAAATTAAATAGTGTATAAATATGATTAAAAACGGAAATATTTCGGGTTAGACACGTAGCTCAGTTGGTAGAGCTGCGTGCACGCGTACGGGAGGTCACGGGTTCGAGTCTCACCCAGCGCATGCTTATACACGACCGAACCGGTCAACGGTCAACAGTCATGGTCAACGGTCAAAGTCAACATTTTTTTTCTATATTTTTATTTATTTATTTAATTTAAAAATCAATTAAAATATTTAAAAATAATGTTTTTAAAGTTAGAAAATAGCCTTAAACTCACAAAGATATATCCAAAAATTCCTATTAAAATTGTTAATAAAATCCACTTATTTACCGTACCCTTTTCGTTATTAATTAGGTTAGTTATTCCTCGTCGAACAATCCTCTAAACTCGTGCGCATTCAACATCATCAACCGAACGCACCCAATGTGAGTGAATCTCTATAAATTCCTGTTTTAATCACGTTTTTGGGGTTTATCATGTGTCTTATTATTTATTACATTTAAACACTTGTGCATCCATCATATCCATGATCAAATGTGTATTCAACATGTATCAACTGTTTGTGTGGTTATTGTTTAGATTAAATTTATCATTTTCAGTACATACATTATCATAGGCCGCCGCTCCCCATTACCTATGAGCGTGAGCCGTTCCCCATTACCTATGAGCGTGAACGAGGCGTTGCCAACATACGATCGGCTCCGTTTGATTGAGCCTTGATCGCACATACATTTCATCATAGGCCGTCTGCTCCCCATTACCTGTGAGCGTGAGCCGTTCCCCATTACCTATGAGCGTGAACGAGACGTTGCCAACATTTACATTATCATTCATGTTAATATTCATGCAAGGTGGGTTGTTATGGTTATTGTATGCTATTGTTTGTTATTGTTATTGTTATTGTATGTTATTGTTATTGTTATTGTGTGTTAATTTACGTTTGCTCACATATGATTATTGCACAAATTTTCCATATTAAATACAACAAGAAATAAATAATAAATGTTTTCTAACAAGGTTCACTCGCCAACTTTTGTTGATCCAAAAACCATTTTTACACATGATACAGGTGGACAGGATGAAGCAAGGAACACATAGGAAAGTGCCTTAGAAGAAAAATAATGAAGCTAGAGAGATGTATAGAACATGTTGAACTTGTATGATATGATTGTATGAACTCCTTTAAATTGTAATAATAAATATGAAACATTATAATAAATGTCATGAGCTTTGATAAAAACCCAATCATGCCCCGATCACCTTTTCCGCTGCGGGTCGGAGTGTGACATGCCTAGTAGCAAATATCTTTGGTGAGTTAACCTTCTTCTAACCATCACCACCTTTTGCTGGTGATTTTTCTCTCTGCCTCTCGCTTTTGTGCTTCACTCTTTTTGTTAGGATAGCAGCTAGCTACATGTCCCTTTTCGTGACATTTGAAGCATGATTTTCTAGCCGAAGACTTCTTAATTGAAGCCTCTTGCTTAGATTCATTAGGCGATGAGGATGATGATGATGACGATGCCTTTGAAGGATCTTGTTTAGTTTGCTTAACTTCTGATTTTTCTTTGTTTTTATTTTTAGCAAACTGCACATTTGACTCTTTAGTAATGACAGGGACCTCTTCATTCATGTCACTCCCTTGAACAAAATCAACCTTTTTAATAAAAACTTGCTTTTGATTTTAGGTGTGTATTCTTTGTTTTCAAAATGGTGTCTCTGTTATTATCCTTCTTGGCATCTCAGAACTATCAACATCTTCTGATGTGGAACTACCGGGTGTAGTTGACACAAAGTCTGTAAGCTCTTCTTCATCTGGCAAGAAAGAATAGTCGTGGCCAAGAGGTGTTGGAACTTTATTTAAACCTCTGAAGCCACACATGTCTTGTCATTACTCTTCTTCAAGCCATTCATCATGTGTTTCATGACAAAAGATGAGTCTCTGAATTGATTTAATTTCTTTTCAAGTTCACAAATTTTAATTGTGCTTCCGACAACTCTTTGCATTCTTCAGAAACCTTTTTTGTTTTCTCACTCATCGTATCATGAGCTAAGTCAATAACTTGAAGTTTTCCATTAAGCTTACAGGTTATAGTATTGATTTCTTCTTCATAACCTTTAATTTTCTTCAGGTATATTGACTCATTTCATTTTACGAAAAAGTTTGATTCTTTTAGGTTTGACAGCTCATTAGCCAGACTTTGGTTTTGTGTTGTTAATGTGTCAACTTCACTTTGCAGTTCACGACACTTCAAACAAACAGAACTACCAGAGTTAGAACATACCTCCCTATTGATTTGCTTAGATCAACCATGAACGCTTGTGAGGTGTTGTTATTACTCTTCAGATGAACACTTCAATCATAAGAACCCTCTCCAGCAGTAGAAATCAGGGCCTTTGATCCAGTGTTGTTTGATGCATTCCTGTTGCTTGAACCATGACCAGGAGAATCTTGAAAGGATAAACTAGAACGAGATTCAGACTTAGGTCTTTGACACTCTCTAGCGAAATGTCCGTAGTTGTGACAATTGTAACACTTCACTTTTGACTTGTCAAAGCCCACACTCTTTCCAACGAACTTCCTGCCCGGTTTGTTCATGAACCTCTTCACCCTTCTAGAGATCATGGCCATCTGCCATTGCAAATCCATATCCTCTAAGTCATCAGGGTCGATCTGATCATAATCTTCATCAAACATAGCAGGATCAGATATTTTTCCCTGAATGTAGTTCTCGTAGGAAGCAACAAAAGAAGCAAGCAATGCCAGATGGTCTTCAGCACTTTTGACAATCAGAGGCATAGACCTATTACTGTTATTATTATTACTTGATTGTTGTCTCTTAGCCCCTGTCAAGCCTCCTGAAGCAGCAACAAAACATACTTCACCCTCAGCATTTGTCACGATCTGCTCATTCTCACATGAGAGAAACGCAGTTGCACTATCACTTGAAGCATTGTTGGAAGATGAAGGTGTAGGACCTTTATAAATCCCCGGATCTTGAACCTAATCATATCCAGTCTCCTTCTTCTTCATATTAAGCTCATAAGCTCTCAATTTCCCAACAACCTCTTCCAAGTCTTTCTTTTCATAATCAGCTTCACCTTTTATCATCAAAGTATAGATCCCACTTTGCAGGTAAAGCATCCAGCAACTTGTCGTTTATCTCCACATCCGTGTATCCCTCTATATCATAATTATATATTTCTGACATCAGATGATAATATCTCGTGATAATATCTTCGGGGGATTCATTTCTCATTCCTTTGAACACTGCAAACTGTTTCTTTAGCAGATCAACCTTGTTTTTCTTCACATCAGTATTGCTCTCATACCTCTTCTCTAGGGCATCCCACATGTCTTTCGATGTAGTATAACGCTTGAATGTATGTTTGATACCATCAGGTAACGACATCTTTATTGCAGCTAAGGCTTTCTTCTCAGACTCATACATCCTCTTTTCAGCTTCAGACATGTTTACATGAGCAGTAACACATTGTCTGCCCTCAAAATCATGCGTTGGGTTAGCGTACCCATCTTGAATACAGATCCACATCCATGTGTCCTGATATTCAATAAAGGATTGAAACCTATCCTTCCAAGTAAGATAGTTCTATACCTTCAGCATCTTTGGAGGTTTGTTTGTGGTGCCAGCCTCTGCTCCATTCTTAACAATTCATTTAGATTAGACATATTCGACATTTTTACCGAACCGGCTCGTTAAAAACGTTAAAACATGTCCGAAATGAGTGGTTACCAAATTATACTGTTAGACTCGTCTCGACGATACGATTCTGATGATGTATATTGTACGAGCCTAACCGTGTAACCAGTTTAGTCAAGATTATTTATGGATCAAATTCTATGTCCGAAAACGTTTAACTCCGGTTACGTCAGCTGGTTAACTTTCCACCTTTTTGTATAGAAACCCGGAACAGTACCAAATCCGCAATAGTAACTCGGATTTACAATCCAAGATAGAGACCCGGAACAGTAATCCGGATTGCTAATCCGAGATGGTGATTCGGAATAGTGATCCGAGAAGGAATCTGGAATGCACTGTTCTGATCTGAAATGGAATCCGGAATAGACTATTCTGATCCGAGATGGAATCCAGAATACACTTCTGATCCGAAATGGAATCCGAGATGGGCTTTTCTGATCCGGATTGCACTTTTTTTATCCGAAATGCAAGTTTTCCAGATCCGAATTGCAATACTGATGATCCAAAATGCAGATTTCTGATCCGAAATTCAAGTCTTCAATCCAAATTGCTTCACTTTTGATTCGAAATGCCTTTCTTCAATCCGGAATGCCTGCTGTTAATTCAGAACAGTAACAAAACCCTAATTCAGCCGTCACAAACTTCAAGAACAGCCTCCAAAACGTCCAAAAACCCAATTTTTCTGCTGTTACGATTCTTAACCGGGCAAAATCAAGAGCCGAATGCTCTGATACCAATTGTTGGTCCCCTAGTCCTTATCGATCTTGACAGAATCGTCTATCTAATCTAGAGTGCGGAATCCCCTAGATCAGATTTCATAGAAACAAGAACACGAACACAATTCCGTTCAAACTGTCTTCTATTGATTATCTAACACAAAGTGTTTACAAGCAATTTAAGACTCTCTCTCTAAAACAGCAACACCGGGCACTAAGCAACTAACTGAGCAACAGAACCAGCAACCTGAACCCTAATCACAACCTCCCTTTATATAGAGAAAGGTTATGCAACTGAGCTAGGATTTCCTACATGGACTGCTAATGGGTTTAAAGCCCAATTCTCCTACCATGTTCTATTTAGTGTCTAGTTCAGCCCAATTACTTATAAATAACTAATACAAAACTAACCCGCTAACCGTTTATAATTTTACTAATTACAAGATATCTAAAGACCAAATCTAAGCTGTTGTCACAAATATGCACCAACATAACCGGTTATAGGTATGTGATCAACTATACCTGTCTAATACCCGACCCATTGCCATCCTTAATTATACCCTTTTGTGCGACATCCTTGTGAACAAAATAAGCATTCTCTTATTTCGGCTAAATGTATTATATAAGGAAGATAAAATTACCCAAATCAACCTTTATATATACCAAACTTGTACATTATAGCTTTCAGTTTAAAAAGCGTTATAGCCAACCTTTTAGTATTATTTTTGTTGCAAGAATCAGCCTTTTGCATAAATTTTGTTTAATTTATTGGTTAAGGATTTTGGTCTTTTTAAAGCTTTATTTATTTTCTATTAAATAAAGTTGATTTGTGTAATAAATTTAAACTAGTAAATTTCTCACATGCCTTGCCATGGGGTCGAAACATAGAACTTATACTGTCTAATTTAAATGTATTATTTTTTGCTCCACTCATTTCCAAATAGAATTTAAGTCAAAATATAGACCAACTGAACATGTACATAAAAATAAGCACGAAAAGGTTTTATATTTTACCTGACTTATTTCCTAAAAACAATTACGTCAAAACGTAAGAAAGGAGTGCTTTTTTTAAGTTAAAAGATGGTTTCCCATTGCGGTGATGTCAAAATGTGCAACACCCCACCCATAACTCGGGTGATTATGTACAATTGATACACTTAGAGCATAACCAAACTAAACTTTCATTAAAACTTATAATTGTCTGAGTACATAACATTATCTATTTACAAACTTTTAACACTAAGAACTCATTGGTCTTTTAAGCTCAACAACTGCCAAGTAGTTTCAATAGCTGTCTCACTGATTACTGATTACCTGAGATAATATACTCAAAATGATATCATTTATATGCTGGTGAGCTCATGTTATACAATTTAAAAATAATCACATTATCAGTTATGCATACACAATATGGGTAATGGCTACTGTACTAGCTATCCCATAACCACTATACAACTGACACACTGATCCCCAGTGGTGTCACCACAACCATCATGTAAGTATGGAATCTGTTACTAAGCCCATGGTGGCTCGATTTCAGCTTTCGTAACGTATCCATTAGCATACAAGGATCCTTTACACCCCCACAGATATACATATATTGCAGCATTCTCGGTTATTACAGTTTAGATACAACAAGTATACTATCACGGTTTTTATAAACAAACATGATAGCTCAATTGTTTAAGGGTCGCTTAACAGCTGCTATTACGATCGAGTAATATCTCATGTCCTGACACAATTACATAATCCTAGGTTAGGTAATAGTACACCTAACTAGTCATTATTATGGTTAGATATTGGTTAACATTGCCTTGTTTAACCATGATTTACCAGTTCATGCCTAACTAAGGCTAGACTACCCACTATCGGCCCTGCCAATAACCCTAATACCTAAAAATAATAATACTAACACTATTAATAATAGAAATATTAATAGGAATAATAATACTAATATTAATAAACTAGACATAAACTTAAATGAGGAAATACCTTAAAACTATCTATGACAAGCTAATGTAGAGTCTCTCATACTCGAGCTCCAAAATCGACTACTAACAACACCTAATGAGGTATTAAGAACTTGGGATTCTCTTTATACTAGATCCTACCAAGAAAACTTATTTTCTAAACTTCGCCTATGTGTTTCTATCTATAAGATGAGGAAGCTGCTTGATGTTGCTCACTAGATCGGTGTGGGATCAGGGCCATCCAACTCATGTCGTTGCCCAAGGCCCAAAATTTCCAAAGGGCTCGAAAGTTTTATAAGCTTATATTATATATAATATATATATAGTAAAGTAGGGGAAAATTACAAGCCTTTTTAGGGGAAAATTAAAAAATTAGCCATTAACCTGAACCACTTTCAAAATTGGCCACCTTCTGCGCCTTTGTAGGGACGCATCACAGTACCCAAGGCACTGGAGGCTTAGGTGAATATAAGCAACACACGTGGCACTGTAACGCCTGATGCATCGGCCGACGCATGGTAGACGGCTCAGCCGCATGAGCTTGAATGGCTTAGACGGCTCGATTCTTGTGGCTTAGACGGCTAGGCTTCAGGCTTAGATGCATGGGAGACAGGCTATTTTTTTTCTTAGTATTGTTTTATTATGTTTTGTACCCTATATATACCCAATTTTGGGAACGTTTTGTAAGGCCCTTTAAAAAAAAGAAAAGAAAAGAAAATTAGCTTTCCATTCATCATAATAGGTACATAAAAAAAACGTTAGCTTGCCATTCATCGGAATAGTTACAACATGACGTTTTTCTTTAAATTTGGAGGTATCCAGGGATAGCGTTACATGGAACAGAAGATGGAATAGATGTTTTATGTATACAATATCATGTATATTTTCTCTCTAGGAGGTTCACCTCTCGGTCCTACTTGACAAAGGTAGAATACATGGTTTCTCCTCCGGTGTGTTACCGTTCATGCTCCTTGACAAAGATGGAATACAAATCTTTAACGTTTCCTAATCTTTAATTGTATTGTTATATTGTGTTATAATATTTATTTTATGGATTGTAATGTGTATATGTATATTGTATAGGGAAATTTAGTACATTTTTCCATGTATTTTTCTATTTAGTGAAATCTGACATAACAATATAAAATGAATAAATTTTAATATGTTAAACGTCATCTACTAATAAAATGAACATATTTCACGAGAACAGTCATGTTACAGAATTTTTGCATTCGATACATGGGTTAAGGTTAATAAATAAAGATAGATACCACATATATTAAAGCTTAAAATAATACACACACATACATAAAACATACATTGTCACACCCTCAAATTCCACTTGCGAGTATTTACCGCGAGTAGCGTAATTGTAATACCTCGTAAAATCGTGTCCAATATAGTGACACGTGTTGTATTTTTATTTTATTCTATTAAAGACTAATAGAGACTAAAGGTGTCAACATGCTCAAACAGAGCCTCTGAGTGACCTTCTGATGTCAGCATGCATAAACTTAGCCTTTAAGTCAACATGCTTAAACTTAGCCTCATGACGTGACTGATATTGTCAACATGCTTAAACTTGGCCTCTGAGTGACTGATATGTCAACATGCCCAGCCTCTCAGTAACATCAGAGTCAACATGCTTATAGTGGGCCTCTGAGTTATCCTTTACAAAGTCCTAACTCTCATGTGTCCCATTTATTGGACGAGAGGGATTAAATCCGTAATTATATGAAAGTTGGATAAAAGAGGGGTTAAAAGTGTCAACATGTTAATTTACACCTCTGAGTGACCTTTTAACGAACCGAGAGCTCGATAATGTCCGGGCATAATCCCGGTACGCCAAATATTGGCTACGGAGGGCTAAATACGCTAAAAAGGTGTTTTGGAAGGTTTTATAAGTTGAGGGGCTAAATTTGTCAAATTTTGAAACTGGCCACGGGGCGCTCGTGGGGCGCGAGAGGCAACGCCCTGGCCTCTCGCGGGGCGCGAGAGGCCTGTGTCTGCAGAATTTTTGCTTAGCCTCCACACATGTTGCCAAAAACCATTGTTTCGAAACCATAGACTTTCAAATAGCTATGCCACGTTTTAGGACACTTGTAAGCTCCCTCTAACACCCCTTAACGCCTGGTATCACCTCCTTCAAACTCTCCAACCATAAATAGGTGCAAAGGTTCACCCTTTGAACTTGCACCTTTCTCATTCACAACTCTATCTCCCTCCTCTGGAAGTTCCTAACTGAAAGGAGCATCCAACTTAGTTCTATTGCATCCTAGGAATCACTTGTAAGTGTTCCTTCCTCTTGCATTTTCGTTTATAGGCTTTTATAGCCAAAAGTCAAGCGTTTTACGGAAAAAGCCTTGACTTTCGGTTAAGACCATTATGGTCCAACCATTGTTCGTAACGAACATGGCTAAGTGATTATATAAAGGGCACCTCCTGAAGATCACGTTTGCTAGACCAATTGACGGGTCAAAGTTATTAGATTAAAAAGTCAAGCATGCCATTTTTCGGAAATATTATAATTTGAGCTTATAAATGTTATAAAACATGTTTAACACTTAAACAAGTTGGTAATAATTGTTAGAACATGTAAGAACATGTTCTGCTCGTCAATTTCAGTTCTAAGGTCGGTTCGCAACCGAAAGTCGCGATGTTTGACTTCTTCTTTTACTTTCGATTCTGATCCGATTTAGATTAGTTAGCTACTGATATAAGGTTGCATTATGATCGTAATATAATGTAGCATAACCCTCTGAGGTTATATTACATGATCATATCTGGGTTTATGCACAAGTTCCGTATTTATATCATTTTAACTAAAATGTCCTTTTTACATAAAAAGATGTTTAAATAATAATGAAGTTGATAATGAGTTTCCTATTGATGTAATATTGTAAGTATGATTATTTGGATGTTAAATCAGATTATAAACTGAGTTTATGAACAAGTCCTTGTATTATGTCGATAAATGACGATAAAGCCCTTAAGGCTCATAAAATGGTTTTAATCATACCTTTCAAAGTAAATCTTTTACCTAATGATATGTTATATTAAAGAACATATCTAAGACATATTAACCTGACCTTAACATCAGTTTTCATTAAATATCGCACAAATCGTCATTTTACGACATAAGCGCCGTTCCGGCGCATAGTATGGTCTAAACCATATTTATCAACCAAGACTTGTTACCTACTGATTTTAAATATTTTTTACAGTAGGTATATGATACGAACTCAGAATCCCAGATAATTTATAAAATTATGTTTAAAATGACCAAAATGCCCTTTCGGTGCATAGTTTGGTCATAAATGATAAATTACACATGTTATCCTGTTCCTACTTATATTATATCATAAATTAATTATTTTTCCAGAATACTTATGATCATAACATTAAAATATATTCAAGTTCCTTTTATACGGTATATAATTACCGAAATGCCGTTATGAGGCATAGTTTGATTTTAAAACATTATCGGGCATATAAGTTGATATCTTACTGATATTACAACTTATTTAAAGAATAATGGCATATAGAACTTGTCCATGACTTATCCGATTACCCGATATCGCTAATATGCGTACGGTTAAGTATATGTAACTAGTTTACGGAAATTAACCGAAACGGGTCTAACTTTGTCATTTAAGTCTCAAAATCCAGAATGTTTATAGTTTATCCATATTACACAAGTCAAGGTACTTGTTAGGATTAAACTACATTCTATCCGATCATCGTTTAATCTAGCGTTATACGTATTGATCATGTACGCTACTCGATCTAAGTCTGTGACTTAAAGAAGACCGTTAGTATTTAATTGGTTAGCTTATACCATAATCTAGACTAGAGACTTGCCGGTAAATGCTATCTGTACTTAGTACTTTTGAATACGCCTGAGTTATTAAATCTTGCGTTTAAACGAAGACTAGCTCAGGTAAATACTCTCGACTTATTTCCCCTATACGGGCTTGGGTTACGGTAAAATATTACTGCTAGGTCGGAAATGGAAACAATCGAATGCCGGATTGTGGCTAGTAAATTAGCATATTCCGTTTTAATCAGTTTTGTTTGATAACTTAAACATCAGGGGTTAACTACCGTGTCCTGGATATCCTCGGCTCATTACACTAGATAATGGCCACGACCTTAGCGCGGGTGTAGGCATACACCCGATAGACACTCAAACTGCATTACCTACAAGGTTGGGGGAACAACTCCTTCGTGAGTTCAAAGTGGTGAGTACGTTCATCATGTCTCGGTCTCCGTATTGGGCCCTATATATATGTACAAACATATGAATCTGTTAACAAGGTTGCAAGGCCAACTTTCCTAAGTTATAAAAGATTTTGTGCCAACGTGCACTTAAAACATTTTCAAATGTTTTCAAAATGAGTCAGTTGGGTGCATTTACCAGCGAAAGGTGACATATTTTCAAAAGACTAAGCTTGCATATACAATAGGAAAATAGGCTAGAAGTGCTCGGTAGTGATAAGAGGATCTTGCAAATCCAAGATCTGCCCAAAGTCTGTTTTACATTCTTTTTGTACAATTTGCGATCCTCCTGTGGATCTTCCATTACGAGCCGTCTGTATATTATTTTGTATTTTGAACATTTGGTTTGTAACAGTAATTTTACTCCAAGACTTCCGTTTTGCTGTGTTTAATTGTCTATGATGTTATCAACTTACGTCACGTGACGTTCCCCACCGGGGCCTATCGGTGTTCGGATTGGCTGTGGAAAGCCGGGGTGTGACAGTGATAAACTAGGATCCAAGACACTAGTCATATAGAACGTCCTCTATATGAGTTTTAAAAAATTTTCCTGTTTGCTCATTCATGTGAAAATACTGTTTATACAACTGAGTTGCGAAAGCGTAAATAATTACAAAATGAAATAGCTAATGTAAAAAAATTTCGGTCTTAATGTTTGATGAAATCAATGCGACTCCATAATGCATCCTAATCCTGATGTGTGAAACCTTAACAACCTAAGAAAAACATAAAAGAACAAGTGTCAACACATAATAATGAGTGAGTTCATATGTTTTGTTCACAGATATAAAACAATTCATTGTTTCAATTGTTTACAGTAGTGATTAGCAGTTTCTTGTTATATTTGTAGGTAGCTAACCTATACGCTATGTCACTAAGCGTTAGCAACCGAAGCTGGCTGTTTATGTGTTGTTGCCTTTGATTTCCAGGTATATCACTGACCATGGGATGTGATAGACAAATTTAACACCCGTTCGACCATTACCGGTCGAGTTAGCATGACTAACTCAGGTGAGGCCTGTCGGGCCTAGTAGTACTACTCAAAATTCTCTTGCTATAATCCAATATTAAGGCCCGAGACGAAAGACTTCCTATGACAGTGTGCACTTTCATGACCATAACTAATATATAAAAACCCTAATACTTGTGATGTTACTTTACCGTAACGTTATGACATTACTTTACCGTACTGTAGTGTAACATCCGTCGAAAAACGGGTTTTCAAAACCCGCTTCGTTTATTAATCGAATATCCAGTTAAAATTTTCGTTGCTTATTTAATGCCCAAATTAATTTTAAATGATACATAATTAATAAATAAATTAGAATTTAAAATCTATAATTAAAAATTAATAATAAATAAGGAATAAAAAAATAAAAGGAGGCGCCGGGTTTCGAACCCAGGTCACCCGCTTCAACAAACGCACAACACACCGCTTCGCCACTTGCCTTTTTGTGAATATTACGAAAACAAATAATATTTAAGATGAAATCCGGATTCAAACCAGAAACAGCCGCGCGAAGCCGCCGGCTATCATCAAAGAAACCGGATTTCCTCGTCAATCCTCGAATGTAACCGATAGACTCAATCAAGGAGTCAACAATCCCCAATCGGTTATGCAATCAGTTAGGCAATTACATCTTGACCGAACTTTTGAAACCGAAATCATGTGTTGATAACGGGCACTATAAATATCGATGCATCTCATCTCAATTGCACTCGCATACTGTCTCAAAACATTACTCAAACTGCTCTCGAACCTTCGGCTCAACTCTCTGCTCAATCTGCAAGTCGCCGGAAATTACTGAAACTGCCGGAGTTAGTCACCGGAAAACCGAACCCATTTCATTTCTTCTGCTTTACTCTAAAATAAGACTCCTAGAGCTCAAATCGAAAACACCGCACTCACCTCAAACTTCCTGTAGATCCTCTGTCGCGAGTTACACTTCGCCGGAATTTCTTTCAGTCACCGGAACTTCATCGGAGATCACAACTGTTCGGTACAACATCCTTAATTCCTTTTCTGTTTAAATTATTTTCGTTATCAGTAATAATCAATCAATTAATTCAATAAGAATGATTGATTTAAACAGTCGGGTTGATTCCCGGGTTTCATAAAAACGAAGAAGATGAACAGCGAGTAGGTTATAAGTATAATTAAAAATGGGATTTGTATCGGGTTAAACACACAGTCCAGTGGTGGACTGTGTGCATTTGAAACGCAAAGATACCGAGTTCGAGTCCCATACATAATGCTGAATCCTTTATATTAACCGAGCATTTTTATAACGTAAAACAAAACATATAATACCTAAATATAATTAAAATCAGTATTTTAACCAGGTTAGACATACAGTCCAGCGGTGGACTGTGTGCAAAGTTAAACCACAGGTCCCGAGTTTGAATCCTGCTTCTGTAACCGGTTCTGGCAATTATCAAAGCTTTTTAAATAGAGATAGAAATGAATTAATCGAATTAATATATAAATATAATTAAAATCAGATTTATTTCGGGTTAGACACGTAGCTCAGTTGGTAGAGCTGCATGCACGCGTACGGGAGGTCACAAGTTCGAACCTCACTCAGCGCACATAATTAACACGGTCCGACCGGTCAACGGTCAACGGTCAAAAAGTCAAAATTTTTATTTTCTTTTTATTTATTTATTTTATTAAAAATCAATTAAAAACACTTAAAAATAATATTTTTGAAGTTACAAAATTTCCTTAAACTCACAAAAATAAATCTAACAATCCCATTAAGAACACTAATTAAAAATATTAATCTCAAATAAAAGTTTATTTATTTATCGAATTATTATGTTATTATTTAGGTTAGTTTCTCTCGTGGTTAAATCCAAATTCATGCGCATTCATCATCAATCCAAGAAACGCACCCACTGTGAGTGAATTCTTACAAATTCCCCTTTTTATTCATGTTTTGGGGTGTATCATGTGTCGCTTAAATTAATTCGCTTATTCAAACTCGTGCTATTACCATTATATGATCTAAACTTATAATGTAAATATTGTTTGTTGTAATGTGTTTACATTTAGTCAAGTTGCGTGCAAATCAATTCATTAGGCCCATCAGTTCCTCGTTGGAGACGGGTTGAACAACGCGTGCCTCAAAATCATTCATTAGGCCCATCAGTTCCTCGTGGGAGACGAGTTGAACATCGCGTGCCTCAAAATCAATCATTTGGTGTATGTGTGTGCAATAATTAATATTATGTGTTTTGTGATTAAATTTTCATCTACGTTTACTCATATGTGGTTATGCACTTTATTTTAAAATCGATACAATAAACACGTTTAAATGTTTTTCATAGGATTCACTCGCCAACTTTTTGTTGACCCAAAAACCCTATTTTTACACATGATACAGGTGGACAGGTTGAAGCAAGGATCACATAGGAAATTGCCTTAGAAGAAAAATAATGAAGTCTTGAAAAATGTATAGAACATGTTGTACTAGTAAGATTGATTGTAATGATTCTCCTTTAAAAAGAAATAATAAATATGGAACTTTATAATAAATGTCATGAGCTTTGATGAAAACCCAATCATGTCCCGACTACCATTTCCGCTGCGGGTCAGGGTGTGACATGTAGCACATGCTTTCTCCCCCTATGTTTTCGTAAAAGTTAAAAGAGTAGGGGCCATCAACTCACCTTAGATTTGCTCTGCTAGAATTTAGTCACTAGAGTTAAGTGTGGTTAACCACGTCCTGATATGGTTATCGTTTTATCGTTAGTTAATATCCACATAAGTCACATTGATTCTACACGTATACTACCAGATAATATGCATACATGTTGATACTTCGTTGTTTGTTCGTGTGGTTGCATGCATGTGTACTACTCATAACATGTAATATGTTCAATGATGTTCACTTAGATATCACATAGCAATTAACACTTTGTAGCAACAACAAATGCATTTATAAACATTAACATCAAGTTTCGGCGACCTCAGCTCAACGTCCGTTGTTGAGTTGTTTTCGTGATTTTCGTTTAAAATAGTAAATAGACCAGAAAAATTACAAACAATTTATGAGACATGTCATTAGGTCCGAAAAGGTTGGTATAATTTTCTAAAATTCTAATTGTTCACAAAGGAACCACCAAAAATCATTTAGCACATAAAGGGCAATTTTGTCACATTCTGTAGACGGTTTACGATATATTTTATAAAAAAATGCTCGTTAATCCAATTGCCGAAATTCCAGTTGGAGAATATTTTAACCTATTACGCTATCTACTGTAAAAATTTCAAGTATTAACTCCAACCATAAACCGGGTTATGACTTTTGTAACAGGCTACAATTTCTGTAGAAAAATGCAGCTTTTACCTATGTTTCCGTTTTAATCTTTTGACTGACCTAAACTTGTCAAAAAATTATGACTCCACTTGGTTTGAAAGCTATTTCATTGAAATTCGATTTAGACTTAAGAACGACTCGTTTTTGTTATGTTTTGACCTCGTTACAGCCAATGCAAGTCAGCTGTAAAAATCTGCGAAGAAGCTGTTTGTAATCAGATCTCATAAAAACATGTTCACGATCGTGTTAGCATACTTTTCGACTACCAAAATGTGTATAACACTATGTAGACCATTCAAATCATCAAGTTATCATCAAGTCCTGTTATAAATCAAAACCCTAGCATACATGCATATAAATACGAAACATAACCGACAAACTTTATAACCATAACGATTCTTGGTTCTAGTAAACTCTAGGTTTCAATCATCAAGTAACATCAAAACGCAACCATGATTCACGTATAAACAAAAATTCTAACAAGAGTAAGATATAATACCGAGATTGTGATAAGCTCGATAAAACTGAAAGAATTGAGAGCTTTGTGATGAATCGTCGTTCAGAGGGAAAGAATGAGATGCGGGTTCTAGTAAAGGCAATTAAGGTTTGCATGTTATGAATATATATAACATAAAAGCCCAAAGATTCCTAATTTGAGTGTTTTCAGATTTGTGTATAACACTAGAAGGTCTGAGTTTAGGGTTTAGGGTTGGGTGTTTCGAATTTAGGGGAAAGATTAGGGATATTCCGAATTTTTGAGGGGTTTAGGAGTGGTCCGAATTTGTAATGTTAGTTTTCATTAATTACACAATAAGTCCCTCGGTTATATACTTTATAAATCTTGCGTAGAAAGTTAGCATTTAACTTCAAGCGTATAAACGAAACTAGTCCCACTAATTTATGTCAGTTCACGTGTTATAATCTACACGTGTAATGTGAATGCATGTGCATATGTGCTAGTAAATCGTAAAGATTTAACGAAGAAAGTTAACGGTAACAACCTGAAAATGAGAGTTGTCGCATCATCACCAAGTTGATAGAACTTTTGTCCTGAAAATTTACTAATGTAGGGTAATAATGGACAGACTCGTGTGTGATCTAGTAATTCCCCGAATTACTGCTACGTGAATTTTTGTGTTCAAACTTGTGTAATGCTTAATGCACTTAATTAATTCCAATTAAGTGTGTGGTCGAGTAATTCCCCGAATTAATGCCACGTCCTGTAATTCCCCGAATTACTGCTACGTGAATGCTTCTTTTTGTACTTGTGTAATGTTTAATGCACTTAATTAATTTCAATTAAGTGTAATGCGTGACTGAATGATCATGAAAAAAGAGTTTACGAGAGTAATTTATAATCTGAAATTGTCGGATGTCACATAAACACTAATACTGATTAATGAAAGTTAAACCAATGGGGGCGTCTTCTCATAATCCTCCATGTATCAACATAATCAAAGGTGTTTTCATAAATACGTTGGTAAGCACTCAAGGCCACAGTGATAGCCCCGTCCTCCCCACCAAATACATCATCTATGTTGACAGCCTCCTCAAAAAGAATCTCAAAGTCTATTCTTTAGCCAAATTGTCATAAGCTTTGAGCGAATACATGAGAGAAGTTTCGCCAAGGCTGGTCATAAATTCATGAAACACTCCCTCGACTAATTGAATAGACGGCCCATGCCTTCTATTTGCACAAGCAACCCAAGCTCTCGTTAGAAGCCTTCCCTCTTCATTGTTCCGATTGTCCATGTTGTTGAAAGAGTGCTAAATTAAATGTAGTGCCATGTATTTACAGTGAAGATTTACACATGTTTAGTATGATGAATATGTTATATTTTTTAATATTAATTTATATAACTTTTTGTAATGATATGAACGCTTCTCATAATTTATATAAATTATAAAAATTACTTAATTACATAGATTAGTTAAATAATTTTCTAGACCAATTAGAAAAAACACTAGAATTAAAAATCCCAAGTGATACAAGAGAAAAGTATTCTGAATACATAATCTCGAAAGTCTGATAGATCAACTTCTACAGTTGTATAAACTTCTACAGTTGTAGTTTCTTTTATGGAAAAATCTCTTTCTTTGAAACATGCTGGGAAGAAGTTTGTTACACTATTAGCTCTAAACAACTGTCACAATGATAGCCATACGTTTTATACCGACTACGGTGTAGAGGAGTGGGATCCTATCCTAGGGAAATGATTCGGTTGTTTGCTCGAGGACGACCCGCTACGGTGGTTGTAGATTAATTAGCCCTTCGGGCATCTCCCATTCTGATTTATGCGGGAGTGGATTTTTCGCTTCTTCATACATGTTTTTGTATACTTCATTGGTATAAGATGGCAGAGCGTAGTGACTACAGTCCTTTTCTCCTAAAAATCGTGAAACGTCAATGACGTGGCCACATGAAAAACCAGATACTTGCCAAACACGACAGCTGGATATTCGATTCAAGAAATTAACAAAACCACTCTTATTCACATCTTCAACATCAAAAGTGTTAACCCTAATGCCATCAACAATCCACATTCTAGAATGAGCAATTTTCTCTTGAACTTTTTTCTCCGCCCACTCTGTAAGCAAGTGTTTTCCATGGATACCCTCATTTCAACGCTAATAAAATCATTTTATTTAAATAGTCGGAAGAATTCTTTGATTTGTTTGGTTAGCATTTTCCATGGATGTTTAGATAAAGCGTTGGTAGATTCCGCATTGTTAGATGTCAAATAATGATATATTTTGCCCATATTGTGTGCATTTGACAATTTCCCACCCGATAGTTAATAGAGTGTTACATATTCTCGTAAATACTACACATAGCGTGTTGAACGATTCGTCAAAATCGGTGGTCTTGTAAGCCTTACAAGTCTTCCACCAAAGTGACTCGTGTTCCGTCTTTTGATTTGATGGTAAACGTAGGTTCACCATTAAATGGAAACAACACAACCCGTGAAAGGCTTGTGGAAGATCGCCAAATCTGGATGAACGCCAATTCAATTCTCAGTTTTGACAAAAACCAGGTCCAAGAGTCACCATCCTCAGTTTTTCCGATACCGTAGGCAACAGGAAAAATCTAATTGTTTCCATCCATGCCAACCACCAAGAACATCCTTCGTTTAAACTCACCTTTCAAGAGCACAAATCTATGATAATCACCGGTCTTAAATTACTAATAAAGCTCCAAGTCTGACAATGAATTCTTATTAAAAAGTCAAGAGGACTTTTACCTAATTAAAATATATATGTACAAAATTTATCATACTGACCACAACACAATAGCGACAAAGACCATTTCAAAACCTTCATCAGTTAAGAAGTAAGTAACTGTTTCGGGATTTGCCTTCTTCAAATTGTAGCAATAGATTGGGAGTTCGGCAAAAGAGTTTGTGCTGCTTCCTTGCTAAAGTTCTAATGCGTTACATTTTCGACACAAAGCTTGCATATAAGTTATGTTGACTTTAATTTTTTCTCTAAAATCTTTGACTCTATCATTGCACAGGTATATAGGACCGTTGTCTTTTAATGATTTTTTAGTTGGCTACCCAACACCTTTGGGTTTGCTTGACGAAGGTGAGGATATGTTTGCGTCTTAGAACATGTATGTTTTTCATTGATATTTAACATAAAACACACTAGAAGATTTCCAACTATATGCCCTAAAAGCCCGTGACAATTGTCAGCTACATATGATGCGTCTTAGAACATGTGGTGGCAACAATGGATCTATCACGACTATGTAGTAATTATCGTAGTGGTCTTTGGGGTAATGCATAGATGATTAAGCTTGCTCATAGTCTTTGGCGACATAGAGCGAAAGCCCGCTGGCAGATAACCGACGACTCTCTTTGGTGGTTTACACTGTCAGCTAAGATCGCTACAATTACCGCTAGGGATGACAAAAAACACTTGAAGGTGACCAAACCCAGTGCATCACCCTTGGAGTGCACTTGGATGATGTGGATGACGGGCTGCGTTGTAGGAGACGAAATTTTTCCAAACCCCACGTACCAGTTGCATGATATTTGGCATGATGGTTGGCCTAGGAAGGGTACAAAAAAATTTCATTCAGTTTATTTCAAAATGTACTAAAGAAGTGTATATCATGTGGTCTTATAACTTGTACACAATATTTTTTAAATTTAAATCATTTAAAAAGCATTAATTTATGTCATGCTTTAATTTATTTAGTTTATAGTAATTTGATAAAGTTAATAGGTGTACAAGCCATTGATACAACTAATACACAATGTAGAGTTATTAATGATACTAAAAATTAAAAAAAAGGATTAATTTTTTAAATTTATATATATTTAACGGCTAGAAGAAATTCTACTGTTTTTAATGTATTTATTAATTTTAGTAATATGAAAGTCAAAAATCGAATTAATTATAAAAGAATTTGATTATTAGAAGAAACTATAAATAGTGGTGAGAATGTTTGTAGCATTGAAAAGAAAATTGATGTTTTTGATGTAATTATAAAAATTTGGTGTAACATATTATCGACCACGTATAGAGGTGCATCTAACATATTAGGGTGGTGATGGTATAAATAATTCAAATAATATAATCTTGGAAAACAAGAACCTTAACATGCAATAAATTGATTCGCCCTTGCATTATATACATTCACGAGGTTATGTTGGACATTTTCCCCCCCACTATAAATTTGAGTCGACCCTACTAAGAATAAGAAGAGAAAAGAATATTATCTGTCTATTATAACAAACCTGAATCATACCGAGATAATTGCAAAAGATTTGTTTAGAAGAATGTTGCATTATTTTTTATTTAATTAACTAAAGTTCACTTTTTTAATTAATCATAATCTTAATTGCAAAAATAATCAACACTATTATTTCATCTAGTTTACTTGATTTTTTAAGATGTCTTTTATGTACCTGTGTATAAGTTAATGTAAAATGCAACTTTTGCATGCAAAACGTACATAAAATATATGTATTCTAGGACAAGATGGAACTTTTGACATAATCATAAACATGGTACGAGAGTTGTTCCACGTAGACGAGTGAACAAACCTTAGAGTGTTATATAAGTGGGATCATTCCTTGTATATTGTTTCCTTAGCGTATACACACATGTGTTAACCGTGGACGATGAACAAAATGTAGTGTTTTAATGCTGCACCTTATGGTTGATGCATGGTTCAGTAGTAAGTTGAAGTTGACGGCTCTACTCGTTTGCTAAATTGAAATAACAAGTTTTGGTTGTCCAATTAAAATCTATATTAACTTATTTTTTTTGTGTATTACAATTTTATACAAGCGTCTCACTTTCTTTTTGTGTGAATACAAAATGAAGATGAAGTTTCATTTTTAGATGTCGAGAAAACTATATCATACACATAAAAATAGAGATGTGAGTTACTATGGTGCGCGAGTTACTGATAGTGCATATTTTATGTGCTATCTCGGGCATATGAGTTATCTCTAACTGTGCACATTTGTTTTGGTTATTGTACGCTAGGAAATAAACAAGTTATGTGAAGCAAGATCCGAAATCTCTTTTATGATACCCTATTTAATATTTCTTTGAAATATTGAATTTTAATAATCACAACTATTCGTCGTTGGCTATCAACATTTACAACTTAAAAAATAACCACTTGCAGTCTCGACTATTAATATATTGGCCTCCAATAGACCCTAACTAACATAACCCTAACGTCATTAGTCTCCCGTTGCCGTAGAAATGATTTTAGCCAAAAAAAGGTTCCCGAAGGTCCGATCTAGTGTTATAAAGAGGTTTACGACGAAAATGTTGAGTTAACCAACCTAAAAGTTGACTTTTCCGAGCAAAAAGAAGTTTTCTGGTGTAAAAGAGTTTCCCGACGACCTCAATAATTGAGCTTTTTACTAGAAAAAGGTTACTAAAGGTCCGTAATAAGGTCACAAAAAAGGTTTGGGACGTAAAGGTTGAGTTTTCCGGCCAGAAAGGAGTTTCCGCTGACCGGAGACTAACGAAGTTAGGGTTTTGATTATCAGGGTCTATAGGAGGCTAATATGTTAATAGTTGGAACTTGTTATGATTATTTTTGAAATTGAAACTGTTGACGGCTAATCACGAATAATTAGGATTATTAAAATCCAATACTCCTGTTTCTTTTATTTGGTTCAATCCATAGATAACTCTGGGTCAAACTGCAAACCTGAACCAACCTAACCGGTCCGGTTTCAAACTTTAATACGATTGGTTCAGTTACGAAAAGATGTAAGTTCAATGTTACTAAACCGGTCCGGTTTCAAACTACACATGTTAACTAAACCGGGTCCTAAACATTTCTACTTGTAGTTTAAGTATGTAAAATATGAACGTATGTTGATAAACATGACATACCCTTTCTTTCATTTCTTTTTTTTTTTAAAGTAATTTTCAAAGCTCGGGCCTTTCAGGGCCGGCCCTAAGCATGTGCCGGGTGGGCGACGGCTCAGAGCCAAAAACCTAAAAGGACCTGTAAAATTTAAAAAAAAATCAATTATAGTTAAATTATATGAAGATTATGAATAGTTATAATATTGCAACGAACAAAACAAATGGCCCTTTGTGTCAGTGGTAGAGCACCACTTTTGTAAACATGAGGTATCTAGTTCGATTCCCCATATATTGGTCTTGGTGGAGTATTTTTTTGTTTGGAGTTTTGTTTCAGTTTCTTTTTGGGTGTACGTGGTAGTAATTCTGGCTAAGCTTACCCGTTAAAAAAAAAGAAATCATATGATCCTAATAATCATCTAGTTTTAGTTTTTGTTTGGGTGTTTGTGGGATTTATTCAGGCTAAGCTATTTTTGTTGGATAAAGTTTCCTTTGTTGGTTAAAAAAAGGATAATATGATCCTAAATAATCATACATATATGATTTGATCAAATTTCTAATAAAAATACAATATTGTTTTATCTAGTGTAAAATAAATAATGGATTAATAGCTAAAAGTACAGCAACGATGCGTGAATCAGGAGCGATCAATTGAAAAGGGTTCGAAATTATCGAGTTTTCACATTGAAACTTTTGATTTATGGGTTTTTTATAACAATTATCGTCGTATCATGGGTTGTAATTATATTAGGGCCTGGTTTCTTTATCTCGCCCAGGGCCCAAAATTTCTGTAACATTTTCGGAGACTGGCTTAAACAACGTAGGCTTGATCACGTCAAACACTATCAACTCGAAGTTTTACTAAGATGATCTCCATCGCTGGAAGAGGGGCGAAACCGACGTGGGGTGAGTTATATACCTGGGGGGGGGGGGGGGCATTTGTGTTGCTATGTGTTTGTGTTTGATCAAATAGAAGGTCCAAATATTTTGTTTTTGCTCTTATTAAAATTGTATTTCTATATGAAATTTATCTTTATGGCATTCATTCTAAAGTAGTGTCATGTCAAGGTATGAAACAAACAAAGTACATTTAACACAAGGAGACATCCTTCAATCAAGCTTTAACTTTTTCAGCTAGATCTAGTGACACTAACAACTCCCACTAAACTAATAACCCTACTAATTTAAATATGTTAATTTTATTTCTGATTTTAGATTTTCTTTCCTTACCCAAACGGCCTAAGATACTAAAAACATAAAATAAAATATAAAAAGACTGAAGCTACTTATATGTAACCATAACAATTAATATTACCTTAATCCACCTTCAGATGAGATGTCTTCAAGAGGGGGGTCGTAACTGGAGGTTTATTCGAGTACAGTTGTAAAATACTTAAATACAAACTTAATAGGTACTCATAGTCAATTAAATTTAATACATGAGGTGAGATCATCTTGATTGACTTGATGGCTAAGTGCTACACCTTGACTTGGTTTAATTACATTCCTAGAAGCTACTCCAATGGCTAGGGACCAGTCAATTGTTCAAGTTGCTACATCATACCAATTGATTCATTGCTCATTACTTCAAAATGAATGGTTTTGGTTGACCCAAATGCTTTAGGTGTATTAAACTGTTTTGGTATTGTTTGATGATGGAATGAATGAATGAATATACATAACACAACAAAAGAAGAGAAGATCTTTGTCCTCTCCTCATCTTATACATGTTTCTATATGTGTGCAAGTTTTTTTGGTATATCGGTTAGTATTTAGTTATTTACAATGGCGTATGGATAATATTTGAAAAAAAAACTAGCATAATTTTTTTTTCTTGAAACACTCACTTAACCTACTTTTAACATATCAAAGTTTAAACATGTAAAGTGAAACACGAAAAGTTATATCTGCTCAATGCATATATGTGAAAAATGAATAGTAATAAATAATGACTTGTTACCTTTTAAACTTATAAAAATTTAATAAAATGATATTCTAAAATTTTTGAATTATTTAAAAGGTAGCGATATATTATTTAAAATATATGTTTACAAATAGATTTATTTTAAAGAAGTGTAAAGACTTTAATATAACAAAATTGAGTTAAGAGACTTTTTTTCATATTATTTTGACATGTTTAAAGATTTAATATGTCAAATATGTTTAGTGACTTTTTTTGCAAAATATGTAAAATTATATTGATCTTTTATGATATTAACCCTTACATAATCTAGACAAAGTATTATGTTTTTTGATTTAGATTAACTACTTTTCCTTTTACTTAAACACCCTCTAAATCCATATTTATGTGATTAAATGATAGATCCAAAAATTGAGCTAATAATCAAAAAGATATGATGAACACTTGATACACAAAGATTGAAGGTCATTTAGTTACAAAAAGAATACATATAGTGTTGCAATTTTATCTTATGGGTTTTAAAATATTGATAGCAAGTGAATAATTGATGGTATGATTGACACTTTATTGGTCACATAATACTATAAACATGCTACAGAATCTTGAGAAAAGTTGTTTCCATAACAAATCGAAAACGACATTCACCCACCGTGGGGCTTTGGGAGATGAGCACAAATCAACACAACCTCTTCTTTTTAGGAAAAAATAAAGTAAAGAAAACATAAAAATTGAGAAAAAAAATAAAGTGAAGAAAACATAAAAAGACAAGATTAGTGGATCAAAATCTCCTTTTCAATTATCATTAATTAATATTAAATTAAATAATTTCAATAATATCACAGAAAACCATAGCCACAACCCCACATTTCCCTTAAATAGTAAGTTATGCAATGATCATTGTACCTGGATTTGACCGTTATGATTAAACAGGAATTTGATAATTCACTAGTTCAAGGTAGGGTGGAAAGTACCGGAAACGAGTTGAGTCGCTCACGAGCTAGATCAGATCGATAAAAGTTCAAAACGAGCTAAGCCTTATCAAGTCAAGCTCGAGCCTCAAATAAAGTTCATTTGGTTATCGAGCCCGAGCTCGAGCCTTAGATAGAAAGATCGCTTTAGGAACATCAAGCCTTTTGTATTTTTAATTTTTAACTCAACTCTTTTTAGACTTCTATGTATTAACTAATCCAGATGAGCTCGAGCCGAGCCGATCTCAAGCTTCAAATTATGTATACGAGCCGTGCTTGAGCCCAAAATCATAGGCTTGAATCAAGCCAAGCTCGAGCTTCATCAAAGCAAAAGAGCGGAGCTCAAGTAATGTACGACTCGGCTTGGCTCGTCTGCACCCCTGGTTCAAGGTAAAGGGTAACATGGTAATTTGATATTTCACTTTTCAATTATCATTAACTAATATCATATTATATAATTATATAATATCACAGAAAATCACAATCACAACCCCACATTATCCTTAACTATAAGTAAGCAATGATCATTGTACCCTGGATATGACCGTTATGATCAAATAGGAAATTTGATATTTCACTAGTTGAAGGTGAAGGGTAGTAAGGTCATTTGGCTTAGCTTTCAAGAGGAACGGCCGCCTCGGGCCTCACTCTATTTAACCGAACAGTTCCAAGAATGTACTCGGGAAGCTCTTCTTGTTCCTTGGCCTGCAAGTTATAACTCATAAGGATCACAGTTATAGCTTATACATAAGGGTATTTTAGGCATTTTGAGTGGACCTCTATTAAGATGGCAAGATCAACAACGATGCTCGTTACATATCCAAGAACGATACCAATGACATTTCTTGCAACAGATGAGGAACGAATATCAACATCAATCTGAACAAGAGGTGTTACCAAAACGCTGAAATAATTAACTTTCGATAAAAGGTCAACCGTAGTCAACACAATTTTCCCATTTCACAACTTGAAGGGGTGTCTAGATGTGCGTTTTGATAACTCAGATCGAAAAAGTGAGTTTCAAAATGCACATCCAGACACCCCGTTAGACAAAAGACGGTCAATTTAAGCATTTTTAACAAGGGTATTTTGGACATTTGACAACTTACCTCTAAGAAGTTGTCTTGTCTTAGATAGTTGCATGATACAGCTTTCCCTAATAGGCAAGCTTTTGTTCCGACGGCCCGTTTTACCATCCAATATCCCTGTTACACAACTTATTGCTAAATTTTCACGAGTCCTAAATAAAATTTAATGTCACAAACAAGAAAATAGTGGTGGCTCAACAAGTTGGGTTACAGATAAAGTGGGTTTGCTTGGAAACGGGTCTACTTTTAGTAAAGTATGACAGTGGGCGGGTTGGGTTGACCCACACTTTTTTTGTCAATTTCTTTTATCGGGCCCAAACTCACACGCTAATTCTACAAAGTTGTCTCAATTGGGATTTGAAGCCTTCAGTCTGTCCACAGTTTTTATTCTTTTAATAAAAATTTTAGTGTGTTGATTATGATTACGAAACAATACTATTACTATTCAATTTGAATTTGAAAATTTGAATGAAGCGGAATCATGTCGTTATATATTAAAAAGACGTTGGGCGACTCTCAACACCTTGACCTGGTATTAAAATATCTAATGTGTTGATTATGTTTTAATTTTATAATTAAATATGTAATGTGTTCAATTTTTTTAATAAAATATTTAACGTTGATTATGGTGGTTTTATGTTAGCTATTTTCTGCATGGTCATATTACTCATTCTTAAGTAAATGAGTCGAAACTGCTACCTCTACAAAAAAAAAATGTACCTCAACAATACTCGGGATCAATTTGAATCTTGAATCACGAAAACTGTTACTTTCATCAATGAACCTTCCCAATAAGGAGTCCTTTACAACCGGCTTATCAGAAGTAAAGTAGAGAACTAGACTGTAGTTAGGTTTAGCAGGCACCTGAAATTCATTAAATCCTTTTTTCAAAAGGGGCGCGGGTGGTTTTTGCAATCATTTAGGGGTTAGGTACCATTTCTTATTTATTACTTAGTTCACTTTTGCAAATACAATTCTGTATAACTGTAATGACTTGTTCACCAAGTTTCTTGCTAAAGACGTTAAAAGAGTATTCATATTTATAGTTGATGACTTGTTTACTAAATTACCTGCAGGTTCATGACAGGACAAATGAAAGTTTTTTCCCTGCTTGCGACTGTAAATAAGAAAATGAAATGATGTACATATCAGTAGAAAAGGTAAATAATACGAGTGCAGGAAAAAAAACATAGACGATGAGTAATTTTTCGAACCGTTAGAAATGGGTCGGTTTGGTTTAACAAGAAACACTTGGTCCAATCGTTTATAGTTTCTTTCTTTTGGAGTAAAGTACACGTTCCTGTGGTTAATCAAAATTTTGATTTTGGTCATTGGCTTTCCAAAAGTACACGAATAGTACCTGTGGTTTCCACTTTGTAACGCATTTAGTCACCAACCAACAAATCTAAAGGTTATAGCATGTCCAAGTTAGGGACTAAATGCGTTACAAAGTGCAAACCACAAGGACCATCAATGTACTTTTGGAAAAAGCTGGAGACTAAATGTCTTATAAAATGCAAACCATAGGGACCACCTGTGTACTTTTGGAAAGCTAGAGACCAAATCCCAAAACTTGGTAAACCACAGGGACCATCCGTGTACTTTACTCTAATTTTCTTTCTTTTTGGGACAAATATGAGCCTAGGACAACAATTATCAAATTTTCTAAAAGAAATCAATTTAGGAGGTCGTATGCACTAAAACAGAATTCGGGATACCATGGACGCGTTTGAGCGCTCAACCCAAACTGACCCATTCATAAGTAAACAGGTCAAAATTATCATGCCTATGGCATAACCAAAAAGATTAGATGAGAAAACTTTTGAATACCTGAAGAAGACATTTGGGATGCAAAGCCACCTTACATGCTGGATTGTTGACTTTAAACCAGTCAACTGCTGTAAGTTTCAAAAGGGGATCCCCTCGGATACCTGAACGCAACACTTTCAAAACAAGCATCCAATCATCCTTAAATTACATAAAAAAATTAACCAAATTTCACCTTAGCACTATCTTTTAAGTATGTCTTTCCGCGTATCATAAATCCCGTACCACTTGGAGACATCCAACAGTTGGTATCGGTCTCACTCTTCGCTTCACACAGAGAACCACATAAGTGGCTAGAACCAGGGTCTAATCACATGAAATAATACATATACGTTAAGCCAGTAGTTGAGCCGGACAAAATAGATTGGGGTTGAAACGAGCCAGGTGGGTCGATCCGCAAACATTTTTGTCCATCTTTTAAGTTATTAATGATTACAAAAACAATATATTACAAAGACATCGAAAATAGACTTCTGATGATTTTCCACATGGTTGACCTGTTTATGAAACAATACAGCCAAACTGACCCGTTTGACCTATGGGTGCTATTACAATATATAGGCATTACGAGTAACCCTAAAAACCTAACTAGCCCGTGGGCCCATAGACTCAGTATTTAAGGTTTTCGAATCAAGCCCACGGCCCGGTATATCACTAGGGTTACAGTATATAGAGATATACCGGGCCGTGGGCTCAGTTATTCTAATAGGTGCAAACGAGCCAAACCCGAGCTTGACCAAACTAGAGCTTGAGCTTTGTTTTGAGAGCTCGAGCTTGGCTCGTTGGTAGTTTGTCAAGCTCGAGCTCGGCTCTTTATAATCTATTAATTAATATATTAAATAAAAATAATTTAAATAATAAACTCGTTTAGGCTGGCAAGCTCGATAAGTGAAGCTCGGGCTCGTTTACTAAACAAGCTTAATTTTAGGTTCGGACTCTGCTCGTAAACAAGTTTAAATAAGCTGGGCTCGGGTCGTTTACTAGACAACTTTAAATAAAGGGTAAAAGTTATTAAATATTAATCAAACTAATATTACACTAAGGCTCGACGAGCTTGACAAGCTTCACATGCTAGGCTCGAGCTCGGGCACAAGCTTTATTTTAGGCTCAAGCTCGGGATCAATAAGGCTCGACTCGTTTCGATCTTTTTCTTGAGCCGATCTCGAGCAGCTCAAGAGCCACTCGATTCGTTTGCACCCCTAGTTTGACCCTTCATAACATGTGCATAAACTAAAAGCAGACACCTGGGTTCGTCTTTTGATTCAAGCCGGAAACTGTAGGTTTCATACTTTGATCCTAGTAAAGTTAAAAGAGTAGAATTACAACGATTTATTTATTTGAACTAATACTATAAAAGTTAGCTATATGTATGCACAAATAATTGATGAAGTTGCATTATAAAGGAAGCAAACAGACCTTGCAGACATCTTGTGCGTCATCATAATCAATATTATCGTAATCATCATCTTCTGATGACGATGAGGAGGAGGGATAAGCAGAAATTGCATCATAAAACTGATCAGCAACTTCATCGTCATCCTCAAAGTCGTTAACCGACAAAGAAACTTCCTTATCCAAAACTGCGGATGTTGCGGATTTTGCACTGGTGTAAGCCTTTATACCTGAAATGGCATGATTAAAATATGATGAGTATGTTGGTGAGAACGCACAGAACAAAATAAATCATTCATTTTTTAATCTTTAATTTTTTATAAAATATAAGAAATGGGTAAGGTGCAATGTTTATTAATCTCTCCTGAAATTCAAAATTTCAAACTAAATAAACATACATATGAACAAAATAGTTTGATGGTTTTTATGTACATAACATATGCATTTGTGTGTAAGAAGTACAAATTTGTAAAACTATGAACCGTTAATAAAAACTAAACAATTTAGGTTTGCTCTTTTTGTTCTCGCAATAATATAGTGTTCATAAATTAACCTCACCCAATACACACACACATATAAATATGGAGCTTACTTTACAAATAAAAAAGAGATTCTCCATAATAGTATAAAAAAGAGATAACTATTAGCTTTTTGAATTTGTGATTAAATTATTAGTTTGAGCATGGTTCGCCGGATGAGGTACGAATTTCGTTTTGGATCGCACTTACCAAAGTGCGATACGGACATGTTCGGGGTTCGTGTTTCCGATCATGAAATTGGCCGTTCCAGAAAATCGCACATTCGTACATGATGCAATTGGGATCGCGAAATCCTTGATTCGAAACACGTTCCGCCACTCCATGGGAACATCGAACTGGATTTGGAAAGTCACTGAGTTTGTAAAGTCACTAACGTCTCAAAAAAATCAGTTGAAAGGTCCCATCAATTTTGGTTTCTAACTAAGTATTCAAGCCTATATTAGGTTTCCCACCTTTCTCAATTTCTATTCAATTATCCATTCCAGATTTTGTTTCCAACTTCCATTCTCCGATTAATAATCGTATTTGGAAAAACAAAAAAAAAGTATTGCCTATGAGGAAGATAATGAAGTTGAACAACAATCAAAGGCAAAGCAGAATGATTTCGTTGATCTTGGCGATGAGGAAGACAACGAACCAGATTACGGATAAGCAGTCACAAGGTAAACCTAGCCTAACGACATTTCCATTCACTTTTACTCATAATTTGTCGTATAGTTTTCCTGTTCCATATGTGTTGCCTCTAGTTTCTCTTATTTTTTTCCCTTTCTTTCTTGGTTACTATATACTTATTTGTAGGCAAATTGATCCAATGATTGAATCCTTATCTTTTGTGACATTCTAAATTAGGTTACATAGCGGCAACCAAATACAATAGATGCATGATGAAGTCAATTTGATAAGTGTTGGTAGTAGTAAAAACCCAGGAGGTGCTAGAGTGTAGGTTTGTAAACACTGCAACAAAAAGTTTAACAAGTTTCTACACTCAAATACACACTCATTTTTTGGAGCCCATTGTGAAAAAAACAAGCTGAAATTAAAAGGTGTCCTGCTCTAGTCAAAGACTGAGACAATTATGAACGGCTGCAAAAGCAGGTGAAAGAGGCGGAGAAGCTAGGAGTTTCTAAATCGTTAAAAAGCTCTTAATTAAGCTCTGTAGTGACAATAAATCCATATTTTAAGCTCTAAAAACTGATTGAAAAATCTTTTTCTATAATGGAGAGAAGCGCAGTTGATTTAAAAATCATGAGGGCTTTATGTCCAAACGAGATTCCATCTAACGTTTTGCGTAATCCACAATTTCAAGAAATGATAAGTGCAATAATAAAGGTACCTCAAGGTTATAAAGCGTCATCAAGTAAGAAAGCAAGAACCGTTCTACTAGATGAATGTGTTAGTGATGTGGAGAAAGATTTAACACTATTTAAAGATGGTATTCACAAGGTGTTTGTATTGTATCTAATGGGTGGACAAACATCAAACATAAACCGCCAATTAATGTCTTGCTAGTTCTATATATTCATGTATACCGAAGGATGAAGACAACGATAATGGCCAGATCTAGGCTAGAAGACATGGTATGGAAAGATCTAGAGAAAGGATAAAGACAGCGATAGTGGCAAAAGATGAAAAAACAAAGGGTTGACTAATTTTCAGAGTTTTATCGTGTCTTATTTAGTACTTTTAAGTTTTAACAATTATGTCTTTTATGGTTTTAAGTTACGTAATCTATTTTTACTTTTGAAGTAACTGGGTTGAACTTTAAAGTCTTGAAATTACTTAAGAAATTTGACCAAGTTTAATCGGTACGTACCAGAGCGATCCTAAATGAGCCTACCCCCTTGTAACGAATTTTAAGGACCTAGTGAATTGCGATCCCGTTTCACGTCCCCATACAAGAGCATACCGCGAACAATGTGACTATGGATAAAACTCAGAAAATTAGTCCATCCTTTGTTTTGTTCATTTGCCATTATAATTGTCTTGATCCTTCTCGAGATCTTCCCATACTAGATCCTGCCATTATCGTTTTCTTCATCCTTGGGCATACATGAACATAGAACGACTATTAATGGCAAGAACAAAGATCAACAATTTATGTTTATCCACCCATCACATACAATAAAAAGACCTTTTGAGTACCATGTATCTTTAAATGGTGTTAGATCCTTCTCCACATCTCTAACACATTCATCTAGTATAACGGTTCTTACTTTCTCACTAGATGACTTTTTTAACCTTTAGGTGCCTTTTTCAGTGCACTTATTATTTCTTGAAATTGTGGATACGCCAAATGTTAAATGGAATCCTGTATGCACATACAACCATCCCGATTTTTAAATCAACCGCGCTTCTCTCCATTACAGAAAAACATTGCTCATTCCTCTATCTGTTTTTTAGAGCTAGAATTATGGATTTATTGTCACTACAGAGCTTTTTAGCGATTTAGGAACTCCTAGCTTCTCGGCATTTTCACCCTCTTTTGCAACCGTTCGTTAATGTCTAGGTCTTTAACTAGAGCAAGACACCTTTTAATTTAAGCCTTTTTTTCCCAATGAAGCTCCAAATAAATGAGTGTGTATTCGATTATAGGAACTTGTAAACTTTCCATTACAGTTTTACAAACCCACACTTTAGCACCTCCTGGGTTTTTACTACTACCGGCACTTATCAATTTTACTTCATCATATAAAGGCTTATAATCTACTGTATGTGGTTGTCGTTGTGTACCCAATTTAGAATGTCACAAAAGATAGTGATCCAATCATTGCATTATTTTGCCAACAAATAAATATAAAGTAACCAAGAAGGAAACGGAAAACCAAATAAGAGAAATTAGCGGCAACACATATATACAAAGATAGGGTAGGGTTCATGCGAGAACTACATTTATTGCGAGAACCGCGAGAACCACATTTATTGCGAGAACCGCGAGAACCAATGTGAACACAACAAAATAAACCCACTACACCACCACCCAAAACCTAAAAAATATTTAAAAAAATTATGACGAAAACCAGCAATTTTTTATAAAAAATATTAAAAAATTGTATGTTTTTTAGATTTTTTTAGGTATTTTTGGTTGTGTTCACATTGGTTCTCGCGGTTCTCGCAATAAAGGATGGTTCCTAACGGATCCTTCTCCTACAAAGAGAATCTTAAATATCTATCCTAAAAGTATATATATACAGATATTTACGTTAATACAAAGGAGTGAAAAGCTTCACATGCTAAACACTAAACACAGGAGATACTATAGTTATATCTGGTTAGCTCATATATCTCACTTGTAAACTTACAATATAACTATATACAGGGAAGGAAAATCAACTAGACTATTTGGCCACTTGCATACTTATCAATTTTACTTCATCATATAAAGGCTTATAATCTACTGTATGTGGTTGTCGTTGTGTACCCAATTTAGAATGTCACAAAAGATAGTGATCCAATCATTGCATTATTTTGCCAACAAATAAATATAAAGTAACCAAGAAGGAAACGGAAAACCAAATAAGAGAAATTAGCGCCAACACATATATACAAAGATAGGGTAGGGTTCATGCGAGAACCACATTTATTGCGAGAACCGCGAGAACCACATTTATTGCGAGAACCGCGAGAACCAATGTGAACACAACAAAATAAACCCACTGCACCACCACCCAAAACCTAAAAAATATTTAAAAAAATTATGACGAAAACCAACAATTTTTTATAAAAAATATTAAAAAATTGTATGTTTTTTAGATTTTTTTAGGTATTTTTGGTTGTGTTCACATTGGTTTTCGCGGTTCTCGCAATAAAGGATGGTTCCTAACGGATCCTTCTCCTACAAAGAGAATGCTAAATATCTATCCTAAAAGTATATATATACAGATATTTACGTTAATACAAAGGAGTGAAAAGCTTCACATGCTAAACACTAAACACAGGAGATACTATAGTTATATCTGGTTAGCTCATATATCTCACTTGTAAACTTACAATATAACTATATACAGGGAAGGAAAATCAACTAGACTATTTGGCCACTTGCATACAGATAAGATAAGATGTAGCCAAATTGTTCAACTAATATTATATTAACTAATATTTATATTTTCTAATTGTAAAATATAGGACATGCGCAAGATTAGACGGTTTGACCGTTAAAGATGTTTGTTCAGGGACTATAGACTCGAGGATAAAAGACTTAACTGATAGACCAAGAACTAATCACTCTCACGGGAATTGGTTAAGCACGCCCATAAGTGGCGCAGAGCAAAAACACAAAATAATAGATACTACTTTCTCAAAGAATGGACTGAAAATTGTACATAAGGGGCCCTTTTATAGGGATGTTCTAAATTTGGCAGGTTTGCCAAATTTTTGAAATTACAAAACAAAAAAGAAATACTGAAATTAAGAACCTAGATATACGTGTGAAAAGATTCAATTAAAGATTCTCGAGTTTTATACTGAATACCAGAAGTACAAAAATATGACAAAATTTGGGGAAAATCTTGGTTGGCAAAATCAGAGCTCTAAATCAATAAAATTGAGTCTGACAGCTGATCTAAACCACCTATAGTGTTTACTATAAAATCCAGCTTCTCGAAACCCTTCCATCCACTACTCGTGGACCCGGTAACTCCAATCATAGCCCAAGTTAGGGCCCTTTCTGACCTGTCTCCTCTTATCTAGTTGGTCCATGTACTCCTGGATCTGCTCCTCATCAACAAGAGTCATAAGAGTAGATATGCACAGGTAAGTCTCTCATGTATCTATGGTATCAATATACATATTTATAAAGTGAGTACCTAATGGCGTAGTTAATTAGGTAATGGGAGATAATGGTTTGAATTACCACTAGGAGGCTTGACAAAGGAAAAGACATGACTCATTAAAGGTAACATCAACACAAGTAAACTAAATGTGAGTAGTTACCAAGAATACACATTTCATCACAAATGGTTGAAGCTTGGTAATATGAGTTAAAGAAACGCAACCACGTAACCTAGGGAGAAAGAATCAAAGAAAACATTGTCTTTAGGAAAAAAGATAGAACAAAATGATCTTTCACTTAGGTTGGAATCTTACTAGCATCAAGAGTAATAAATAAAATGAGGCTTCTGTAAGATTAAATTTATTATTTATAATATTTAATCATGTAGCCATTATAATCATTTATATGATATTAGATCAAAATATATTAATCCTATTATATATTAGTTGGTAATTGTTGATAGACCATATTACCCTTATTAACTAATTAGGGTTTCCTTCTAGGTGTATATATAAGGAGATGATTAGAGAGGTTTAGGGTTAGACAATTACAATAACATCATTATCATCAAAATGGCCACCCACCTCTCTCTCCATAACCTAAACCGAATTCATCCCTAGTTCGGTTCCTAAGGAGGAACCAGATCACACTGACAAATATGTCAAACCCCATGGTTGCGTCTCTAACTGGATTCTCTGTTGGCCTGTCTGCCGTCACAGGTATTGTTATTCATGTTTTCCATTATGTTTAAACAGAACTGATCAACATGTGGTATCAGAGCTTATGTTGATAAATCAATTCTGTTTTGAATCTATTATTCCGGGATTAAAAATCTGGAAAACAGAATTTTGAAAACCTAATAATAATCTGGAATCACATAAATTGTGAATTAAAATTCGGATTTTCCTTTTAATGGATGTTTAATCACATCCGAGATAACCACTGTTCCGAAATCCACATTAATATGCTAAAATATACAAATTTCGGGTTCTAGATTTTGGTTTTATATTTTAGGGTTCATCATTATGTTCTTATGAAATTCGAAAAAAATCCTATATTTTGGAGTTAAATGCGGATTATTAAGTGTTTTACCAATTTTGATCTATTTTTTATTTAATTAAATTTTGGAAATATGTTATAAAAAGAACGGATATTATTTTTGAAATATTTTTATATATTTAAATCAACATTAAAATAGGAAAGTTGATCCCAGAATCCCTTAGTTTTCGAATTTCAAACTTATCACAACTAACTACCATCATTCGAGATTTTGAAATCTTGCAGGATAAGTTTCGGACTCATCAGATTCTTATCAGAAATGACTAATTCGACTCATCAGAGTCTTATCTGAAATGACCAATTCGGATCATCAGAGACTTATCCGAAATGCCCAACTCGCACTCATCAGATACTTATCCGAAATGACTAATTCGGACTTATCAGAGACTTATCCGAAATGCCCATCTCGGACTCATCAGAGACTTATCCGAGATGACCAACTCGGACTAATCAGAGTCTCATCTGAGATGACCAACTCGGACTAATCCGAAACTTATCTGAGATGATCATTTCGGACTCATTCAAGACTCACCCGAGATGCCTATCTCGGACTAATTTTGACTCTTATTCGAGATGCCTATCTCGGACTAATTTTGAGTCTCATCTGAGATGCCTATCTCGGACTAATTTTGAATCTCATCCGAGATGCCCATCTCGGACTAATCCGAGATACCCATCTCGGACTAATCCGAGTGCCGATCTCGGACTAATCCGAGATGCCCATCTCGGACAATCCGAAACTCATCCGAAATCCAAGATTTTATCCGAAATCTCATTACTAAATTAGGCTATTATTGTGAACAAAATTTCAGCTTGGGGGTTTGCTATTAAATAAATGGTTCTGTAAACACTTAATTAATTATAATAAAATAACTTTTTACAAAACCAAATAGCTTAACTTGAATGAGCATCTCATGTATCACTTATGTCCAAAGGTGATTTGATGCATCTATATATTGTTCAAGTATAATAAGAAGCTATGTTAATTATACATTATAAACGTGAATGTTTTATTTCTGGCCAAAGATGATCTAATTCATTCATGTCTAGCATACTTGACAAGTAATTAAAGGGATTGTCTCATTTCTGGCCAAAGCTGATTTGTCACAATTACTTTGCACATATACTTAGATGATTTCACTTCTGGCCAAAGCTGATTTGTCTTCATTTGAGTAGAATTTTAACTAAGTCTATTATTATGATGTTAGTAATAGACAATATCATAGCTTCATAACTAAAATGACCATTACTTATGCCTGCCTTAGTGTAACTTGCCCTTAGATCACATTAAGACTTCTTTTCTTAGTATTATAATTTGCTCATATTATTTCCACTATCAGCGCCCAATTGCGGGATTCCACCGTTGACTGGTGATAATTTTGCTGCATGGAAAGACTCTCTCATGCTTACTCTTGCTTTGCTGGATTTCGATTACGCTCTAAGAAAGAATAAGCATGAATACCTTACTCCTCAGAGTACCGCTGCTGAGCAGCCGGCTCATGAAAAATGGACAAGGTGTAACCGCATGTCTCTCATGTTCATGAAGCTGTCCATAAGCAATGCAATTCGAGGAGCCATTCCTGATTCAGAAGATGCTAAAACCTACTTGGCTTCTGTGGAGGAGCAGTTCAAGGGAACGTCTAAAGCACACGCTAGTACTCTTATCTTCAAGCTGGTGACTACTAAGTATGATGGGAGGAGCGGCATCCGTGAACACATCATGATGATGAACGACATGGCCCATAAGCTCAAGGGATTAGACTTGGCGATTAGTGATGGTTTTCTTATTCAATTCATCATGACTTCGCTTCCTTCGTCCTATGAAGCATCCAAGATCAATTACAACACTCAGAAAAAAAATGGTCGATGAGTGAGCTGATCGCCATGTGCGTGCAGGAGGAGCGTATGAAGATGGATCGAACTACTGATGTTGCACACTTTACTACCTCCAGCTCTAAGAAGAGGAAGAACACTTATCCAAGGAGGGATGTTTCTAAAGTCCAAAAGCCCAATCCTAGTACAAGTGCGCCTTCCAGCTCTAAGAACTCCTTAGGCAAACCCTACTACAAGTTATGTGAAAACGAGACAGGACATAAGCAAAAGGGATGCCCTGACTTTAAGGAGTGGCTGGCTAAGAAAGGTAACGATTTTTTCATGATACTTGAGTCCTATAATATTAATGTTCCTGCTAATTCTTGGTGGTTTGATTCTGGTGCTATGACTCATGTCACTAACTCTACTCAGGGATTCCTTACAATCCGGAGGCTGGGAAGAAAGCAAAGAACACTTAAAGTGGGGGATGATAGAGAATTAGAAGTGAGGGTCATAGGAACTTTACAATTATTTATGAAAACTAGTTTATGCATTAAACTTTATGATACCTTATATGTTCCTGAAGTAACTTGTATCAGGAGTTAGACATAGACGGTTTTGATATTACTCATGGTCATCACAAACTCTTTATTCTCTATGATTCTGTGGTTTATGGCACCGGCTTTCTGGATGGTGGTCTCTATAGATTAGAACTAGATGATGACTTTTCCAAATCTTTGTTGTCATAAAATATTAATGAATCACTCACAAAGATGAAACAAAATCGAGACTTAGAAACTTCATCCATGTTGTGGCATCAACGTTTAGGCCACATCTCAAGAGAACGATTAAATCGACTCGTAAAGGATGAAGTCCAACCTCCTCTCGATTTTACTGATTATGGAACATGTGTCAAATGTCATAAAGGTACAATGACATTAGCGAATAAGAAAGGTGCCACTAGGAGCTCTAATTTATTAGAACTCATTCACACCGACATTAGTGCTCCTTACCAAATCGCTGGCATAACAGGACATACTTCATTTATCACTTTCATTGATGATTATTCTCGTTACATGTAATTGTATCTCATTAAGGAAAAATCTGAATCTCTTACAACTTTTAAAGATTATAAAACTGATGTTGAAAAACAACTAGATCGTAAAATTAAAGTTGTGAGATCAGATAGAGGCGGTGAATATTATGGAAGACGTACTGATGTAGGTCAAGCTCCTGGTTCATTTTATGAGTTTTGTAAAGGCCAGGGGTTATAAACCAATACACCATGCCAGGTACACCTCAGCAGAATGGTGTCGTTGAACGAAGAAATCGTACCCTTATGAACATGGTGCGCAGTATGTTAGCCAACACTAATTTACCATTATTCCTCTAGACTGAAGCGTTAAAAGCAGCTGTTCATATACTCAATAGAATTCCTTCTAAGTCTGTCCCTAAAACTCCTTATGAACTTTGGACATGAAGGAAACTGAGTCTTAAATATATGAAAGTATGGGGCTGCATTGCTGAAACGAAACTTTACAATCCTTTCCTAATGAAACTTGACCCTAAAACAGTTACCTGCTTCTTTATTGGGTATCCTAATCACTCAAAGGGTTATCGTTTCTATTGTCCTTCCAATGTCACCCGTATTGTTGAAACCAAGCGTGCCGCGTTCCTGGAGGATTTTAAGGTCAGTGGGAGCAGTACCAACCCTTACGAAGAATTGCAAGAAGTACAAGATGCGGGGGAGAGATTCGTCGCTTACCATTACTCAGTTTACTTCTCTTGTACCCAATGTAACAACTGCACCTGAAGCTACTACACAAACTCCAAATTTACCTCCATACTCAGAACCCATAATACCTCATAACGAAGGCACATCAAACGCTCAAAACCAAGACACCGCTGAACCCGATAATCAACTTAGGAGGTCATCCAGGCACAGAAGGCCTACTAATTGGGATGATTATGTTACCTACCTGACTGAAATGGAGGTCGGAAAGCTCAATGTTCCTATCTCTTATAGTGAAGGCATTAGCAGTGATCAGTCTTCTGAATGGAATAAAGCAATGAATGATGACCTTGAATCCATGAAGAAAACTGATGTTTGGGATTTGGTAGAATTACCCAACGGCGTCAAACCCGTAGGATGTAAATGGGTATTCAAAACAAAACTAGATCCGAATGGGAACGTCGAACGCTATAAAGCGAGATTGGTTGCAAAGGGCTACACTCAGAAAGAGGGAATTGATTATCAAGAGGCGTTTCACCTGTCTCTCGTAAAGATTCATTAAGGATCGTTATGGCCCTAGTAGCTCATTTTGATTTAGAGCTGCATCAGATGGACGTTAAAACCGCTTTCCTTAACGGAGACTTAGACGAAGATGTTTACATGAAACAACCTGAAGGCTTTAAACCTGAAGGTCAGGAGCATCTAGTCTGTAAGTTGAAGAAATCCATTTACGGTTAAACAAGCATCACGTCAATGGTACCTTAAGTTGATGAAGTCATGAAGAGGCAAGGTTTTATAAAGAATCAAGTGGATCAATGCACCTATCTCAAGATGAGTGGGAGCAACTTTACTATACTTGTCCTTTACGTAGATGATATTCTATTGGCAAGTAATAGTTTAGACATGTTGCATGAGTCGAAGCGATTACTCTCGTATAACTTTGACATGAAGGATCTTGAAGATGCTTCTTACGTCATTGGCATCGAAATTCACCAAGACATACACAAAGGGATCTTAGGATTGTCTCAAAAGGCTTTTATAGAACGTATCCTTACACGTTATAATATGCAACAGTGCAAACCCTCGGCCGCTCCGGTAGTTAAGCGAGATGTTTTCGGTTCATTCCAATGTCCGACAACAGAGGTTGAAAAGGAGCAAATGAGCCAGATACCGTACACGTCAGTAGTCGGGAGCCTGATGTATGCTCAAGTCTATACTTGCCTAGATATCGCTTATATTGCTGGAATGCTAGGCCGTTATCAGACTAATCCTGGCTTAGATCACTGGAAAGCAGCTAAGAAAGTACGTAGATATCTGCAAGGGACGAAAGACTATAAACTGACTTATAGAAGAAGTGATCATTTAGAAGTGGTAGGCTATTCTAATTCTAACTTTGCCAAATGCAAAGATAACAAGAAATCCACTTCGGCTATATCTTTATGTTAGCAGGCGGACCTATCTCATAGAAGAGTCATAAACAACAGTTAACTTCAACTTCCACAATGATGGCAGAATACATTGCTGTTTATAACGCAACCTTCATAGAATGTTGCTTAGAAATCTTATCACTGGACTCAAAATCGTTAATTCCATTTCGTAGACCATTGAAGCTTTACTGCGATAACTCAGCTGTCGTTAGTTTCTCGAACAATAACAGTTCGCCTGGAGCTGGTTTATATCTCGATACAAAATACTTGTTTGTATATGAACGAGTTGAGGAAAATAATTTTGTATTGAGTATATTAGTACTAAAAATATTCTTGCGGATCCGATGACTAAAGGTCTCCCACCTAAAGTTTTCGAAGAACATGTTTCGAATATGGGACTTACTAAAGACCTTATTTAAAAGCATATTGTACTTACTTTTTTAATTATGAAATTTCCTCAGTTTGATTATGTATGTCTCTAACATATGTTCTGCTGGTATAATGACATATAGACAAATATAAATACATTAATGCTAAAGGTCTTATTCTATTTTGATCATAACTCTTAGGTTTTAAATTGAGGTTGTGGTATGACTAATGGGGGTCCTGAGTCGAATGATGATTCAACGGCTGTATTTCTCTGCTACAGTTCTTGGTTTAAAGCTAAAATGAGTGTTAACTCCTAATCAGGCTTATTCTAATACTCATGATAAATGATTACTCGGCTAAGTGGGAGAATGTAAGATTAAATATATTATTTATAATATTTAATCATGTAGCCATTTTAGTCATTTATATTATATTAGATCAAAATATATTAATTCTATTATTATTAGTTGGTAATTGTTGATGTACCATATTACCCTTATTAACTAATTAGGGTTTCCTTCTGGGTGTATATATAAGGAGATGATTAGAGAGGTTTAGGGTTAGACAATTACAATAACATCATTATCATCAAAGTCGCCACCCACCTCTCTCTCCATAACCTAACCGAATCCATCCCTAGTTCGATTCTTACCATCATAATCTTACACCCTAAGGATGAACCAGATCACACTGACAAATATGTCATACCCTATGGCAGCGTCTCTGACTGGATTCTCTGCTGGCTTTTCTACTGTCACAGGTATTTTATTCATGTTTTCCATTATGTTTAAACAGAACTGATCAACAGCTTCATCTATCTAACAGTGACCATTGTCAACATTGATAAATAGGAACGTCTGATACTTTCAAATCGGTGGTAAAGGTATTCAACATGAAATCGAGACATAGACGAGTTATGGCTGGAAAGGGTTGTTAGCACTAAGGGACTGTAAAAGGGAGTAGGAAATAAATTATAAAGCAATGTTACGAGGTCATTGGCAATGGCTAGAGTTTCTCGTGACGAGGACAGGAAAGAGATCGGTGATATGAGTAGACACTATGAAGTTAATGCGGTCCAAAATCAAATATCGGTCAAGGGCCGATATATGAGATATAGGTTATTGTGGTGGGATATGGGTAATTTTAATATCTTGCAGAATTTATATATATACATATATAAAATGTAAAACATGTACAATATTAATAGTAATATCAAAAGTCAAAACTAAAAGTGTCAATGTTTGAAACGTGATCCAATCGTAAGCCATGAAATTTTCCTCCAAGTCCACGTCAACTAAGACATACAAAATATCGGTCAATATCGTCGATAATATCGGACCCATATTCCAAGCCAGTATTTGACACCAATATTTTGTAGAGGGCCGATAACTCAGATCCCGCCGATATGCCATCCGATATTAACCGAAGACATTGGCAAAAGTGGTGTCAATGGTGTTATGGTTTCGAAGATGAGGGCTCTAATACCATGATGGTGATCTATCTGGTGAAAGTAAATATTGAATATATTTCTTGGTATTTTACATTATGATGTAAGGCCTCAAGTTATATGCAAAAAACCTTACTAAATTAGGACACTAAAACCTAATGTACTAACATACTAAGAAGCTCTATACCACAGTGTATAAGTGTGTGTTTCCATCTAACAAATGATGCGAAAGTGACAAAGAAGTGCATAAATGCTTACACCCCGGAAAATCTCTTTATCGAATGTTGTACATTTATTTCTTCGTGTTAAATAAATTAGTGACTTTATAACTCAAAGAAAAAGTAACAAAAATTAGGTCAACATGAGTCGGCCCACATTGTGACACATAGGGATGAACTAACAGGTACCAATGTACCCATACTAAAAATACCAATCCTGAAATTTGCTAAATGTGGGTACCGGAACCGAAAATGATCGGTACGAGAGTACCGGTACCAATATGATATTTCACGGTAAAATTCGGAAATATACCGGTACCATAGTTATTAAAGCGAGCGCCTATGCACAAATAAGGCCCCAGACCCAAAAATCACCCTGAGTGCGCCTCATGCCTTTAATAACTATTACCGGTACATACTGAACCGAAAGTACCAATCCCGAAACAGTATGGTACCATTTGGTACCGGTATTGAAATGCTCATCCCTAGTGACATATATCATCGGTAAATACTAACCTGATACTTGGCTCAACAAAGCATAGGGAACCGTTTTTCAAACTTGGAGGATTGATTAGCCTTCCATCTAGACCAGCCTTTAGAATGTATGTCTAACATGTGTGTTACAAGACACCTACTACCATTCATTGGGCACGCGTGTTTAAGTTCTTGATCTCCCAAGTGGATGCTGATGCAAAATTTTATAAACTGTTAGAGAGAAACCATATGACAACCATAGTTCATGTAAAACGATAGATATCAAGGGGCAAGAAAAACTTTTGCGGTCTTTTGGATTTTATATACCCTGTATACCAAGCACAATTCCAAAATCTGTTTGTTATAAAATAGGATAACTTGTAGCATTAGAAATGCTGCATGCTTACACCTAATTTAAAATCATTTTAATCATTAAAGAACGTAGTTTAGTATTTAATTGCAATGTTTGGACAAGTTGTTTTGTAAAGATGAATTGGATTTAATATTCCCACATTTTCTAAGTTGGCCAATAATAATCCCCCTGAGAATATTCCTACCGCCAGTCCCTACTTTCTAACTTTTTTTTTCAAAGGACCCCATTAGAAAAACTTAACCCAGTTAGTTTTATTTTACTGATGTAGACATATAAGCTGGCAAAAAATGTTTTTTATGTCCACGTCATCATCTACGTTAGCAAAAAAACAAAATAAAATTCCACCGCATATGTCCACGTCAACAAAAAACTATCCATGTCAGCAAAAAACTCTCCACATTACCAAAAAAACTAACTGGGTTGAGTTTTTTTAACTGGGCTAGTTAAAAAGTAGGGACCGGCTGTAAGAATATTCTCAGTTGAGATTATTAATCCAATTTGCATTTTGAATGAACAAACATAAAAGTCAACTAAAAAAAGTTCCTTTTGACCATTTACCATCTTCATTTAGTATATGAACAAAGTAAGTATCTCATGGTTAATTTTTGTTCGCCTGTATCCTGCTTTTGGAGGTCGCTTCTTATGTACTGTAGGAAACTGCAAGATTGCTGCATATTATATTTATAAGTTCAAAGTCAGCAATTAGAAGTTTCAAATGTATGATTTCAGATTTTCAATAAAAAGAAATTACTTACTGTATGTTCCATCTTGATCACGAAACCATTGCCTAGAGAATATGAAATCGCGCTTACACTTCCACCTACAAGAACAGCGTATCCATGAAAAATAACTAAGTGGTTCATTTACTTAAAAAGCGGGTCAATATGAGTTGTGCTTTATCTTAAATGAGCCAAACACACACACACACACACACATATATAGGGGAAGGCTAAAACAAAAACCCACTTGAGTTGCTAAAACTACAAAAACCCTTTGTAACAACACGTTTTATTTCAAAAAAAAATAGGGCATGTAATACACATATTTTCAAATGCCTTGAGCTAAAAAAAACCCAAAAAGCACTGAGTAGTTTTTTTTATAATTTTAATTTGTTATGTAACAGTGTTACAAAAGTGTGTAGCTAGATGTAACATTGTTACATTAAAAATTAGAACTTCTTTAAAAAAAACTACTCGGCACTTTTGGGTTTTATGGCTCAAAATGTCAGAAAATATGTATATTACACGCCCTAGTTTTTTTTAGAAAATTAATCTTTTGTTACATAGGGTTTTGTAGTTCTCGCAACTCAAGTGGGTTTTCATTTTAGCCTTTCTATATATATCATATATATACATATATATACATATATGTATATACATAATGACATATAGTAATACATAGTAACCAAAAATCTAATGGAATGTGCGAAGAGATTTAAGTCACCCAATCTAAATTTAATGATACAACCTCTAATTGTTATTCAATCGTTGTAAAATGACAAATCAAATAATTGAAGAGGCAAACTAGACTTACCTTGTTAAATATCTAGAATCATAAGTCCTATAAACAACATCAGAATGTTCACTTATAGAGCCTATGAGTTCCACGTCACTTGTCAACGCATCCCACCTGCAAATGCATATTAATATTAGCTATCTAAATTTCTAAACAAAATATCTTGAATAATAAAAAAATTATAGTGGCAATTTCGACCCATTTACTTATAATAGGTGACCCAGGACTAAAAGGGAGAGAGAAAGAGCATTGGTCAAATGGGTTGGGTCAACTGGTTAAGTGGCCCAAGGTGTATTATTAATGCACAAAACATTTTATATCATTTTATGCAATTATTAACATGATTTAAGATTTTAATCAAGTTCACACTAGTTGTTTAGTGAGATACTAAAAAGGTGGACAAAAAGTGATTTGAGTCAACCTAACGCATGAAAGTTGTTCGTTTTGACTTTTTACCCAACCCGGTTGACTCGTCCACCTTGTCATATTTAACAATAATATGGCAAAAAATAAATTGTTTAGCATCACGTACTCATATCTTTGATGTCGATCAAGGCTCATTATCACCTCAAAAATGGAATCTGCACTCACATCCATATAAGTAACAGCCTTCACAAGGACACCTTTACCGCCTTAAACACATCTATGGACAAAGGCCCGTAAGGTACAGAACGTACAAGTGTGCGCGAGAGTGTGATATATATATTATATATATATATATATATATATATTTATATAGGAGAAGGTTTATTTGAGAAGAAATTTAATATGAGAAGAAAAAGAAGAAAGGTCATAATTGTAAAACATTAAATTGTTTATAACTACTCTCATTAATTATGTTATATCTCATATTATGTTATCTCTCATTAATAAAACAAAAACATTATAGCCTACACATTTCAAAATTTATCCTACATATATCTTATATTATCGAAATTTATCCTAACACATGTAAAAATACCCTACACATTTCAAAATTCATCCTACACATACTAAAATTTTATTATACACATGTCGAAAATTTTGTCCTTCACTATAAAATATTTATCTTGAAAAAGTATATTAAAAAAATGAGTTACAAGTTTAATTAATTAGCTAATTAATGACAATTATAGATTTACCTATATGCCTTTTTCATAATATTAAATACACACATTAAATGAAGTAAATGGAGAATTTCTATTGTTTAAAAGTTATTATTTTTGTACTTACAAAATTTTTCTTCTCATTTGACTCTCCACTATATATACATATATAATATAGGTAGATGTTTATGTGAGAAAATTTAAAAGTGTGAGAAAGATAAGAAAGATTATGGAGGTGACATGTGTCCCTTTTTATTTTGGTAGTTTAAGGTATAAGTGTAATTTAACTAATAAAATCTAATTTATGGAATGAATATATGCAATCAATTTTTGGCAGTTATTGTAGGGATTTTCGAATTTGAAATAACACCCTAACTCATAAAAACACCACAACATGTATACTGAAGGCATACATCTTATAAAGAACAAAAATATAACTCATAAAAACACCCTAACTCATAAAAACACCACACATGTATATTGAAGGCATACATCTTATAAAGAACAATATAACAAAATAACACCATACTCATAAAACACCCACGTTTATGAAGGCACAATTATAAAACACCTAAATTGAATAACAAAATAACACCTAATATAATACCAGTTAACACTTTAATCAAAATCAAAAAGAAATAACACCCTAACTATATAAAAACATAAATAACTCTACATAAGTATATCAATATGATACTCATATTAAGGATAAAAAACACTCGTTATTGTGGTGTAATTTTTAAAAAAAAAGAGTTACTATATAAAAAGTTATTGATGTTTAAAAAAGAAGGGGGGAAGTTTACATGTGTATTAATGTTAGTTTCTTAATTTAAAAATATTAAATTTACCTTTATACCCTTAACTAGAAAATTAGTTAGTTTAATAGTTAACATTATTTACAGGATTGCCACTATATCTCAACTATTAGATTAAATATCTAATGGTTTAGATTCTTTCTTATCCTTCTCACACTTTTAAATTTTCTCACAATAACCTCACCCTATATATATATATATCGACGCACATATAGAGAGAGATAGTAAAATAAAGATAAGCACCTTATAACCCGACACATCCTCAAAGATTCTAACACCTGAAATCCAACATATGAAGACAAAAACTTTGACTAATATGCATACACATATACGGGTCATAGGGTAAAACAAAAAAAAAACAACTTAAACTGAAACAGGTCAACATGGGTGTAGCTCAAAGTGCTTTTTAATGCACAAAACCTCCAAATTCATTTTATTCAAATAATCAGATATCATGAAAACAATATAGTTTTTTTGCAGTCATTTTCACAAGCTAACTATTTACAAAAAAGGTTAATAATTTTGGACAAATAAGATTTCACATGCTATCTTTTATAAAATATAATCGATAGAGTGGTCAATTCAAGTTTTTTTTAATCTCTAAACGGGTCAAGTAGTTAATATATAAAAAAATAAGAAAATTCATTTTAGTGGAAAAGGGTAACAAAGTTCAATGGTCGCCCTATTTTTATTGCATAAAACCTCCTAAATCATATTGGTAAAAAAAGATTGGTATGGAATAATAAAGAGTGTACAATCATATTAGAGACGTTAAGTATTTACTAGACATAAAGTGTTTCAGTTTAACCCAACCAGTACAAAAAATACCCTAAATGGTATTACTCAAAAAATTAGATTGGTATGAAACAATAAAGATTCTACAGTCATATATTAGACACTAACTATTCAAAAAAAGTAATTATAAATTGAGACATAAAGTGTTTCAGTTTAACCCAACCAGTACAAAAAATACCCTAAATGGTATTACTCAAAAAATTAGATTGGTATGAAACAATAAAGGTTCTACAGTCATATATTAGACATTAACTATTAAAAAAAAGTAATTATAAATTGAGACACAAAGTGTTTCAGGTTAACCCAACCAGACCGTTTCAGCTAGTACCAAATTAAATACCCGTTTTAACATGTTACCTACCCATATTTTCACCTAAGTATTTCAAATTTTAAATGTCGCCATATTGTAAGAGATTGCAGTTTACCATATAATGCACAGACACATTTCCACTCATGTTCTTCAATGACATCAGCAGCATCGAATTCGCAGAAGTCAGCATTCTTGTTACTTACACTCAAGGTTAATGATTTAGTACAAGTAACTCACCACCTACACATGAGGGCACAATGTTACTTTAATATACAATAGTAATTTGCATTTTCAATCATTACAATTATAAGTAATATTTTGAACAGGGAATATGATTCGACGATTGACAATTAGAAAAAGTGGAAAATATGTGTTCCTTTGAGCAACAACTTATTTAAACCATTTCGAGTTAATAAAATTACGAAATTATATAAACGTTCCTTTTCTTATCTTCTTTTTTCCTGCATTCTTAAGTTCCTAAGAAATGTCAGAATATTAGGGTTAGGCCAATTAGGATTAAGGTTTTGTATTATGTCTATAGATTAAAGTACACAGATGGTCCATGTGGTTTATCAAAATTTTGGATTTGGTCCCTAGCCCAACAAATCTAAAGGTTTCAGCAGGTCTAAGTTGAGGACTAATTGCGTTACAAAGTGCAAACCACAAGGACCATCCATGTCCTTTTGGAAAAAGCTGGAGACTAAATGCATTACAAAATGCAAGCCACAGGGACCATCTGTGTACTTTTGTAAATCTAGGGACAAATCCAAATTTTTGGTAAATCACAGGGATCATCCATGTACTTTACTCATCTTTGTATATACATGGTAGATTACAAACTGGATATCTCAAGAAAAATTAAAGTATGATAAAATCATATCATAAAGCAGGTCTGCAGGTATGTGACTAAGTTGAAATAAATAAAAACCTCCTTACCGCCTTTTGTACTTATGAGCCTCTTTAAACCATTGGCATATTGTCTTACCCTACGGCGACGACCATGTTTTCCAAGAGTAATCCTTCCAAATATATAGATAGTATAGTAAGAACATTAAACAAATATAAAATAGACTGCATATGAAAATAAAGGGTATGTTTGGATATGCGTTTCAGAATTATCTCGTTATCATGAATTTACATCACAATAATTAGTTTTAATATTTGGATCTATGCAGTTAATGCGGTAAAAAAATCAGATATTGGGCAAGGACTGATATTTGAGATATCGGTAATTTTAATATAATGTAGAATTTATACATATAGCAATTTCACACTAATAATTCAGTGTTAATCAGTTATATCGGTCAATATTGTCGATAATATTGGTACCGATATTCTGACCGATATCAGACACCGATATTTTACTAGGGGACCGATATTAACTGCAATAGATTTGGATCAAGAGATCTTGTAACATACTCGTTTTCCATGCTCAATTTGTTCCGGGTATTAGAACTTTGAGAAAGTTCATACTCAGCCTGTTATACTTAAAAGAGATTAGTGGATAATAAAAGAAATTTAATAATGTAATAATATATCTTCAACAATTATTTGTACCTGTTTCTTAGCGTGTTCTAATGCTTCCATCCATTTTTGGGTTTCGCCGGCTGTAGCACAAGCAATCTTGCAATAACGTAATAATATATATCTTCAACAATGGAAATAAGTTCCAACACAGATTATTGGAAATTAATACTTAATATAAGTAATAATACAAGTACAAACACATATACTTCCTTACATAAATTATGTAAAAGAAAAAAAAACACATATCTTCGAAATGTAGATAGAAGTAGTAGAAATTAATTTGGAAAGTGTAACTTAGTTCTCCCTTTTTATCCTCGTCGAATTGATTGGAGAATTTCAGAACATAAAGATCCTGCAAATATGATAAGTAAATTTTGTTGCTCACGGGATTACAAAAGTAACTTAGAGGGTGTTTGGATGTGATATATTCATAACCATATAATCGTATAACAAAACAGGATGATGTTTGGGTGTACTCATGCTGCTTGAGTGTTTGGCAATTTCTTATTATTTAAAGACTGGATGGAAAGAAAATGATCAGTAATCAGAATCAGATAGACTCTAACCAAACACTAGAAACTGAATGGCTGTGACTTGAAATTGCAAAAAATATTGTAAGATGGAAAACGCACATCCAAACACCCTATAAGATTGATACATGGTAAAACCGTATACTAACCAAGATATTAAAATGTCACAGCAATGGAAACAGAGAAAGTTAATGCACAATTTCATTTCACAAGTACCATTTATAGGATCCAATGGTAATTAAAATTGAGTTTGCTTCTCATTTACTTCAGATAATGTCTATTGAGGTGACATCAAGTGAGCAAGAAATATACACATAAGGAGTAGAGATGAGGATTTTGACATGTTCACTTAGAAACAATTGTTTCAGGTTATATTTTATATTTTATATTTAATGATGAATGTCTAAAGCCATAAAAACTTAGTTATATGCTTACAATCTTTTAAATCTCTTGATTAAAAAACTTCAAATTAATACTTAAAAACCTACTTACTTAATTACATTAACAGTATTTTTTACAAAATTCAATAAAGTTCAATAGTAAATTTTGGCGAGTCAGCATATCCACCTTGTTTTGATTGTGGTATGAGCAAATACCCATTTTGTCCCATTAACCAACCAGTCCATTTAGCCATATGAACAAGATAACATGATTTAAGGATTACCCATTTTGACCCGTTAACCACCCTGCCCATTTTGCAACGTGTACCAAGGAAGGAACATGAGTAAAGGTCCTTACACCATCATTGACCTTGCGACATCCCAGCTCCTCCAGCACAAGTGTGTGGCCGACAACACCTCTCCTTATTGGTTTCTGTAAATAGAATGCAATACAGTGAAGAACAACCCGGTCATTTCTCATAAACCATCAACTTCAATGTTAGTGAACTGTTTGTTGCATGAACCTAAAACATCACCTTCCTACCCATGTTTATTAAACCCAAAACACCATGATTTTGTCAACTTATGTAGAGAAAACATATATTCCTTCGGTCCTCAAAAAAATGAGCCCAAACTTGATTTGTAAGGTTTAATATTAGTAGTTCTCATACTCAAATTCGACATAACATGATAACATTTTTAACTGACAAACTTAGGGTTTTCATATATTGATCAATCATGACATGATTTACATCTTAAAATATACATAAAAATTAAACGTCAATAACTATCCTAATATTCAAACTAGAGATAGCACTGCATAATGACCAACATACAAACTTAAAAATAAATGATAAACCAAATAGTAATAACTAAGATGGATAATAAACTCGGCTAACAGCAATTCTTAAGGCATAATGTAATATGCAAAGTAATAGCTAATTGACACTCAGAAGGCAATGATGAATCAGTTGTTATACAAAAATCCATATAACACTTTAATGAAAATCCAACCCCAAAACAACTTGGATGATTGTTCTTTCAAGATCATCATTTGCCAACAAAAAAACAAAATTAAAGTATACTAAATATCCCACCAAAAACAATTATCCAAAAATTTCCATAATAATCCCTAACAATTATCTACAACATGTGTAGAATGTAATCAAACAAATCAAAATAACAGATTGTACATACAGTTCCTGCATGCTCATTAGGATTACGTTTATACATCATAACGTATTTGCCCTTAATATGCAGGAATCTCCGATGACAATATTCGCGTTTGATGGAATTGGTGCCCAAATGATAAACCCATCCAGAATGTTCGAATGCAACATTCTCACTATCTCCTCCTTCGCTCTTCAACATCTTCTTCGATCGTTGTGGGTCTTCTTGGATTCAGAATTCATGGGGAATATTATGACTCTTGAAAATGGAAGATATATGGAAAAATTGGGACCGTTGGAAGATACAAAAGGGAGAGGAGGTGGTGGTAGAATGAAAGGGCGGGGTAATCGGTTGGTGTGGTCTATGGGTCTTGACCCGTTTGCTGGATTTGGGTTAAACCGGGTTTAGTCATATGGATGCAAAGTTTTGGTAGTGTTGGGCAAACACCACGTCAGAAGTGAAGACTAAACATGTCAGGTCATGTGGGTTATATGACTAAATGAGAAAATTGGTCTTATGGATTATATGACTTTGAAACCAGTTACATTAGTTATTTATGTGCTATTCAAACTCATTATACGAGCCATATGATTTGATGAACACTATCTCATATGATCTATGTGACCATTATTTTGCTTGCCATACGACTTGCATGACACCTACGGCGCGTATGACATGTCAGTTGTGTTACGAAAAAAAACTAGTATTAGGACATGACTTTTGTAATTGTTTCTAGTTTTCGTGACTACGTAAATGAAAATGACGATAACACATAGTGCTTCTTAGGACGTTAAATGCTCGAAACATTGACCATTAGACTAAGTAGTTGAAACAATGGCCTTTTTTCCGTAAACTGCGTTTTTTGAAATAGTCCATTATTATTCTTGACACAACTTATTCCCAGCTAGCTAGTTTCATCGTGTCTTATGTCGTGGATAACCTGGCTGCTCCCGTTAGGCCCAAGTTGAGAACTAAGTGAGTCTCTCGTATGCCATTAAATGTCTAAACTAAGATCCCAAACCATTAAAGAAAACTATATACATACATATATCCGTGTATATTTGCATTTAAAAACAACAAAAGTAGCCATTTTCTTAATACTTGACACATTTGTAGTCATGTCATAACAAATTCACATCAATAGCCAGGACACACAACACAAGTTAATGTAACTACTCTGGATCGCTTATCACCCTTGATTCTCATCAATGCGTTGCTTAAATGTGTTGTCTAGCATGATGTGTAACTCGTTGTATATGTGTATAAAGTAAGTAATTAAATAGGTTAATTGCTTTTGTGAAATAACTAGAAGATCTTGTAAGGAATTATTTTAATTTTAATAACTTTTTACATCTCAATGCAGCCTAACCTTATATTAATAAAAGAATTTAAAGCCATACAACTAACTTTATATTTTTAAAAGGATTTAAAGCCACACAACTTTCTTTTTTTAGGTAATGGGCATGTAAGTGAAGTAGTGAACTGGAATAAGAAGTGGACATGAGCAAGTGGAAGTGACCTAGAGAATACATACCAACGAAAACGACATGTTACCTTAACGTGAAAGGAAGCATGTAAAATAAAATCTCAATCGACATGTTTGTAAATGAACGGTTTATTTATACGAAGAAACATCAAGTCCAAAACGAGAGGTTTATCTTTGTGGGAATGAGTTAGATAAGAATAGTTAATCCTTATTTTTTTTCCTCATGGACGATCTGAGTATGATCTACAAAACAAAACATCGTGGGACTCGTTACAAAGAGGAGAGGTGAGGGTTTCTCCTTATAAACAACTCTCCGGCATGAGAATAAGTATCGTTTAAGAAGAATAAACGAGTGTGTGTTAAGAGTAAGAAAGTGATAGAGCCGATCCCTAAACCTGTGATTGAATGCTAATATTTGTAGCCGAAGAGTGTAGAGAAGGAGATGGGCTGATGGGTCTTGGGCCGGATGTTGGGCTTGGATCTTAAAGTTTATTCATTTATATTGTTTTTGGGCTTTTGGGTTACTTTTAGGAAATTTGGGCTTCCTAGTGCCAAGTGGGCCTAGGTTTGTATATTTGGGATTTGTTATGCCTATAAATAGAGGGGTTAGGGAACTTGTTAAGTGTTAGAGAGTTTTTTTCTAAACTTGTATCTGACATCCTCTGGTTATGCAAGTTATTATATTCAAGTTATTCAAGTTGTTTTCATCCTGATCATTATTTCCGCGATTGATTAGGATAGGATACCTGTTTGATCCATTACACGGGACTTACAATTGGTATCAGAGCATGCTGTTCTAATACAGGCTCCGGGTATTGCTGTTTGAAGAAGTTTTGAAGTTGGTTGATGCTGTTCGGATCGATTTTCTCACATCCGATCACTGTTCATCGTCGGAGGTACTGTTCCGAAGAACTCGAAGAAGCTCTGAAGATTTCGGATTGGTTACTATTCCAGATCCCGAAGAACACGAAGAAGGTCTTCATAATTCGGATTTGATACTGTTCCGGATTCCGAAGAACACGAAAGGAGATCGTCTATTCCGGATTGATCCCGGACTGTTGCTCTATTCCGGATTGAATCCGAGTTACTGTTGCTGATTTTGAGTTCCTTGATTCCGGAATTCGTTACATAAAAGGCGGAGACACTGTTACGGATTGCGTTAGTGTTCCGGATTTATAGGAGATAAGCAAGGCATTTCGGATTGTTAATTCCGGATTCTTGATTTCGGATTTCATTTCAGAGGTGTTTAGTCCAGATCTGCGTCTCGGACTCTATTTCGGATCTGCTTTCCGGATTTCTATTTCGGATTTCTTCTCGGATTTCGTAACAGATCTGTCATTTCTGATCTTCAAATCAGATTCTCAAATCCAGATTCTTCATTCCGGATTCCTAATTTCGGATTGCTTATTCCGGGCATTTCATCTGGTTTGACCATCGTTGACTTCCGGATTGCCATTTCGAAAAATATTCCGGATTGACCACATTGACTGCAGATTTGACTGTTTCGGATTGGACACTGTTCATTAAATTACTTAAATTAATTAATCTTTAAACCAAATTTGGTAAATTTTAATTAATTTAATGGCTGGATTCATGACCGCAAAAGGACCTGACAAATGCCACACTGGCAGCCCTGCAATCGCAAACCTTAGCACTCCACCAAGAGTTGGATCAGGTGATTGGCACTTCCACCAAAGTGCCCTGTTTGTTATACGGTGATGAATATTACGAGTGGAAGTTGCGCTTTGAACAGTATTGCAAGGCAAAGGAACCTGGTGTGTGGAGATGCATCATGAATGGTCCAAGAACCATAGTGTATAGCACATAGCAAGATCCCGAAACAAAAATTCCCAAGCCTATGCACTTATGGACTCCAGAGGACATCAAAATCATAGATGAAGATGAAAAGGCTTCTGCAACACTAACCATGGCTCTAGGACCCGATATCTCTATCGCAGTCAGGAACTGTAAAAATGCTAAAGAGGTTTGGAGTGAGTTGCAAAATCTCTACGAAGGGAACGCTGACATGAAAGCAAGTAGGGTGAACCAGCTGAATCAACAATTTAGCTCGTTCAATCACATATATGGGGAAACTATCGAGAATCAGATACGCCGCTATGTCAAACTGGTTTCCTAGATGATTTCAGCTGAGATCACCCTCACCAACAGCGCCATGAACCGACAGTTGCTGAATTCACTGCCCAAAAGTTGGGATGCAGACGTGGGCATGATCAAAAAGACCATGAACCTGAACGACGTCACTCTCACTGAGATGATAGCTACTATCAAATCATGTGAAATTGATAACAAACAAAGGGAGATCAATCATCAGAGTAGTCTGATGGCCGCAGGGATGACATGTCAGAATGCAGCATTAATGTCACAGAATCTCGTCTACAGTCCTCTGCAAAGAACTACACAAGCACCAGGTGGATCAAATGTGGTGTACAGTCCTGTTGTCACGCCTCAAAACACTCAGTATGTGTATGGGTATCAATCTCCAAATCCTACGACGGTCTCAGCGGCTCAAGTCCATACACAGTTCCATGCTCGGTATCCTAATGTGGTTTTCAGTCCTGCAACTCCTCAAACCGTGCAACAAGGTGTTATTCCTCAAGCAGGCGCTCGTGCCCCTGGCTCTACACAACCCGCGCCCAACTCTGCTTTTCTTACTAAGGAGAATGAAGAGAAGCTGGCAATTGCTGCATCAATGATCAAGAGCTTGAACGCTTTCCTGGCAGGTGATCTGACCCCTCCATCTATTCTGCCAACAGAAGTTGATCAAATCATGGAGGAAGACCTGGATGAGATCAATGTCTCCTGGAACTTGGCAAGGGCTGCTTTTCGGGTCAACAAATTTCAGAAAAAATATGGAAGGCAACCTCTGTCCAACCTAAAGACTGGTCTCACAAAGGACAAACTCAGGTACTACCGATGTCATGAACCAGGCCATTTCGCTAGGGAATGCAAGAAGCCACATCAGGGTATGTGTCATCCACGGTCGCCGACATACAGAGCAGTGACAGACAGTTGGTTCCCGTCTCTCCTTCCAAGTCAACTACGAGTCCATCTGGCAGCTCAGGCTGGAAGTCCACAGCACTAGTGGCCCAACAGCATGAGGGCTTCAACTGGGCAGATGCAGCAGCTCAAATGGAAACCTTGAATCTATCCAAGAACAGCAACCACCGCATGATGGCACAGACAACTGAGACACCCGATATTTCGAAAACGGTAAATCGAATACTTTGTTCTGTTAGTTGTCGTTTTAAATTATCCCAAATGCACGCCCACAACTCAACTCTTGTGGCAGAGTATCAACAAGCTGCGTCACGGAACATCGCCCTTAAACATAAGAACAAGCTTCTTATGGAGAAGGTCGAAGCGCAAAAACAAGATGTGGCTCAGCTAACTTGAACCAACAGCAATGTTGGGTCTACGACTACAAGATAAAATTAGCTGAAAAGGACGTAGAACTTCAAGCAGCTTTAGCCAAGCTGAATTCCTTGACAGGGAAGCTTCATGAAAATGAAATAAATATTAAGAAATTTGAAACTTCCAGCAAATTAGTCAAGGACTTATGTGACCTCCAGCTTAATTATTAAAAGAATTTCACTAAGGGTCTTGGGTACAATAGGGCACCTCCAGCATATAATCATAATTACACTAGAATGCCTGAAACTGAGGAAGAAATCGAAAATGCTGAAAAAATGATGTATGGTAAACCGTCAGATTATTTATCTAAATCGTGGACGCCCTATTATCCTAAGTTCTCCAAACCCATTGAACTCAAGAAGGATGATGTGTTTGTAGCTACTACACCACCTCCTAGTGAAACTAGTAATCATCCATCTGAGAGTACAGTGGAAATGGAGACAGAAGTACCTGAGGCAGAACCCTCCACATCCTCTACAACACCTAATGAAAAGGAATCTTCTGAGGCTCAAACTAAATTTGTGAACGATACTAATGTGTCTAATTCATGTTCAGAAGAAATTTTAGTTGAGGACATCACACAGGATGATGAGGAAGAATGTCTGAATATACATTCAGACAATTCAGCAGATGATTATGCTTTTTATAAACCTGCCTTTGACATTTTAAATCACTTTCTTGCTGAACAATTTACATGCTCAAACAGTGTTGGTTGTGTTGAACATTTGGATAGTTTAAATTCTGATACTGATGTTTTGAATGATGATAATAGCTGTGACAATGTGTGTGATGAGAAAATAAATTTAGCTGCAGGATCTACATCAGCAGATGACTCGGCCTCATCAGCTTCAGCTGAGGATACCAAATCATCATCTTCAGCTGAGAATGCTGAGAGTTCATCTTCAGCAGAGGATATCAAATGTTCACCTTCAGAGGCCGTATCTTTTGATGCATTTTCTAGGAATGACAATGTCAACAATGACCAACCAACTGTTTCTGTCAATGTTGATATGACATTATTCTAGAAGATTTGGGCGACCCAATACAAGGGACTGATTCGGAAATGAAAGCAGATGAACACAAATCTAAATTTAATTCAAATGCAACCTTTAAATCTGATAGTGAATCAAAATCAAATATTTCTCAAAATTGCGAGGTTCCATCATCATCTGCTAAAATTTCTGAACATGATGTTCCCGTTGGATCACTCGTGTCCTCTACAGAATCTGTCTCAAAGTGTGATTTGAAGAATAAGCCGAAAAATAATAGAACACGTAGATCTAAAAAGAAGAAAATCAAAGAAGCGTCTTCAATGCAAAGGCAACTGCTGAGTCCTCTCATCAAACTGAGGAATCCACTCAGCAGTCGCCCGTTTCATCTGTTCTGAAACAATCTTCATGTTCTAAATCCTGTACTTCAAATAAAAAATCTAACAAGTGTGCTTATGGTTGTGCGCAGGACACTGCCAAGCCAAAGACCGTGCAACAGCCATCAGTGAACGCCAGCAAGAAATTGACCGACAAATTGCCCAGAATTTCCCAAGCTGAACGGACTGTCTTCTTCCAGAAGAGGCAAACTTGTTTCAACTGTGGATCTCCCGGGCACATTGCTCGAAACTGTCAAAGGCCCTTTACCTCTTTCCATACTTTGTACTCCAGACATTAGAAGGTTATGCCTAATCGCCAATATAAGGCTCGATTTGTGGCTAAGTCTTCTGATCAAAATTGGAACTTGGCCAAGACACAAAATGTTAACCCCTTGAGACCTTCGGTCTCCAAGAATCCCTCTAGCACTCCTAGGGATGTGCAGAGGTCTGATTCGGTGATCTGGAGGCCTAAGTTAGTGGCCAAGACTCCATCTCCTAACCCCTTGTCTAGTAAATCAAAAGCATCATCAACCTCATCCTTAACTAATTTGATCTTTCGTGAGGTTACTTATGTTGATGCAAAAGGCAAACCCATATTTTCTATGGCCTGGGTTCCCGTCTCTAACTAAACCTGTTGAAATGTGCAGGAATAGCTTTGGCGCTCTCTTGTTCGATTATGGTATATTGATAGCGGTTGTTCCAGGCACATGACAGGAGACATCTCGCAGTTTAATGACATTCAGTTTTTCGATGGCGGGTTTGTTTCCTTCGCAGGTGGAGAAACCGGGAAAATCACGATGAGAGGAACTGTTTGTAATGGAGCCCTGAGTTTTAAAAATGTCAACTATGTCCCAGAATTGAAACACAGTATGTTGAGTGTGTCTCAACTCTGCGACAATCATCTAGATGTTCTTTTAACAAAGAAAGGATGCTATGTGCTCAAACCAGGCTTGATCATTCCAGATGATTGGATTCTACTGAAAGCTGCAAGAAAAGGAAACGCCTACGTCACTGATATGAACCAGGCTCCTTCTGACAAGCTCACATGCCTTCTCTCTTCGACAGCTGAACATGACGCCATGTTATGGCACTACAGACTGGGTCACATCAACATGAAGAATTTAAATCGTCTTGCTAAAGGTGGTCTGGTCAGAGATCTGCCAGTTCGTGACTTCATGCAGATCGAAAAATATGAATCCTGTGCTCGTGGGAAGCAACACCGTCAGCCGCATAAAACCAAAGCCATACCCTCCACTTCTCAGGTCTTAGAACTGCTCCACATGGATCTCTTCGGTCCAACAGACATTCGCAGCATTGGAGGGAAGGCTTACTGTCTGGTTATTATTGATGACTACTCTCGATTCACCTGGGTTTTCTTTCTTACACATAAAAGTGAAACCGCAGAGATAGTGAAACAATTTGTCACGCTTATGGAAAACCAGACAGATTCGAAGGTAAAGGCTATTCGGCGTGACAACGGGACAGAGTTTAAGAATATTACCTTAACCTCTTTCTGCACCTCCAAGGGAATTGACAGACAGTTCAGTGCAGCCAGAACCCCACAGCAAAACGGGGTTGCCGAACATAAAAATCGCACACTCATCGAGATGGCATGAACTATGCTTGTTGAATCCGAGCTACCTCTCATCTTCTGGGCCGAAGCAATCAACACTGCATTGCTATATTCAGAATCATGCCCTAATCAACAAACGCCACATGAAGACTCCATATGAAGTGTTTGAAGGTCGCAAACCTTCGGTCAAGCATTTCCGCAAATTTGGATGTCCTTGTGTACTCCTGCTCATGGATACTAAAGGAAAGTTCGAAGCACGCGGAGATCCTTGTATTTTCGTTGGGTATTCTAAAAATACGACATATTGCGTTTATAACAAGATCAAGAAGATGGTGGTTGAAACCTACCATGTGGGTTGGCTGGAGGAAAATCCCAAGGACAAACACATTAGTCCTGATTGGTTGTATGACTACTCTACCTTATCTAATCACTTTGATGTGTCTTCTAATATGTCTGCAGGAGATAGTTTGACATCTTTCCCTCCAACGGTGCCCATTCCTTCCGACGATGATGCTGACGCTGCCGCACTAAATGACACACTAAAGCAGCTAAGTGTAGATCCTCCTGGATTTAATGACACTGTCTCACCATCTGCCACAGCTTCACCATCTCACGCCCCATCCATCTCCTCGCCTATTCAGCCTAATCTTACTGAGGATGTGGTCTCTCCTCTAGAGCCACCTACGGCAGATAGAGGACTTCCTCCTGATGTTTTGGGTTCCTCCTTGTTTCTAGAGCCTACTCCCCTCGATTCTACGGTGGATTCTCTACCTCACACCTCTACAAGTGCCTCGGTTGAGGGGGAGGCATCTGGCATTGCTTCAGCTAGTGTCACCAACTTGCAAACCGATGTCTTGGTTCCCACTGCACCAATACCACAACCTTTACAGCGTGATCATCCCATTGAGAATATCATTGGTCCTGTAAACGCCGCTGTTCGCACACGCAGTCAATCTGGGGATATCAATACGTGTATTTATTCTTGCTTTATTTCCCAAACTGGACCTAAAAGTATTGATGTTGCCTTGTAGGAGCCAGGTTGGGTGGATGCCATGCACGAAGAACTCAATCAATTTGAAAAACTTGGCGTCTGGCAACTGGTGAAACTACCTCAAGGAAAGCGTGCTCTTGGAACTCGCTGGGTCTTCCGCAACAAGCAGGTTGACACTGGAGTTATTGTTCGAAATAAGGCTAGATTAGTGGTTCAAGGGTTTCGACAGATTGAAGGACTGGATTATGATGAGGTTTATGCACCTGTCGCGCGTTTGGAAGCTATACGTATCTTCTTGGCATACGTAACTTATATGGACTTTACTGTGTATCAAATGGATATCAAGACTGCGTTTCTATACGGCAAGGTGAAAGTGGAAATTTACGTGGCACAACCACCGGCCTTAACTGATCCTGACAAGCCAGATTATGCCTATAAGTTAGACAAAGCGTTGTACGGGCTGCATCAAGCACCTCGCGCATGGTATGCTACTCTTACGGAGCATCTGCTTGCTCATGACTACACACCTGGAACTATAGACCAAAATTTGTTTATCAAACGCGTTGATAAGGACATTATTCTCGTCCAAATCTACGTTGACAATATTATTTTCTGTTCCACCAATGATGGTTTATGCCGCTAGTTTGAAGAAATCATGAAGAAGAAATTTGAGATGAGTTCTTTGGGAGAGATGACCATGTTTTAAGGACTTCAAGTTCGTCAGAGCCCTCAGGGTATACTCATTCATCAAGGAAAATACGTACACGACATACTTGCCAAATTCAAGCTTACAGATTCCAAGCCTATGGCTTCACCTATAGCGAACGGCCTCTGTTAAATGAAGATGCTGAAGGAACGCCTGTTAACCCTACCATGTATGGCTCTATGATTGGCTCACTCATGTATCTCACTGCTTGCCGGCCAGATATCATGTTTACTGTCTGCCAGTGTGCTCGTTATCAGACTACACCTAAACTTTCACATTTACATGCTGTTAAACGAATTTTTAGGTATCTCAAAGGGGCTCCATCTCTGGGCCTCTGGTATCCTAAAAATTCTGAATTTGAACTGTTTGCTTTCTCTGACAGTAACCTAGGAGGCACAGATAGGGACATGCGCTCTACGTCGGCTGGTTGCCAATTTCTGGGAGATCGCCTTATTTCATGGCAATGCAAGAAGTAGCAGACGATTTCACTTTCCACTGCAGAGGCAGAATATGTCGCAGCATCTGCTTGCTGCACCTAGGTTCTATGGATGCAACATCAGCTTGCGGATTACGGTTTGACTTATCTAAACACCACCATTTATTGTGATAATGATGCCGTAATCCAAATAGTTAAAAACCCTGTTTTTCACTCCAAAACCAAGAACATTAACATTAAAATTCATTTTATACGCGATTGCTATGAAAAGGGTCTGGTAAAGCTTGAGCAAATCCACACTGATGAAAATGTGGTGGATTTGTTCACGAAACCCGTTAGCAACGCACGTTTTCAAGTGCTTGTGGATCTTCTCAAAATGATTCGGTTTTCTTCCTAAGCATCTACTATCTTCGTACTTATTTACTGTTTTCGTTGTGTCATAAATTTGTTCATATCTCTATGCACAAATTTAGGGGAGAAAAAGTTTAAAAAAAAAATTAATAATTTTATTTGCAATGATAGGGAAATGAAATGAATATTCGTGATAAAATGCTTGACTAACACATGTAAGGTATAGAAGCGGAAAAGATTTGGATCGAAAGTGATGTGTCGGTAGGTCTAAAACTCAACCAGATGGGAAAAGCCAAATGATATAAAATAACGAACTTTGTACTCAGTGGGTCACTTACTATAGGCATATGATTATGGTCTTAAATCTTGCGTTGATAGATAGCCAACATCTGAGGTTTCGGATCTTTATGCTGCTGAGTCATCCGGGGATATCTTGACTGCCCTTCTGTTGCTTCCAGATTATATGCAGACCTAGGCACAGTCAGGATATCTTTATAAAAGAGCCAAAATGGAAGGGCCAAAACCCAAACGAACAAAAGTTTCTTTATAAGTTCTTACATACCTCATAAGGTATTTGCCTAACCTTCGTCAGTCACTATTGGTCTCTCTACTGTACGGAAGTACTGACCTGTTCTCCAATAGCCTGACGTTGTAAAACAAAGGATGACCTCGGTATACTCACCTGCTATGATGAACCGTTGTGCTTACCTTGATCGCGGGGGTATGTCATGGTATGGGACGCACGAGTATCTTAGTATAAAATTACCCTAAGCATATCATAAAGTCTAATCTACAATGGTTGAGTTTTAGATTTAAGTGGACAAGTATACTGACAGTCGCTTAGACCAACCGAACCTGCACATATCGAAAAATGTTCTTTTGTCAGTGTTTGAAACGACTTGATCCCTTAGCAATACTGTGTTAATTCTTTATGTATGTTTTAATAAGTTCTCCTTGTGATGGTTGGATGCTTGGTTAGTTTACTTGATGAATTTTGGTGGGATGGTTTTCTGTCAAGAAATATTGGACTGGCCCAGTGTGCTTTGGGATTTAAGCCAACCTGATGAAATTGGTTTGAAGTCTAAAAATCAAAATTAAGGTTACTATTCCGAATTGGGCTCAATTGGGCCAGGGATTACTGTTCCGGATTGGACCTGTCCGGAATGGCCCATTTAAGTCATTTTGAACAGGCCCAAATGTGTTACTGTTCCGGATTGGGCCTGTCACAAGCCCAATCCAGACTCAAATATCAGGCCCAAGCCCATTTCAAAAAACTATAATGTCATATCTGTTCTCATTTGGGATTATTCAAAATCCGAGTTGCTGTTATTCTCTCCGATTCTCTCTCGAACTACATATTTTGGACTACACATTCCGGATCAGGTACATATGCATTCCAGATTGATCTTCAAAGAATTATGCATTCCGGATTGATAACTGTGCTCATTCCGGATGGATATTCATCCGAAATGAGGAACTCGGATCTCATTTCGGATTAATCCTCATCCGGGATGCATATTTATCCGGAATACATAATCTGGATTGAAAAGTGTAACATCCGTCAAAAACCGGGTTAACCAAACCCGCTTCGTTTATTAACCGAACAACCAGTTAAAAATTTCGTTGCATATTTAATGCTCAAATTAATTTAAACGATACATAATTAATAAATATATTAGAATATAAAATTTATAATTGAAAATCTATTAAAAATAATGAAATAAAAATAAAATACTGATGCCGGGACTCGAACCCGGGTCAGCCAAGAATCATCCAAACCTTAACTCACATCTTTCCAACCGCTCCGCCACTTGTGTTGTTTGTTAACATATTGAAACAACTAATACATAAAATAAATCTGGGAATCGACCTGTTACGCCACCTGAAACCGATATCGGCTTTCAAACCGTCCAAAACGTTTGAGTGATCGCGGATTCTGGATTATAACCGATGCACCGACGATCCTAATCAATTCAGTCTTGAATTAACTTAAATTTTGGTGATGTTCGGTTTTTATAACCGAAGATATTCAATTCTTGAATTACGCCAACAATTGCTTCCTTTCTCGACTCAAAATCATCTGCATAACCTTCAATTTCACTTTCGCTATACTTTCAGTTCGTCGGAAAAGCTTTTTGAACTCGCCGGAAAATCTCTGCAAGTCGCTGGAAAACCGATACCTTCATTAATACGGTAAATACCTCGACTATTTCTGTTTCAATCCGTTGTTAGACTGTTACTAACTTCAAACCAACAATGAGAATCAATCCCAGACGAAATAGCCGGAATATTCAGCTCTCACCGGAAAACTTCTGGAATTTTCAATCTCACGCGGTGAATCGGTATAAACATTCAAAACTTCTGTTAATCCTTGTTTAGTACCCCGCTTTCATACCTAATCAATCAAAACTGGTAATTGACCCGAACAGAGGAAGCTCACAAAACAGAGCCGGCGATCCTTGCCGGAGTTCTGAGAACGACGACCTGTTCCGGTACTTTCTTTCCCCAAACCCTCTCCGTTCATCACCTTTCAACTTGTTCATATTATTCGTTAACCGAATTAAACAAATAATAGTTAGTTAACCGTTGTTTGTGTTATGGACGAAGAAGACGAAGTCGTGAATGTTATAAGATTAATTAAAATTGGTATTATAAACGGGTTAGACACACAGTCCAGCGGTGGACTGTGTGCAAACAATATGCATACGTCCCGAGTTCGATTCTTGATACACACACCCTCTCTGTAATAAAGATGTTTTATTTTTCTAACTGAACCGGATTAACTACGTTAGATGTTAAGTATAATAAAAATTTGTATATTAACCAAGTTAGACACACAGTCCAGCGGTGGACTGTGTGTAACATTAAGTCACAGGTCCCGGGTTCGAGACCTGTTGACAGCATCGGGTTGATGATTAAAATTCTTTTTAAAAATAAATGAATTTTGAATAAACTAAATTAGTATATAAATATAATTAAAAACATGATTATTTCGGGTTAGACACGTAGCTCAGTTGGTAGAGCTGCGTGCACGCGTACGGGAGGTCTCGGGTTCGAGTCCTGCCCAGCGCATACACTTACACAATAAAACCGGTCAAACAGTCAAACGGTCAACGCAAAAGTCAACATATTTTTATATTTTATTTATTTAATTTAATTTAAAAATCAATTAAAAATACTTAAAAATAATGTTTTTAAAGATAGGAAATAACCTTAAACTCACAAAAATATAGCTAAAAATCCTATTAAAATTATTAATAAAAAAAACCACTCATTTACTATATCTTCCGTTATTATTTAGGTTAGTTAATTCTCGTTGTTCAATCCTTCCAACTCGTGCGCATCTCATCATCTCCAACCGAACGCACCCAATGTGATTGAATCTCTACAAATTCCCCATTTTAATCACGTTTTTGGGGTGTATCATGTGTCTTACCATTTATTATATTTAAATCATTGTGCATACATCATATCATGAACAAATGTGTATTCAGCTTGTATCATCTGTTGTGTGGTTTTAGATTTAATTTATTATTTTCAGTACATGCAATTTCATAGGCCGCCGCTCCTCATTACATTATGAGCGTTGAGCAGTTCCCCATTACATTATGAGCGTGAACCTGGCGTCCCAATATACGATCGGCTCCGTTTGATTGAGCCTTGATCGCACAGACATTTATCATTTTCAGTACATACATTTATCATAGGCCGTCCGTTCCCCATTACATTATGAGCGTGAACGTGATGTTGCCAACATATACAGTTTCATTCATGTTATATATTCATGCAAGTTGGTGTGTTATTGTATGTTAATGTATGTTATTGTATGTTAATGTATGTAACTGTATGTTATTGTTTGTGGATTGTTATTGTTATTCTTGGATTATTTACATTTGCTCGCATATGACTGTTGCACAATTTTTCCTTGATAAAAATAACAAGAAATCAATAATAAATGTTTATCTAACAAGGTTCACTCGCCAACTTATGTTGACCCCAAAAACCCCCATTTTTACACATGATACAGGTGAACCAGCTACAGCAAGAAACACATAGGATTGGCCTAGAAGAATAAACTGGTTTAGAGCTTGGATTGTTTAGTTGATTTTTTTCCTTGTATTTGTATGGACATGTTTGGATTATTGAGAATGTAATTTTGACTTTAATAAATATGAAACATATTAGTAAATATCATGAGCTTTGGTGATAACCCAATTATGCCCCGACTCTTATTCCGTTGCGGGTCGGGGTGTGACAGATTGGTATCAGAGCATGACTATAGGGATATAGGATAGGTTATTAGACCCTTAGAGCCTATACTATAGTTGACTAGAAATTTTTAAGATTTTTGTGTGTTACATGCCAAATTTCATGATGTTTATATGTTTTATGTTAAATGTTACATTCAATGTTATGCAAGCATGTTCATAAGTATATATCATCATATAATGCTTATCATGAATCATATTCTCATAACATATCATATCCATGAAAGCACACATCACATCATTTTCATGATTGTTTTTACAATGATTTTTGTATTTTCAAATCTCATCAAAGTGAGTTCTCATGACGGGCATGTAGTAACTGGAAGGGTACAAGTACCGGTAGTCGGAACGTCCTGTCTAGGCTTGGCATTCATATAAATCCAAAATAAAGGACCAATTTGCCTACCTGGGGACTAACGATGAGAGTACGAAGTACCTATTAGGCCAAAGCATGCTATAACAAACGTCGTGTGAGCTAACCCCACTTTGAGTTGTCATTGTGTCTACACCTGGACACATTCCGACCATACATCTCGTAAACATATTTTGTCGTTTTCATTCGGGTCATGCGGGTGTTAAATCGCCAATACTAATGTGAATCCTACCAAGCCAATAGTCATGGGGGCCCACATGACTATACAGGTGAAGGTATGGGGGACATTTGAGGCCCAACATGAGCAAACCCAAGACATCCTATGGATGTAGTTGCATTATTGATATTTATGTTATTTTCATTTTCTTTAAGACACATGACACCTAAAAAGACTCCATAAACTCACAATCTTCTTATGTATGTTCCTGTAGATGTCGACTAGACAACGACGAGGGGGTAAAAAATCAGGAAGGTCCCACGAACGCTTGGCCACTCAAATCGCAAAACAAATGGCCGCGGGTACTTCCTGACATTGTAGTTCAAGTCTAACAAGCTCTCGCCGCAAATCCCAACAATCCACCCCATCAAGAGGACCAGAACGTCGACAACCCTCCCTCAAAAAAGTGCTCTTACAAACACTTCAAGTCTTGTGATCCCCCGAAATTTGAAGGGACCGAAGGTGTCACTGCTCTCCTCCACTGGTTTGAGGAAATGGAAAACACTTTCCTCAATTGCGATTGTCCCGAGGATCGCAAGGTACGTTACTCAACCGGGAGACTATTTGGAGTAGCCCTGACCTGGTGGAACACAGAGAAGGCTAAGACAGGAGTCGAAGATGCTATGGCCCTAACATGGGAAGAATTAAGGGAAATAATGACAAGGCGCTTCTGTCCAAGAAGCGAAATCAAGAAGTTGGAAGATGAATTCCACTCGTTAAAACAAAAGGAAGGAGATCATACTTCCTACAACAAAAGGTTTCTAGAGTTGAACCAAATGATCCCCAACTTGTTCACACCAGTGTACCGCTAGGTGGAACACTACATTCAAGGCCTCCCCTCAAAAATTCAAGACTCGGTTCTAAGCACTTCGCCTGCGACACTTGAAGCCGCAATGGAACTAGCTACCGAACTTACCGAAAATCGCATTCGGAACGGTAAATTCAAAGAGGAGAAAAAGAAAGCCCCCATTGAGGCTCAAACTTCAAACCATTCTGGTTCCTCTTCGAAGTTTACTGGTAAAAGGAATCGAAACACCAGGAACTTTGATGTCACACAAACAAATTTCCCTATCCCTGCTGCACCCAGCACTCAAGTTGCCCCATCACCTACACCATATAAAAAGCCATACTCCGGCCCATTACCAAAATGCAACCGTTGCCAATACCATCACTTTCCTGATCATCCCTGCCAACATTGCACCGGCTGTGGTCGCGCAGGTCATACTGTTCAAACCTGTCGCATACCTCAGCGAACGAACCGCCACCAGCCTTCAACCCAAATCCACCAACAAATAATGGGTCAAGCCCAACAACCCCTACTACTACCACCTACCCAACATTTAGCCCAATCATACTACCAACCCAACTATTCCATGATGCAACCTATGCGGGCTTGTTACAACTGTGGAGACCCAAACCACTTTAGAAACACTTGTCCACGTTTGGTGAACATCATTCATGCCCAGGCTTAAGCAAATCCGGTGAATCAAGCTAACCAAGCTCCACCACCTGCAAGAGGAAGAGCTTACAACATCAACGCCAATACTGTTGAAAATAATAACGGCCCAAACGAATTAACCAACTAGTTTTTCCTCACCAAGAATCAAGACTCAACTCCAATCGTCTAGTTTTAATGTTTCCTTTATGTTATCTCAATCTTTCCGTATCCCAGTTGTAAAATTTGGAAATTATATATCCAAGAATTTTAATGCGATTTGATATTACAGTTTTGTTTTATACTCATTGATTTAACATTCATATCATCATACATCTCGACGTATCTCAATCTCATCATTTAAAGAAGTTGGGTTGTGTCACACTTTTACATAGACTGACCCCTTCATCATAACCAACGAGAGAGGTACTGTCATCATTTAGTCATGTATCATCTCAGAATTGAGACTCAAGTTTTGGTTGTTGTGTTTGTTTATGTTTTAGAGTCACATAGAACTGATCATGATTTACTGATAAAGCCAACGAAAATTTGACAAGAATATGGTGGATACGCCGCTGGTACTTCCTATATATAAGTATTCTTGGCAAAGGATCAAAAGCATTACCAGGAGGTTATGAAAAGTTCCGTGTAGGTTTAAATATCGTCATGGTTGAAGTTTTTGTTTTATGATACATACCTTATCATTACAAACGTATCAGTTCCCTCAAAACTATTATGCATAAAATTGTAAGCGACATCAAAGATCAAATCCGAGAAGCCCAGCGTGTTTCAGTAACAGAAAAGAGACGTACGCAAGGAGCCGTCTTGTGGAGCTAAACTTAAAATTGAAACTAAATCCGACGGTATTCTATATTGTCTAGATCGCATATGGATTCCTGACCACAATAAGCTTCGTGATTTTCTTATGAATGAGGCGCACAAAACACGATATTCTATACACCCAGGAGCCGACAAGATGTATCAAGACCTTCGATACACCTACTGGTGTCCTGGAATGAAAAAGGATATTGCTGATTTTGTTTCCAAGTGCCTTTCACGTTCCAAAATAAAAGCTGAACATCAAGGACCCTCAGGACTTCTGGTCCAACCTGAAATACCTGTATGGAAGTGGGAAAACATAACCATGGACTTCATTACCGGGTTACCTCGCACTTCTGGTGGGTATGACACTATATGAGTAATCATTGGTTGTCTTACAAAATCAGCTCATTTTATTCCGATCCGCGAAGATTTCAAGAACGAGAAGTTAGCTCGTATCTACATCAGTGAAATCGTAAGCCGTCATGGTGTACCGTTATAGCATTATTTCCAGTCGTTTTACTTCACGAACATGGCAAGCCGTACAAGCCGCTTTGGGTACACGATTAAACCTCAGTACCGCTTATCATCCTCAAACTGATGGGCAATCTGAACACACCATACAAACTCTTGAAGATATGTTTCGAGCATGTGTCATAGACTTCAAGGGAATTTGGGACGCTCATCTACCATCAGTTGAATTTTCGTACAACAACAGCTATCATTCATGTATAGGCATGGCACCTTTTGAAGCTTTATATGGTCGTAAGTGTCGATCTCCAGTATGTTGGCACGAAATTGGAGAAGCTCAAATTACCGGTCCAGAATTGATTCAAGAAACCACAGACAAGATTCATCAAATTCGAAACAATCTCCTAACGGCTCAAAGCTGTCAAAAGAGTTATGCAGATAAACGACGAAAGCCTTAGGAGTTTAACATTGGTGATCATGTACTTTTAAAAGTATCACCGTGGAAGGGAATAGCTCGTTTTGGCCAGAAGGGCAAGCTAGCACCACGCTACGTAGGATCTTTCAAGATACTCGAAAGAGTAGGACCTGTAGCATACAAGCTTGACCTACCAGAAGAACTCAACAGAATTCACCCTACGTTCCACGTGTCAAACTTAAAGAAGTGCCTCGCCAGTGAAAACCTCCATATTCCTCTCGAAGATATTCAGATTGATGAATCTATGCTTTTTATTGAAAGACCAGTAGAGATCATGGACTTCGGAGAAAAACGTTTAAGACAGAGTCGTATTCCGATTGGTTAGGGTACGCTGGGAGTCGAAACGAGGACCTGAGTTTACTTGGGAATGTGAAGACTCAATACGCGAAAAATACTCGCATCTTTTTCTGTTACCACTACAACTTAAATTTCGGGACGAAATTTCTAAAAGTAGGGGATACTGTAACATCCGTCAAAACCGGGTTAACCAAACCCGCTTCGTTTATTAACCGAACAACCAGTTAAAAATTTCGTTGCATATTTAATGCTCAAATTAATTTTAATCGATACATAATTAATAAATATATTAGAATATAAAATTTATAATTGAAAATCTATTAAAAATAATGAAATAAAAATAAAATACTGATGCCGGGACTCGAACCCGGGTCAACCGAGAATCATCCAAACCATAACTCACATCTTTCCAACCGCTCCGCCACTTGTGTTGTTTGTTAACATATTGAAACAACTAATACATAAAATAAATCTGTGAATCGACCTGTTACGCCAACTGAAACCGCTATCGGCTTTCAAACCGTCCAAAACGTTTGAGTGATCGCGGATTCTGGATTATAACCGATGCACCGACGATCCTAATCAATTCAGTCTTGAATTAACTTAAATTTTGGTGATGTTCGGTTTTTATAACCGAAGATATTCAATTCTTGAATAACGCCAACAATTGCTTCCTCTCTCGACTCAAAATCATCTGCATAACCTTCAATTTCACTTTCGCTATACTTTGAGTTCGTCGGAAAAGCTTTTTGAACTTGCCGGAAACTCTCTGCAAGTCGCCGGAAAACCGAGACCTTCATTAATACGGTAAATACCTCGACTATTTCTGTTTCAATCCGTTGTTAGACTGTTACTAACTTCAAACCAACAATGAGAATCAATCCCAGACGACATAGCCGGAATATTCAGCTCTCGCCGGAAAAACTTCTGGAATTTTCAATCTCACGCGGTGAATCGGTATGAACATTCAAAACTTCTGTTAATCCTTGTTTAGTACCCCGCTTTCATACTTAATCAATCAAAACTGGTAATTGACCCGAACAGAGGAAGCTCACAAAACAGAGCCGGCGATCCTTGCCGGAGTTCTGAGAATGACGACCTGTTCCGGTACTTTCTTTCCCCAAACCCTCTCCGTTCATCACCTTTCAACTTGTTCATATTATTCGTTAACCGAATTAAACAAATAACAGTTAGTTAACCGTTGTCTGTGTTATGGACGAAGAAGACGAAGTCGTGAATGTTATAAGATTAATTAAAATTGGTATTATAAACGGGTTAGACACACAGTCCAGCGGTGGACTGTGTGCAAACAATATGCATACGTCCCGAGTTCGATTCTTGATACACACACCCTCTCTGTAATAAAGATGTTTTATTTTTCTAACTGAACCGGATTAACTATGTTAGATGTTAAGTATAATAAAAATTTGTATATTAACCAAGTTAGACACACAGTCCAGCGGTGGACTGTGTGTAACATTATGTCACAGGTCCCGGGTTCGAGACCTGTTGATAGCACCGGGTTGATGATTAAAATTCTTTTTAAAAATAAATGAATTTTGAATAAACTAAATTAGTATATAAATATAATTAAAAACAGGATTATTTCGGGTTAGACACGTAGCTCAGTTGGTAGAGCTGCGTGCACGCGTACGGGAGGTCTCGGGTTCGAGTCCTGCCCGGCGCATACACTTACACAATAAAACCGGTCAAACAGTCAAACGGTCAACGCAAAAGTCAACATATTTTTATATTTTTATTTATTTAATTTAATTTAAAAATCAATTAAAAATACTTAAAAATAATGTTTTTAAAGATAGGAAATAACCTTAAACTCAAAAAAATATATCTAAAAATCCTATTAAAATTATTAATAAAAAAATCCACTCATTTACTATATCTTCCGTTATTATTTAGGTTAGTTAATTCTCGTTGTTCAATCCTTCCAACTCGTGCGCATCTCATCATCTCCAACCGAACGCACCCAATGTGAGTGAATCTCTACAAATTCCCCATTTTAATCACGTTTTTCGGGTGTATCATGTGTCTTACCATTTATTATATTTAAATCATTGTGCATACTTCATATCATGAACAAATGTGTATTCATCTTGTATCATCTGTTGTGTGGTTATTGTTTAAATTTAATTTATTATTTTCAGTACATGCAATTTCATAGGCCGCCGCTCCCCATTACATTATGAGCGTTGAGCAGTTCCCCATTACATTATGAGCGTGAACCTGGCGTGCCAACATACGATCGGCTCCGTTTGATTGAGCCTTGATAGCACAGACATTTATCATTTTCAGTACATACATTTATCATAGGCCGTCCGTTCCCCATTACATTATGAGCGTGAACGTGACGTTGCCAACATGTACAGTTTCATTCATGTTATATATTCATGCAAGTTGGTGTGTTATTGTATGTTAATGTATGTTATTGTATGTAACTGTATGTTATTGTTTGTGGATTGTTATTGTTATTCTTGGATTATTTACATTTGCTCGCATATGACTGTTGCACAATTTTTCCTTGATAAAAATAACAAGAAATCAATAATAAATGTTTATCTAACAAGGTTCACTCGCCAACTTATGTTGACCCCAAAAACCCCCATTTTTACACATGATACAGGTGAACCAGCTGCAGCAAGAAACACATAGGATTGGCCTAGAAGAATAAACTGGTTTAGAGCTTGGATTGTTTAGTTGATTATTTTTCCTTGTATTTGTATGGACATGTTTGGATTATTGAGAATGTAATTTTGACTTTAATAAATATGAAACATATTAGTAAATATCATGAGCTTTGGTGATAACCCAATTATGCCCCGACTCTTATTCCGCTGCGGGTCGGGGTGTGACAAAAAGAGTGTTCTGGATTCACTCTCAGTTTGGACCTTTTTGAATTGTTGAACCCTTTCACTAAAGTTGAACCTTTTTGATTTGTTGAACCTCTTAATTAATTTGAACTAGCTTTAATTTGAACCTTGACCTCTGTTGACCTGTCCAGTTAGTGTTAACTCTGTTAATTTAGTTAACTCAGTTAACTTGGTTAACTCAGTTATACCAGTTTACTCAGTTTCTTCTGTTAGTTGATTTTTAACTTGGTTAATTTTTGACAGACATGGTGGAGGAAGCTTTCGACGTTGTAATGCTGGTAGAAGAACAGTTCCACAATCAGGCTGGTTACCTTTCAGATCTACCAACTGATTATTTTCAGGAGTTTCAATCAATGATTGTGGGGCTTCACAGTTGTTGGATTGCCTACGCTCTTCGTGCAAATCCTATGATCTATAGAGATTTGGTTCATTCTTTTTGGAAGAGAGCGCGAATACAGCCAAGAGGTGAAGATGGCAGACCGTTCATACGCTCACAAATTCACGGGAAGGAGATTATAGTTAACGAGGCTTGTGTGAGGGAAGTGTTGCAGCTAACAGATACTTACGGTGACCCAACCACGTATGTCAAGGAGAAAGTGTTGCCGGTACTGATGGAGACGAGCTACAAAGGTTCTTATCCGCCATTGCTAAAGAAGATGTTTCCTGCGTATTGGAGACTACTTATACACATGTTTATGCAATGTGTGTCGGAGAATAAAGGTGGACTGGATCAGCCTAATCATGCTCAGACTTTGGCGATAGTCTCTGGTTATGGATTAGAAATATAACTACTCTGGTTATATTTTCGAAAACATGAGGAAGATATTAGAGCAGTCTAAGAAGAGGATGCTTCTATTGTATCCACGGTTTATCCAACTGATTCTCGATACTCGTTACCCCGATTTGGCTAAGGATGCCACAGACGCGAATTTGCTGAATATGAAGCCAATGGGGCCTACCATTTTTGCGACTATGAAGAAGAACCGTTCTACTTCGAAGACGGTATTTGTGGGTTGGTTCCCTCTGAAGAAGTTTGGCAAGTTTTCGGAAGTTGTGGGTTTGCATGCTCCTCCACCTCCTCCTCCTCCTCGGTAAATGCGATTGTATCAGAGGAACACCATATACCAGTGAAGGAAAAAGAGATAGAAGTCGAAGATTTGGTTATAGACAATGAGGATGACGTTGGACAAGCTTTTCTAGATGATCTGGATGCATTCAACGCTACGTTAACTCCTGTTCTACCAGAGTTATCATCTGAGAATCTAGCTGCTCTGATTGCTCAGCTGAAGGACATTCAAGAGAAACAAGGTGATCCGCTGCTTGACATTCCATCTGTTGTTGTTTCTACTGCTCAGCCTGATGACGAAGACAAAGAAGATGAAGTTCCACTGATAAAGAGATGCAGAACTGAGCCGAGCATTTCAGCGAGTACATCTGAGGCTCCAGTTGTTGTTACAGTTGCTACTTCTGAGTTGATTACATCTACTGCTGTAGAGAGCACTGTTGCTGAGGTTATTGTTACAGAATCGGTTGTTTGTACTTTGATGATTGATACGCCTATTGTTTCTACACAGCCCACAATTCCTGTCATTACACAGTCTACAGTGGTATCGATTCCTGCTGCCGCAGCATTACACATGATGGAATTTGGAGGCAGTTCTTCGGGTGCAGGGGGTTCAGAAGCGGGTGGTAGTGGTGCTAGTTATTCTGGTGATATTGCTGATGATTATGTACGCAAATCTGAGAAGAGGGCGTTTGAGTTTGGGGGTTTAGATAGTAATGATGATGATACTGAAGTGGATGTTCTTGAGTTAAAGAAACGGGTTGTCGTACTGGAACAGGAAGCCATGTTAAAGGATGCGCAGATTGCCTCCCTGCAGAATCGTTTGGATGTTCGAGATCAAACTATCGAACAGCTGCAGTGAGATGTGACTATGCTGATGACTATCGTTTTTTATTTGAGGGGCGAGTTAGAGAACAAGTTTGGCAGGGAATTCAGCGATCCGACCGACGATCCTATGAATGTTGAAACACGTCATCGTGCGGCACAGCAACGGATGGCTGAGGAAACAGAAGAGCAAAGGTTGGCGGCCGAGCAACTAGCAGTCGAACGTCAAGCTGGTATTGATGATTACTTGAAGGATCCGCGCAAGAAGTTCACTGCGAGTCAGAAACGCGCTACAGATCCGAGAAAGAAGAAGCAGATGGAATTGATGAAGAACGTGAAGGTCAATCCTCTGGATGAAAACTTTCAGCTGAAAGATCCTACGAACCAATTAGATAGATACGTCATGGAGTTGGGGTCGAGCTATTATAGCAAGGTGGGTAATAAGTCTAAAGTGTTGAGTTGGATGTATGACCATATCAAGAACATGTGGATCGTTGTACGTCAAGATGGAACAAGAGAATATTATTCAAAGGAGTCACAGTTTGAAACTTGGACGAAGATTGCTCTGACAGATTTGTTAAGAGCTCCGTACACTGACGACGACACGACAGAGCGTCAACCGGGTTGGAGGTTCTTTAAAAGGCTTGAACGGGAGGTTAGGACGGGGTTTAAGGGTATGAAGACCGCTGAACCGTATCTGAGAGCAGCCAAAGGAGTGCATGATGCACACACATGCAAACGTTTAAATATGTGATGTGGCCTCCTACGGATAAAGAGTTGGTGATTCAAGTTGCTCCTACCTTTCCAAAAGGAATTTTGAAGAATTTTAACTTTTGGTTATACGATCCAAAGGTCGGAAGTGTTGCGATAGTGACGAAAGAGAAGGCTTTCAGGGTGAATGATGTTGTGGATTTGGTCAGCTTCCATGATGAAGATTTATAAGTTTTAGCTTTTCATCAGATACGTATTGCTGAACTATATGAGGTGTGTACCAAGGATTGGACAGCTGCAGTTGCAGGAATTATTGCTGGTCGTTTGGGAGTGGATGCGGCGCCGAAGGATAAATGAAGAAACCTAGGGGGAGATTGTTGGGCTTGGATCTTAAAGGTTGATTCATTTGTATTGTTTTTGGGCTTTTGGGTTACTTTTAGGCAGTTTGGGCTTCCTAGTGCCAAGTGGGCCTAGGGTTGTGTATTTGGCCTTTGTTATGCCTGTAAATAGAGGGGTTAGGGAACTTGTTAAGTGTTAGAGAGTTTTGTTTACTAAACTTGTATCTGACATCCTCTGGTGTATGCAAGTTATTATATTCAAGTTATTCAAGTTGTTCTTCATCCTGATCATTATTTCCGTGATTGATTAGGATAGCGATAAATGTTTGATCCGTTACACGGGATTTACACCAGACATCGCCAACAAGGAATATCATATTTGTCTCCTCTGACACGATCGTTAGTGTTTGCAGAGAATTGAGATGTTGGCGCATGGTGATTGGAGCCATGTGGTCTCACAGTTGTCCTTTGTTGTTGAATCAGTCACCATTGTGAGTGGAGATTATGGAGTAGTGAACGACGCAACCTGATTGGTTTCACGTCACTTTCCTTTTGTACTTCTTATCTACTGCATGATTGGTCATCGTGGGAGTTATCTAGTCAGGGTCTGGCGCACGCTAATTGGCTACAACCCCTACCATATGTACTATTATACTCGTCTCTATCTGTCGTAGCGCTACACGCGCAGGTCTGGGCCTGCGAGCATGCTCTTGTTGTGGCTAAGTATAATTTTGTTAAGTCTGGTTGGTCCTTTTCGCACATATCTTTGAATAACTTGCACAAAATTTAGGACCGTGTTAAACATAAACTTTACACTTTATACCGAGCTATTTTAGCATTGGGATTCAGTTTGAAAATGACTTATTAACTTATTGGTTTTCTCAAAAAGCCAATAAGTTAAAAAAAGTGTTTGACATTTACAAAAATACTTTTTATTTTGGGTTTTTGAGAAATAGTCAAAAGTTGTTTTTCAAAAGGCACAAAAACCTGGTTTTTGAAATGGCTTTTAGCTTTTTGAACATAAAATTACAAATCTAACCACACTCTTTAAAAGAGCAACTAAACAAGGAAACTTATCATATCCTTTTTGGTCATTTTATTATATCCCATTATAAAAGCTAATCCAAACAATTTTTTAAAAACTCCTTTGAAAATGTAATAAGTTAATAAGCAATTTTAAAAAAAACACTTTTAGATTTAAATAAGCAATCCCAAACACCCTCTTAATTTTTAATTTCAGGAGTTCTTGACATTTCTTTTTTAACAAATAAAATGGTTTAATGAATACTGATTTTTTTCAAAATTTAATACGTATGAAATTGCCTCGACCACATATCACAAAAGGCTCTTACGTACAACTTATGCAACGCATTTTCTTCCATTTGCCATTCTCGATTTCAACGACTACAAAAGCCTGGCCTAAAAGCTCCATCTGGTTATGATTTGCCCTATTTCTGTTTGAATTTTAGTACTTCTGGAAATCCGGACAGTGGAAGCCGTGGATGGATTGTTCACGGCCGTTGAAGAGTATACTGACGAGCGGCAGAGAAAGGTTTATATTGTTCACCGTTGCCTAGGATTGAACTTGGCATCTCTCTCTTAAGAGACATATCCATCTAACAACTGAGCTACCCCGCATTGGCTTATATTAATTAATTCAAGTGATTTTTCTTTTATTAATTAATTCATGGATGATTTACCTGCTACCCTACCCATAATCATAAACGTATATCTAAACAAAATAGGGATGAAAGTATCTAAGGTTGGAGTTAATTGGTAACTAATGTACAAATTCCGATAAAAAATCATAAATTATTAGTTTCAAACCCTCAAATTCAACAAACTCATTATAGATGGGTAAATCTAAACAAACAACACTAACACACTATCTAGACACCATTTACTTGTCATAGAGGTGTACAAGAAGGCAAAAATGGTCATATGGGTAGTAATGCTAACAAGTTTGGACCTTCCAAAAAGAAGAGTCTTGTGGAAGAGAAAGATTGCTTTATGATTGACAGGTTGGTAGCAGTAAAGAACAAGAAGAAGAAACCAAGGAGGAGCAGGATAAAGAAAGGAAAGAAATCATAGAAGATGGATGAAGTAGAAGGAAAGTGTGAGTTGAGTAGCTGGTTATTGAACAAGTTGGATGATGTTTCAAAGTTGTGGATGAATCGGTTGATGAAAATGAGAGATTGCACACACCCTACATATCTATCATGATTTGACATGTATGATATGGCTGAAGATCTAAAACTTAGCGCTTCTTAGGAGGCAACCCAAGTTTTGGTTTTATTTCATTTTGTTTTTGTGTTTTGCGTACGAACCGGACAAGTGTGGGGAAGTTTTACATAGTTGTTTGGTAAGCTTCAGTGCAGTTGAGGGAATTCACATGTCGTGAAAAGATTTTGCAAACAAAATGGAAGATGATAATGTAATCAGTTCGTTGGCATTATATATATATATATAAGATAATGAAACAGTCAAGCACACGTCTAACTTAGGATATGTGGATAAGCCCAGTTGGTTGAAAGGTTCCTTAGGAATAATATAATACACTTAAATATTAGGAGTCTTGTGCGTTCTCGCCTTAGGAGCTATAGCAAAACCAAAACCGTTGAGGGTATAAGGGTACCATTATAAATAAAAAGCTTATAAGTATTCCGGTTAAATGGCACATCTGTTTTTTTATGAAAATGAATCTAACATTAGGTGGCGCCCCAAACAAAATCATCCCATTCATTCATATATTTGGGCTAGCTATGTATTAACAAAGCTATGGTATTGTCACTAGGATGTTGACTAGAGTGGTGCAACATCCGCCAAAAATAGACATCTGAAACCCGACCTGAAGTGAAAAACCCGGTCCATCGGAGAACTTAATAAATATGGGAATTCTCAAAATCTTGTTTATTTTATTTTTTATTATTTAAAGTAGGTAATGAATCACATTAGGTAAAATACCGGACCTTTATTGAGTTAAATAAGGATAGGAATTTTTATCTAATTTTGTTATTTCTAATACATTGTAAATTAGTTGTCCGTCGCTATCGCATTAATTAAAATACGGATCGAAAATGATAAATTTATAAAGGTCCTCACTTAGTTGGGTTAGAGTTATATAAGGGAACTGTTAACGAGTTAAATTTGTTGTTAATTGAAGGTTATAAGTTAAGTAGTTAGTTTGTAATTAATGGAAACTAAGTTATAACCTATACTAACTAACCTAGTTAGTTTATTACTAGAGGGTCATGACTAACTAAATTAGGTTAGTTAACTAAATTAGATTAGTTAATTAAGTAGGTTAGTTCTTGCTAACTAAATAGGAGAAATAAACTAATTTGGAACAGATGTTAGGATTTGCACATATAGTTACATCTAACAATCCTAACAGAAAAGATTCCACAGATGTTTGTTTGTAACATCTGTGCAAATCCTAACATCTGATCTAGGCTAATCTAAACAATGAGAACATAAGTACTGTTACATCCGAGCTAAGCTAATCTAAACACTAATCCAATGGTAATGCATGAAACAGTTATAAAAAATAGCCAAACCTGCCTAAGCAAGGATCGAACCCAACTACACTCGTTCAGCATACAGTTACGCAACCAACTGAGCTACCTTAACTTCGATTGTAAGCAGTGTGTTCCTACAATATATGTAGAACCCACATCGAATGAAAAAAAAGAATGTTGGGGTCGGGCTCAAACCTGGCACCCTATGTTTAACAAGCGACACACATGCCAATGGACCAAGCTAGTTCATGTAATAATCATCCCTGCGTTTGATATAAAACTTGATGTGAAGACCCTTAAACTTCATCTCCTTCCTCGCAAATCAAGTCTAGCCACGTCCAAAACCCTTGAAACTCGATTGACGAATTGTTTTAACTTCCTTGGCATCTATTAACTCGATTTAAGGAGTGAGACGTGTGGTCAACCACAGCCTCAATTATGGATGCTTTAACTCAAATCAATACACATTACACGCCATTAAAGCTTATGAATAACATTTGGGTTTCTTTCATTGTTGTAAAATTGGACAACGAATCTTACTCCCACAAAATCCTTTGATCAAACCAAGTAAAACCTTGCTGTAATTACATCATTTCATCAACCGAGTATCACGAATTTGATCCATGAAGATTCTAGCACTTGTAACTTCAAGCCTTGATTTCTCCTTCGTTCCTTAACGAAATCAGGGGATTCCAAAGCCCAAACTATTTAATTTTTCATGCTCTACAAAACCCATCTATCCATTTCTATGATATGTACAATCCGAATCTGATTCTTTATGATTTTAGGGTTCTTTGTGATACAAATTTTGAGCTTTTGATTTTAGGTTATGTTTTTTGAGGAAATTGATCTTGTGTTATTATCATATATCATATTAGGATGTTCCATGCAAATTTTGGGAATTTTTATTTGTTGGAATTTTGTATGAATTAATCTTGATATATTGCCATAAAAATCAATTAAAAATAGTCATTGTCACTAATAAAATTCTAAAAAATATTTTATAGACTATTACTGATATTAAAAAGGTATTGGAAATTTTATAGAATTTTTCCATAATTCTTGATAATATCTTATTTTCAAGGGATTAAATAATTAGTTTAAGTAATTATATTTTTATATGAAATTAATCATTTTAGAAATTTTTGTGACAACTATTAAATCTGAAACTATATAATTTTTAGATATAAACATATGATTATATAAATTTTGATCTTTATTTCATAATTAAATATATATTTCTCAAGAAATTCATATAAATATTGTTTATGTGATTATTCCAGAAACTTAAATATCATATTAGTAATTATATTAAATAATTATATTGGTATAGTTGAGTCCCTAAATTTGAAGAACCCAATTTTCTTATAGATTTGTAAATATTTAGTTTTTGATAATGGTATATTTACTATTTTGTTAATTATATATTTTAGGGTGACTTGTGATATTACTCATATTCGTGTGCTATCGTTATTCTAAAGAATCGAAGCTTCACAAACTGTGAGTAAACGTTCTCTCCTTTTTATCATTAACCTTTTGGGATGTATCAATGTGTCTTGTTCAATTGTTTTTATCTAACTTCAAGCATGCAGTATTTGATGTGTTGTATATGCATTTATTTGATGTTGTTGTTGTTGTTTGTTGAGGGGTTGTTGTTGTTGTTGTATTGGTCATTATAGTCAATAGTTATTCATTCAGTGGATCCACGGCTGATCTTTCCTCATGACCTGGAGAAGTCAGTATCGTCCAAGGTTGGAGAACTCATTAGTCGTTAATCGACCAGTGAGGTGGGGACTAGCGACTACTCGAGATTAATTGGATCGGGTTTTTTATATGTAATTTTCAATTTTATGTATATATATACACACAATTTTTTAGGTAAATATTTTAAGTAGCTAGGTTTTAACTTTTACTCAACTCATTTTTTAAGTTACATGATTAATTGTTGGAATTCACATGGTTTGGTTGGAAACTGACCAGAATTTAGAGGTTTGGTCGGAATATACAGGTTTTTTGCTGAAATCTGACCGGAGTCGCCGATTTTTGGATGGCCGACTAGGCCTGACTAGTGATTAATGGACTGAGACCAACTAGCAATTAATCGCCGACTAGTCACTGCCTAGTCGCGATTTTTACAACACTAGTATCGCCCGTTAGTCTCGGGCTAATCTTTCCTCCTAACTATGGGACATTAGTATCACCACAACCACACTCTTTATGGATGTGGGACGAAAGGAGTTGGTTTTGGTTTGGTGTCTGTCTTAGTATTAGTCATTATTCGGTTACCAATATATGTTCATATTACTTGTGCATTTCTTCCACACGATTGATTGCATGGTTAATATTGAAATTTATATTTGGAAATTAAAAGGTAAAACATATTACTTTGATTTCTAACTTTTAGAATGGAGAACTTACTTTTTCCTAATCCAAGGTTTACTCACCCGCTCTTGTAGCTGACCAAAAAAATACTATTTTAAACATGATACATGTGTAAAGGACTGAAGACTAGACTGGATCAGGATCACGTAGGAGCTTTGCCTTAATATTTGAAAAGACAAGTTTGATGTATTATTTGGATATTTGAAACTTATATGGAAAGTGTGACTTATAATCATGACAATTATGAAATTTTAATAGTGCCATAAGCTTTGGACAATCATCATGTCTCCTACCATTCCGCTGCGGGTCGGGGTGTGACATAATCATAACATGTTTAATTATGAAATTGTAATAGTGGCATAAGCTTTGGGCAATCATCATGTCCCGTACTATTCCGCTACGGGTCGGGGTGTGACAGATTTGTATCAGAGTATAAAGGATTTAGGATAGGCTATTAGACCCTTAGACCTAGACTATAGCCTAATAGGGTTTATGTGCTTTATGTGTTGTATTGTTGTCTTAGCTTATGTCATTAAATTTCATAATTTTAAAAGTTTGTTAATGTCACACACAAATGCATGTGAGCAGTTTTAAATGCTATAAGCTAAATGTTATGTGCGTTGCCTGATAATACATTATTTATTTCTATTCTATATTCTATTATTTTTAAAGTTACACTTGCACAATATACAATATAAACATTAAGTTTCTAATTATTCTATTCATATTCTTATTCATACAAAGTCTATGTCAATTCATGTCAATCATACTTTGTGTTATTCCTATTTCATTGTGATATATCAAATTTTCATTTAAATTTTTCAATTTCGTCAAAGTGAGTTCTCATGACGGACATGAGTAACTGGAATGGTTAAGTACCTGTAGTTGGGACGTCCTGTCTAGGCTGACAATCGTATAAATTCAATAAGGACCGGTTTGCTTACCTAGGGACTAACAATGAGAGTACTGATACCTATTAGGCCAAAGCATGTCACATAAAACGTCACAGAAACTAACAACACCTTGATAAGTCAACGTGTCTGTGTTAAGTCATGGATACCCTCCAATATCTGTTCATATCACCCAACTTGAGACATTTAACATTCATTATTTTTCTTGGGGTCAAGTGTAGATTGAAGGGTAAACATATGAAACCATGCAAAAATTCGGTAATTGTGGGGGCCCACGTGATTATGAAAGTGACGCATGGAAGACATACCAAATCTTATGATGTGCCAAACCTATAAATTTCAATATTTCATTTCCGAAATATTATTTTATCCTAAGCTTTAGATTTTTGTGCATGTTTTTATTCCATTTATCAGTCGACTGAAACTTATATGAAAAATGTGACATTTAATCATGACATGTTTAATTATGAAATTTTAATAGTGCCATAAACTTTGGGCAATCATCATGCCCCGTACCACTCCGCTGTAGGTTGGGGTGTGACAGGTGGTATATACCCTCTAGGTGGAGTCAGGAAAAAAAATTGATAAATATGTGAAGCTTATGGCTGCTTTAACTCACAATCAATACACATTACTATGCCATTAAAGCTTATGAATAACATTTGGGTTTCTTTCATTGTTGTAAAATTGGACAACGAATCTTACTCCCACAAAATCCTTTGATCAAACCAAGTAAAACCTTGCTGTAATTACATCATTTCATCAACCGAGTATCACGAATTTGATCCATGAAGATTCTAGCGCTTGTAACTTCAAGCCTTGATTTCTCATTCGTTCCTTAACGAAATCAGGGGATTCCAAAGCCCAAACTATTTAATTTTTCATGCTCTACAAAACCCATCTATCCATTTCTATGATATGTACAATCCGAATCTGATTCTTTATGATTTTAGGGTTCTTTGTGATACAAATTTTGAGCTTTTGATTTTAGGTTATGTTTTTTGAGGAAATTGATCTTGTGTTATTATCATATATCATATTAGGATGTTCCATGCAAATTTTGGGACTTTTTATTTGTTGGAATTTTGTATGAATTAATCTTGATATATTGCCATAAAAATCAATTAAAAATAGTCATTGTCACTAATAAAATTCTAAAAAATATTTTATAGACTATTACTGATATTAAAAAGGTATTGGAAATTTTATAGAATTTTTCCATAATTCTTGATAATATCTTATTTTCAAGGGATTAAATAATTAGTTTAAGTAATTATATTTTTACATGAAATTAATCATTTTAGAAATTTTTGTGACAACTATTAAATCTGAAACTATATAATTTTTAGATATAAACATATGATTACATAAATTTTGATCTTTATTTCATAATTAAATATATATTTCTCAAGAAATTCATATAAATATTGTTTATGTAATTATTCCAGAAACTTAAATATCATATTAGTAATTATATTAAATAATTATATTGGTATAGTTGAGTCCCTAAATTTGAAGAACCCAATTTTCTTATAGATTTGTATATATTTAGTTTTTGATAATGGTATATTTAATATTTTATATATTTTAGGGTGACTTGTGATATTACTCATATTCGTGTGCTATCGTTATTCTAAAGAATCGAAGCTTCACAAACTGTGAGTAAACATTCTCTCCTTTTTATCATTAACCTTTTGGGATGTATCAATGTGTCTCGTTCAATTGTTTTTATCTAACTTCAAGCATGCAGTATTTGATGTGTTGTATATGCATTTATTTGATGTTGTTGTTGTTGTTGTTTGTTGAGGTGGTTGTTGTTGTTGTTGAATTGGTCATTATAGTCAATAGTTATTCATTCAGTGGATCCACGGCTGACCTTTCCTCATGACCTGGAGAAGTCAGTATCGTCCAAGGTTGGAGAACTCATTAGTCGTTAATCGACCAGTGAGGTGGGGACTAGCGACTACTCGAGATTAATTGGATCGGATTTTTTATATGTAATTTTCAATTTTATGTATATATATACACATAATTTTTTAGGTAAATATTTTAAGTAGCTAGGTTTTAATTTTACTCAACTCTTTTTTTTAATTATTACATAATTAATTGTTGGAATTCACATGGTTTGGTGGGAAACTGACCAGAATTTAGAGGTTTTGGTCGGAATATACAGTGTTTTTGCTGAAATCTGACCGGAGTCGCCGATTTTTGGATGGCCGACTAGGCCTGACTAGTGATTAATGGACTGAGACCAACTAGCAATTAATCGCCGGCTAGTCACTGCCTAGTCGCGATTTTTACAACACTAGTATCGCCCGTTAGTCTCGGGCTAATTCACCCGCTCTTGTAGCTGACCAAAAAATACTATTTTAAACATGATACATGTGTAAAGGACTGAAAACTAGACTGGACCAGGATCACATAGGAGCTTTGCCTTAATATTTGAAAAGACAAGTTTGATGTATTATTTGGATATTTGAAACTTATATGGAAAGTGTGACTTATAATTATGACAATTATGAAATTTTAATAGTGCCATAAGCTTTGGGCAATCATCATGTCTCCTACCATTCCGCTGCGGGTCGAGGTGTGACATAATCATGACATGTTTAATTATGAAATTGTAATAGTGGCATAAGCTTTGGGCAATCATCATGTCCTGTACTATTACGCTACGGGTCGGGGTGTGACAGATTTGTATCAGAGTCAATGGCTATAAGGATTTAGGATAGGTTATTAGACCCTTAGACCTAGACTATAGCCTAATAGGGTTTATGTGCTTTATGTGTTGTATTATTGTCTTAGCTTATGTCATTAAATTTCATAATTTTAAAAGTTTGTTAATGTCACACACAAATGCATGTGAGCAGTTTTAAATGCTATAAGCTAAATGTTATGTGCGTTGCCTGATAATACGTTATTTATTTCTATTCTGTAGTCTATTATTTTTAAAGTTACACTTGCACAATATACAATATAAACATTAAGTTTCTAATTATTCTATTCATATTCTTATTCATACAAAGTCTATGTCAATTCATGTCAATCATACTTGGTGTCATTCCTATTTCATTGTGATATATCAAATTTTCATTTAAATTTTTCAGTTTCGTCAAAGTGAGTTCTCATGACGGACATGTAGTAACTGGAATGGTTAAGTACCGGTAGTTGGGACGTCCTGTCTAGGCTGACAATCGTATAAATTCAATAAGGACCAGTTTGCTTACCTAGGGACTAACAATGAGAGTACTGATACCTATTAGGCCAAAGCATGTCACATAAAACGTCACAGAAACTAACAACACCTTGATAAGTCAACGTGTCTGTGTTAAGTCATGGATACCCTCCAATATCTGTTCATATCACCCAACTTGAGACATTTAACATTCATTATTTTTCTTGGGGTCAAGTGTAGATTGAAGGGTAAACATATGCAAACCATGCAAAAATTCGGTAATTGTGGGGGCCCACGTGATTATGAAAGTGACGCATGGAAGACATACCAAATCTTATGATGTGCTAAACCTATAAATTTCAATATTTCATTTCTGAAATATTATTTTATCCTAAGCTTTATATTTTTGTGCATGTTTTTATTCCATTTATCAGTCGACTGAAACTTATATGAAAAATGTGACATTTAATCATGACATGTTTAATTATGAAATTTTAATTATGCCATAAACATTGGGCAATCATCATGCCCCGTACCACTCCGCTGTGGGTTGGGGTGTGACAGGTGGTATATACCCTCTAGGTGGAGTCAGGAAAAAAAATTGATAAATATGTGAAGCTTATGGCATTAACCACTGGAATGGTGACTCGGGTGGGGTATGTCCGCTAATTTGATCATAAGCAAAAATATGTCAAAGCTCGTAACATCATCCACTATCCATCATAAATTTAATCAGAATTACATAATAGTTTTTTATATAAGACGATAGATTATAATCTTTTTACCTCATAAGCTTGAAGCAGGAAAGGTTGCATTGTGGACTTTTGAGAGTGAAACCCATAGATGAATAATGCACTTGAACTTAATGGATCATGATTAAGGGCTTGTAAATTGGCGGTTGGGTTTAAGTGGATAGTATACCTGCAATCCTAGTTAATGTGTGATTAGATTCGTGAATAAAGTAACCGAATATATTGAAGGACAATGATTGTGATTCTGATTCCATTGCAAATAATTTTTCGGTACGAAAAAAGATAAGTGTGGCGATGACCAAGGTGTCACCAGCACATCCCTATATGAGGCTCCAAAGTGAGTTCAAGATTTTGTTTTCATGAAACTTTTTACAACTTGCTCTTAAACATGTTCATCTTATGGAAAGCATGCACATCCTTGCCTCCAATTAAACTCATGGTTGTGGGGCTTGTGTAATAATGAATATCCAAAAGATTTAAGGTTCATAAACCTATCTTAGGGGCTGCCCTAAAGGTCCCAAGTGACCTACAATGTGATAGAACAATCCAAGCTTTCAACCTTCATGTTGAAAGACTTGTGTTTTGGTTAGGTCTTAACAATGGAAGCTTTGGCATTCCAACTACGATTCCACTATCTCACTTAGTTAGTTAATTCGTTATCTTTAACCTAAGTTATCAAGTAAATTTTCTAGTAACAAAGTGTCCAAACTACACCAAGTCTCCAAACATTTGCCATGATTGGAATGCACTAGTCTCGTTTGAGTTTCACTTGGTTACTTGATGATTTAGATGGTACACTTTCATTTTTCCTATTCATGACAACCGAAATCATCAACTAAGTTGATGATTTTGTGCTTTGGTGAATCCATACAACGAGGTTAAATGGATGGAATTCATCCTACCTCCACGCATGACTATATATGACTTGGACTAAATAATTATAAATATTTATATGTATACCTTAGAACAGAATCATAACATCAACCAAACCCATGGTTGAAAGTTATGCATTATGGTAATTTTCATCTTGGCTTAAGTTCCTCAAATTATGGATTCTAATGGATGAATCGGTACCCATGAAAACATGACCAACATAGTGTCCATATGAGTACATTTAGACAAGGTGTACTTTCTTGCAAAATACATACTTTCATACTACTTTAAACCCCTAATTTAACTCAATACCGAACTCCATAACTCATATGCCTTTGTTTCCCCTTGTAGGATGACCTCAGTACATTTTTTAAAGCTTTTGCAAACCGTGAGTATACATGACCCCTTTTATGTATTGACCGTTACTTTAACATATGTTGTAGGAATTTGATGATGAGACGTTTCAAGAAATCAACTAGGATGGACTTAGAAACGCACCATTTAATTTATTGTATTTCCTTTTATGTCGTTGTGATCAAACTTGCTAGATGTTGTACTTTTATTTTTTAAAAACAATGTAATTCGATTTATTCAAATATTGACGCATTTAGTCAAGTTATGAAGACTCGAGCAATCTCGTTTTTGTCTCACTACAATGTTTCTGCCATCGGTTGGGGTGTGACAACCATCTAAGCCAAGAAAACAGTCGGGTCAAGTTGGGTGACAGGTCAAAATGTGTCTTAAACAGAATTAGTTCGGGTCAAAAGGGACATTTTTAAAATGTGTCAATTTGGTTTAGGTCAAAAGTCAAAACGGGTTCCGATAAAAATGGACTCTTGTTAAAATGAGTCGGATGTAGAGAAAAATATCATGTGGACACAATATGTCGTCGAGACAAACAACAATCATCCATCGGTGGTGCTAACCTATTTGGATTCGTTTTAAGTTAAGAATTTTTATTCAAGCGTCCAGTTTTGACCCATTGTATAATTTTAGTAGACCTAAACTGACCCGCTATCTAATTTGAGGTAACCCACATGGACCCGTATGGAATTTTCTTTGAGCAAATGGGTCATGGTTGACATCCGTAGGCCCATCCGACCCATCTAAAACATATCATTTCCTGTTAGAGAATATACTTTAACTCATTTGACTCTAGAGGTAAAAGCTACCTAGATCGACGGGTTATAGGTGAATTAGTCAAAAATTTCACCTCCACAACAACACTAATCAACAGAGAACTTCAGGTACTGGTATTTGGTAATAACTAGCCATTGTTTCCTGCAAACTCTATATATTTTGATAAATTTCTATAAAACAAGATTACAATCATAACGTAACCGTCAACGAGCTTCTTGTTCCATTTAACAAATTTCTGGGTCTCTCTTCTTCCTCATGATTCTCTGATACAATCTTCTTCCAAAACCAATGTCTTTGCCACATCAGCATCATCTCTTCAATAGGAACTCCTTTTGTTTCTGGTAGGAATACGTAGACGAAAATTGTCATTAGAGTAATCCATCCAGCAAAGAACAGGAATAGCCCGAATTTCAAACCACAAAGAAGGGAGAGGAAAGACTGTGCTATGATGAATGTGAAGAACAGGTTGACCGCAACCGTAATGCTTTGACCTGCTGACCGAGTCTCTAACGGGAATATCTCGCTTGGCACTGTCCAACCAAGTGGGCCCCATGACCACCCGAAAGCCGCCACAAATAGACAAATGACTACCACCAAGACGATTGAATAAGCCTCTGAGAGTTTTTTATCATTTCCAAATTTAAGGCCCAATATAATGCCCACAATCACCTGTTTCAAAGTACAAGATATTACTAGTGTGTTTTTTTTTTATTTCGACACGTATTCTTTTTAGTTAAATATTTTAGCTTAAATCGTTCAAAACCCGGAAATGGGGGTCAAAACGGGTTGTTTTTACATTTTACTTTTTTGGTACGGGTCAAAACGGATCAGGTCATTTTAGGTTTACCCAAAAACACTTCCTGTCCATATTTGTTTATTTCTTATAAATAGTTATTACATTAAATATAACTACAATAACAAAACTTTAAGCTCACGGCTCGCTTGAGAAAAGCTCGTTTTGTAATCGAACTGAGCTCCAGACTGGGGTTTTCGGCTCGATGGCTCGACTCAATGGCTCGTATGTGTGTGTGTGTGTATATTTAGATGTTAATTTTTTTTTACTTTTGTTTCCTCGGAAAAAGCGCGTTTTGTCATCGAGCCGAGCTCAAGATAGGGGTTCTCGGCTCGATGGATGGACTCGTATGTGTATATATATTTAGAAATGTTTGTTAATTTTTATTTTATTTTATCAATATGTGTAAAAAATAACGAGCTGGCTCGAAGTTTTTACGAGCCGAGCTCGAGCTCAACTTTTCGGCTTGAAAGAATAAAGGAGCCTAGCCAAGCTGGCTCGTTTAACTTCGAGCTCGCCCAGCCTGGCTTGAAAAAATAAAGAAGCCTAGCCAAGCTGGCTCGTTTAACTTTTCAGCTTGAAAAAATAAAGGAGCCTAGCCAACTTTTCACCAAAACATTTATACAACTCACCTGACAAATAATCATTTGAATGCCTCCGCCAATCAACAAAACTCTGCGACCCAATTTATCAACCGTCACTATAGACACCAAAGTAGAAAGAGCAAGAACCGCTCCGGTCAAAGCAGACGAGTAAAGAGACGCATTTCCCTTAAACCCCATACTCTGAAACAACACCGGAGCATAAAACAAAATCGAATTAATCCCAGTAAGAATCTGAAACATCGGCATGCAAATCGCCATCACCAACTGCGGTTGATTCCTCTTTTCCAAAATGTTCCTAAAAGGATGCTTGACCGAGTTAGCCAACTCGCTTGCATCAACCATGTCTTCAAACTCAGCGTCAACGTGTTGGGTACCGCGTATTCGTTCTAGAACTTTCCTTCCTTTTTCTCTTGATCCTTGTTCGATTAAGCTGTTTGGTGTTTCTGGAAGAAGTATGCCGCCAACTGTCATTAAAAATGCGGGTGCAGCGGCTAGTCCGAGCGATAACCGCCATCCCCATTTGTCGAGCTTACTGGTTCCGTAGTTGATCATGTTTGCTGAGAAGATTCCGAGAGTGGTTGCTAGTTGAAACATCATGTTTAAACCTCCTCTAAGATGGGTTGGTGCCATTTCGGATAGATACAGTGGTATTGCCTTCAAAAAGTAGCACAATTGTTGATATATATTCGAAAAAATCATATTCTTTTTTCTTGAATTTAACTTGCATGCTGCAAAATGAGCCGGTTTTGGCGGGTTAATTAGCAATCATTTGTTAATCTTTTTCTATTGAATTTCATGAAATATTTGTATCTGAAAAGGCAAGTTAATTAGCAGGTTGTAAACGGTATTATACCCGGGTTTTTTTTCCTTTTTTTGTGGCTAAATTTGTAAATTTTAAGTGTTTGAGAAGTCAAATAAACATCAGCCATCATTTAATGTTCCCTATTTATAGTCAACAATGTGGAAAAATCGGCATAAAATTAAATTCTGTCACATTTTGATGACATCTACATTCTATTTTTATTCACAATGGTGATAAGTGTGTGTGTGGCAAAATGTGCTAGTTGGGGCGGGTCGGGTAATGGGCCAAAACGGGCCACTTTTTGCAGTCCAAAATCTACCACTTGGGATCAAACAGGTCAAAACAATTACCTGATTACCAAAGCCAATGCCAACACCAAGCATGATTCGGCCTGAAAGAAGCATTACAAAGTTAAATGCTAAGGCGTTAAGCGCTGCACCGACAAGAAAGCTGATCCCGCCACAAATTATGCTGATCCGACGCCCATACATTCGTGTCACGGGAGATGCAAATAGTGTTGCAACCAAGCCAGCAAGGTATAAAGACGAGGTAAATGCTGCAAGTCCTTGGTCATTGAACTTGCAATAGTTGTTTTCATGGGAATGCTTCTTCTTTTGGTACACCGAGGGGAAGAACTTTGTAAGGAATGCATCCATGGATGTCACCCCTCCTGGTTGTATAATTTTCCGTTAGTAGCATATTAACGGCTAGAGGTGGTTATCGGGCAAGTCAGGTAATGGGTTTGGGTCACAATGGGTAAATTTCAGTCCAGATTCGGTCAAAATGAACACTTTTTTCTCAAATTTGTACTTTTCTATAAATAATTGGTATCTCAAATTTGATCACAAAAATCTTACCTTTTTTACTAATGTAAAATGATTTAGGAGGTTTTATGATGGGGTGATCACAGTCATGTTCGGCTAATTTTGATGAATATTATGGTTCAAACCGCTAACTATGGTTTGGAGAAAAGACAAACCAAACTGGTGGTTTTAGCTGGTTGGCAGTTTGAACCAAATTTTTGAGGTTTTTTGTTTCAAAATTGCTAGTTTGTATATAAAAGTTTTTGATGATAAAGATATCTAATGAATGGAAAACTTAAAATAACTACATATTCCAAAGATAAAAATGAATAAATGAGAAAAGGTTACACAGCCAGCTCCAAGTTCTTAATCCTCGTCTAAACGAGCCTAGTTACTTGAGTTTGGATCGAAAAAAGCTCGAAACGAGTTGAGCTTAATCGAGCTCGAGCCCAAGCTTCACTTATCGAGCTCAAGCCGGTTCGCGAGCCTAAACGAGCCCACTATTTATATAATTTGTAATTAATATATATATATATATAGGGAAAGGGTAAAATGAGAACCACCACAAGTTGCGGGAACCGCGAAAACTTTTTGATCCGGCGCGAGTTGGGTCAAAATTTGTTTGCACAAACATAGATAAAAAAATCATAAACACATCTTAAAAAAAAAGTAAAAAGAAAATTCCGAGTCGGTAGTGTTGACTCATGCAAGTTTTTTTACGGCAGACGTAAATTTTGGAAGAAGATAAATATTTTTTTACGCCTCATGTAAATGTGGGTATGCAACATATTTTTCAATTCTTTTTGCTGAAAACAAGTGATTGTTTTTACGACTTTTGAGAAAAAGAATTCGGAAAAACTTTTGGATGACCTAGTTCTCGCGATTCTCGCAACTCGTGGTGGTTCTTATTTGAACCGAATCCTATATATATGATCATATATATATATATATATAAATTAAAAAAAAGAGCCAAGCCCAGGCCAAGCTCGAGCTTTCATAATTTAAACGAGCTTGAGCTCGGGGCTCGGCTCGGCTCGTTTGCACCCCACTTTGAACCATCACACCGCCAAAACCGAATCGCATGAATCTTAAACCAGCCAGACCGGCCAACTTGCTTCGATTTGAAAGGTTTGTTCGGTTTCAACGATTTATAAGCACCCGTGGTTGAGCGAATTTCGACCCACTAAGCTTAATCCTGTTTAACTTACTCTTTTTTTATTTTAAACACCACTTAAATAGTCTTAAAAGTTAGCTAATCATAAATTTTGTCAAAAATGTGTAGTGGTCCAAATTCCAACTCATAAAAAAAATTAGATTACTATCTTATCAAACTTTCTGAACCATAACTCACCAGAACAGAATACTAGAAGGATCTCAATTGATTTGAATTTCAATTCATAATTATGTTGAACAACTTTAAAAGATAAAATCACCTGAAATTCCAATATCATAACCAAAAATGGATCCACCAACAGCAGCAACAATGCAAGCAATGATGACATAAGCTGTAACTTTTCCTTCATACCGCTCTGCTCTCTCCTTTGCCACTCCTGCTGGTGCAAATGATCCTCCTGCCATCTTCACACACACACTCACACAGAAACACACACACAAAAGGTGTTTTAAAGATAGACTCAAGTTTCAGTAGTCAATAATAATTAAATTTTCTATGAGGTTTGTTGATATGAGGGTCCTATGAATAAATAAGTGCTTGTTGAGGATGACCTCATCTTTATGGTGGCCAAAACAAACATCTCACTTCTGCTTTAATATATGTATTTTTTAAAGTATTGATTAAGTTTTTTTTTTTACGTTATAAACATATAATGTATATATGTTTAGGTGTTAGGGGCAAAAGTATATTAATTTTAACGTTATTTTACTAATCTCATGAAAATAATGTTAAAAGAAAGTAATGGTCAATCATGTATCATGTCATGTGATGGTGTTGATAGCCGAAAGACAAGAGAGTACATAAACTAACTGGCCTTTGTCTCAGTTGTTGAGTGTTATGTTTCTTATTTCTAAGGCTTGATGCAAAACTAATATCGAGCTGGTGGTATTACCGGAAGCAGTCTCTCTATTACTATGAGGTATAGGTAAGTCTGTCTACATCTTACCCTTTTCACACTCTACTTTTATTTTGCTATTGGCGGATTAATGAGTATAATGATGATGATTAAGTTTTTTTTATGATCATCACAAGTATTTCTAAATATATATTTATATATTTGTTTTTTTATAGAGAGATGGTATTTTGACAACTGTGTAGCATATTTTTATCCATTAATTAATTAACAAAAATTCATACACTTTAATTTGATAATCGAATACAGAGGTAATGCTTTGAGAATTAATTTCCTAAACAATATCTAACTCATGTTTTTAAGAATTACACCTAATTTCCAGTATTATATGTTTTATGTTTATTTTTAGTATAGAGGTGTTTTCTAAACAAGTGAATTCTATATTTTCATCCATGGTTTAATTAAGAAAAATCCTTTCACTTCAACTTAACTTCTTTTACTATTTATGACAATTTATTTGCATATCGAAATGATATATCGTTCTATTTTTATACCTAATAATCCACATGAAAAGAAAATAAGATGTGAGAGAAAAGTGTGAACACGTGTCATCATCTTTTCTTGTTATTAGTAAGTTAGAATAAGAAAATAAAATGATATAAGTTAATGCCTATCAAATCACATGTGCTGTACTTCGGAAGTTTGGAATTTGGGAGTTCCAATTCGTGTTATCACTATATAACCTAACTTCTACACCATTTTGTTATATTTGCCATTTTTACATAAAATTAATTGTTTAAAAATTAATCAGTTCATAGTTATCAATAAAAAATATAAATAAATTATAATGTAGTTTTTGCATTTTGTATATTACTTTTGGTCAAATTATGTTAATTAAGAATATGTGGTGTGAAAAATATTTTAGAGGAAATTGTAATTTTGGTATGTGAAGTTTGATCACTTTTGTTACTTTAGTGCAAAATTCAAATTTTTTGAATCTGGGTCCCTGTGGTTCAAGGTTGCTATTTTGGTTCAAAAGCAAAGTCAGCTCGGATTTCTCTAAAAAAATCCTGATTTTTTATCCTTTTCCCCAGTTTAGTGAAAAGCAATATGCTCATTACAAGTTTTATTACAAAAAATTATTAATTAAAATAATTAAATTAACTAAGGTGTTTGACCTTATAAGCAGACACATATCATCTTCTCCAAATGCAAAACCCTAATATTCATCACCTCCTCATCACAACCATCGCAGAAATCCGTTACACCTCCCTCCGATCCGACCCCCGCCCATCATTGTCACACCCGACCCGCAGCGGATAAGGTGATCGGGGCATGATTGGGTTATCATCAAAGCTCATGACATTTATTAAGCGTTTCATATTCATTAATACAAATTAAATGGAAATTTACAATAAAGGTTACAACTGTTCTAACTAACAATCTAAACTTCTTGGTTCTCTTCTAAGGCATATCCTATGTTTTCCTTGCTTCAACCTGTTCACCTGTATCATGTGTAAAAGGGATTTTGGATCAACATAATGTTGGCGAGTGAATCCTATGGAAAACATTTGAACAATTTATTTAACTTGATTATGAAATATGTGCACAACCAAACATGAGTAAAAATAGATGTAACTTAATCAACAATCATAAGATGTTAAATGAAACACTCATGAACAATAATGGAACAATTAAAGGCACGCGATGCTCAACTCGTCTCTCACGAGGAACTGAGGGGCCTGATGAATGAATTGCATAAACATGATAATATGAATGACACAACTACAAACAATACAAACTCAATGATATACACATAAACAATAATGAATTTGAATTGAAGCACGCGATGTTCTACTCGTCTCCCACGAGGAACTGATGGGCTTAATGTATGAGTTTCATATAATTTGACAAAAGGGATATAAGTAAATCACAACAATAAAAACAATCTAAGTTTAAGTCATGATGTGGTATGGCACAAGTTTAAATAAATAAATTTGTTATTTTCATAACACATGACACACCCCAAAACGTGTAATTTAAAAGGGGGAATTGTAAGATTCACTCACAGTGGGTGCGTTCGGTTGATGACGTTGAATGCACGCGAAGTGGTTTTAACCACGAGTGAGATTTAACCTAGATAAATCGCATTATGGTTTGGTAAGTAAACGGATTTTATTAAATTATTTTAGTAGGATTGTTGGGTGTATTTTTGTGAGTTTGAGGCTATTTTCTAATCTTAAAAATGTTATTTTTAAGTATTTTTAATTGATTTTTAATAAAAATAATTAAATAAAAATAATAAAAAAATTTATTTTTTTCTGACCGTTGACCGTTTGACCTGACCGTTGACCTGACCGTTGACCGGTTAATTCGGAATACAAGTGCGCTGAGTGAGGCTCGAACCCGAGACCTCCCGTACGCGTGCACGCAGCTCTACCAACTGAGCTACGTGTCTAACCCGTTATATATCCGATTTTAATTACATATATACATTAATTAGAATTAAACAGAAATCCTTTTTATTTTAAAAACAGTTTAAACGACTCCGACATGCACTCCACAGGTCTCGAACCCGGGACCTGTGGTTTAATCCAACACACAGTCCACCGCTGGACTGTGTGTTCAACATGTTATATCATTCGATTTTTATTATACTTAAATACTAATTATTTATTTCCTTTTCTGCCTTAATTAAAAAGAAGAGATAATTGTCCGAGTCGGTGCTGAAGACCGGACTCGAACTCGTGACCAGCGATATAAACAAACACACAGTCCACCGCTGGACTGTGTGTCTAACTTGGTTATTATTCCGGTTATCAATATACTTAACATATATCTAAGGCGACTCCGGTTCAGTAAACAAAAAAAATGGTTTTTATTAAGGCAGCGTGTGTGAGACGGGAATCGAACTCGAGACCTTTGCATGTTTAACGTTTTATGTGCACACAGTCCACCGCTGGACTGTGTGTCTAACCCGATTAATATCCTGATTTTAATTAAACTTATAGGATACGGAAATACATCGTCTTCCTCGTCAGGTTATAACCAGAAATCGGGTCTGACTGGTTCGAGTTTTTATTCAAGTTTCATTAGTGTTTTAGGTTAATTACTGGTAAGATAGAAGTAAAAAGAAAGGAAAAATAAGCGTGAGGTATACCGACTCGCTTTCCTCTGTTTTCCGGCAGAACTCCGGCGACAGAAATCACCTCCGGCGATGAGTTTCTCGTAGCAGCGAGTCTCCAGGAAGTTTAGAAAGGGCGTGGGTATCTCCGGGATAACTCAGGGGCTCAGTAAGGCTCGGCAATGGAGAAAACGGTTTTCCGGCGATGAGCAGAGAAATTCCGGCGAGTGGAATTACGCCGTGAAAAGATGTGTTTTTGAGCGAAAAGGTTTGTCGTCGGTTGTGGGTCAATTTATAGGAGAAAAACGAGATGTATTTGGTCTGATTTCGGACTGTGTTCGTTTATTTAAATTTTCCGGCGGTTTTGATTTTGGTCGCGGACTTCAAACATCGGTTATAACCGATATCTGGTTAATGGTTTACGTTATAACGTAAATTGTAGTTAAGACTCGCGAGTTTACCGGGATTCCGACGACTGAACTGTTTGGGCGCCGGTTTTGAATTCGTAACGACACTTTATCAATTAAATGATTCTATTATATAACAAACAAAGTCCGCGGCGCAGTGGTTTGTGTGTGTGAGTTAAATCAGTTGGCTGATTCGGTACAGACCCGGGTTCGAAACCCGGCAGAATACTTTCATTTTTATTTTGCGATTTCCAACAGTTTTTCAAAAACTAAATATATATTCCCGTACAATAATTGATTACGGATCGTTTAAAAATATTTTGGGCATTTAATTCGCAACGAAAATTTTGACTGACTGTTCGGTTGATAAACGGAGCGGGTTTGGTAAATCCGTTTTTGACGGATGTTACAGTATCCCCTGCTTTTTAGAAATTTCGTCCCGAAATGTAAATAATGATATATTTTGACTAAAAGGATGGTGATGTTTTGTTTGACAGTTGTATGCTTAGCAAAATAAGGGCTTAAGTTTTTTTTTGTTTGAGGCGGTAACGTTCCTTGTAAGGGTTAGGTACCCTATTCGGGAATCGCTTTTTGTTGCCTACTGTATGAATATTGATAAACAGGAATGATTCGCTAAAAATGATATCATGCATAAGAGTTTAGGTACGTTTGGGAAAATTTGGTTATATCCTAAGGCAAAACTTCTAACACTACAATCTACATGGAACATAAATAAAAACGCAACATCTGATATTTGAACATAAGTAAGCACAAAAGCTAATATTCAAACATGAATGAACACATCAGCAAATATTTGAACATGAATAAACATATCAGCAAATATTTAATCATGAATAAACACAACAGCAGATATTTGAACATGAATAAACACAACAGCAAATATTTGAATCCACATTCTGATAGCATATATGTTTGAATGGTGGAAGTTCCTCTCTCGTTTGTTATGATGGAGAGGTTAGTTTATGTAGAAATGGAACACATTCCAATCTCTTTAAATAACATAATGATATAAATGTAACACAAATTCCAACCAAGGCAATACTAAATCCTACATGGAACTTCTCATAACCGCCTGATAATGCCTCTGATCCTTTGGCAAGAATACTTATATATAGGAAGTACCAGCGGCGTATCCACCATATTCTTGCCAAATTTTCATTAGTTTTATCCACAAGTTATGATTGGTTACCAAGAAACTAATAAATCCTACATAGAACTTCTCATAACCGTCCGATAATGCCTCTGATCCTTTGGCAAGAATACTTATATATAGGAAGTACCAGCGGCGTATCCACCATATTCTTGCCAAATTTTCATTAGTTTTATCAGTGAATTATGATTAGTCCTACAACTCTACAACCAATACAACAAACATAAAATACTGAAATGAAATATATCTGTGCGATCAAGGCTCAATCGAACGGAGCCGATCGTATTGCATGTACTGAAAATGAAATGGATGTGCGCTCAAGGCTCAATCAAACGGAGCCGAACGTATTGAATGTATTGAAATTGAAATTGTGTGCTCAAGGCTCAATCGGGTGGAGCCGAGCGTATTGCATGTACTGAAATGAATAACTTAACCACACAAACAGCCTATGCATGGAACCTCTCATAACCGCCTAATAATGCCTCCGATCATTTGACAAGAATACTTATATATAGGAAGTACCATCGGCGTATCCACCATATCCTTGTCAAATTTTCATTGACTTTATCCGTAAGTTATGATTAGTTCTATGCGACTCTACAACAAACACAACAACCACAAGATACTGATAATGAAATTGTATGTGCGCTCAAGGCTCAATCGGGTGGAGCCAAACGTATTGCATGAACTGGAAATGTAAATTGAAATGTGCGCTCAAGGCTCAATCGGGTGGAGCCGAACATATTGCATGTATTGAAATGTAAAATGAAATAACCGATCAAGGCTCAATCAAACGGAGCCGATCGTGCGGGCACGCCAAGATCAACCACATAATAAAATGGGGATCCAACTCAACCTCGATGGATGGGGAGCCACGGCCTCGGCAAAAGCATATACTGAAAACAATATATAATATATAATATCCAATAATTTCTCTAACAGTCTACACATGGAAAAAAAAACATAAAACTAAACGACAGGAATTGAATCTGGATCTTCGGCGAAGAGGACTAGCTGAGTATCTTCGTTTGGGCCGTCATTATCTTCGACAGGATTGGCGTTGATATTGAAGACTCTTCCTCTTGCTGGTGGCATAGTGGTTGGGTTTTCTTGGTTTACTTGGTTAACTGGGTTTGATTGGGCTTGAGTGTTGATAACGTTAACCAATTGAGGGCATGTGTTTCTAAAGTGGGTAGGGTCGCCACAATTGAAACAGGCTCGCGCATATGGGAACATGGGGTATTGGGGTTGGTGATAAGTTTGGGCCATGTTTTGAGTAGGGGAAAAGGTTTGGTCTTGAAAGGTGCGACAAACATTGCTCAAATGACCATAGCGTCCACAAGTTGTACATAGCCGGCAAAGTAAAGTAAGGGGATGGTGATAAAAACAGTTGTTGCATCGAGGGTGAGGTCCAAGATATGGTTTCTTAGCTGGGTAAGCTGAGTTGGGTGCCACTTGGGTGATTGGGATAGCTCGGATGGGTATGGCGTGTAGAACTGGTTGATTTCGTTGAGTAGCAGCGAAAAGTCGCCCGACTCTTCTTCTCTTAGGATTGGGTTGAGAAGGGGATTCAGTTTGAGTGGAGTCGGAGGTTTCAGTCGATTCTTTATCCTTCCTCTTCTCCTCCTTGAAGTCTTTGTTTCGGATTCGGTTCTCGGTGAGCTCTGTTGCTAGCTCCATTGCTGCTTCCAAAGTTGCAGGCTTGGTACTTATTACAGGGTCTTGAATCTTTGACGGAAGACCACGAATGTAGTGCTCTATCAAATGGTAGAGGGGAGTAAACATGTTGGGAACCATTTGATGTAATTCGAGGAACCTTTTGTTGTAGGTGATGTGGTCTCCTTCCATTTGCTTCAATGAGTAAAATTCATCTTCTAACTTCTTGATTTCGCTCCTTGGGCAAAATCGTCTGGTCATGATTTCCTTCAATTCATTCCAAGTTAAGGACATAGCATCTTCCACACCTCGTTTGGACTTCTCTGTATTCCACCAAGTAAGTGCTATCCCATATAATCGACCGGTAGCATAACGCACTTTGCGATCATCAGGGCAATCGCAATTTAGAAAAGTATTCTCCATTTCTTCAAACCAATGGAGGAGAGCGGTGACGCCTTCAGTCCCTTTGTATTTCGGAGGGTCGCATGATTTGAAGTGCTTGTAGGTACATTTAGTGGTATTTGGGGAAGAGTTGAAAATGTTTTGGTTTGCTTGATTGACAGGATTAACGGTAAGTGCTTGTTGAACTTGGATTACAATGTTGGGTATTACGGCAGCCATTTGTTGAGCGATTAAGGCAGCCATGCGCTCGCGGGCTTTTCTTGCTCTCGTCTTCCTACGGGCGAGGTTAGAAGACATCTACAATGAATACATGACAAGAGTATGAGTTGGATGCTTTTGGGATCATGGGTCGCATTCAAGAACGAACATTCATAAAATAATTATAGATAAATAAATTACTACATCCATTGGATGTCTTGGGTTTTGCTCGCTGTTAGGCCCTTCATGCCGCCATACTTTACCTGTGTAATCATGTGGGCCCCCATGAATACCGGTTTTTCATATGGTTCGCACGGTCTCTGCCTGGTTGCGTACACAAAAACCCGGAGAAAATCGAGAAATATGTATACAACGTGTGATGTTCGGAATGTGTCCAGGTGTAGACACGGTGACACCTCAAAGTAGGGTTAGTTCGAACGACGTTTGGTGTGGCATGCTTTGGCCTAATAGGTCCTTCGTACTCTCATCGTTGGTCCCCAGGTAGGCAAACCGGTCCATTATATTGGATTTATACGAATGCCAGCCTAGACAGGACGTTCCGACTACCGGTACTTGTACCCTTCCAGTTACTACATGCCCGTCGCAGAACTTACTTTGATGAGATTTGAAAATTGCATAAAATCTTTGGATAATGAGAATATGAAAATAAATTGAATTCATGAACATCGATATGTGTATAATGAATATGTATATATGTATACTGAATATGTATATAAGCATGTATGTTTGACTGAAATGTAAACAAATATGAAACAAATAAATATCATAAGTTTGTATGTAACCACCTAATCAATTTAAAATTTAGGCAGACTATAGTATAGGCTCTAAGGGTCTAATAACCTATCCTATATCCCTATAGTCATGGCTCTGATACCAATCTGTCACACCCCGACCCGCAGCGGATAAGGTGATCGGGGCATGATTGGGTTATCATCAAAGCTCATGACATTTATTAAGCGTTTCATATTCATTAATACAAATTAAATGGAAATTTACAATAAAGGTTACAACTGTTCTAACTAACAATCTAAACTTCTTGGTTCTCTTCTAAGGCATATCCTATGTATTCCTTGCTTCAACCTGTTCACCTGTATCATGTGTAAAAGGGATTTTGGATCAACATAATGTTGGCGAGTGAATCCTATGGAAAACATTTGAACAATTTATTTAACTTGATTATGAAATATGTGCACAACCAAACATGAGTAAAAATAGATGTAACTTAATCAACAATCATAAGATGTTAAATGAAACACTCATGAACAATAATGGAACAATTAAAGGCACGCGATGCTCAACTCGTCTCTCACGAGGAACTGAGGGGCCTGATGAATGAATTGCATAAACATGATAATATGAATGACACAACTACAAACAATACAAACTCAATGATATACACATAAACAATAATGAATTTGAATTGAAGCACGCGATGTTCTACTCGTCTCCCACGAGGAACTGATGGGCTTAATGTATGAGTTTCATATAATTTGACAAAAGGGATATAAGTAAATCACAACAATAAAAACAATCTAAGTTTAAGTCATGATGTGGTATGGCACAAGTTTAAATAAATAAATTTGTTATTTTCATAACACATGACACACCCCAAAACGTGTAATTTAAAAGGGGGAATTGTAAGATTCACTCACAGTGGGTGCGTTCGGTTGATGACGTTGAATGCACGCGAAGTGGTTTTAACCACGAGTGAGATTTAACCTAGATAAATCGCATTATGGTTTGGTAAGTAAACGGATTTTATTAAATTATTTTAGTAGGATTGTTGGGTGTATTTTTGTGAGTTTGAGGCTATTTTCTAATCTTAAAAATGTTATTTTTAAGTATTTTTAATTGATTTTTAATAAAAATAATTAAATAAAAATAATAAAAAAATTTATTTTTTTCTGACCGTTGACCGTTTGACCTGACCGTTGACCTGACCGTTGACCGGTTAATTCGGAATACAAGTGCGCTGAGTGAGGCTCGAACCCGAGACCTCCCGTACGCGTGCACGCAGCTCTACCAACTGAGCTACGTGTCTAACCCGTTATATATCCGATTTTAATTACATATATACATTAATTAGAATTAAACAGAAATCCTTTTTATTTTAAAAACAGTTTAAACGACTCCGACATGCACTCCACAGGTCTCGAACCCGGGACCTGTGGTTTAATCCAACACACAGTCCACCGCTGGACTGTGTGTTCAACATGTTATATCATTCGATTTTTATTATACTTAAATACTAATTATTTATTTCCTTTTCTGCCTTAATTAAAAAGAAGAGATAATTGTCCGAGTCGGTGCTGAAGACCGGACTCGAACTCGTGACCAGCGATATAAACAAACACACAGTCCACCGCTGGACTGTGTGTCTAACTTGGTTATTATTCCGGTTATCAATATACTTAACATATATCTAAGGCGACTCCGGTTCAGTAAACAAAAAAAATGGTTTTTATTAAGGCAGCGTGTGTGAGACGGGAATCGAACTCGAGACCTTTGCATGTTTAACGTTTTATGTGCACACAGTCCACCGCTGGACTGTGTGTCTAACCCGATTAATATCCTGATTTTAATTAAACTTATAGGATACGGAAATACATCGTCTTCCTCGTCAGGTTATAACCAGAAATCGGGTCTGACTGGTTCGAGTTTTTATTCAAGTTTCATTAGTGTTTTAGGTTAATTACTGGTAAGATAGAAGTAAAAAGAAAGGAAAAATAAGCGTGAGGTATACCGACTCGCTTTCCTCTGTTTTCCGGCAGAACTCCGGCGACAGAAATCACCTCCGGCGATGAGTTTCTCGTAGCAGCGAGTCTCCAGGAAGTTTAGAAAGGGCGTGGGTATCTCCGGGATAACTCAGGGGCTCAGTAAGGCTCGGCAATGGAGAAAACGGTTTTCCGGCGATGAGCAGAGAAATTCCGGCGAGTGGAATTACGCCGTGAAAAGATGTGTTTTTGAGCGAAAAGGTTTGTCGTCGGTTGTGGGTCAATTTATAGGAGAAAAACGAGATGTATTTGGTCTGATTTCGGACTGTGTTCGTTTATTTAAATTTTCCGGCGGTTTTGATTTTGGTCGCGGACTTCAAACATCGGTTATAACCGATATCTGGTTAATGGTTTACGTTATAACGTAAATTGTAGTTAAGACTCGCGAGTTTACCGGGATTCCGACGACTGAACTGTTTGGGCGCCGGTTTTGAATTCGTAACGACACTTTATCAATTAAATGATTCTATTATATAACAAACAAAGTCCGCGGCGCAGTGGTTTGTGTGTGTGAGTTAAATCAGTTGGCTGATTCGGTACAGACCCGGGTTCGAAACCCGGCAGAATACTTTCATTTTTATTTTGCGATTTCCAACAGTTTTTCAAAAACTAAATATATATTCCCGTACAATAATTGATTACGGATCGTTTAAAAATATTTTGGGCATTTAATTCGCAACGAAAATTTTGACTGACTGTTCGGTTGATAAACGGAGCGGGTTTGGTAAATCCGTTTTTGACGGATGTTACACTCATCCCCTTAGACAAATTTGGCTTCACCCACACCGATCGACTCAAACTCAACTTCACCAACCCCTCATTCTCTCAGATTCCCTCACTTCCAAATCTCTAGAACAGTTTTATCTCCAACAGGATGCCGACCGGTACACACTCGTGTTCGCTAATTGTGTTCCTCGGATTAAGCGAGTGCAAATTGTTTACGAAAACTTACTTGATATTCATCTGAAGTGTTTGGAGAGCAACGGAGAATGACGAAGATCTGATGCCATAGAAGATTGCCCACTACTGAGGTAAATATCGACAACCTAATAATTCGATTTCCAACCGGTGGTGGTGGTCTGTGTTGGTGGTGGTGGTTGGTTTTGTTCAAACTGGTTGTGAGTTTTAGATTTGGGGGTTTGGGTGTTGATGAGTTTTAGTGGCAGTGTTGATGTGGGTGGTGCCGAAGGGAGCAGGTGGTGGTGGGTGTATTGCGAAGACGGTGGTCAGTGGTGTGGGGTGGGTGTTGGTTGTCACACCCTGACCCGCATCGGATATAGTAGCCGGGGCATGATTGGGTTTTGATCAAAGCTCATGATATTTACTATATTAAAGTTTCAGATTTATTAACTCAAATTGAAAAGATATATTCCAAACACATAAAAACATACAAACACAAAAAAATGTTCTAAACAAGTAATGTTTTATTCTTCTTCTAAAGCCAAATCCTAGGTGTTCCTTTCCTCGGCCTGTCCACATGTATCATGTGTAAAATAAAGATTTGGGTCAACAAAAGTTGGCGAGTGAATCTCGTTTAATCATTTAAAAGAAATAGTTATATTGATTAATTTATAAAAATGTGCATAAACCAAATATGAGCATACGTATATCTAAACTATCCACAAACCACATAACATCTAGCAATGTACACATGAGCATGATAAATGATGAATTGTGAGATCAAGGCTCAATCAAACGGAGCCGATCTAATTAGGCACGCGATGCTCTACTCGTATCCAACGAGGAACTGATGGGCCTATTGTGAATGATGCACAGAAATGAGAAAATGTAACCACATATAACAACAACCAAACATTACATAAAACGTTGAGTCATATAATGGTAGTAGTACAAGTGTTTGAATAAACAAAATAAGTAACCGACACATGATACACCCCAAAACATGAATAAAAAGGGGAATTTGTAAGGATTCACTCACAGTGGGTGCGTTCCTCGGATTGACGATGAATGCGCACGATTTAAGATTTCAACCGACGAGGGAAACTAACCTAAATAATCACGTAATAATTCGATAAATATATAACTTTTATTTGAAATTAATATTTTTAATTAATGCCTTTTATTAGATTTTTAAGCCTATTTTCATAGCATTTATTACAAATTTAAAACCTAAAAATCTTTAGGGATTTTTGAAATTTTTTTTAAGGAAAATAGGTATTAAAAAAATATACCCTTTTTCAGGGTTGACTTTGATATTATTGGCATCGAACTCGTGACCTCCCGTATACGTGCACGCAGCTCTACCAACTGAGCTACGTGTCCAATCTGAAATAAACTTGATTTTAATTATATATATATATACTAACTAGCCTAAATATATTTTTTTTTTATTTAAAAAGGATTTATAATTGCCCTAAACCGGTTGTAGAACCGGCTCGAACCCACGAGATGTTGTTTCGAGTGTACACAGTCCAACCAGTTGGGCTGTGTGTCTAACCTGTAATAACCCAGAATTATATTAGTTATATACACTTATCAAGAGGTGATCTGAATTGTTTTTTTTTTAAATTTGGTTTTATTTCAAAAGTTGGATGCGTGTGAGACTCGAACCCGGAATGTGTGCTTTATATTTGCACACAGTCCACCGCTGGACTGTGTGTCTAACCCGATAAAAACACCCATTTTTAATTAAATACTTATATGCTGTTAGCCCATTTGATTAACTGTTTTCATGACAACTAAACATTAAACAAAAGATAACAAAGAGTTTATAGATGTTTGTGCCAAATTGGAGTGATGCCATATCTTTCCAGTTAAATTCTAGAATGAACAAGAACAACTCCGGCGATGTTTGATTGAAACAGAGGGTTTTTACCGAGAGTTTTTAAGTGATGATTAAGAGAGGTTGGATAGAATGAGCGAGTTCATTTGAGGTGAAATGATTTGGTATTTATAAAGTAACCATTAATCACAAATTTCGGTTTCAATCTTGAGTTTAAAATCATTGATTTCAGTTGGTTTCACATCATTGATTCCGAATTTCCATTTGAAATTGATGATTGGAAATCAGTTTTACGTGCTAGATCAAAAGGAAATCGTTAAATTTGTTTTGATTTGTCACATCCCAGATTTCCAACCCGAAATCCATACACCAGTGGGCCGGGGGAGTATCGTGACGTCGGTTGATAATCATCATAGTCAATTAAACACGGCACGCAGAAGTCTTGGAGTAAAATTACTATTACAAACCGAATGTTCGAAAATACAAAATAATATACAAGCTTGTAATAGAAGACCCACAGGCAGATCATAAATTGTATATGGAAAGAATATAAACAGACTTTGGGAAGATTTAGGATTTGCAAGATCCTCTATCACTACCGAGCACTTCCGGCCTATTTTCGTAGTGTACCTACAGATTAGTCTTTTGAAAATACGTCAGCTTTCGTTAAATACACCCAACTAACTCATTTTGAAAACATTTCAAAAAAATTTTAAGTGCGTATCAGCATAAAATCTTTTTATAACTTGGGTTAATTGATAGTCCAACCTTGTTAACAGATTTACATGTTTGTCCATACATACAGGGCCCGGTACGGAGACCGAGATACAATTAACGTACACACCACTTTGGACTCACGAAAGAGTCAATTCCTCCCAACCTTGTGGGAATGTATAATTGAGCGTCTATCGGGTGTATGCATACACCCGCGCTAAGGTCGTGGCCATTTCTATTATAATGAGCCGAGGATATCCAGGACATAGTAGTTAACCACCATGTTTAAATTATCAAACAAGATTAAATTAAAACAGAATATGCGGATTTACTATCTCCGAACCGGCGTTCGATTGATCCCATTTCTGACCAAGTGGTAATAATTTACCGTAACCCAAGCCCGTATAGGGGAAATAAGTCGAGAGTATTTACCTGAGCTAGTCTTATTTAATTTTTAATAACTCAGCGAAATACTAACGGTCTTATTTAAGTTATTGACTTAGACCGACTAGCGTACTTGATCAAAACGTATGATGCTAGATTAAACGATGATTGGATAGAATGTAGTTTAATCCCAACAAGTACCTTGACTTGTATAATATAGGTAAACTATAAACATTCTGGATTTTGAGACTTAAATGACAAGGTTAAACTCGTTTCGGTTAATTTCCGTAAAATAGTTACATATACGTAACTGTGCACATATTAGTGATATCGGGTAACCGGATAAGTTATGGACAAGTTCTGTATGCCATTATACTTTAAATAAGTAAAATATCAGTAGGATATTAACTTATATGCTCGTTAAGGTTTTAAAACGAAACTATGCCTCATAAAGGCGTTTTGGTAATTTCATACCATATAAAAGGAACTTGAATATAATTTAATGTTATAATTATAAGTATTCTGGAAAAATACTTTGTTTATGATATAATATAATATTACTAGGATACCAATTATATGTGTATTTTACCTTTTATGACCAAACTATGCACCGAATGGGCATTTTGGTCATTTTACACATAGTTTATAAATTATTTGGGATTCTAAGTTTATAAATGTACCTACTGTAAAGATGTTTAAAATAAGTTTTAAAATCAGTGGGTATCAAGTCTTGGTCTAATATGGTTTAAAACCATACTATGCGCCTAAACGGCGCTTATGTCGTAAAATAACGTTTTATGCGATGTTTAATGAAAACTGACATTAGGGTTAGATTAAAATGTTTAAAATAACATATCAATAGGTAAATGATTTTCCTTGAAGATATTCGATTAAAACTATTTTATGAGCCACAAGGGCTAAAACCGTCATTTATCGACATAGTTTAAGGACTTGCTTGAAAACTCAGTTTATAACCTAGTTTAACATCCCAAATAATCCTACTTATAATATTACATTAGTAGAAACTCATTTTCAAGTTCATTACCATTTAAAACCTTGTTTTATGTAAAAAAGGCATTTTGGTCAAAGATGACATAATTATGGAACTTGCGCATAAACTTGGATTCTGATTATGATCATGTAATATAACCTCAGAGGGTTATGCTACATTATATTATGATCATAATGCAACTTTAGATCATAGGTAACTAATCTAAATCGGGTCAGAATCGAAAGTCAAAGCAGAAGTCAAGCTTCACGACTTTCGGTTGCGAACCGACCCCAGAACTGAAATTGACGAGCCGGACGTGTTCTCACATGTTCTAATAATTATTACCAACTTGTTTAAGTGTCAAAACAGGTTACATAACATATATAAGATCAATTTATGATTTTTTCTAAAAAATGGCATGTTTAACTTTTTAATATCATAACTTTGACCCGTCAATTGGTCTAGCAAACGTGATCTCCAGAAGGTGCCCTTTATAGGGATTAACACCTACCTTATTACAATCACTTAGCCATGTTCATTTCAAACAATGGCTGGACCATAATGGTCTTAACCGAAAGTCAAAGCGTTTTCCGTAAAACGCTTGACTTTTGGCTATAAAAGCCAATAAACAAAATGCAAGAGCAAGGAACACTTACAAGAGGTTCCTAGAATGCAAGAGAACTAAGTTGGATGCTCCTTTCAGCTAGGAACTTCCAGAGGAGGGAGAAGAGTTATGATTTAGAAAGGTGCAAGTTCAAATGGTGAACATGATCAACGATTTATAGTTGGAGAGCTCAAAGGAGGTGAAGCCAGGTGTTTAGGAGTGTAAGAGGAAGCTTACAAGTGTCCCAAAATGTGGCATAGCAGTTTACAAGTCAATGGTTTCAAATTAATGGTTTTGGAGCTTTGTTTGGAGGCCACGCCAAAACTTTCTACAGCAGACCTGTTCTCGCGCCCTGCGAGAGACTCAGTCCAGGTCTCTCGCGGCCCGCGACCGCCCCTTTGCCAGTTTCAAAGTTTGACATTTTTAGCCCCTTAACTTATTAAAGCTTCTAAAAACCTTTTTAAACACCTTTTTGGCACATTTAGCCCTCCGTAGCCAATACTTGGCATACCCGGGATTATGCCCGGACATTGTCAAGCTCTCGGTTCGTTAAAAGGTCACTCAAAGGTATAAATTAACATGTTGACACTTTTAATCCCTCCATCATCCAACTTTCACATATTTACAAAACTGAACCCTCACGTCCAACAAATGGCACGAATGAGAGTTAGGACTTCACAAAGGATGACTCAGAGGCTTATTATAAGCATGTTGATTCCGTTGTCACTCAGAGGATGGGCATGTTGACATATCAGTCACTCAGAGGCCAAATTTCAAGCATGTTGACATATCAATCACTCAGAGGCTAATGATTTAAGCATGTTGACATATCAGTCACTCAGAGGCTGTTATTTACGCATGTTGACATCGGACCGTCATTCAGAGGCTCAGTTTGAGCATGCTGACGCCTTTAGTCCTTATTGGTCATTAACAGACTATATTTAAAATACAACACGTGTCACTATACTATTGGACACGATTTTACAGGGTGTAACATCCTCACCCCCTTAAAAGAAATCACGACCTCGTGATTTTATTCAAAAAGATGGGGGTACTTGTGTCGCATAGTGGACTCAACCTCCCATGTATACTCGGGACCTCTAAAAGCGTCCCACTTAACCTTTACTATAGGTATCATTTTTCTTCAGAGCTTCTTAACCTGTTGATCCTCGATCAAAATTGGTTTCTCAACGAACCTCAGGTTTTCATCTATCTGCACATCTTTGTGCGACATTGCTAGCGATTCATCGGCTAGACATTTTTTAAGGTTAGATATGTGGAATACATCATGGATTCCACTAAGCTCCTCTGGCAATCTGAGCTTATAAGCCACAATTCCGACACATTCAACTATCTCGAATGGTCCAATATATCTTAGGCTCAACTTGCCCTTCTTTCCAAAATGCATCACACCCTTCCATGGTGATACTTTCAGCATGACCTTGTCCCCTATTTGGAACTTAAGAGGTTTACGCCTCTTGTCAACATAGCTTTTCTGCCTGTCCCTGGCAGCTTTGAGACGATCACGGATTTGCATAATCTTTTCCGTGGTCTTCAGGAAAATCTATGGTCTTGTTAGTTGGGCCTCCCCAACTTCTACCCAGCACACGGGCGTTCGACACTTTCTCCCATACAAGGCCTCAAAAGGAGCAGCCTTGATGCTAGTATGATAGCTATTATTGTAGGAGAATTATATTAGGGGTAAGTGGTCATCCCAACTTCCACCTAAATCAATCACACATGCCCTAAGCATGTCTTCCAGTGTCTTGATAGTACGCTCACTTTGACCATCAGTCTGTGGATGGTAAGCCGTACTGAATTTTAATCGTGTGCCTAATGATTGTGGAAACTTTTCCAAAAGTGAGATGTGTATCTAGTATCTCTGTCAGATGCAATAGATACCGGCACACCATGTAGGGACACAATCTTGTTCACATACAGCTTAGCCAATTTGTCTGAATTATACGTTTCTTTTATTGGCAAGAAGTGTGCTGACTTGGTCAGCCTATCCACTATGACCCAAATAGTGTCGTTTCCACTTTTGGTCTTAGGTAACTTGGTAATCAAATCCATAGTTACCATTTCCCATTTCCAAGGTGGGAATCTCTAATTGTTGTAGTATTCCTGACGGTTTCTGATGTTCGGCCTTAACTTGCGAACACGTCAGACACTTAGCTACATAAGTGGCTATGGATTTCTTTAAACCCATCCACCAATAATTCTTCTTCAGATCTTGATACATCTTGTCACCTCCCGTGTGAACTGAGTATCTCGAACTATGCGCTTCTTGGAGGATTAGATCTCTAAGTCCTCCAAAGATTGGAACCCATATTCTCCCATTGAATCTAAGGATTCCATCCTTTCCAGGCGCTAATTGATCCACAGTTCCGCCTAATCCCTCATTAGGAATATTAGCCTCTAATAAAGCTTGCTTTTGCTCATCCAATAGCTTTTCACTTAAGCTATTTATGAGCTCAATGATCTTGGCGTTAATCCTTATAGGTTTAACCCTTTCCTTGCGACTTAAGGCGTCAACAACTACATGTTCCTTGCCGGGATGGTAGCGAATCTCGCAATCATAATCATTAAGTGTTTCCATCCATCGGCATTGTCGCATGTTCAATTCCTTTTGATTGAACAGGTGTTGAAGGCTTTTATGGTCTGTGTATATAATACACTTTGTGCCATACAAGTAATGTCTCCACAGTTTTAGTGCAAATACAACGGCATCCAGTTCCAAATCATGGGTGGTGTAATTCCTTTCGTGCACCTTTAACTGTCGTGATGCATAGGCAATTACTTTGCCTTTTTGCATTAGCAAACAGCCCATGCCAGTGTGCGATGCATCACAGTAGACTACGAATTCCTCAATACCCTCAGGTAGAGATAACATAGGAGCATTGCTCAACTTGTGTTTAAGAACCTCAAAAGATTCTTGTTGCTTTGGACCCCAATTATACTTAACATTCTTACGGGTCAAGGTAGTTAATGGAGTGGCTATTCTTGAGTTCTTAATGAACCTCCTGTAGTATCCAGCCAATCCTAGGAAACTACGAATTTCCGTTGGGGTCTTGGGTACTTCCCAATTTATTATGGCCTCAATTTTGGCGGGATCCACTTGGATACCACGCTCACTTACCATATGTCCAAGAAATTGGACCTCTCTGAGCCAAAACTCACACTTAGAGAATTTAGCATAAAGCTTCTCTTGCCTTAGGAGTTCTAAGATGCATCTAAGATGTTTCTCGTGATCAGCTTGATTATGAGAATAAATAAGTATGTCGTCTATGAAGACAATGACAAACTTATCCAGATATGGCTTACAGACTCTATTCATGAGATCCATGAATGCTGCTGGTACATTTGTGAGCCCAAAAGGCATCACCAATAATTCAAAGTGACCATAGCGGGTCCTGAAGGCTGGGCACAGGATATTTATTCTTGATTGTTAACTTGTTCAGCTCTCGGTAGTCGATGCACATTCGCATCGAACCGTCTTTCTTCTTTACAAACAGAATAGGAGCTCCTCAAGGCGAGGAACTAGGCTGTATAAAGCCTTTCTCTAGGGGTTCGTCTAGCTGCATCCAGAATTCCTTCATTTCAGTATAGCCTATATGGAGCTCTAGCTACGGGTGCTGCCCCTGGTATGATATCAATCCTGAATTCCACTTGCCTGTCTGGAGGTAGACCTAGTAATTCTTCTGGGAATACATTGGGATACTCTGAAATGACTGGGAGGTCTTCCATGTTCAGTTTAGGTTCATTTATGGTAACTTGTGCCATGTAGATGACACATCCTTTTCTCAAACACTTGGATGCCTTAAATAATGACACCTTGTCTGGCAGTCCATAGTGTGAGTCTCCGGGGATGGTGATTATTTCACCAGATGGGGTTCTAATCTCGATGAGTTTTTATTGCAGGCAATGCGTGTCACACCCCGACCCACAGCGGAATAAGAGTCGGGGCATAATTGGGTTATCACCAAAGCTCATGACATTTACTAATATGTTTCATATTTATTTAAGTCAAAGTTACATTCCCAAATATCCAAACATGTTCATACAATCCAAGAAAATAAACCAAACAAAACAATCCCAACTCTAAATCATTTTATTCTTCTAGTCTCATCCTAAGTGTTTCTTGCTGCAGCTGAGTCACCTGTATCATGTGTAAAAATGGGGGTTTTTGGGTCAACATAAGTTGGCGAGTGAACCTTATTAGATAAACATTTATTATAGATTTACTTGTTAGTTTATCAATGAAAAATTGTGCATAATCATAAATGAGCAAATGTACATAATCAGGCAGTGGCAATAGCAATCACAACTATAACATACAATAACATATGATAGCATACATAGACATACCAACATCATACGATAAATAACATAAATGAAACTGTGCGACCAAGGCTCAATCAAACGGAGCCGATCGTATTGCATGTACTGAAAATGAAAATGTATGTGCGATCAAGGCTCAATCAAACAGAGCCGATCGTATGTGGGCACGCCAGGTTCACATCTCATAATGAAATGGGGAACATGCTCAACGCTCATAATGTAATGGGGAGCGGCGGCCTATGAAATTGCATGTACTGAAAATAATAACTTGCATCTAACAATAACCACATAACAATTGAAACAAACTGATTACACATGTTCATGATATGATGTATGCACAATGATTTTAAATATAATACTTAGCAAGACACATGATACACCCCAAAACGTGATTAAAACGGGGAATTTGTAAGATTCACTCACATTGTGTGCGTTTGAATGGAGATGCTGAGATGCGCACGAATCGGGAGAATTGAACAACGAGAATTTCTAACCTAAATAATAACGGAAAAATATAGTAAATGAGTGGATTTTATTAAGAATTTTAATGAAATTTTTTAGATATATTTTTGTGAGTTTAAGGCTATTTTCTATCTTTAAAAATGTTATTTTTAAGTATTTTTAATTGATTTTTAAATTAAATTAAATAAATAAAAATATAAAAAAAATTGTTTATTTTGCGTTGACCGTTAACCGTTGACCTGTTGACTTGTTGACCGGTTCGGTCAGCGAAATTGTTTGCGCTGGGTGAGGCTCGAACCCGAGACCTCCCGTACGCGTGCACGCAGCTCTACCAACTGAGCTACGTGTCTAACCCGAAATAATCTTGTTTTTAATTATATTTATATACTAATTCGGTTTAACCAAAATTCTTTTAATTTCAAAAACATTTTAATTCAACGAACCGGTGCCAGTATCAGGTTTCGAACTCGCGACGTGTGACTTAGTGTTGCACACAGTCCACCGCTGGACTGTGTGTCTAACCTGGTTATTATCTCGGTTTTTATTATACTTAACAACTAACGGAGTTAACCCGGGTTCAGTTTTAAACAGGAAGGCATTTTATTACATAAGGAGTGCGTGTATCAGGAATCGAACTTGTGACATGCGACTATGTTTTGCACATAGTCCACCGCTGGACTGTGTGTCTAACCCGTTCATATTACTGATTTTAAATAAACTTATAACTTAACTAACTTCGTCTTCTACATTCAGATTACAGTCAACTGATTCACTAATCCGTGTCTTGTTTTTACGATTAACAAACATTCTTAATGCTAAAATGAAATGGCAGAGACGGTAATTAGGGGTGAACATACCGATGAACGGTTTATTTCAGAATTCCGGCAATGTGTCGGTCCCTGTTTTTATGCTCTTCAACTGAACAAGACAATTAACCGTTTTTATTAGCTAATCGTGAAATTGAAGTGATCAGCAAATGTTAACAGAGAGTTTGAATGCCCTTACAGATTCTCAGATGAATATAGAGATTTTCAGAATCTTTCCGGCTTACTGAAATTAGCTGAATACAGTGCCTGAATTCGATTTCAATTGAGAGGTATAAGTTAGAAATAGCCTAACAATTGTTGAACTACAATGTTATTGAAAGATTTACCGTTTGAGGATGAATACGGTTTTCCGGCGAATTTTGCAGAAAATTCCGGCGAGTTGATTTAAGCGTTCTGACGAACTGATAGTGTGACGAAAGTGAAATGGAATGTTGGTATGATGTTTCTGAGTCGCGGGAGGGGTCTGGAGTTGAAGTAATCTGGACTTGATTCTTTTCGGTTACAAAAACCGATAATAATGAAAATTGATGTTCAATCACTTCCGAATTGATTAACATCATCGGTTCATCGGTTATCAACGTGAATGTGCGAGTAATCAAACGATTTGACGATTGAATTGCCGATTTCCGTTTCTCAGTTGGCGCAACCGGTTTAACCGAGTTTCTGTATAAATGTTATTTGTTTCCTAGAGATAACAGAAAACAACAAGTGGCGGAGTGGTGATGTGAGTGTGTGTTAAGTCGTTGGAGTTGTAAACCGGCTGACCCAGGTTCGAGTCCCAGCAGCAACATTTCTTTTTTTATTTATTTTGTTTTCACTTTTTATCAAATATAATTTTTATAGTTTAGTTTGTTTATTAATTATGTATCATTAAAAACCAAAATAACCATAAATACACAACGTGACATTTATAACTTGATATTCAATTACAAAACGGAGCGGGTTTGGAAACCCGTTTTTGACAAATGTTACAGTATCCCCTACTTTTAGGAATTTCGTCCCGAAATTTAAGTAGTAGAAGTAGTAGGAAAAAGATGCGGGTATTTTTCGCGCATTGAGTCTTCACGTTCCCAAGTAAACTCAGGTCCTCGTTTCGACTCCCAGCGTACCCTAACAATTGGAATGCGACTTCGTCATAAACGTTTTTCCCCGAAGTCCATGATCTCTACAGGTCTTTCAATAAAATGCATAGATTCATCAATCTGAATATCTTCTAGAGGAATGTGGAGGTTTTCATCAGCGAGGCACTTCTTCAAGTTCGACACGTGGAATGTGGGATGAATCCTGTTGAGTTCTTCTGGTAGATCAAGCTTGTATGCTACAGGACCTACTCTTTCGAGTATCTTGAAAGGTCCTACGTAACGTAGTGCTAGCTTGCCCTTTTGACCAAAACGAACTACTCCCTTCCACGGTGATACTTTTAAGAGTACATGATCACCAATGTTAAACTCTAAGGGCTTCCGTCGTTTATCTGCATAACTCTTTTGACGACTTTGAGCCGCTAGAAGATTGTTTCGAATTTGATGGATCTTGTCTGTGGTTTCTTGGATCAATTCTGGACCAGTAATTTGAGCTTCCCCAATTTCGTGCCAATATACAGGAGATCGGCACTTACGACCATATAAGGCTTCAAAAGGTGCCATGCCGATGCTTGAATGATAGCTGTTGTTGTACGAAAATTCAACTAATGGTAGTGGGCGTCCCAATTTCCCTTGAAGTCTATGACACATGCTCGAAGCATATCTTCAAGAGTTTGAATGGTGCGCTCAGATTGTCCATCAGTTTGAGGATGATAGGCGGTACTGAGATCTAATCGCGTACCCATAGCGGATTGTACTGCTTGACATGTTCGTTGAAGTGAAACGACCATCACGATCAGAAATAATGCTTAACGGTACCCCATGTCTGCTTACGATTTCGCTGATATAAATACGAACAAGCTTTTCGTTCTTGAAATCTTCGCGGATAGGAATAAAGTGAGCTGATTTTGTAAGTCGGTCAATTATTACCCATATAGTGTCATACCCACCAGAAGTGCGAGGTAACCGGGGTAATGAAGTCCATGGTTATATTTTCCCACTTCCATACAGGTATTTCAAGTTGGACCAGAAGTCCTGAGGGTCTTTGGTGTTCAGCTTTCACCTTGGAACATGTAAGGCACTTAGAAACAAATACAGCAATATCCTTCTTCATTCCAGGCCACCAATAGGTATATCGTAGGTCTTGATACATCTTATCGGCTCCTGGGTGTATAGAATATCGCGCTTTGTGAGCTTCATTCATAAGAATTTCACGAAGATTGTTGTGGTTTGGAATCCAGATACGATCTAGGTAGTACAGAATACCGTCAGATTTAGTTTCAATTTTTAGCTCAGCTCCACAGGACATCTCCTTTCGTACATCATCTTCCGTTATTGAAACGTGTTGGGCTTCTCGAATTTGATCTTTAATGTCGGTTATAATTTGCGAACATAGAAGACGAATGGAGTTCGCATAACCTTTTCGACTAAGTGCATCAGCCACCACATTTGCTTTACCAGGGTGGTATCTAATTTCACAGTCGTAGTCATTTAGAAGTTCGACCCATCTTCGTTGCCTCATGTTTAACTCCTTTTGATTGAAGATATGTTGAAGACTCTTGTGGTCAGTGTATATTTCACACTTAGTACCATAGAGATAATGTCTCCATATCTTAAGAGCGAACACAACGGCTCCAAGTTCTAGGTCATGAGTGGCGTAGTTCTTTTCATGTGTCTTGAGTTGTCTCGAAGCATAAGCTATGACTTTTCCTCTTTGCATTAGAACGCAGCCTAATCCTTGCCCTGACGCGTCGCAATAGACTACAAAATCATCACAACCTTCAGGAAGAGTGAGGATTGGTGCATCACAAAGTTTTTGTTTAAGGGTTTGGAAAGCTTCTTCTTGCTTGGGTCCCCATATGAAAGGTTTTCCCTTATGAGTTAAAGCCGTGAGTGGTACAACAATGCGAGAGAAGTTTGAAATGAACCGACGATAATAGCCAGCTAGACCAAGAAAAGATCTTACTTCAGTTGGTGTACGTGGAGCTTGCCATTCTTGTACCGCTTTGATCTTTGAGGGGTCGACATGTATTCCCTTGTCATTGACTACATGTCCGAGGAATTGCACCTCTTTTAACTAGAATTCACATTTGGAGAATTTGGCGTAAAGTTTTTCCTTCTCTAGAAGTACAAGGATGAGTCAAAGATGACGCTCATGATTAGATTTAGATTTTGAATAAATAAGAATATCGTCGATGAAAACTATGACAAATCGATCAAGATATGGTTTGCAGACTCTGTTCATTAGATCCATGAAGACAGCTGGTGCGTTGGTTAAACCAAATGGCATGACCATGAATTCATAATGGCCATAACGAGTTTGAAAAGCAGTCTTTGGGACGTCTTCTTCATGCACTCTAAGTTGATGATAGCCAGATCGAAGGTCGATTTTTGAAAAGCAATTGGCACCTTGAAGTTGGTCAAGAAGATCATCAATACGAGGTAAAGGGTAGCGATTCTTGATTGTTAATTTGTTGAGCTCTCTGTAGTCGATGCACATACGAAACGATCCATCTTTCTTCTTTACAAAAAGGACAGGTGCACCCCAAGGCGATGAGCTGGGACGTATGAATCCCTTGTCAGCCAACTCTTTTAATTAACTGGCTAGCTCTTGCGTTTCAGAGGGGGCTAACCTATAAGGAGACTTTGCAACTGGTGTAGCACCAGGTAATAGATCAATACGGAATTCGACTTCCCTAACTGGAGGAAGTCCTGAAATGTCGTCAGGAAAAACTTGCGGGAAATCTTTTACTACAGGAATGTCTTCAAGTTTCTTCTCCATGGTTCCCTTTTTGATGATATGAGCTAAAAACGCGACATAATTTTTGCGAAGATATTTTTGAGCTTGAAGACAAGACATTAAGCTGAGCCCTTTCGACGAGGTTTCTCCAAAGATTCGAAGAGTCTGACCGTTTGAAAGAGGTATACGTATAAATTTTTCGCGACATACAACTTCTGCTTGATGTTGACTGAGCCAGTCCATCCCAATTATGATATCAAAACTTCCCAGCTTCATAGGAATAAGGTCGACTGAGAAATCGTGGTCGTTTAGGGTGAGTGTACAGTTGCGCATAACAGAGTTTAATGAAACTGGTTTCCCGTCAGCAACTTCTACCGTTATGGATTCCGTGAGCTTATCCCGATTTTTGTTTAAGATAGGTTCAAATTCAAAAGACATAAAGCTTCTATCCGCACCAGTATCAAATAACATAGATGCATATCCACCATTTATAAGGAACGTACCGTTAACCACATTGCCGTCAGCTCTAGCCTGATTAGCGTTAATATTGAAAGCTCTTCCTCTTGCAGGTGGAGGAGCTTGGTTCGCTTGATTCACCGGGTTGGCTTGGGCCTGAGCATGAATAATGTTTACCAACCTTGGACAAGTGTTTTTGAAATGGCTTGGGTCTCCGCAATTGTAGCAAGCCCGCATAGGTTGGCCCATAGGATAATTGGGTTGGTAATATGTTTGGGCTAGGTGTTGAGTGGGTGGTAATAGTAGGGGTTGTTGGGCTTGACCCATTATTTGTTGGTGGGGTTGGGTTGTAGGCTGGTAGCGGTTTGTTCGTTGAGGCACGCGGCAGGTTTGAACAGTATGACCTGCGCGACCGCAGCCGGTGCAATATTGACAAGGATGATAAGGAGAATGGTGATATTGGCAACGGTTGCATTTTGGTAACGGGCCAGTGTAAGGTCTTTTGTATGGTGCGGGTGAAGGGGCAACCTGGTTAATGGGTGCAGCAGGAATAGGGAGTTGGTTTGAGTAACAGCGAAGTTTCTGGTATTGCGCTTCCTCTTGTTAGCAAACTTAGAGGAAGAGATGGGATGGTTTGAAGTTTGACCCTCAACAGGGGCTTTCTTTTTCTCTTCTTTGAACTTCCCGTTGCGAATTCGATTCTCGGTCAGTTCAGTTGCTAACTCCATAGCAGCTTCAAGTGTTACCGGTGAAATGCTGAGGACCGAATCCTGAATTTTCGAGGGAAGTCCTCGAATATAATGCTCGATCAGACGATAAGTTGGGGTGAACAAATTTGGAACCATTTGGTTCAACTCTAAGAACCTCTTGTTATAAGTGGTATGGTCTCCCTCCTTCTGCTTTAGAGCATGAAATTCATCCTCCAACTTTTTAATTTCACTCCTAGGACAGAAACGCCTAGTCATGATTTCCCTTAACTCCTCCCAAGTTAAGGCCATTGCATCATCAGTTCCCCTTTTCCCTTTTTCAGTATTCCACCAAGTGAGAGCTACCCCAAATAGTCTCCCGGTGGCGTATCGCACCTTGCGATCCTCAGGACAATCGCAGTTGAGAAAGGTGTTTTCCATCTCCTCGAACCAATGTAGGAGAGCAGTGACACCCTCGGTCCCTTCAAATTTAGGAGGATCACAAGACTTAAAATGTTTGTATGAGCACTTGCTGGTAGGAGGGTTGTCGATGTTCAGGTCATGTTGTTGGGGAGGGTTAGTAGGATTTGTAGCGAGAGCTTGTTGCACTTGGACCACAATTTCAGGTAGTATCGTGGCCATTTGTTTCGCGATTTGTGTGGCCAAGCGTTCCTGAGACCTTCCTGATCTTTTACCCCTTCGTTGTTGTCTGGACGACATATACAGGAACATACATAAGAAGATTGTGAGTTTATGGTATCTTTTTAGGTGTCATGTGTCTTTAAAAAAAATGAAAATAACATAAATATCAATAATGCAACTACATCCATAGGATGTCTTGGGTTTGCTCATGTTGGGCCTCAAATGTCCCCCATACCTTCACCTATATAGTCATGTGGGCCCCCATGGCTATTAGCTTGGTAGGATTCACATTAGTATTGGCGATTTAACACTTGCATCACCCGAATGCAAACCACAAAATATGTTTACGAGATGTATGGTCGAAATGTGTCCAGGTGTAGACACAATGACAACTCAAAGTGGGGTTAGTTCACACGACGTTTGGTATAGCATGCTTTGGCCTAATAGGTACTTCGTACTCTCATCGTTAGTCCCCAGGTAGGCAAACTGGTCCTTTATTTAGATTTATACGAATGCCAGCCTAGACAGGACGTCCCGACTACCGGTTCTGGTACCCTTCCAGTTACTACATGCCCGTCATGAGAACTCACTTTGATGAGATTTGAAAACACAAAAATCATTGTAAAAGCAATCATGATGTGGTGTGTGCTTTCATGGATGTGATATGTTATGAGAATATGATTCATGATAGGCATTATATGATAATATATACTTATGAACATGCATGCATAATATTGAATGTAACATTAAACATAAAACATATAAACATCATGAAGTTTGGCATGTAACACACAAAAATCTTAAAATTTCTAATCAACTATAGTATAGGCTCTAAGGGTCTAATAACCTATCCTATATCCCTATAGTCATGGCTCTAATACCAATCTGTCACACCCCGACCCGCAGCGGAATAAGAGTCGGGGCATAATTGGGTTATCACCAAAGCTCATGACATTTACTAATATGTTTCATATTTATTTAAGTCAAAGTTACATTCCCAAATATCCAAACATGTTCATACAGTCCAAGAAAATAAACCAAACAAAACAATCCCAACTCTAAGTCATTTTATTCTTCTAGTCCCATCCTAAGGGTTTCTTGTTGCAGCTGAGTCACCTGTATCATGTGTAAAAATGGGGGTTTTTGGGTCAACATAAGTTGGCGAGTGAACCTTATTAGATAAACATTTATTATAGATTTACTTGTTAGTTTATCAATGAAAAATTGTGCATAATCATAAATGAGCAAATGTACATAATCAGGCAGTGGCAATAGCAATCACAACTATAACATACAATAACATATGATAGCATACATAGACATACCAACATCATACGATAACTAACATAAATGAAACTGTGCGATCAAGGCTCAATCAAACGAGCCGATCGTATTGCATGTACTGAAAATGAAAATGTCTGTGCGATCAAGGCTCAATCAAACGGAGCCGATCGTATGTGGGCACGCCAGGTTCACACTCATAATGAAATGGGGAACATGCTCAACGCTCATAATGTAATGGGGAGCGGCGGCCTATGAAATTGCATGTACTGAAAATAATAACTTGCATCTAACAATAACCACATAACAATTGAAACAAACTGATTACACATGTTCATGATATGATGTATGCACAATGATTTTAAATATAATACTTAGCAAGACACATGATACACCCTAAAACGTGATTAAAACGGGGAATTTGTAAGATTCACTCACATTGGGTGAGTTTGAATGGAGATGATGAGATGCGCACGAATCGAGAGAATTGAACAACGAGAATTTCTAACCTAAATAATAACGGAAAAATATAGTAAATGAGTGGATTTTATTAAGGATTTTAATGAAATTTTTTAGATATATTTTTGTGAGTTTAAGGCTATTTTCTATCTTTAAAAATGTTATTTTTAAGTATTTTTAATTGATTTTTAAATTAAATTAAATAAATAAAAATATAAAAAAAATTGTTTATTTTGCGTTGACCGTTAACCGTTGACCTGTTAACTTGTTGACCGGTTCAGTCAGCGAAATTGTTTGCGCCGGGTGAGGCTCGAACCCGAGACTTCCCGTACGCGTGCACGCAGCTCTACCAACTGAGCTACGTGTCTAACCCGAAATAATCTTGTTTTTAATTATATTTATATACTAATTCGGTTTAACCAAAATTCTTTTAATTTCAAAAACATTTTAATTCAACGAACCGGTGCCAGTATCAGGTTTCGAACTCGCGACGTGTGACTTAGTGTTGCACACAGTCCACCGCTGGACTGTGTGTCTAACCTGGTTATTATCTCGGTTTTTATTATACTTAACAACTAACGGAGTTAACCCGGTTCAGTTTTAAACAAAAAGGCATTTTATTACATAAGGAGTGCGTGTATCAGGAATCGAACTTGTGACATGCGACTATGTTTTGCACACAGTCCACCGCTGGAGTGTGTGTCTAACCCGTTCATATTACTGATTTTAAATAAACTTATAACTTAACTAACTTCGTCTTCTACATTCAGATTACAGTCAACTGATTCACTAATTCGTGTCTTGTTTTTACGATTAACAAACATTCTTAATGCTAAAATGAAATGGCAGAGACGGTAATTAGGGGTGAACATACCGATGAACGGTTTATTTCAGAATTCCGGCAATGTGTCGGTCCCTGTTTTTATGCTCTTCAACTGAACAAGACAATTAACCGTTTTTATTAGCTAATCGTGAAATTGAAGTGATCAGCAAATGTTAACAGAGAGTTTGAATGCCCTTACCGATTCTCAGATGAATATAGAGATTTTCAGAATCTTTCCGGCGAACTGAAATTAGCTGAATACAGTGCCTGAATTCGATTTCAATTGAGAGGTTTAAGTTAGAAATAGCCTAACAATTGTTGAACTACAATGTTATTGAAAGATTTACCGTTTGAGGATGAATACGGTTTTCCGGCGAATTTTGCAGAAAATTCCGGCGAGTTGATTTAAGCGTTCTGACGAACAGATAGTGTGACGAAAGTGAAATGGAATGTTGGTATGATGTTTCTGAGTCGCGAGAGGGGTCTGGAGTTGAAGTAATCTGGACTTGATTCTTTCGGTTATAAAAACCGATAATAATGAAATTGATGTTCAATCACTTCCGAATTGATTAACATCATCGGTTATAAACGTGAATGTGCGAGTAATCAAACGATTTGACGATTGAATTGCCGATTTCCGTTTCTCAGTTGGCGCAACCGGTTTAACCGAGTTTCTGTATAAATGTTATTTGTTTCCTAGAGATAACAGAAAACAACAAGTGGCGGAGTGGTTATGTGAGTGTGTGTTAAGTCGTTGGAGTTGTAAACCGGCTGACCCGGGTTCGAGTCCCGGCAGCAACACTTCTTTTTTTATTTATTTTGTTTTCACTTTTTATCAAATATAATTTTTATAGTTTAGTTTGTTTATTAATTATGTATCATTAAAAACCAAAATAACCATAAATACACAACGTGACATTTATAACTTGATATTCGATTACAAAACGGAGCGGGTTTGGAAAGCCGTTTTTGACAAATGTTACAATGCGGGCTTGGTTATGAGATAACCAATCCATACGTAAGACAACATCAAACCCCACCAATTTCATTGGCAAAAGAGAGATAAGGATGGAATGATTCTTAATGGATATAGAGCATCCATCAAGAATGGAAGATGTTGTCTCTAATGTTCCGTCAGCGAGTTCTATCTCATAAGTTTTATCTAGAGTTCTTATGGGCAGGTTTAATAGTTTAGTAAACTTAAGGTCAACAAATGATTTATCCGCACCCGAATCGAAAAGAACTCTAGCGTAAATATTGTTAACGAGGAATGTACCTGTTATGACGTTGTTGTCATTAACGGCCTTCCTGGCATTCATTTGAAAGGCACGGGCATTCCCCTTCTTGGCCTCTCCAGTCTTTGTATCATTACTTTTGGGTTTCTTGGGGCAATTGTACGTTATATGCCTTTTTTTTGCAGTTGTAGCAAACTGCATCCTTAGGATCTTTGCAATCTGGGGTCTTATGCCCTCTTCTCTTGCAGATACCACAGGGTTTGGTTTGTGAATTTATACTACATTGTCCCCAGTGCTTATATTTACAATTCTTGCACAGAGGTTTGTCATTAGATATGTGATGCTTCTTCTTGAACCCGAAATTTCCTTTCTTCTTAAATCTTCTAGAGTTATTATCCTCATGTTTCCTCTTTCCGTCAGTTTCAGTTCTAACTGACCTTTGTCTTACCAGATCTAGGGTGAGGGAAAGAGATAGGTCTACAGCAGACTTATAGGTAGTAGGCTGAGCAGCCTTTACCATGCCCTTTATCTCGGGCGCCAATCCATTTATAAAACGCGCAATACGTTTGGATTCGGGGGTGATCAAATAGGAAACTAACCTAGATAGGGAGTTAAAGTCAGAAAAAAATTACTTCTGACAATCTAGGTTTTTCATTGAAAGAGACAAGAAGTCTGTCTCTAACTTCTCCACCTTATGAGGTGGGCAGTACATTTCCTTTATCAATTCAACAAACTTGGACCATCCCAAGTTGTACAGGTGTACCTTACCTGTTGATTGAATCATGGCTTTCCACCATATTAGGGCATCGCCCTTGAAGGATTGTGATACGTACTTGACCACATCCTTATCAGCACAATTGTTGATATCTACTATCATCTCCATCTCGTCTAGCCACTTTAGGGCTTCTACAGCTCCTTTCTCCCCGTTAAAGTCTCGGGACTTACAAGAGACAAAATATTTGTAGGTACATCTGTCCTGATAGAATGGGACTTTTCAGTAAGATCTATTTTCTTTGGTTCACTTTTCGCATTTAAAGAGTGAACGGAGCTATCCCTGTGAGCTGAAGATGGTGGAATAGATAAGGGTCTAGAGCGAGTGGCACTCGACTCTCTAAGCCTTTCTATGGCCTTTCCCATGGCCTTTTCGACAGCCGCATTAATGCGAGCTTGAAAATTATCATCATTAATATCTTTGTTTTCAGCTTTGTTAGATTCTACATTTCTGTGGCTACTTTGTGCTTCATTTGAGTTAGCCATCTTTAAGTCTTGGGTTCTATATACCAATAAAACTTCATTTAGCCATGGTGTATCAACCATATCGGCTTTCAACATTGGATATAACAATCCATTGCCTATACTAGTGTGAATAACATCACAACTCTTAGGCTTAACATATCTATATTTGGCCAAGGTCTTAATAGGACTATCATAGGTAAATTACAATTTGGACGTAGTCCATATATTATTGGACAGTGGATCGCAATGTCACAACTGTCATTGTCATCATTGACAATTATATAGCTCATAGGCTTGTCCCTAATGGACATAATAATTGGGCACCTTGGCCGGTCATATTGGACATAATATATATATATATATATATATATATATATATATATATATATATATATATATGGCACATCAGCCTTTCACTTAGGACATAATACGTATGGCATATCAGCCTGTCGCGTTGGACATAAATTGGGCACCTTGGCCTACATCATATCAGATGTATTTCGCATATCAGCCTGTCCCGCTGGACAATAATTGGGCACATTGGCCTACATCATATCAGATGTATATGGCATATCAGCCTGTCCCGTTGGACAATTAATTGGGCACATTGGCCTACATCATATCAGATGTATATGGCATATCAGCCTGTCCCGTTGGACAAATAATTGGGGACATTGGCCTACATCATATTAGATGTATATGGCATATCATCCTGTCCCGTTGGACAATTAATTAGGCACATTGGCCTACATCATATCAGATGTATATGGCATATCAGCCTTAGATGGCTAGTGTGGTTCCTCAAGTCACACTACCAAGAGTACGAACATTTCTTAATGTTGCATAAAAGTACCTTAATGATTGATTAATGGTCTCGGTTACCTTCGACCCTAACGACCTTGGAGGTTTGGACCTAGTCCCTTACCCCTGGATAGAAGGATAACTTCCCTTAACTATCCTGATGGAAGACCCCTTCGTACTTAACTATCATTTCTTGGCCAATGTGTGGTCTACGCCACTTGGCATAATCAAATCTATTAAGGTCTTTTGGAATTATATAGCAGGGGGCATAAATTTTGAGTAAATCGAGCCGCTCGTTTTCAAGAGGATGAATATATATATATATAATTTCAAAATACTTCATTAAATTTTGATTAGAAATTACAATACTAGAAAATGAAATAAACTGTCCATGCAAGGACTTTAAATAAATAAAAGTGCCCACGCAGGGACTAAAGAAACAACAATGTCCTCGCAGGGCTACATATAGTTAGAAGAGACTTCACTCGTCCTTCTTTCCTTTGACCAACTTGGAGAGTTTCTTGAAAAACTTATTCATCTTCTTCTCTGTTTTCTCCGCCTGTTATTGCATTTCTTTCATTCTTTCTAAGGCCTCATTAATGGCCTTAAGTGGTGGCGGAGGTTGTGGTTGAGGTCGTGGCATAACCGGATACTGGTACCCATAAGTTGGATATCCAGTCGGTGGATATGTAGGTGGGAAAGGAGGCGGGTAAAGTGCATTGTGCATAACCACCTGCATGTAGGGGTCTTGCGACCATGCTTGATAGTATACCTGTGTAGACGGGTTAAAAGGATCATATCCAGAAGCGTCTGGATATGTGGGGATTGGGTTAGTATAACCCGTTGGTGGTGGGGTTGGTTTCACTATAGGTGAAACATTAGAGGGTCCACCCATTTGTGGGTCTTCTTGAATTGTGGGGTAGGACTTGGGCAAAGCTGGCAGCGATCCCGACCTTTGTCCGGCACGTACCGACATACGTGCTCCACGCTTCCTTCTTGGTGGTTCAGGTGGTGGTTGAGGTTGGTCCCCCGGTTCCATGTGGACATCTTCTTGAATAGGGGGTGGTTGAGAGTGATGAGAAGGAGTGTGGGCGAAGGTGAATTGGTTCCAGTATTGGTCCCACTCATTAGGACCTTGGTAGGGCGATCCAGCATATGAGTTTGAATCGCTTGAAATTTCAATAGGATGCATATTTGATCCCGACGGTGGCATCTCCGGGTCGGAGTCCTCATCCATGGGGTTTGGCTGGTCCAGCTGATTTTGATAAGCTGGAGGCGTGTTAAAGTAGTGGTTGGGGTTAAATTCTTCATGGTAAGTGTCTGAATGGGAATGGTGAGAATGGTGTGAATGATATTAGTGGTGAGAGTGGTAAGAATTTTGGGAATGTGAGGGCGAGTGTCTATTAGAGACAGAACGTCTCACTGGTTGCCATGGAGACGAATCTCCTAATTCTTGGTATGCATCTTAGTTATGAGGTTGAGGAGGGATGCGTCCCGATGGTCCTCCCCTCATTGGACCTTTTCCTCTTCCACTTTGTCCTCATACGCGTGGAGGCATTTTCCTGTTAAAAATCAATTCAAAAACATAGTAATAACTTAATAATGAAAAGAGTAATGATAGGTCAATGCCTAGACTCGGAAGTCTAAGGAATGTGCTCGTGTAAGTTTGAGACTAAACACAAAAGGCTATTGTTTAATTCTCTCAAACGTTGGCTCTGATACCAACCATGTCACACCCCGGATTTTCAACCCGAAATCCATACACCGGTGGGCCCGGGTGGGGAGTATCGTGACGTCAGTTGATAATCATCATAGTCAATTAAACACGGCACAGCGGAAGTCTTGGAGTAAAATTACTATTACAAATCGAATGTTCGAAAATACAAAATAATATACAAGCTTGTAATGGAAGACCCACTGGTGGATCATAAATTGTATATGGAAAGAATATAAACAGACTTTGGGCAGATTTAGGATTTGCAAGATCCTCTATCACTGCCAAGCACTTCTGGCCTATTTTCGTATTGTACCTACAAATTAGTCTTTTGAAAATACGTCAGCTTTCGCTGGTAAACATACCCAACTGACTCATTTTGAAAACATTTCAAAAATGTTTTAAGTGCGTATCAGCACAAAATCTTTTTATAACTTGGGTTAATTGACCGTCCAACCTTGTTAACAGATTTACGGTACGGAGACCAAGACACAATTAACGTACACACCACTTTGGACTCACGAAGGAGTCAATTCCTTCCAACCTTGTGGGAATGCATAATTGAGCGTCTATCGGGTGTATGCCTACACCCGCGCTAAGGTCGTGGGCATTTCTATTGTAATGAGCCGAGGATATCCAGACACATAGTTAACCCCCGATGTTTAAATTATCAAACAAAACTGATTAAAACAGAATATGCGGATTTACTAACTCCAAACCCGGCGTTTGATTGATCCCATTTCCGACCAAGCGGTAATAATTTACCGTAACCCAAGCCCGTATAGGGGAAATAAGTCGAGAGTATTTACCTGAGCTAGTCTTCTTTAATTTTTAATAACTCAGGGTCGTACACAAAAACGACTAGGTGCAAAATAGCATTTACCGGCAAGTCTCTAGGCTGGATTTTGGCATAAACTAACCAATTAAATACTAACGGTCTTATTTAAGTAATTGACTTAGACCGACTAGCGTACTTGATCAAAACTTATGACGCTAGATTAAACGATGATTGGATAGAATGTAGTTTAATCCCAACAAGTACCTTGACTTGTATAATATGGGTAAACTATAAACATTCTGGATTTTGAGACTTAAATGACAAGGTTAAACCCGTTTCGGTTAATTTCCGTAAAATAGTTACATATACGTAACTGTGCACATATTAGCAATATCGGGTAACCAGATAAGTTATGGACAAGTTCTATATGCCATTATACATTAAATAAGTAAAATATCAGTAGGATATTAACTTATATGCCCGTTAAGGTTTTAAAACGAAACTATGCCTCATAAAGGCATTTTGGTAATTTCACACCATATAAAAGGAACTTGAATATAATTTAATGTTTTAATTATAAGTATTCTGGAAAAATACTTTATTTATGATATAATATCAGTAGGCCTTTTATGACCAAACTATGCACCGAAGGGCATTTTGGGCATTTTACACATAGTTTATAAATTATTTGGGGTTCTGAGTTTATAATATGTACCTACTGTAAATATGTTTAAAATAAATTCTAAAATCAGTAGGTATCAAGTCTTGGTCAATAATATGGTTTATAACCATACTATGCGCCTAAACGGCGCTTATGTCGTAAAACAACGTTTTATGCGATGTTAAATGAAAACTGACATTAGGGTTAGATTAAAATGTTTAAAAAATGTTATTTAATATAACATATCAGTAGGTAAATGATTTTCCTTGAAAATGTTCGATTAAAACTATTTTATGAGCCACAAGGGCTAAAACCGTCATTTATCGACATATTTGAAGGACTTGCTTGAAAACTCAGTTTAAACCTAGTTTAACATCCCAAATAATCCTACTTATAATATTACATTAGTAGAAACTCATTTTCAAGTTTATTACCATTTAAAATCTTGTTTTATGTTGGTCAAAGATGGCATAATTATGGAACTTGCGCATAAACTTGGATTCTGATTATGATCATATAATATAACCTCAGAGGGTTATGCTACATTATATTATGATCATAATGCAACTTTAGATCAGTAGGTAACTAATCTAAACCGGGTCAGAATCGAAAGTCAAAGCAGAAGTCAAGCTTCGCGACTTTCGTTGCAAACCGACCCCAGAACTGAAATTTACGAGCCGAACATGTTCTCACATGTTCTAATAATTATTACCAACTTGTTTAAGTGTCAAAACAGGTTACATAACATATATAAGATCAATTTATGATTTTTCCGAAAAATGGCCTGTTTAACTTTTTAATATCATAATTGGTCTAGCAAACGTGATCTCGAGGAGGTGCCCTTTATAGGGATTAACACCTACCTTATTTCGATCACTTAGCCATGTTCATTTCGAACAAGGCTGGACCATAATGGTTTAACCGAGAGTCAAAGCGTTTTCCGTAAAACGCTTGACTTTTGGCTATAAAAGCCTATAAACAAAATGCAAGAGCAAGGAACACTTACAAGAGGTTCCTAGAATGCAAGAGAACTAAGTTGGATGCTCCTTTCAGCTAGGAACTACCAGAGGAGGGAGAAGAGTTATGATTTAGAAAGGTGCAAGTTCAAATGGTGAACTTGATCACCTATTTATAGTTGGAGAGCTCAAAGGAGGTGAAGCCAGGTGTTTATGGGTGTAAGAGGAAGCTTACAAGTGTCCCAAAATGTGGCATAGCAGTTTACAAGTCTATGGTTTCGAATTAATGGTTTTGGAGCTTTGTTTGGAGGCCAAGCCAAAACTTTCTACAGCAGACCTGTTCTCGCGCCCCGCGAGAGACTCAGTCCAGGCCTCTCGCGGCCCGCGACCGCCCTTGGGCAGTTTCAAAGTTAGACACTTTTAGCCCCTTAACTTATTAAAGCTTCTAAAAACGTTTTTAAATACCGTTTTGGACATTTAGCCCTCTGTAGCCAATACTTGGCATACCCAGGATTATGCCCGGACATTGTCGAGCTCTTAGTTCGTTAAAAGGTCACTCAGAGGTATACATTAACATGTTGACACTTTTAATCCCTCCATCATCCAACTTTCACATATTTACAAAATTGAACCCTCACGTCAACAAATGCACGAATGAGAGTTAGGACTTCACAGGATCACTCAGAGTTTATTATAAGCATGTTATTCGATGTCACTTAGAGGATAGACATGTTGACATATCAGTCATCAAGGCCAAATTTCAAGCATGTTGACATATCAGTATAAGAGCGATTAACATTTTACATATTAGTCCTCAGAGGCTGTTATTTATGCATGTTGACATCGACACGTCATTCAGGCTCAGTTTGAATGTTGCGCCTTTATCCTTATTGTCTTTAACAAACTATATTTAAAATACAACACGTGTCTATACTATTGACACATTTTACATGTGTTATAGATTACTCTTATTTATCTTGCGTTACTGTTCTGAAATTTAACTTCAGTTTGATTTGATATAAAACTTAATTGTTTTAAGATTTAATCACAAATGTGGGCTAGTGTAGTGTGTGTGGTGCGTGTTGTTTCGATGGGACCCGGTTCGAAACCCAGTCTGCCCCTTTGTATATTAATTTTTTTAATTTAAACCTTTTTTATTAATATTATTATTAGTTTTTAATATTTAATCTTTAATTAACACAAAATAAATACTCGAATTTGAAGATGAATAAATGCATACAAACTTTAAATAAAATACTTGAATGTTTAAACGGAGCGGTTTGGAACCCGAATGTTACAGTATCCTACTTAGAATTTCGTCCCGAAATTTAGTAGTAATGTAATGGAAAAGATGCGGTATTTTACACCATCGATCTCACGTTCCATGTAAACTCAGGTCCTTGTTTGACTCCAACGCACCCGACTATCGATACGAACTTCGTCTTAAACGCTTTCACCAAGTCCATGATTTTACAGTCGTTCAACGAAAATGCATTGATTCATCAATCTGAATATCTTCCAACGGTATATGGAGATTTTCGTCAGCAAGACACTTTTTACAAGTTTGATACATGGAACGTGATGAATCCGTTGAGTTCTTCTGTAAAGTCAACTTTAGGCTACAGGACCAACTCTCTCAAGTATTTTGATGGTCCACATAGCATGTGCTAGCTTGCCTTTCTGACCAAAACGAACCACTCCTTCCATGGTGATACTTCAAAAACTTGATCGCCAACACAATTCAAGTGGCTTCGTCGTTTATCAACGTAACTCTTTTGACGACTTCGACTACTAAAGATTATTGCGGATTTGAAGATCTTATCGTTGTTTCGTGGATCAATTCAGTCATGATTTGTGCTTCACTGATTCGTGCCAACATACAGAATCGACTACGACCATGTAATGCTTCAAAAGGAGCCATACCTATACTTGAATGATAGCTATTGTTGTACGAAATTCAACTATGTAGATGATATCCAATTTCCCTTGAAGTCATACACAGCTCGCAACATGTCTTCAAGAGTTTGTATGGTACGCTCAGACTGACCATCATTTGAATGAAAGGCGTGTTAAGGTCTAAACGTGTACCTAATGCTGTTGCACATTACATGTTCTGAAGTAAAACGGCCATCTCGATCCGAATTTGATACTTAAAGGCACCCCATGACGCTTACAATTCATCAATATAGATACGACTAACTTCGTTTTATAATCTTTGCGGATTGAATGAAATAAGCTGATTTAGTAAGACGATCAATGATAACCCAAATCGTATCATGCCCACTGAAGTGCAAAGGTAACGCGGTAATGAAGTCCATGGTTATGTTTTCCCACTTCCAAATGGTATTTCGGTTGGACAGTATCCTGAAGATCTTGATGTTCAGCTTTACACTTAGAACATGTGAGCACTTGGAGACAAAAATGGCGATATCCTTCTTCATGCCAGGCACTAGTAAGAGTATCGTAGGTCTTGATACATCTTCTCAGCACCTGGATGTACGAATATCGTGTTTTGTGAGCTCGTTCATGAGAAAAGTACGAACATTGTCACGATCAGGTACCCAAATACGATTTAAGTAGTAAAGAATACTATCGGACTTGGATTCTAACTGGTTCAGCTCCACAAGACAATTCATCTCATACATCATTTTCCGTGACAGAAATATGTTGATCTGTCCAAATGCGGTTTTGAAGAACAGTTACGATTTGAGAACACAAAAGATGGATGGAGTTCACATACTCTTTTCGGCTAAGAGCATCAGCCACAACATTGGTTTTGCCAGGATGGTAACGGATTTCACAATCATAATCATTTAAGAGTTCGACCCATCGTCGTTGCCTCATGTTCAACTCTTTTTGATTGAATATATGTTGAAGGCTCTTGTGGTCAGTGTAAATCTCACACTTGGTACCATAGAGATAATGTCTCCAAATCTTTAGAGCGAACACAACTGTTCCAAGCTCTAGGTCGTGAGTAGTGTAATTCTTTTCATGTACTTTGAGTTGCCTTGAGGCGTAGCTTATCACCTTTCCTCTTTGCATTAGGACACACCCTAGCCCATGCCCTGATGTGTCATAATAGACCACAAAGTCTTCACAACCGTCAATGAGAGTGAGAATAGGTGCATCACAAAGTCTTTGCTTCAAAGTTTGAAAAGCCTCTTCTTGCTTGGGCCCCTAAATGAAGGGCTTGCCCTTATGAGGCAAGGCTGTGAGTGGTAAGGCAATACGAGATAAATTTGCGATGAAACATCGATAATAACCAACTAGACCAAGGAATGATCTAACTTCAGTAGGAAATGCGTGGAGCTTGCCATTCTTGCACTGCTTTGATCTTTGCAGGGTCGACATGGATCCCTTTGTCGTTGACGACATGACCAAGAAATTGAACTTCTTTAACCAGAATTCACATTTCGAAAACTTACCGTAAAGCTTTTCGGTTCTCAAAAGTGTTAGGATAAGTCGAAGATGTCGCTCATGATCGGATTTGGTCTTCGAATAAATAAGGATATCCTTGATAAAGACTATGACGAAACGATCGAGGTAGGGTTTACACACCCTATTCATCAAATCCATGAAAACGGCAGGAGCATTGGTCAAACCAAAAGGCATGACCGTGAATTCGTAGTGACCATATCGTGTTCGAAAAGCAGTCTTTGGAATGTCTTCTTCACGTACTCTAAGCTGGTGATAACTAGAACGAAGATCAATTTTTGAGAAACAGGTGGCACCCTGTTGTTGATCTAGAAGATCATCAATACGAGGTAAAGGATAATGGTTCTTGATAGTCAGCTTGTTGAGCTCTCGATAGTCGATGCACATTCGAAAAGTTCCATCCTTCTTCTTTACGAAAAGAATCGACGCACCCCATGGTGATGAGCTAGGGCGTATGAATCCCTTGTCAGTCAGTTCTTGCAATTGACTAGCTAACTCTTGCATTTCAGATGGGGCTAACCGATATGGAGATTTTGCAACTGGTGTAGCACCAGGTACAAGATCGATTCGAAATTCGACTTCTCGCACAGGAGGAAGTCCTGAAACATCGTCGGTAAAAACTTGAGGAAATTCTTTAACGATTGGAATGTCTTCGAGTTTCTTCTCCTTGCTTTCCTTTTTGACGATGTGAGCTAAAAATGCTATGTAGTCTTTGCGAAGGTATCTTCGAGCTTGAAGGCACGACATCAACTTGAGTCCTTTGAATGGGGTTTCACCAAAAATACGGAGAGTTTGACCGTGAGAGAGGAATTCGAATAAGTTTCTCATAACAAACAATTTCAGCGTGATGCTGACTAAGCCAGTCCATACCAATGATGACGTTGAAACTACCCAACTTCATAGGAATTAGATCAATTGGAAAGTCATGAACATTGAGAGTAAGAGTGCAATCACGAATGATAGAGTCTAACGTAATAGGTTCACCGTCGGATACTTCCACTGTAAATGATTCGGCTAGACTAACGAGAGGTAAATCAAGAATAGATTCAAACCCTAAGGACGCAAAACTCTTATCCACGCCAGTGTCAAATAGAATAGATGCATAACTATCGTTAATGAGAAACGTACCGTTAACCATGTTGTTATCTGCTCTAGCATGGTTGTCATTGATGTTAAAAGCTCTTCCTCTAGCGGGCGGATTGAGTTAGTTGGCTTGGTTCACTAGATTAGCTTGGGCTTGAGCATTTATGATGTTCACCAAACGTGGGTAGGTGTTTCAAAAGTGGGTTGGATCACCACAATTGAAACAAGCTCTGACTGGTTGCATCATAGGGTAGTTGGGTTGGTAGTAGGGTTGAGCCATGGGTTGAGCAGGTGGTAAAAGTAAAGGTTGTTGGTATTGGGCTTGACCTACCACTTGGTTGTTGGGTTGGGCTTGAGGTTGATTACGGGCTGGTCTTTGAAAAGAGTGACAAGTTTGGATTGTATGACCTGCACGGCCACAACTTGTGCAGTGAAGACATGGGTTCTCAGCAGGGTGGTGATATTGGCATCGGTTGCATTTTTGATGTGGTCCTGTATATGGTTTCTTGAATAGTGCGGTAGGATGAGCAACTTGCGTGATTGGGGTGGCAGTGATAGGGGGATTGGCTTGGGTAACAACGAAATTCTTTCCATTGTGCTTTCTTTTGCCAGCAGACTTAGAAGATGATCCTGTTTGGGTTGGGCGTAGAGGTTTCAGTGGCTGTCTTGTCTTTCTTCTTCTCATCTTTAAAATCACCATTCCTGATGCGATTTTCAGTGAGCTCAGTAGCTAGCTCCATCGCGGCCTCAAGAGTTTCAGGATGGTACTCATCACAGAGTCTTGAATTTTTTAGAGAAGGCCTCGAATGTAGTGCTCGATCAATCGGTAGAGTGGAGTGAACAAATTGGGAACCATCTGACTCAACTCGAGGAACCTCTTATTGTAGGTTATGTGGTCTCCTTCCTTTTGTTTCAAGAAATAGAACTCATTCTCTAATTTCTTAATTTCACTTCTTGGACAGAAGCACCTAAGTTCCCTCAATTCTTCCCAAGTTAGGGCCACAACGGCTTTGATGCCTCGTCTACCTTTCTCCACATTCCACCACGTGAGTGCTACCCCATACAGGCGACCAGTAGCATAACGCACCTTGCAATTGTTGGGACAATCACAGTTGAGGAAGGTACTCTCCATCTCCTCTAACCAACGAAGGAGAGCGGTGACACCTTCAGTCCCCTCGTACTTTGGAGGGTCGCATGAGTTGAAGTGCTTGTAGGTGCACTTGGTGGTGTCCGTGGGAGGATTGGCAACATTTTGACCTTCTTGGTTGATTGGGGTGATTGGATTAGCGGCAAGGGCTTGTTGGACTTGAACTACAATGTCGGGAATTACGGCGGCCATCTGTTGGGCTATTTGAGCAGCCATGCGCTCGCCGGATCTTCCTGATTTCCTACCTCCTCGTGAGTTCCTAGAAGACATCTATAGGAAATACGTAACGAGATTATGAGTTTGACGTTTAGGTGTCATGTTTTGTATTTAGAAATCAACATTCATAAAACAAATGAGAAAATAAGTTCACTACATCCATAGGATGTCTTGGTCTTTGCTCATGTTTGGACCCCCATATGTCCTTCACACTTGGCCTAGGTAGTCATGTGGGCCCCCATGACTAGTGGACTTTGTAGGGTTCACATTAGTGTTGGCCTGTTAACACTCGCACCACCCAAATGAAAATCGTAAAACATGATTGCAAGATATAAAGTCGGAAGGTGCCTAGGTGTAGACACAGTGACAACTCAAAGTGGAGTTAGTTCACACAACGTTTGATGTGACATGCTTTGGCCTAATAGGTCCTTTGTACTCTCATCGTTAGTCCCAGGTAGGCAAACTGGTCCATTATATTGGATTTATACGAATGCCAATCCTAAACAGGACGTTCCGACTACCGGTACTCATACCCTTCCAGTTACTACATGCCCGTCGTAGAACTCACTTTGATGAGATTTGAAAAATAAAAACCTCATAAAATACTTGAGAAAAGCATGGTAAATGTTCAAATATGTGGAAATTGGAACGTGCGTGTTTGCGTAAGCATGTTATATTAATACGTATATCACAATAAATACCACACAACAACATATAGTAGTGAGACTGCTAGCATGCATTTGTGTGTGAGATAAATATGAAACAAATAAACATCATGAGTTTGCATGTAACCAACTAACACATCAGCAATTAAAATCTAACCAACTATAGTATAGGCTCTAAGGGTCTAATAAACTATCCTATATCCCTATAGTCAAAAGCTCTAATACCAATTTGTCACACCCTGACCCGTAGCGGATATGGTAGTCGGGGCATGATTGGGTTTTCATCAAAGCTCATGACATTTACTATATTAAAGTTTCATATTTATTAACTCAAATTGAAAAGAGAATATTCCAAACACATAAAAACATACAAACACAAAAAAAATGTTCTAAACAAGTAATGTTTTATTCTTCTTCTAAAGCCAAATCCTAGGTGTTCCTTTCCTCAGCCTGTCCACCTGTATCATGTGTAAAATAAAGATTTGGGTCAACAAAAGTTGGAGAGTGAATCTCATTTAATCATTTGAAAGAAATAGTTATATTAATTAATTTAATAAAAATGTGCATAAACCAAATATGAGCATACGTATATGTGAAACTATCCACAAACCACATAACATCTAGCAATGTACACATGAGCATGATAAATGATGAACTGTGAGATCAAGGCTCAATCAAACGGAGCCGATCTAATTAGGCACGCGATGCTCTACTCGTATCTAACGAGGAACTGGTGGGCCTAATGTGAATGATGCACTGAAATGAGAAAATGTAACCACATATAACAACAACCAAACATTACATAAAACGTTAGATCATATAATGGTAGTAGCACAAGTGTTTGAATAAACAAAATAAGTAACGACACATGATACACTCCAAAACATGAATAAAAAGGAGAATTTGTAAGGATTCACTCATAGTGGGTGCGTTTCTTGGATTAACGACGAATGCGCACGATTTAAGAATTCGCTACGAGAGAAACTAACCTAAATAATCATGTAAATTTTATTTGATTTTTAATTAATGCCTTTTATTATATTTTTAAGCCTATTTTCATAGCATTTATTACAAATTTAAAACCTAAAAATCTTATTTTTATAGGTATTTTTAGGGATTTTGAAAAAAATTAAGGAAATTAGGTATTAAAAAAAATACCATTTTTCAGGGTTGACCGGGTCGAACCGGGTTGACTTTGATATTATTGGCATCGTGTGAGGATCGAACTCGTGACATCCCGTATACGTGCACGCAGCTCTACCAACTGAGCTACGTGTCTAACCTGAAATAAACTTGATTTTAATTATATATATATATACTAACTAGCCTAACTATATTTTTTTTTTATTTAAATAGGATTTATAATTGCCCAAAACCGATTGCAGAACCGGCTCGAACCCGCGAGATGTTGTTTCGAGTGCACACAGCCCAACCAGTTAGGCTGTGTGTCTAACCCGTCATACCCAGAATTATAAGTTATATACACTTATCAAGAGGTGATCTGAATTGGGTTTTTTTAATTTGGTTTTATTTCGAAAGTTGGATGCGTGTGAGACTCGAACCCGGAACATGTGCTTTATATTTGCACACAGTCCACCGCTGGACTGTTGTCTAACCCGATAAAAACACCATTTTTATTATACTTATATACTGTATAAACTTCATCTTCTTCACCATTAAAACCCAGAAGTCATACCCGACTGTTAGCCCATTTGATTAACTGTTTTCATGACAACTAAACATTAAACAAAAGATAACAAAGAGTTTTAGATGTTTGTATCGAATTGGAGTGAGCTATATCTTTCCGGTTAAATTCCGGTAATGAACAAGAACAACTTCGGCTATGTTTGATTGAAACAGAATTGGAGTGATGCTATAAAACTTAATTGTTTTTAGATTTAATCACAAGTGTGTGTAGTGTAGTGGTGTATGGTGCGTGTTGTTTCGATGGGGACCCGGGTTCGAAACCCGGTTGCCCCTTTGTATTTATTTTTATTATTTTAAACCTTTTATTTTAATATAATTATTATTAGTTTTTAATATTTAACTCTTTTATTAACTACAAATTAATAACTCGGATTTGAAAGTTGAATAAATGCGTAACGAAACTTCAAATTAAATACTTGAATTGTTTAAAGGAGCGGGTTCTGGAAACCCGAATGTTACATTGGTGATGGAACAGGTGGTGGTGGGTGTGTTGCGAAGTTGCAGTTTGTTGAACATTGAAGTTGTGTTGGATTAGGGTTTAATTTGGGGAAGATGATGAGCTCAGTCTTTATAAAGTCAAATATTGAATTTTATTTATTATTTTAACTAATAATTTGTTATAGTAAAAATTGTAATGACCATATTGCCCTTCACAACTGAGGAAAAAGATAAAAAAAAACAGGTTTTTTTGAGAACTCTGAGCTGCAGTGACCTAAATTCAAAAGATTTAAATTTTAATTAAAATGATAAAAATGAACAAACCTCATAAACAAAAATGACATTTACTCAATATTTTATCATCTCTCTACCCAACTAATTTATTGCACACTAGCAATATCTCCTTTTGTTTCTCTTTTCGACCTTTATGTTTCTTTTTCTTCCCTTTCACATTCACTATTGTTATTGTAATAAAACCTTATTTAACAATCATTTGTTAAAAAGCTAAACTCTTATTTAACAATTATTGTAACCACACTTTAAGCCTACTTAATTAATTATTGATTTCTAAAGTTATAACTAAAAACACATGCTTTCACGTTATGCCTTCCTTTTTTCTCCTTATTTTTTTTAATAAATGTCAGCTTCTATCAATATGATATTCGTGGTTGTAGAGGGTAGGAACCGGATGTTGCCCTATGATGCACTGGGACCGGTACGGGAACGGGGTATGGGTACGGAGACGGGCACGGGAAACGGTAAAACCAAAAAAATCAAGAAGCGGGGATGGGGCGGGTACAGGAATAAAAACATATAAAAAAATAAATATATATCAAAGATAATGTAACACAAAACCCCAAGATAGTTATATATTGATGTAAAGCTCAAAAATCTCATATCTTCCTAATCTAATCAAACGTTAACAAGCAAATCGCTTTCAAGTTCCAGTTCATCTAATGAAAGATCAGCAAACATAAATATTGAATAAAATTAGCTCACAAAACCAAAAACGTAATAAAGTATAATTTACTCATGTAGTTTAGGGTTTTTTTTAATCATTTACTATTTAAGTGGATATTTTTTAGCTGGCCCAATTTAAGATTAAAAATACCCAAAGCCCACAAGTCATACCTACTTTACCTCTTCTTCCTTCTTAAACAAAAAAAACCCTAACAACATTTCCCTGCAGCTTTATACATCGCCAACCGGAATTTTGGCTGAAAGTCTAAAACAACCCGGATACGTCCCAGATACGTCGAATTTTCCGTCCCCACGATCCCAGATACGTCTTGCCGCCGTGCCCACAAACCCAGAAACGTTTGGGGGACGTTTCCATGCCGTCCCCGTGCCGTTTCCGTCCCCTAGCAGTCTCCGGGACGGGAGACGGCACCTCATAGCCGTTTCCGTGCTTCCGAGATGTTGCCTCCCCCAATCATTAGAAAGATGTATATTTGATATTTGAAGTTTGATTAGGTATATATGATCTTACAAAATTTAGAGTAGTATATGTGAAATTTCCATTAAAAAAACGACAAAAATGAAGTTCCGTTAGATGCCACTTTGACATTATACTATGAATCAAAGGAAAGAGGCTTAAAAAAGCGCTTGTGTGCTATTGGTTGAGTTGTGGCGGTGAAACAAATCAGTGGATGTGCTTGGCATTCACTAATTTCCTTTTATTTGTTTTTACGATTTGTATTTCAGCATACATACAAATGGAAACAGATACAAAACACAAGTGATGCCGGTGGATGCTCGAGTGGGGTGATGACCAACGTATCAAATATTAAACTAATAAGAACAAATATTACACTTAATCTTAGCCAAAAGGCCGAGAAACGTATGCTTTTTCTTGTTTTGGACTATTGTTTATATAAGCAGCACCTGTCTGGCTGTCTCTTTGTGTTATTCACCAGACCGATGTGAAATTATGAGACACGTTTTCCCCTTGGTGGTTCAACAGTCACAAGCTTGCTTCCCATAAATATGATGATGTGGCAGCTGATATTACCCAAAAAACAGAAACCTAATTTATTGTTTGAGATGGCTTAGAACATTTTATGAACAAATCATTAATAGCGAAGCTCAACTCAAGTTAAACCATTTTACAACATTTAATTATATTATCAAGAAAGAAACAAAATATTTTTTTGGATTTAAAATAAAGCAGAAACATAAGTTATGATTTAACTTAATAGTAATATTTTTATCAAATATTGAATTATGGATTGGAGGGGTGTGCCAGTCCAAGATAGGAGTGCAACACCAAAGCAACACTTAAAGACCCTAATAGCTATTTGAATTATGGATTGGAGGGGTGTGCCAAGCCAAGGTAGTAGTGCAACACCAAAGCGATACTCAAAGGCCCTAATAGCAAGCTATTGTGATGGGTTTTTTCCTATAAAAAATAAGATTAATATCGAGTGAATAAATGGCCACATATCAGATATTAAATTGATAAGAACATATACCACACTTCATCTTAGCCAATGTGGGATTATGAGATACTACACTTCATCTTAAATTAACGGAAAAGGTATGCTTTTTCAGTTATTGGGCTGCTGTTTCTATAGGCAGACCCTTCACCTCCGTTTTCTTCAATCAGCCAATGTGGGATTGTGAGATGATGATGATGATGATGATGATGATTATTATTATTAGTAGTAGTAGTGGTAGTGGTGGGAGTAGTGGTAGTGGTAGTGGTAGTAGTAGTGGTGGTAGTAGTAGTAGTAGTTTCTCCTTTGGTATGTCACCTTAACCATCTACCACTACAAGGGTAAAGTGATAAACTAATACAGAATCCGCAGCATCCGAATACAAAGAAATTGTGACATTACCATTTTTTTGTGAAGAAGCTAAGAGACATTATTCACTCTTGTTACTTGTGTAATAAATCATGGGTCACCTGATACTTCACATGGTATAGTTTTAACAAATAGCCTTGATGGCCTAGGTACGTCTAATATGTGAAGTCCTATGTTAGATTCCTACGCTATCAAATGATCTAGGTGTTTATGGATCTGTACGATCCGGACCTTGATGCTTTGGAAAAACAGCGTTATGTCTGGTTCAGGAATTAACCTTGTCATATAAAAAACAAAATGAATTTCATTGCCTTCCACTTCAATCTGTATGCATTTTAAATAATTTAACACAAAAAAGGTTACCAATCTGTCAAAATGGGTCAGTTTAATTTTTAGGTACCATACTTTCACAATTTATAATAGTAATTACATTTTTCACATGGATTATCGTCTCATCTGCAAGTAAAAACTAACCATCAAGACACAATTTTGCATAACATCCCAAATTTGGTCAAAACTAGTTGTTTTCCGTAACCATTCTCTACTCGTTACATGAATAATAGAACTAGACGAAATACTCTGAAAGAAACACGTCTAGCATGCAAGTAACCATAGATAAAATGATTCAAGACCAATAAGGGTCAACTCCCGACTCTAAAAGGTTTGAGCACTAAAAACACTAAGTAACCGAGGTTTAGAGTTTAGATATTAACAATGGAGGAAGCTTAATCACTATTACAGATTGACAATAGTTGCAAATCAAGTTCTAAACAGAGAATAAGCTTCAACTTTTGCAACTCTCTCTTGGACTGATCTCAATCTCGCTCTGCCGAAATATGGAGTTTTCTTTCTTTGTAAATGAGAACCAAGTCAACCCCATTCACTTAGATTCATAAACAACAAACTTCGTTTTAGGAAACTTTGACCCGCATTTTGTTAGATCTGAGGTTACCCTCAACAACACATAGGCCAGAATGCACAAGGTCCTGGTATAATAACTTATGATATTGTGGATGGTTGCGAGCATTCACACCTCATCCGAACATGGATATAGCAGACCTACAACCTTGTGTGCACGTTAGTGATTACTTATTATATGTGGCTCAGTGAGTACTTATGATGAAATTTAGTATGCTTATAATCAGTCTTTTGACATGTTATGCTTTCATTCTGTTGTGTTCGGTAAGCATAAGGCACCATCACAACAAGTGGATTGTAAAGAATAACATTGACTTTAAATTGGAGGGGTGCGACAAGCCAAGCCAAGGCAGTAGTGCAACACCAAGACGACGCTTAAAGGCCCCAATAGCAAGCTATTGTGATGGGCTTTTCCCCCTGAAAAATAAGATTAATATCGAGTGAGCCGATGGCTCACATATCAGATATTAAACTGATAAAAACACCTGTTTTCCTTTGCCTTCTCAGGATACAACATATTAATGCCTAATATACTAGCTTATTTAGATCATTAACGGTTCACTCAAATTAAATAATCCACAACTGCGACATGTTTGTTAATATCTAAGTATAAAACTCTTCATAAACTTCACCACAGGCGTCTTACTCGCACCATCCAAGAGAAAAATACAGAATCCACATGCTCAGCTTGCATCAGAATACAAGGAAATTAGATTATGATATTACCATATCATTGCTACAAACTGCCTTCAATATGAACAGTGATGGAACCAGATGTTTTAGTCAGAGGGTCCTCATAAGGTGGTTTTTCTTTTTGGATACAATTAGAAGGTCAAACTCATGTTTTTGTTACGTAGAACTCAGATTTTATATTAAAAATCTAACAACTTCCTGTAATCAGAGTCAACGGACCCTCTTGACTCCCCTCTGGGTCTGCCCCTGAATATGAATTAAAAAATTATCCATTAGAGGACAAGCACAATTATCTTTTACACACATCAGTTAGGGAAAACACCCACTATGACAACTTGATTTTCATAATGAGCAACTCCACTAGTTACTCCAGGATATTGTATAAGAATGATGATAATCTAGGCTTTTAATCAAGATCACAGTTAATCTTAGCATAGTGAGCATATTATTGGACCCTTTCCAAATCAGTTAAAGAGCGCACCGAACAGCTACTGTTGAATGAGATAAAAATCGTTTTCCTTTATCTTCTTCATCCACCGATTGCTCATATTATTCTACTGAGTTATTAACTGAAACTTGATCGACATTTTGCGCCAAACCTGGTATGGTATATTACAAACCTTGTAGAACTTCACATTCGGGTGATATACTTTCGCTTGAATTTGAGACTTGATGAAAGATCAAGCGTCAAAACATCGTTCAATCATGGGTGACTGACTATAAATGTGGGTCTTTTACGTCCCTCCTCATTCAACTTGCTTTCGATTATCCTTATATGGAAGGACTTATCAAATTCATATTTGCGTATAAGAGACGATAAAAGATCAACTGTTTATTTACAACGATAAATGATCACCTTGTTATTTATTAGGTAGTTGATTTATCACGTTTAAGTTCTTATTGCCTTATCTTACAATCATACATTTTTACAGTGTAGTGTATATTGTACAAGAATCTATGGTTAATTGATGGTTTTTATTAATAATCCCCATAGTTGAATATATCATGTAACTTTATTTCTTTGATCCACATGATACTTTTTCCCATAAAAATCTTATATGATTTGTAACTTTTGACACCAACATAGATAACTAGTCATATAGACCTGAAATTTTATTTATCCATAGCAGTGTTGCAGAAGTCGCTGAGCGCTCTGTAGTCGGCCGAGTGGGAAGTTGGGAGTACTCGGAGAGTATTCGGACATGTTAAATAAGAAATTAACTATTGGATATTTTATATGTGTCAAAATAAGTGTAATTTATGTCAAAATGTTAAATATAAAGTAATTAATTATTGGATATTTTATATGTGTCAAAATAAGCGTAATTCATGTCAAAACTATCATTATTCATGTCAAAATTAGCATAACTCATGTCAAAATTAGCATAATCCCGAGTAGTCGCCGAGTAGTTGATTGAGCAATCCAAGTAGTCGTTGAGTATTCCAAGGTTCCCACAAAGTATTTGACCTAGTATTCCGAGTAGTTGGCTGAGTATTCCGAGTAGGCCGAGTTTCACCGCCTCCGACTTATAAAGACCGACTTGTAGTAACTCTCCAAGGTAAGGTTCCGAGTACTGAGTAGTCGCCGAGTACTTGGCTTTGGCCTAGCAATATCCGAAACTGATAAATAGCGTATAATTAAGACTTTAAGAGTAGATTAAATTGTTGTTACTTGTAGGTCAACCCAACAGGTTATTTACAAAATCCAGTCCCTGAAAGCCCACTAGCCCAGTATAGACTGAGCCCATATAATAAAGCCCATGTTTCATTATAATCAATACAACAAACCAAGAAATAAATCGCATACAAACCATCTACCCATCACCTTCTCCTATCATACATATCTAAGGTCTTGCTATGGAACTATAATAAGGAACAACAGAAATAAAATAAAACTATGAAAAGAAAACCTTAACTTATTTGTATATCGAACCGAACTTGACAAACGCAAGATGAATAAAACCGTGTGTCAACCTAACCGGGCCAGTGGGCCATCTTCATTAATCAAGTTTCACTGACAAGAACAAGTAATGCACAAACCAAAACGAAGAAAGAAACCCAACCGTGCATGTGGCTAGCATGATCGCTAGAACCATCAAGAGCGAGTAACCCAAGTACAGTGTAGCCGAGACCGGCCCGCTCAAGCTCTTGAGGTCGAAAATAAGATAGTTTATCGAGTACAAGAAAATGTACAACGCAACTGAGCCCGAAGCAAAGAAAGATTTCCACCACCACTTCCCATCCTCAACACAAAGATGCATGTAGGTCAAAACTAGCAACACCTCGGCACAAACGACGACTAAAAGAATCAAAACAACAAGTAAGAACCCGAAAACGTAGTACACCCGACCCATCCAAATACTAGACATGATGAAGAAAAGCTCGATGAAAAGCGTGCCGAACGGCAGAGTTCCCGCACCTAAAACTAAAAGCCAAGATGGGTACTTTTGAGCCGGAATTTCACGTGGGATTTGATTGGTTCGAACAGGGTACTCGATATGGCCCACTTTTGCACCAAAGTAACCGCCAACAAACGTTAAAGGAACCGAAATGCAAAACCATAGTAAAATAAGGATAACAAATAACGAAAACGGGATAGCACCGGTGCTGTGGGACCCCCATAAGAGAAAGTTTAAGGTAAAGAGGATTAAAAACGCGATACCAGGGAAAAAAACGCGACTTTCCACGAAACCGACACCCATCCTCTGTGGTCCCACAGAAGATCGTCCGCCACATACGCACAGCAACATAACCGGCTAAAATTCCGAGAATCATGTAGAAGATTAGCATACTGGTCACGAGGGTCCCACGTGAAGCCGGTGACATGAACCCGAGAGCCGCAAACATTATCGTCACAACTGCCATTCCGAGAATCTGAACCCCGTCCCCCGACCATTACACATAAAAGAGACACATTACTAGGAGCCCGAAAACATCGGCCACAACAAGCTTCCAACCCGATAACTCTTCGTTCATCTGGGCTTGTGCCTCCTTGTCTAACTCCTCATAATGAGTCAAATCGCGTCTAACCGTACGCAAAAAGATCACGAGAACGATTCCCGCTAAGAAAGTGATTACCATAACTGAGTTCAAAATCGAGAACCAGTGCACTTTCGCACCCTCCATTTTTAAATACGCGTCCCATCTTGACGGCCACTTAATGTCACTCTCGACAAACGAAACCTCGTAAGTGAAAGCAACGGGCTCATTTTCCTTTATCGTCATACCAACGATGTTTTCCTCGCACGTGATTTTCGACGGGTATTTCCCGTAAGTTTCTAGTTTCTTTAACGAATCGAGATTATGCCTAACGCTGCAAGGCGTTACTTCATCGACACCAAATCCGGAACATTCCCGATTTCCAATAAGGATTACCTCATGCATCTCCGGTCCCCATTACGCTCGCCACATTCGTCTCCTCGTACTTATGAACCAAAACCGTAAACTTCAAGTGGTTATAGATATAATAACCTTCTTGACCTTTGATCCCTATCGGATACCCGGTCCACCTCAAATAATAAGTATCCCTCTTCGTGTACCGAATAGCGGGCAAGTTATCAAGCATCACATTCACCTGATAAATCTCATCGATCCTGTTCGTTAACAGCTTATACTCATCACTCGACAACGGTTTCGTTTGACAAACAAAGATCTCAGATTCATTTTTAAACATTTTGAACTTGTAAGGCAGTTTTTGATCCGATCACCCATCAAAAGCTCACCAAGATTCTCAGCACTCTCTTTTACACCCTCAGGGGGTTTACAAAAGGGTAAACTGTAATAACTGTAAGGGATTTCTGTATCATTGGAAGTCAAAGAGTTGACTTTTACAGATAATGGATCACCTACTGTATATTTGTGTCGGAACTACCCGGAAGATAAAACCCATGACCCAGTTGAGATATCATGCAGATTAATAACACCCAGATCATGAATTTATCTAAAACTTCCATATTGAGTGATCTTTGTGTCGGATCTGAAAACCCTAATTGGGAAAAACTGTAAATTAATTGGCAATTGTAAGAGTATGTAAGAGTTTGAATGGAATTGGTAACAAGTATGTAATTAAGAAAGGTAAAGATGAATTAAATAGTGAATTAATTATAATTTAGGAATGTGAAAGATGATGATTGTACTTACCTTATGGAGTGAATTAGGGCTTGCAGAATTGGGGAAGAATTGGGTCCCTTTTTCTGATTTTGGCTGAATTGTCTGGTATATAAATGAAAGTGACATTGCGTCGAATGTCATCAACAACGATTTTATCAGCTTCTTTTTGTTTCTTTTCCATCTTGTTGTCATCAAATAGTTAGGGGTATTTTTTCAAGTTGTTTTTGTTTATTTATTCCATCTTGTTGTCATCAAATAGTTAGGAATTCCTATTCGAGTTTGTGAACACTAGAAATAAGGGATTTTCAAGAGGATGGTTTGGTTTTATTTTAGGTAAACCGTTAGGAACTTTGCTTTTCTGTTTATTTAGGTGTTCTTTGCATGTTGTCGTTGTTCGGTTTGTCTATATCGTGCAATATTGTTCCTTATTATGCGTTTGTATAGTTTAGGAAGGCAAAAATTTCCGAGCTCAACGGATATACCTAAGCATTTGAGACGGGTATATATGATACCCGACGAGTATTGGGGGGAAAAATATCACGGGTATGAGATTAAATAATACCCGACCTAATTACCCGAAACTATATTTCTGTTTACCCCAAAATATATATCCGAAAACTTTTGAGTTTTTTATTTACTTCCCTTTAACTATTGTTTAGAAATGTTTTATTCTTATAGATTTATTATTTAAAAAATAAACTTTTAATTTGAAATATATATTTTAATGACATTATTATATTTTATACGCTATGAAATATAAAATTACTTTTCGAGATTAATATTATAAGATATTTACATTTTTATGAAATCTATCATATATTATTATGATGATTATGATATATACACTATTAAATATAATTTTTTTTTGAGATTAACATCATAATATATTTACATTTTTACAAAGTCTATCAAATATTTATGATATGTATGTTATTTATCATAATTTTATATATTATATAGATATTTAAAAACATAAAGTTTGAAGAAATATATTATATATATATATACACACACATGAAAATTCCAATTGATATACCTGATACCCGACAGATAATGAGCCAGGTGTAGGACGAGATTTAGCAACCGGGTATAGGTATAGAATTAGTCGTACCTAACCCATTACCATCTATAGTATACTTATGTTTTTCTTATGTGTGGATGTTTTTAGTGCCCTTGTATGTTTTAGTTGATTGTAATGGTTAGATCTGACTTTGGAGCTACTGATCTTACTAGAAGTAGTTTCTTTATTTTGTGGGTAGAGCTAAGATTTGTCTGCATTTTATTATTCTCAGACATTGTTAATAGCTTGGATACGAGTGAGTTATACTGGGTATTATAGGTTATTCTTGTTGTCATCACATAGATTTTAATAATGTTATTTTTAATTTTATTTAATATTAGTGCTAATACTCGCAAACTTGGCGGTGTTAAGAAATGATATGCTTTTTATTGTTTGAAAAAAAATTAAGTAAATAAGTCATATTTAAGCATCCTCTTGTATATTTTAGATATTTTATTATTATTTTTTCGCATGTCTAATGAGGTTGATCGTCAATAAGATAACTCACATACTGAAACATATGTATTAAATTGTATTACAAGTATAATATTTCGTTTCATTGTGTATGAAATCTTATGCATCAAATTGTATAACTTCATTACGACAAGTCAAAATGTATTTTAACCGGAAATCAAACATTTTGATTCAAACCGCATTATACCTGTGCGTCAAACTGTAGTGTCGTTTATATTAAATATATTTGATTAATTAGAAGATTGTTTAGTTTAGTTTTGATTCTTCTTTTCCATTTGATGTGTAATCTTGTTTAGGGCTGCAAACGAACCAAACGTTTGGTGAACCGTTCGTGAACCGTTCAGCGAGAAGTTTGTTTGTGTCGGTTCGTTTATTAAACAAACGAACACAAACAAGAAAATTCGTTCGTTTAGTTAAACGAACGAACATGAACAGAGGCCACGTTCGTTCATTTATGTTCATGAATGTTGGGTAACGTGTTCGATTGTGTTCTATAGTTTATTAGTGTTTTTGGTTTTTATATTTTATTTATTAATCGTCAATGTGTTATATAATATGTTCATGAACACTTGTTTGTGCTCCCGTGTTTCCATTTGTGTTCATGAACATTAGTTTGTGCCCGCCCATATGTGTTTATCAATGTTCGTTTTCTTCGTTGACTAAAATTAATAAACAAACACAAACGAACACGAACAAGTTCATTTCCTTAACAAACGAACACGAACATAAAAACTAGTTCGGTAAGTTTGCATAAACAGTTCGTAAACACATATATTTCTTAACAAACGAACACGAACAAGATCCGTTTGCAGCACTAATCTTGTTTTTCTCTTCTAAAGTATTTATGCATACCTGAATTTCAAAGCACAAGACATATCTTTAGACAAAAACTTATAATTTTTTTGCTTTGGTTATTTTAAAAAGAATGAAGTATAAGAGTACAAAACTTTGAATTTTTTGCTTTAGTTATTTTATAAAGAATGAAGTATATTATACATAGTTGAGATTGACAAGTTAATTAAAGTTATTTTTTATTATAATTAAATGGATGCAGGAAAAAATTGAAATAGGGCCTTATAACATATTTTTCTTGACTAATTCATTATATCACTCATTTTTTTTCTAAACCCACTCAATTTTTTTCTAAACCCATTTAAGAGGATGTTTAATTCTAGAACCACTAGTGTACATGCGAATTAGCCTTCGCAGTTTAGTACACATATGACAAAGAGTAAATTCTCACGTGAATTTGCATTGTGAATTTATTAAATTATGTCTGTTAATATGGAGTTAGCTTACTTGGTAGAGGTACTGTCTTTTAAAAAAGAAATCCCGAGTTCAAACCTGGACATAGGTAATTAAATTAGAATTATTGGTATAATAGAGTAGAAGTAAGCGTTGGCATTCCAAAAAAAAATAACTTCTGTGTAACTATAATGTGAATTCACGCGTGAATTTTCGTCAGTTTTTGTATCACATATAATATTCATTTCATGGATTGTAATGGAAATAAAATGGGAATTCGCGCAGAAATTAAAATTTAATTTATAATTTAGGTGCGTTTGTTTTGCAAAATGGAATGAAATTTGGATCGAATTAAAATGCAGATCTCTTCCTTTTGTTGTTCAATTCAAAATCATTTTTTTTGAAACCAACAAAATAAAGAGTGAAATTAACATTCCAATTCTCTCAAGATTTCATTTTATTCCATGAAACGAACACTTAAATTTTCAATTCTTGATTTACACTTCATCAACCTTATTTAAAGAATACAACATTGGTATCAAATTGTTAGTTGTGATTAAGATACTTTAATTTTAGGAAAAATGTGATTATTGAAAAAAAATACCAAGTCCGGTGGTTTTGTCAAGTGGACCCGTAAAAAAAGGAAGAAACATATATTATTGGGTCAATTGCATATTTCCTCTTATACAATTTTTTAATTGCATATTTATTCAACCCAAAATTAGAATTGCAGATATCCTCTTTCTTGACTAATAAAATTGCGTATTTGTCTATTTTGATTTTTTTATTAAAAATAAATCATATAATGACTCTTTTACCCTCAATTTCATAAAACTTAAAAAACTGTATTATTACAAATTTTTTACTAGTTTTTGTGTTTTGTTCATATTTTTTCTATTTTTATTTTTTTATATTTCGCTAGTTAGTTTGTTTTTCGATTTTGCATCGTTATTAAGTATATGTGAGCTATAGGTTGAAACGTTAAGAGATTTTATCTTGAAAAGGAAGCTTTTGACAATCATTTATGCTTGAACTGTATTTATTTATAATAGTTTTGATCATAAACAGTATTTATTTTGTAATGTGATTTACAATCTTCTACTATATGATGATAGAACGTAAACAACATTTGAATATTAGAACTGATTATTTTGTCTCCGTCTAATGAGTTTATATGAAAATGTTACCCCAACCTGATGAGAAAACAAAATAAAATGGTACCTGATAGCTAAACCATTCGAAAATTGCAGAAATTTTTTATCTGTTTATATTGCTATAAGAATACAACCAAATAATCTTCCATAAACACAAAAATTGAAATAAACATAAAAGGGGAAATATGCAATTTCAATTTTGAATTTGGATAAATATGCAATTAAGAAGCAAAAGAAGGGGAAATATACAATTCTCCTAAATTATTGTACTAAAATACACTTTCAATGTTATAAGCTTACTCAAGAGTTAGTAAGTGATTAGTCTTTATGTATTCTTTTGCTATTCATTTACTTATAGTTCTATTTATAATACTTTAAATAACAATATTGATAGATTTAATAATAATAATTATACCAACACAAAACCTTGATTAAAATAAAGGATAAATTTTAACAACATCAATTTCAACGAAAGCTATTAATTGATATTGATTGAATATTTATTGTTATTAATATATAATCAATAAAAACGATTTGATGTCAATAAGAGAAATGAGTCACCAAAATTGTGTATGTTATTTTAACCCACTAATAAAATATCAATTAAACCCTTTTGATTTTTTTTCTTTAATAAACCCATTATCTCACACACGACTCGTTAAACCCACTCAAAAATCTTCACGTTGTTTATTAAACAACGACACTAGAATCTTTTATCACTTAAAGAGAAACACTTTATCATACTTTAATATTGTTGGGCTACAAGCCCTTTAATAATTAAACCCATTAAATACTTTATATATAATTCACACCAAATTATAACTCCGAGGGATGAACATAACAAAGCGGTGGTGGTGATGGCGGTGGATGGAAATGACGGGGAGACAAGCGAGGGCCAACAAAAGATTTACTTTTTTTTGTTCATAGCTACTACCCAAAGATGAGACCCCCTTCAAATCAGTGGCTTTGAAAACAGTTTCATTTCTAGTATTCTAAATAACTCAGCACATAGAAAATATAATCCCTTCAACAACACTATCTTCATTTACTATATAAAGGATCTTTTTGTCCTTCGTTAATATCACAAAAAAATTGAAGATATCTAACAAAACTTTTTATGTGTAAGATATGTATCAATGCATGCAAATGGTGTTTAAAATAATAAATAATTCAATCAACAATAACAATTATAATTGTAAGAAAAATATATGAATTAATTTAGATTTTATAACTTTAGGGTCAATTGTTTTTAAAACAAATAAAAGAGTTTAATTTATATTTTACTTATTAATGTAAGACATACGTGAAAAGAAATCAAATGAAAAGGATTTAATTTGTACTTTAACTACCTAAGTGAAAAAAATTAATCCTAGGATCAAGGTGTTCCCATACGGGTATATTTGATTTTAATAAGATAAAAAGTTACGCAAAGCGTGTATTACGTTTTGTTTTTTCAAATAACGTTATCATTGACAAGTGTTTAGTGTTTTTAACAAATTAAAAACACTATACAACGTACATGTTAGGTTTTCGTTATGAAGTGTATAAAAGATCTTGTTAACAACATAAAAAACTTAAATTTATTGAGAATGAAACGAGACTTGTTGTAAAACAATTTTTAATAAGAGATTGATATTTCAAAATACGGCTTGTAGTATCTCTTCCTAAAGCTTTAAAGTAATTATTAAAAAGAAAATTTCAATTTGAATGTTAATTTAAAAAAGAATAGTGTTGTTTAAGAGCACATGGCTTGAATGGTGCTTGGAATAAGCTCACTTGAAAGTGGGTCAATTGTAAACCGACTCGAAATTGAACTAACTCTAGACATACAGTCGTCCCAAATTTCCCCAAAACTAAACTATTTAATCTTCTATAAATTTATATATTTTATTTAATAAAAATTAACTAAAACCATATTAAATAATAAATAAATCATGAGGTAAATTATGGTATTTTTTAAAATTATATATTAAATTGTTTTAATTAAATAAAAAAAACTTAACTAACATCAAATAGTAAACAAATCAATAAATAATTATGATTATAACTAGTAGGAGTCTCAACCCTAAATTCACGTGACCGTTTGTAGAAACTTCCAGGACATGATAAACACAGGTGAACGACTGGTAATATTGCAAATTGGAAAATTACAATTACATCCAACAAAACTAAAACATCCTCATAAGTGTTATTTGGTGCACCACTTTACTGTTTGCATATAATACATTTAAGCAGCTTTCTGGTTGATACCATTACATTATTCATTTTATTGAGTCACTAAACTTGCATACTTATCAACTTTGTAGTTGATGTTTTCTAACATGTTTTTTAGGTAAAAACAATTGAGATATCAAAAGACATATACCTTAGTAGAGACCTGCATTGAGGATTGTTTGCATGAATATTTGATTTACATTTGAGAGATTGTTTACCTTAGCTTTTTGGATTATGTTTTGTGGTGGTTTGAGTTTAGACATCCGTATGTTTTTTCAGACGTCAGCCATATGATTTGAATGCATCTAGTATTTCTTTTTGTGGCAACATGTTGTGATATACGATCCGTCATATGCTGATGTTTCTGCTAAAGCGGGGTTGTGACATATACCCAAAAATGTTTAATCTTTAATGTTATTTTCACTTAACCCTTATTTATTAGGTCCTTATTTTACTAGGTTCACTTTGTGGGAATTGTTTCTTGGGGAATATGCAATTAATAATATTATTTATATTTTGTATATTATGAAATATATACATAAAATTATTTGACAATTATAATGATATTATTTATCTATGATACAACATATACCTACGTAATGTACCGTATTTTAATCTATAACAGTTGATATGTAAATAAAAATTATACACAAATTATGATAGTAAAACAAATATACTTGGAAATCACAACATGTATCTTTTTTGACAAACTAACAAGTGTACCAGACACCTGCAAGTATGTTCAATACCCGATATGTAATTACCCAACTAGTATTATGTTATATATAAGATACGATTTTACAACCGAGTATCATACTAAAATTACAATACCTATCCTTAATTATACTAACAACTCCACAACAAAATTACCAAATAAAATATCTTACACATAAATGAAATACAAAACTACGTAATGAAACATTTATGCATACATTAAAGATACGAGTAATTCAATCAAGATGTCATCCAATTTTGTTCAAGAATCTGTTCTTCCCATTCATCATATTCACTCGAATCCGATGAACTAATACCGGATGGTAAGTTTTCATCCTGAGACAATTTTTCAAAGACTCAAGTATGAAAAGATAAAGTTGTATAAGAAATTGTGTCAATGTTACACGCTATTTAGTATTTACACAATAATCTTGGTAATTTGTTTAATAATATTAAACGAAAAATCATTTAAAATTTTTGTATTTAAATAAAAGCCAAGCATCTAATGAAAAGTAAACACTTAAATAAACGCCAAGCATCTAAGAGCATTCACATTTTATACCCTATATTTTGTGATAAAAGTTTTTATATTATAAAAAGTAATTGAAAGTGGTTGTGAGTGAAGGAAAGAGAAAATGTTACTGTTCGTCTGTATTTGGGGGGAAACTGTTCACCCTGTATAATTTTTTAATATATTTTGAAAGTGGTTGTGAGTAAAGAAGAGAGAAAATGTAATGATTAAAGTATAAAACAAATATTATTTAATTGAAATGATAGAGAATATGTAGTTGTTTTTAATGTAATTATAAGATAGAATATAATGGATAAGATGTGAATGCTCTAATGAAAAGTAAACACAGGGAAACGAAGATAATGTTAGATTTACTAGATGATTAGATGAAACTTACAACTTTATGTTCAATAAACATGATGATGACAACTCCACAACAAATGAACCTTTTTAACAACGAACGTGTTCAAAACCAGAACTATCAAACTATTCAACCCCATATTACATAGAGTTCAAAATTCACATAATCAAACTCGCACCAGACATACCACATTTAGTTTATATAAAACTTCAAGATGAGATAGCATTTCATGCTTTCTTCTTCAGGCGATAAGGGCTCATTGCAGGTGTGTTCTGATACAAATAGTATTTACGTGTGAAGTGTGTGAAACACTAGCATAATTATTAGATTACAATTTTAAAGTTGCATCACAATTGTTACACTTCAATTTTGGTTGTAGTGTTAATAGTTATTACATTATAATTATAAAGTGACGTAATAAATTTGATATAATATTAGTTATAGCAACAATTATCACATTATAACAAATTTGAATTGCGTTAATTATTACACTTTAATTTTAAAGTATACTGATAACTATTTTAAAGTATCCTAATAATTATTACTATACAATTTTGTTGTAGTGTACGTTCATGCTTAGTTGTCTAAATATACTATTTACAAAAATATCACCGCGGAGTTGATGGTATTTTTGGAAAGAGCATCAACTGGTAGCTTTGTCCCTAAAAAGTATCCTAATAATTATTATTATACAATTTTGTTGTAGTGGACGTTCATGCTTAGTTGTCTAAATATAATATTTACATAAATATACTATTTACAAAAATGTCACTGCGAGGTTGATGGTCTTTTTGGAAAGAGCATCAACTGGTAGCTTTGTCTCTAATAATGGAGGTAAGGTTTTGCCAACATCTCACTCTCTCAAAACCTTACTGGTAGCTTTGCTATACATGAGATTTACTGTATATGGTTGTTACAAATTTTTTTCGTTTCGCAAGTATTTGTATTTGATTAGAATGCCATTTGGTAAAAGTGTCTTCAGATCACGAGTTGCATTTTGTTGGCTCTTTAGTTTTCATTTTTTGTTCCATATATTGATCCAACTCGAATTTTTCTTTTCATTCCTTCAACTAATTCATTGTCTCTACTAAGCCTCATTGCATGAAGTTTTGCAGCATCATTGGAAGCCTAAACTTTTTCATCTCTTTTAGGCGAATCTTTACCTATTGGACCTTGAATCGTTGAAACACCACTATGGCGTTTTAGGGTTGGAATTGACATATTAATCCCCTTATTTAGTAGTTTTGGATCTTTTCATGTTACCACCATTGTCTTCATTACCCACTTCATTCAACATGAGAATGTGTCGTGTTGTGTCGTGTCGTGTCGTGATCTTTAGTAAATCATTCTCTTGAGTGTTTACACATACCTTCATTAAAAACAGAAGTAGTTTAACGAGTTCCTACTTCCTCATACATTTTATTAGCTTCATTGTCAACATCTTTCTGCCCACTTCTTCGGCGATATGCTTCTTGGTAAGGAGCAACCCATATTTGGGCAGTTTCGTTAACTCGTTTATAAAACCTCTCATTTGATCTCCATTCTTCTTTCTAAGCTTTTTTAGATGTTCTCGATTAAGCTGCATCATACAGTTCCTATATATTCGTGCCCACCATGATTATTTTTCTTGGTCTTTATCACGATTGCTATCTTCACTAGACATACACCATGACGACATTAAAGCGATATTTTCGGAATCATACGACTTATTGCCTCGTTATTGTTCCGTATTTTATGAGTTTTGAACATTATCTGATGACATCAAAGTGACCCAACTTGATTTGGGTATGGAAACAACCGAGAGTTTTCATAGTATTGGGCATTTGGATAATCTTCAGCATCTCCAAGATTCAAATAAAAGTTTGGATACAAACGGTCAACGGTAGAAACTACGAAGATATTAAAAATAGAGAATTAATAATAGATGTAAAAGTATATATAATACGAATTAAAGTATGTTTTATATATTTAAAATCAATAATGTTAAATTATTTTTTGAGGATATTTTATCCAAAAAAATCTAACCATCCAATCAATTGTTACCTAGCGTTCTATTTTTTTTTTTTTTGGATAAAAATTAGCAATTTGAGGTTGATGTGTTCGCCGATGAAAGTAGTCTTAGGATAAGTAGTCCAATGATTTGATCACTAATGTAACATTCCGTATCTCTGTACTTTTTTTAGAAAGTTTGTATTCATATTTCATTTCAATCTTTGTAATCTCGAAAGTTTGATCATATTTGTTTAATTCATACATACATGATACATACCTATTCACGACTACGCGTTTCATATAAGAAACCGAATCATACTTGACATTTATTTTATGATCAGGATAATATTCATACACATTTATACAATGCACAAACTCATACATACCTTGGAATACCTTAAAACACTTAACATATTGAAGAAATAGCATAATTGGAGAAACAACCAAACAATAAGGGCCAAAAATAAAAAAAAATATATACTTCTGACATGTTTTACGGTCCACAAGAGGTTCTGACGGGCAAAATGTTGACAACTCGCAAATTAACTCTGAAATCCACCTTCTTAACCACTTTTTTCACCTCTTTGCTCCTCCAATTACCTTCTAACTCAATTATGACTTAACCCTAATCCTCTCCTATAAATCCAACCCTTCTCTAACACATTTTCACTTTCCACAACCTAATTTCACTCTCAAACACTCCAAGAATTAAAAAAAACTCTAACTTTGGGCAGATTACTACATGTTAAAACTTATGAGTTTTAACTTGCTTCTTCAACCCTTTTTTTTATTTCTTGCTTTATAATTCCTTGGAAAACCTCTAAGGAAGTAACCCAAGGTTCACCAAGGAGTAACAAGATGATACATTACTTATACGAGTGATGTGCTTAAAGTGGTCTAATTAAAACTAACTAAATTACTCTAATCTAGACACTAAGTTTTAAATTTATAAACCTAGACTCTACCTAAACCTAAACCTAAACCACACAACCGGCAAGTTGTCACACCCCGAATTTCCAACCAAACACCGGTGGGCCCGGGTGGGGAATATTGTGACGTAAGTTGATATCATCATAGTCAATTAAACACATCACAACGGAAGTCTTGGATTTAAATTACTATTACAAACCGAAATGTTCAAAGTACAAAAATAATATACAGACGGCTTGTAACGAAAGATCCACAGGCGTATCGTAAAATGTACAAAAATGTATAACAGACTTTAGGGCAGATCTAAGGATTTGCAAGATCCTCTTATATCACTACCGAGCAGCTTCCAGCCTATTTCGATTGTACCTGCAAGCTTAGTCTTTTGAAAATACGTCAGCTTTCGCTGGTAAATACACCCGACTGACTCATTTTGAAAATATTTTAAAATTTTGATTTAAGTGCACAGGACACAAATCTTTTATAACTTGGGAAAGTCAGCTTTGTAACCTTGTTAATAGCTTTACATGTTTGTCAATACATATGGGGCCCAGTACAGAGACCGAGACATGATTAACGTACACACCACTTATGAACCCACGAAGGAGTTATCCCCAACTTGTGGGTAAAAATAATTTTAGCATTCGCATCTGTCGGGTGTATGCCTACACCCCGTGCTTTGGTCGTGGCCATTATCTAATGTAATGAGCCAAGGATATCCAGGACATGGTCGTTAACCCCCAATGTTTAAGTTATCAAACAAAACTGATTAAAACGGAATATGCGGATTTACTAACCACAATCCGGCATTCGATTGATCCCATTTATGACCAAGCGGTAATAATTTATCATAACCCAAGCCCGTATAGGGAAAATAAGTCAAGAGTATTTACCTGAGCTAGTCTTGATTTAAAAATGCAAGATTTAATATTTCAGCCGTACTCATAATGAAATAAGTGCAGATAGCATTTACTGGAAGGCTCTAGTCTGGATTATGGCATAAGCTAACCAATTAGAACGCTAATGGTCTTTATTTAAGTTATAGACTAGACCGACTAGCTTTAAGGATCAAAATCGGTACGATATGCTAGATTAAGCGATGACCGGATAGAATGTAGTTTAAACCCAACAAGTACTTAAGACTTGTATAATATGGGTAAACAATTAACATTCTGGAATTTGAGATTAAAATGATAAGGTTAAACCCATTTCGGTTAATTTTCGTAAACTAGTTACATATATTTAACCGTATGCATATAAGCGATATCGGGTAACCGGATGAGTCATGAATAAGTTCTATATGTCATTATACTTTAAATAAGTTGTAATATCAGTAGGATATCAACTTATATGCCCGAAAAGGTTTTGAAACGAAATTATGCCTCATAAGGGCGTTTTGGTAATTATATGTCGTATAAAAGGAACTTGCGTGATGTTATGATCATAAACATTCTGGAAAGTACTTAATTTGTGATATAATATCAGTAAGATAGCACACATAAGTGTGGTTTATGGTTTAAGACCAAACTATGCACCGAAAGGGCATTTTGGTCATTTAAAAGTATAGTTTAAGTTCATCTAATTGCGTGGTTTATGGTTTAAGACCAAATTAGGCTGAATAAAGCCTTTTTCTAAAAGTTCATCTAATTGCATCCTCAGTTCCTTCATTTCCGTCGGTGCTAACCGATACGGAGCTCTAGCAACAGGTGCCGCTCCTTGTAGGATATCAATCCTAAACTCCACTTGCCTATCTGGATGTAGACCTGGTAATTCCTCAGGGAAAACATCGGGATATTCTGAGATAACCGAAAGGTCTTCAATATTTGGCTTCGGCTCGTTAATAGTTACTTGTGCCATGTAAATGACACAACCTTTCCCCAAACACTTGGATGCCTTAAATAACGACACTTTGTCTGGCAATCAATAGTGTGAATCTCCAAAGATGGTGAGCATTTCACCAAATGGGGTTTTAATTTCGATGAGTTTCTTATCATAGGCAATACGGGCTTGGTTATGAGATAACCAATCCATGCCTAAGACTACATCGAACCCCGCCAATTTCATTGGTAGAAGAAAGATAGGAATAGAATGATTCTTAATGGATATAAAACATCCATCAAGAATAGAAGACGCTGTTTCTAAGGTTCCGTCAGCAAGTTCTACTTCATAAGTTATGTCTAGAGTTTTATGGGTAAGTTTAATAGTTTGCTAAACTTATGGTCCACAAAAGACTTCTCTGCACCCGAATCAAACAGAACTCTAGCATATACGTCATTTATGAGAAATGTACCTGTTATGACGTTGTTGTCATTAACAGCTTCTCTAGCATTCATCTGAAAGGCACGAGTATTTCCTTTCTTGGCCTCTCCAGGCTTCGCATTATTACTCTTAAGATTCTTAGGGCAGTTAGTCTTAATATGCCCTTTTTCATTGCAGCCGTAGCAGACTGCATCCTTAAGATCCTTGCATTCTAGGGTCTTATGCCCTTTTCTTTTACAGATACCACAGGGTTTAGCCTGTGGATCAAAATTACACTGCCCCCAGTGTCTGCGGTTGCAGGTCTTACATAGGCGTCACACCCGACTTATCTTGGTTCTTTTTTAACCCAAATCTCCCCTTATTCATCTTATTAAATCTTTGGGAGTTACCATCCTCTCTCTTCCTCTTCCCGTCATTCTTAGTCTTGATTGACTTTTGTCTCACCAAATCCAAGGTGAGTGAGAGAGATAGGTCAATAGCAGACCTATAAGTAGTAGGCCGAGCAGCCTTCACCATGCCTTTTATCTCAGGCGCTAACCCATTTATAAAACGCGCGATGCGTTTGGGTTCAGGTGAAATCAGATAAGATACTAATCTGGATAAGGAATTAAAGTCAGTAACATACTTCCATCAGTCCAGATCTTTCATTGTAAGAGTCAGAAAATCTGTCTCTATCTTCTCCACCTCATGAGGTGGGCAGTACGTTTCTTTAACAAGGTCCGCAAACTTGGTCCATCCCAAGTTATACAGGTTTACTTTTCATGTTGAGTGGACCATGGCCTTCTACCATATTAGGGCATCGCCCTTGAAGGATTGGGATACAAACTTCACCACATCCTTATCAGCACAACCGCTGATATCTACAATAGTTTCCATCTCATCGAGCCATCTCAAAGCTTCTATAGCCCCTTTTTCTCCATTAAAATCTCGGGGCTTGCAGGAGACAAAGTATTTATAGGTACATTCGTCTTTAGAAGAACGGGACCTATCATTAAATTCCAGTCTCTTTGGTTCACTCTTCGCATTTGAAGAGTGAGCAGAGCTCTCCTTTCGAGCTGATGATGGTGGAATAGATAAAGGTTGGAGCGAGTAGCGCTCACTTCCTTAAATTTCTCCATGGCCTTTTCTATGGCTTTTCCTACAGCTGCATCAATGCGAGCTTGGAAATTATCATTATTGATGGCTTTATTTTCAGCTTTGTCAGCACTATTATCACGGCGATTACTTTGCGCCTCATCTGAGTTAGCCATCTCTGATGTTTGGGTACTATATACCAAACTAAATTCTATATTAGCCATGGTATTAATAACCATATAGGCTATAAAGTTTGGTTATATTAATCCATTGCCTATTTGAACCAGTGTGCATGGAATCACAACTGTTAGGCTTAACATTTTAAATGAATGTCATCTATATTTGGCCTAGGTCTCATAAGGACCATCAAAGGCAAATTACAATTTGGACATAGTCCATATATTATTAGACAGTGGATCGTAATATCACAACTGTCATTGTCACTTGGACAATTGTATATAGCACATAGGCATGTCACAAAGGACATTTGATTATGGCACACAGGCCTGTCACAATGGACATAAAATATGGCACATTGGCCTGTCACTAATGGACATAAAATATGGCACATTGGCCTGTCACTAATTGACATAAAATATGGCACATTGGCCTGTCACTAAATGGACATAAAATATGGCACATTGGCACTACATCACTAATGGATGTTTACTCATAGCTCCAAGGGCAATACATGACTAATAGATGTTTAATTATAGCCCCAAGGGCAATACATCACTAATGGATGTTTAATCATCGCACTGATGATATTAGCCGGGATCAAATTTGATCACTTAGGCTATATAAGGTTAGGACATAGTCCATTACCTAGAAGGTTAGTGTGATTCCTCAAGTCACACTACCAAGAGTATGAACATTCTTGAATGTTAACATAAGAGCATCTTAATGGTTGATTAATAGACTCGGTCGCATTGACCTTAACGACTTGGAGGCTTGAACTTAAGTCCACCACCTCTGGATAGAAGGATAACTTCCCTTAACTATCATGATAAAGACCCGTTCGTACTTAACTATCATTTATACATTTAACCAAATATGTGTTTTATGCCACTTGGCTAATCAAAACCATTAAGATCTTTTTGGAATTATATAGCTGATCATAAATTTCGAGTAAAATCGAGACGATCGCTTGAAGAGGATGAGTACATATACATATAATTCCAAAATATTTCTTAAATGATAATAGAAAGTACAATACTTGAAATAAATAAATGAAACTGATTGTCCATGCAAGGACTAAAAGAAATAAAAATGTCCACGCAGGGACTACATATAATAAAAGAAAAGACTTCACTCATCTTTCTTTTCCTTAACCAACTTGGAGAGCTTCTTGAAGAACTTATTTGTCTTCTTCTCCGTCTTCTCCGCATGTTGCTGCATTTCTTTCATTCGTTCTAAGGCCTCGTTAATGGCCTCGAGTTGCGGCGGAGGTTGTGGTTGTGGCATCATAGGATACTGGTACCCATAAGTTGGATATCCAGTAGGTGGATAAGTAGGTGGGAAAGGAGATGGGTAAAGTGCGTTATGCATGACCGCTTGCATATAAGGGTCATGCGAAAGTGCTTGATAGTCTACCTGCGTAGATGGGTTAAAAAGATCATATCCAGTTATATCTGGATATGTAGGAATAGGGTTATTAAAATCCGATGGTGGTGGTTGAACCACTGGTGGTGGTGTCGGTTCCACAACAGGTGAAGCATTGGAGGGTCCACCCATTTGTAGATCCTCTTGAATGGTTGGGTAAGTTTGGGCAAAGGTGGCAGCAATCCCGACCGTTGGCCCGCACGTATCGACATACGTGCTCCTCTTTTTCTCCTTGGTGGCTCAGGTGGAGGTTGGGGTTGGTCCACGGGTTCCATGTGACATCTTCCTGTATGGGAGGTGGTTGAGAGTGATGGGAAGGAGTATTAGTAAAGGCAAATTGACTCCAATATTGGTCACACTCATTAGGACCTTGATATGGCGATCTGGCATAGGAGTTGGAATCGCTCGAGATTTCAATAGGATGCGCGTTCGATCCTGACGGCGGCATCTCCGGTCGGAGTCTTCGTCCATCGGGTTCGGTTGGTCCAACTGATTTTGGTCAGCTGGAGGTGTGTTAAAATAGTAATTAGGGTTAAATTCTTCATGGTAAGAGTTTGAATGGGAATGATGGGAATGGTGAGAATGGTGTGAATGATAGGAGTAGTGAGAGTGGTAAGAATTTTGGGAATGTGGGGGCGAGTGTCTATGAGAGACAGCGTGTCTCGCTGGTTGCCAAGGAGACGAATCTCCTGATTCTTGGTAGGAATCTGAATTGTGAGGTTGTGAAGGGATGTGCCCCGATGGTCCTCCCCTCATTGGACCTTTTCCTCTTCCACTTTGTCCTCTAAATCTTGGTGGCATTTTCCTGTTTAAAAATCAAATCAAAACAATACTAATAACTTAATAATGAAATGAATAATCCTAGGTCAAATCCTACACTCGAAAGTCTAAGGAATGTGTTTGTGTAAGTTTGATAATTAACACAAGAAGGCTAGTGTTTAATTCTCTCAAATGTTAGCTCTAATACCAACCTGTCACACCCCGAATATCCAACTAAACACCGGTGGGCCCGGGTGGGGAATATTGTGACGTAAGTTGATATCATCATAGTCAATTAAACACAGCACAGCGGAAGTCTTGGATTTAAATTACTATTACAAACCAAAATATTCAAAGTACAAAAATAATATACAGACAGCTTGTAACGAAAGATCCACAGGCGGATCGTAAAATATACAAAAATGTATAACAGACTTTAGGGCAGATCTAAGGATTTGCAAGATTCTCTTATATCACTACCGAGCAGCTTCCAGCCTATTTCGATTGTACCTGCAAGCTTAGTCTTTTGAAAATACGTCAGCTTTCGCTGGTAAATACACCCGACTGACTCATTTTGAAAACATTTTAAAAATTTGATTTAAGTGCACAGGACAAAATCTTTTATAACTTGGGAAAGTCAGCATTGTTATCTTGTTAACAGCTTTACATGTTTGTCAATACATATGGGGCCCAGTACAGAGACCGAGACATGATTAACGTACACACCACTTATGAACCCACGAAAGAGTTATCCCCAACTTGTGGGTAAAAATAATTTTAGCATTCGCATCTGTCGGGTGTATGGCTATACCCGTGCTTTGGTCATGGCCATTATCTAATGTAATGAGCCAAGGATATCCAGGACACGGTCGTTAACCCCCAATGTTTAAGTTACCAAACAAAACTGATTAAAACGGAATATGCGGATTTACTAGCCACAACCTGGCATTCGATTGATCCCATTTCCGACCAAGCGGTAATAATTTACCATAACCCAAGCCCGTATAGGGAAAATAAGTCAAGAGTATTTACCTGAGCTAGTCTTGATTTAAAAATGCAAGATTTAATATTTCAGCCATACTCAAAATGAAATAAGTGCAGATAGCATTTACTGGAAGGCTCTAGTCTGGATTATGGCATAAGCTAACCAATTAGAATGCTAACGGTCTTTATTTAAGTCATAGACTTAGACCGACTAGCTTTAAGGATCAAAATCGGTACGATACGCTAGATTAAGCGATGACCGGATAGAATGTAGTTTAAACCCAACAAGTACTTAAGACTTGTATAATATGGGTAAACAATTAACATTCTGGAATTTGAGATTAAAATGATAAGGTTAAACCCGTTTCGGTTAATTTTCGTAAACTAGTTACATATATTTAACCGTATGCATATAAGCGATATCGGGTAACCGGATGAGTCATGAACAATTTCTATATGTCATTATACTTTAAATAAGTTGTAATATCAGTAGGATATCAACTTATATGCCCGAAAAGGTTTTGAAACGAAATTATGCCTCATAAGGGCGTTTTGGTAATTATATGTCGTATAAAAGGAACTTGCGTGTATTCTGATGTTATGATCATACACATTTTGGAAAATACTTAATTTGTGATATAATATCAGTAAGATAGCACACATAAGTGTGGTTTATGGTTTAAGACCAAACTATGCACCGAAATGGCATTTTGGTCATTTAAAAGTATAGTTTAGTTGTTATAGTAAAATCAGTTTATGATCAGAATATTAACATCATAATATGTTAATTACATTAACATATCAGTAGGTATTAAAACCTTGTTTTATTTAAAAAAGGGCATTTTAGTCAAATTTTGACATTTTACGGAACTTGTGCATAAACTCAGATTATGATTATGATCATGTGATATAACTTCAGAGGGTTATGCTACAATGCACTACGATCACAATGTGACCTTAATTCAGAAGTTAACTAATCTAAGTCGGGTCAGAATCGAAAGTCAAAGTAGAAGTCAAACTTCACGACTTTTCGGTTGCGAACCGACTCTAGGACTGAAATTGACGGTTCGAACATGTTCCCACATGTTCTAAAATTTATTACCAACGTGTTTAAGTGTCAAAAATATTTTTATAACATGTATAAACTCAGATTATGATTTTTATGAAATCTGACCCGTTTGACTTTTTAAAACAATAACTTTGACCCGTCAATTGACCTAGTAAACGTGATCCTTAGGAGGTGCCCTTTTAAGGGATTAACACCTACCTAATTACGATCACTTAGCCATGTTCATATTGAACAATGGCTAGACCATAATGGTCTTAACCAAAAGTCAAGGCATTTGTCGAAAATGCTTGACTTTTGGCTATTAAAAGCCTATAAAAAGAAAAGAGCAGAGATGGAGCACTTACAAGTGATCCTAGGGAAACTTAGAACTCAAAGGGAAGCTCCCAAATGGTCAGGAACTTCCAAGAGTGTAATAGAGAGGAGAAGAAGTGAATGAGCAAGAAAATGAGTGAGCTTGAGTTGCTATTTATAGTGCAATAGGGTGTTTGAAGATGGTGCCAGGTGTTAGAGGTGTTCTAGGATCATCACAAGTGTCTATCAAGGTGTCAAGAACTGCAAGAGTGAGGCAAATTGCAGGAGAGGTGGCATCTTGACAGAATTTGGGGTTTTAACACTTTTAGTCCCTCAAATTTAGTTTTTGTGGATTGTCATGAATTGTCCCTTGACTTATATCCAATGACATAATGATACAACTTGGTCTATTCATTCAACACGAGATGTATTGAAGAAGAGTACGAACAATCGAACATTAACGGGTGTCACACTAGGTGTTCTTATGACTTATAAGCGTTTACTAGCTTAAACGCGAAAGATACGAACACTTATGGTTTTAAGGGCTAATTTACCTAAATTAATAAAGTTAAAGGTTTGGTAAAAGAGCGGAATGCTCGAGGATGGTAAATAAAAATATACCGTCTTAAGCGAGAGACGTTCGGGTTTAGAAACAACTTGTTTAAACAAGTAATATGAAAATAATAAAGTCTAGAGGTCTTTGGGTAATTTTCTGAAAGTTTAAATGGTGAAAAATAAGAGCTTCAGAGGCCCACCGTAGGCTACGGTCACCAGACTGTAGCTTACGGTCAGTGTTATTTTGTTTCAGCAGCTTTAGACCGTAGCCTACGTTATCAACCGTAGGTTACGGTTAGTTTTGTGAATTTTGAGATTTTTGAACATGTTTGGGTGACTAGCTTATTGAGATATGATCCAAGGGTATGTACACGTGTCGGTATATTACCTAACACGAATTTACGTGGTATTACATAACCCCTCCATTGTCCAATATTAGCGTATTTTCAGGATTAATCCTCTCGTCCAACTAGTGGCTCATATGAGAGTTAGGATTTCGTAAAGGATCACTCAGAGGCTCAGTATAAGCATGTTGACCCCAATGTCACTCAGAGGCTAGGCATGTTGACACAACGGTCACTTAGAGGCCGAGTTTAAGCATAACGACACTAATGGTTGTTCAGAGGCTATGTTTTATGCATAACGACTCTAATGGTCGTTCAAAGGCTACGTTTTTATGCATGACGACACTAATGGTCGTTCAGAGGCTAGATTTATGCATGTTGACATCAAAAAGTCATTCAGGGGCTCAGTTTGAGCATGTTGTCATTTTAGTCCATATTAGTCTTTAAAGACTATGTTTAATATACAACACGTGTCACTATATTATTGGACATGATTTTACAGGATGTTAAACAAGTGTACCGGTCAATGTTTTACAGTTGAAGTAAGTCCGAGTATCCATGAGACTCTACCAATTACGAATAATAGACTCGGCTAACTTATCTGAGACGGACACGACTTAATTTTTTTTATGTTTTAAGAGGGGGGGGTTCAAAATATCCTAAAATTAACTAAAACTAACGAAGACACAAACTAAGCCTGAGGACGAATCAGATGATGGGAAACACACTACATAGGCTAGAATCGTACACATGAATGACACGTTCTATCAGTTATGGAACTAATTGTGGAACCGGGATTTTCAGATGCTAAACTTAAAGGATACCCGAACAGGACCATCGACCCTTCTCGAGAATATACCTATGGAAACCTAATAAGCTGTTCTAATACCAGTTTAGAGGACTCCCTCTCAGGTTTCCTATTGTAATAATAAAGTACCCTCTAGACAATCTATCTCACAGCGTGAAAGTCACAGGTAACTAAGGATTTCTGATTAGACTCGATAAGCAAATAGTGAAAGGGAAACTAAAGCGATCTTCTCACAAAGTATCCAACCCTAGCAATTTAACACTAAAGACAGACCAACAACCTCTCACCTCTCAGCTATTAAGATCGGTAGAATACTTAACCTTATTCATAACTTAATCAAAGTTTTACAGTAAATTGGCTTATTAACTGCAAACTAATCACTTAACACACAGTCTACGACCTAACTGCATTCATACATGGAAGACATCCACAAAAACACAAGTGAAACATGTGATAAGGTTCAAACAAGATTAAATACGCATGAACATCTAAACATTAAACCAAAGTCTTTTACTTTATATTAAACCCACATAATAAGTCCAAAAACCGAATAAAACATAATCATAACATGGTGTTCATCATAACCCAGACAGTGATAAGAATTTTAGCCAAGTACCATGATGTGGAACAGAAAACAGGTCTTTAACAAATAGCAAAACATGTTCATAGTTTGGATAAAATAAAGTATATAAAAAAACGAACACTAATTAGATGCGAATCAACCCAATAATTCGTTAAAGCTTGAATTTGATCCTTGAACCTTCCTTCTTGAATCGCTGTCTCTCCTTGTCGTAGTCTTTTATGTGTTCGTTGCAGCCTCTAAAAATATAACATGCGAACTCCCTCCTCGTATCAGTGGCTTTTTTTAGTAAATATATCTCCATATTAATTCATAAGCATCACAATTTATGTCAAACACCATTGTTCATAACCGGGCCTCGACAATTGGATCATGAAGATTATGGTGGGCCTACATCTAACACTATATCATAAGCCCAATTCAAATGGTCAAAGTTCTTTAATTTAGTGAACACATCCTAGTTTGGTCTAACACCATTAAATAAATTGCTATTACTTTGTGTTGTAAATTTGAAGGATTAATTCCTACTTTCAGCCAAATGACGATATTAGTCCCTCATCTTTGTGCTTTATTTTAAACAACTTTCATCCCTTTACATTTTAGCCCCTCAACTTAAATAAGCTTTTTTAAATGACTTTTATTTTATTGCAATTTAACCCTTCGACTTTCAACTTTATTTATTCTAAACTCTCACCTCGTCTATTAACCGTGTTAGCTCGATTCAGTACTCGATCAAGCATCTTCAGTATTTCTTTATTTTAGCTCCAAACTTCACGAACACCTATAAAAAATAAATTTAGTAAAACCAAACCAAACTGACTCGAATGCTAATAAAAATACATTAAAATATCATACAGAATACATAAGATAAATAGTATGGTTTACACCATATCAATGAAGCTCCAAAGTGAGTTCAAAATTATGTTTTATAAAACTTTTACGAACTTATCCATGTTCATGCTTATCCAAACAACCTACAAGTGATGGAACCATCCAAGCTTTCAAACTTCAATGTTGAAAGACTTTTATTTTGATTAGGTGTGAACACTAGAAGCCTTGGCTTTCCAACTATGATTCTACCGCCTCACTTAGTTAATTGATCCGTTTTCTTTAACCTAAATCATTAAGTAAACTTTCTAGCAACAAAGTGTCCAAACTACACCAAGTCTCCAAATATTTGCCATGATTGGAATGCACTAGTCTAGTTTGAGTTTCACTTGGTTACTTGATGATTTAGATGATACACTTTCATTTTTCCTATTTATAACCAACCAAAATTAATCAACTAAGTTGATGATTTTGTGCTTTAGTGAATAATATAATGAGGTTTAATGGATGAAAATCATCCTACCTCCTTGCTTTACCTTTACATGATATCTCTTGACCATAAGACTAAAATACATAATATATATCTATAATAGAATCCTAACAAGCAAACCCTAAACACTAACCAAGTCATGGATTGATGTTAAGAGTTATGGTTGTATTATCTTAGATTAAAATTTCTCTGGACTAATAATAGGTGAACTTGTGCATATGAAAAACACGTATCATGGTGTCCAGTATGAGTGTTTTAACAAGATAACCTTTATATAATTTCATACTTAATCATAATCCGCATAAACATTCCTAATCTAACTCAATACCGAACTCCATAACTTACACGCCATCATTTCCCCTAGTAGGGTGACCTCAGCATTCCCAAATTCTCAAGACTTTTTACTCACGTTTTTGGAAGCTTTTGCAAACCATGAGTATACATGACCCTTTTTTATTTTAAACGCACTTTTGGGTGTAACATATGTAAACTATCAAAATTCATACTTATACATGCAATCATGCTATTCAATCAACCAATCCAATTATACATGCTATGATGATATGCATAGGATACATAAATGCTAGAAGCCATTCTTGCACTATACTTGTCATAAACTTCGCGAGCCTACCTTAACATGTATAGCGCTATAGGAGTAGCACACCGCCCGTTTGTTGGGTCATTGTTATGTAATCAATCGTATAATGGTCTTGTTCATTGCGGGTGGCAAGATTATGCTAGTGGACACTTTAGGTTGACTTGTATTTGTTGCATGCTATCTTTGTATTTTATGCTTTAGTATACATTTATGTCATGTTGGTTTGAATCAACCTTTTATTATGTATGCTAGTTCCAAACTTGTATGCTCACCAACGCTTTATGTGTTGCCCGTTACCTCAACATATGTTGTAGAAAATTGATGATGAGATGTTTCAAGAAATTAACTAGGATGGACTTAGAAATGCGTTTTAATTTATGTATTTCTGTTTTTGTCGTTATGATCAAACATGCAAGTTGTTGTATTTTCCATTTTTGAACAATGTATTTCCATTATCTTGAAATGAAAATAGAATTTACTTAAACATTGTCACAATTAGCAAGTTATGAAGTCTCGAGCAATCTTGTTTTCATCTCACTCCGATGTCTCCACCATCGGTTAGGGTGTGACAACTACAATGATCAACCTTGATTATTTTGTCCGACCCATTTTGACCCTGACAAATTTCCTAAGTGAAAGTTATATGCTAATAATGTATAAGAAAACTTACCAAGAACCATATGTGATAATTACTAGCCAATATAATGAAAATGATCATCGCGATGGTAATTTAACGATAGTCGGGTTATAATTATAGGCGACTCAAGAGATAAGTCGGGTGATCAAGGCGGATGTGATACGCGACTCAAAGGAAAGCCTTAAGGTACTTGGCTGTAGGCTTTGCTAATTGTTCTATATTTTTAATATTGTTATTGAATGTAACAGATGTGAAATTGATTGTAAGAAGAATTGGTTAATTTCTCACAAGTGATGGTATACACAAGAGCTAACCAAAATGTTCATTAGATGTAAGCACAAACCTGGTAACGGGAGCGTGAAATATGAGAATAATAAGCCCGGATAATGGGTTGTAATAAAAGGGAATAATCCCATGAAAAGAATATGGAAGGTTTAAGCGTAAGTGCTTGAACATCATATGGGTCAAACAGGCACAAACCGGGTAAGGAGAGAGTGAAATATGAGGACATTGTGTCCGAGTAATGAGTTTTTGTTGTATGGGAATAATCCCACAAAAAGAATGCGAACGATTTAAGCTTTAGTGCTTAAATGTCAAAACGGGTCAACACACGTAAACGCAAACCGGGTAACGTGAGCGTAAAACATAAGAATTATGAAACCGGGTAGTGGATTATATTAAAATACATTAAGGTATGATTTTCAAGTGATTAAAATGAGTTTTAGTGGATTTGGATGAGTTTTGGTCGAGTTTGGCAGCAAAAATGAGAAATAGGCAATGCCCAGCTCTTCAAACAAAACTTTCTGGAAAAACAAAGGTGTCACGTCGCGCGACATGAATGCCCTTCCTCTGTTGCGTGACGAGAGGGAACCAATCAACATCCGGGTCAACAAGGGCTTGTCGCGTCGCACGACAAGCTTGTTGTTTCTCCGTCACGTCACATGACGATTTGTCAAATTTGCCAAAAAAATATACTTTTATTATTTTGATTATGTGGGTTGGTTTAATATGTTTTTTCTTGCATGTACTAATGTTTGGAATGTGTAACGTGTCATCGGTAATTCTAACCAACGCATCGAATGAAGGTCAAGTCATACGGAGAACCGAACGCAATTCACGTACACTTGCTTCAGTTTTGTTAACTTAAACAATGTCTATGATGACTTCGGTCTTTTGTTAAGATTTTGTGTAATGTTAAATCGAAGTTATTAAATACTCAAATTTTGGATAATATTATTACTAGATATATAAATATATATATATATATATATGGAACGGGTCTTACAAAAACGGTTCAATTTGATTCAATATGGCGCGGTTCGAAACGATTCAGGTCGATAGTTTAGATTGTATAAAATGAGAGTGGGAAGTTTGTCCAACTACATGGCGCGCTCAACACACTAGTGGATATTATAAAAAAAACCGGCTATGATGCTTGAAGCGGATGCATCACATGATCTTGGGTTTTGACATGCATCCTTTGGTGTGGCTGCTTCGAATAACGATTCTAATATTCTTAATTGTTTACCCATTTTCAACAATTAAATAAACGACGTTGGACTGAAGGCTTCTTCTTCTTTTTTTTTGTAAATGGGGTGGAGTACAAATACGATTATTATCTAATGGATGGATTTTACCCTAAATATGTTGTATTTGTAAAATCATTTACACGGGGTACAACGTTAGATGAAAAGAGAATGAAGTTTAATGGGCTCAAATGGCGGCACGAAAAGACAACAAACGAGCTTTTAGTGTTGTGCAGAAAAGATGTCACATTTTGCGCATGTGTTGATGCTTAATGTCTATTGCATGCGTCTTTGTCTTATGGCATCGTGTTTATCTATTAGGGAAGTTTTAACTTGTGTTTGTGTTTTGTAAAGGTCGCATGTGTTATGTGCAACACGCAGACATGAAGCAAAGTTTATCCAAAAAATTGTAAAAGATAATTCACTAAAGCCACACTTCATCACTTCAAGCATTGATGGGAAGTTAGTAGGCATGGAGACCCGAGTAAAGGATGTAGTTTTTGAGAGTTGGTATAATTTTCTGTGTCTATTCCATAAAACCAATACCCTTTAAATAGGGAGTGTACAATCAAAAATAAGGAAACAAAATCAGGAAACAATATAAAAAGATAATATACAATCAAACAATGAATGTTAATCTATTCCTAAAATAGTGGAACAATCTTTGGCTGGAAATATGACTGGCTAAGACTCCCCCGCAGTTTGAACGGGCGTAGGACAAATGCTCAAGCTGGATCTAAAAAATTCAAACAGTTGCCGAGATATCCCTTTGGTGAAAATATCCGCGTATTGCATGGAAGATGGAACGTGTAACACACGTATTTGACCAACCCGAACTTTCTCGCTGACAAAATGGATGTCAATCTTAATATGCTTCGTCCGTTGATGCTGAACTGGGTTGTCAGAAAGATATATGGCAGAGATGTTATCACAATATACCACTGAAGCTTGATGCAGAGGAAGGTGTAATTCGAAAAGCAAATTGCGAATCCAAGTCGCCTCGGCGACTGCGTTTGCAACACCACGATACTCAGCCTCGGCACTAGACTGAGAAATAGTTGGTTGACATTTGGATGACCACGATGTTAAATTATCACCAAGAAACATACAATATCCGCTGGTGGAACGTCTAGAATCTGGGCACCCGCCCCAGTCAGCATCAGAGTATGCCACTAAAGCATGAGAAGTGGATTTAATCAGCCGAATACCGTAATGAATGGTGCCCTGTAAATACCGTAAGATACGCTTTAAGAAATTAAAGTGTGGATCCCGCGGCTCATGCATGAAAAGGCATACTTGTTGAACTGCATAAGTAATATCGGGCCGTGTAAAAGTAAGGTATTGTAATGCCATAGCCAGGCTCGGATAAAGTGTGGGATCATGAAATAATGCACCATCTGATGCACTAAGTTTGGATGCTAAATCAACCGGTGTTGTGCATGGTTTGCAGGTGGTCATATTTGCACGGGAGAGGATGTCCCGAGCATATTGTGTTTGGTCCAAAAACAAACCTGTCGAGTTCCTGGATACCTTGATGCCCAAAAAATGGTGAAGACTACCCAAATCATTCATTGCAAATTTCCTTGACAATGTACGAATGGTATCATGCAAAAATACGCCCGAGGAGGCTGTGAGGACAATGTCATCAACATAAAGGATCAAGAAAGCTGTGTGATCACCATGTTTGTAAATAAAGAAAGAATTATCACATGTACTGCTCTTAATCCATGGGATAGAATAAAAGTAGCAAAGCGTGTATACCAAGCACGCGGGGCCTGTTTTAGGCCATAAAGTGACTTCTTCAAGAGACAAACATAATTAGGATAGTTGTTGTCGACGAAGCCCGTAGGCTGATGCATATAAACAGTTTCATTCAAAGTACCATGTAAAAATGCGTTCTTTACGTCCATTGATGAATTGGCCAAGAACGAGAGACTGCTATAGAAAGAACAATACGTATGGTGGCCGGTTTAACAACCGGGCTAAACATGTCCCCACAATCAACACCTACAGTTTGACATTTCCCATTGACAACTAATCTGGCTTTATACCGTTCAAGAGAGCCATCAGACTTAAATTTGTGGCGAAATAACCACATACAAATGAATAACTGGCCTGTCAGCGGGACGAGGTACCAAGTCCCATGTCTCGTTATCCTGTAAAGCACGAACTCGGTTTGCATGGCACGCAACCAATGAGGGTCAGCAAAGGCTTTGGCATAGGTAGTTGGAACAGGGGAGATGGATGTGGTAGTGTGTAAAATTTTGGCTTTGGAACAGGTTGTCATGGGTGTGTGTTGTGTGAGAGTGGATTGGGTAGGAACTGGAGGGATAGCAGCCGTAGGTTAGTTGGGGGGAGGGTTGTCGTAGATGGGTTGGGCTCGGTGGTAGGCTGGGGTTGGGTTGGCGTGGTCGGCGAGAGTAAGTGATAGGGTATGGGGCGGCGGAGGGGTGGGTCGTAGGATTGGAGGTAGGAATGGGAAGGTTGGTGGTCTTGGAAAGTGAAATCCTGGAGGTGTGGCGTCGTCAAGGAAGTTATAGGAGGTGGGATTGGGAATGGTGTATGGAAAAGTATGTTCGTCAAATATGACGCGGCAAGATATGGAGACCTTGCCCGTGGTCGGGCAAGGCATCGATAGCCTCGGAAATCTGGTGGATAACCGAGGAAGATGCAACGAATGGAGCGACTGTGGAGTTTGTGTGGTTGGGTGGCGGACTGGTTGGGGTAACAAGCACACTCGAAAACCCGAAGGTGATCATACGTAGGATGGCGAAGGTATAGGGCAAAAGTAGGTGTAAAAAAGTTTAGGCGTTTGGTGGGTAGGATATTGTGAAGGTAGGCTGCCGTGTGGAGGGCTTCCACCCAAAAGGATGGTGGGAGATTGGCATGAATAAGGAGGGAATGGATGATGTCATTGAGGCGTCTTATCATCCGTTCTGCACGACCATTCTGAGAGGATGTATGGGGGCAGGAGAATCGAAAAAGAAGGCCGTGCTGGGTTGTAAAACTTTTAAATGCATGATTGTCAAATTCGCCGCCTAGATCACATTGAAAGGTTTTGATATGTCTGTTAAATTGAGTTAAAATAAGGCGGTGAAATTTGACAAATGTTGTAAAGGTTTCGAATTTATATTTTAGGGGGTAAACCCAGATAAAGTGTGAAAAATTGTCAATTAAGACCATGTAATACTTGTATCCGGTGTTACTGGGTTTGGGTTATGTCCACAAGTCACAATGTATAATATCAAAGGGTGTAAATGTAAATGTAGAAGAGTCATAAAAAGGTAAACGTTTACTATTGGAAATCAAACAAGAATTGCAAACACGGGAATGTGATTGTTTATTAGAAGAAAAATTAAAACGACGACTAAGTATATCTAGGACTTGAGCTCCCGGGTGTCCTAGTCGATCATGCCACGGCAAGGTTGTTGATGCAAGAAAACAGGCTTGAGGCGGAAGGGTTGATGAGGTGACTGGGTAGAGATCTCCCGTGCTATTGTGGCAGGACAGTAGGCATCCCGTTTTGAAGTCTCAAAGAAAAACCAAAAGGATTAAATTCAATAGACATGTTATTATCATGGGTAAATCGTCTAACAGATAAAAGGTTTTTAATGATTTTGGGGCTGTATAAGACATTTGGTAAAATGTATGTGCGGTTATGGATAGGAAGTAAACCAGTGCCAGAGCCCTCAATTGGTAATACATGACCATTGCCAACCAAAAGTTTAGTGGAAACAGGAAACAAGTCAGGGTAAAGAATTGTATCGTTATTATTAGTGACATGACGTTCTGCTCTAGTGTCAAAGAACTGAGTGGGCTCCGTGTAGCTCATCTGCATTACATTAAAAGTTGCACTCAAGTCGCACGGCTTAACGCATCAAAACCAGGTGGGGCGTAGCCGTATGGGCCTGTTGGGGCCTGAGGTGGATAACCTGCATAATGTGCTGAAGGTGGCGGGGGGGTGGGTGGGTCGCCATTGGGTTTGGGTCGGGTAAGGACACGGTGGGGTATTCCACCAAGCCCACTGTGGGTAGGAGTTAGGGTGAAAGGCCCAACTGGAATTCCCATTGGATTAATTTCTGTTGCTGCGTCCACGGCCACCACAGCCTCTGTATGACTGGCCACAGCCACCACGGCCTCGGTAGGGCAGATTTCGGTAGTAGGATGGCTGAGACGGCTGGTTGGGATTGTTGTTATTGTGGCTGCAGGGGTCACGAGGACAGAGGATGTCTTTTTCTGGCGATCCTCCTTTCGTAACACCTCATCTTGGAGCATAGAACGTGCTAAATCCCAATCAGCACCTTGTGAATTAATGAGAGCTGCTGTGGTATCAAATTCGGATGAATCTAGCCCACGAACCAATTGTAAAACAAGTCGTGACTCGGTGATAGGGTGATCAACATCTTTCAATTGATTTGCCAATTGTTTTAGTTGCTGACAATAATCCTCAACAGAGGAACAAGCTCCAAGTGTGAGATTAACAAAGCGTGGTTCTAAGGCAGCAGCTTTTGCTTGTTTATTGCTGAGAAAAATTTTCTCCAATTGCAGCCAAGTTGACCGAGCCAAAGCTTCGGTATCAAGAACCCGGGTGCGTAACTCATCCGATATGGTGCTATAAATCCACTGGGAGACCAGTGCATCCAGCTCTTTCCACGACAGATAATCGGGATCCGAGGGATCTGGGGCAGGGGTATTGTCGATGTGGTTAAGGACCTTATACGCCACGGCGTGAAACTTAAAAAGTTGTACCCATGACGTATAGGTGACCGTGCGTCCATCGAGGGTACGGATTTTGGACTGAATGTTGGTGACAGAATAGGCGGGGTAAAGGGGGGCAGCTTGGTTTCAGCGTTTGAGTTGGGTGGTTGAACGGGTTTCGTCATGGAGATCGGCTGGTGGATGTTTCGAACAAGAATAGGGATGGAGCCGAGGCTCTGTTGTAGGGCCGGCTGGGAGGAAAACCTGAAAAAACAGAGAAGAAGAAGGTATTCAGAACCGAGGCCTGATACCATGAGAGTTGGTATAATTTTCTGTGTCTATACCATAAAACCAATACCCTTTAAATAGGGAGTGTACAATTGAAAATAAGGAAACAAAATCTGGAAACAATATATAAAGATAATATACAATCAAACGATGAATGTTAATCTATTCCTAAAAAAGTGGAACAATCTTTGGCTGGAAATATGACTGGCTAAGAGTTTTATCTTTAGAAATTGATTCCAATGATGTTCGTATGATAGGGATCAAGGAGATGGAGATGGTGGGAAGACGACTATGGCAAGAGCTGTTTTGATTATATATCCATTTGGTTTGAGGGTAAAAGGTTTGTTGAGAATGTTAGAGAAAAGGCTCTTTGTCAGGTATGAAGGAATTGCAAAAACAGGTCCTTTCTGCACAAACAGTCTCAAATGATCGGTCATGATTCTATGGCTACGTTAATGCTAACTGCACGGTCCCTTGATATATGCCCACTGCATCCCAACAATAATTTGCCAAAGCTTCAGTTTAGATGTTTTTATGATGAACCACTATCTTCATGGAGTGGAAACATTGAGAAGCTTATTTCTTTTGGTTTTTGTGCTTGCACAAACCTTGAGTCTTTTTCAGCAAGTATTTGTAGTTTACAAAATTTAGGGGAGTTTACACTTAAAGGCTCTATTCCGAAGGCACCCAAGGATCTGTGCCAGTTAGACACTCTAGAGAAGCTAACTCTGTCAATGGACGAGATTAAGCATCTTCCCAATGGCATCTGTATGTTGAAACATCTGAAAGATCTTAACCTTGGTTGTTGGCGTCTTGAGCACTTACCCCATAATATATGCATGTTAGCGTGTTTAGAGGAGTTACACATGGATTATTGCACATGCTTGCGATATATTCCGAAAAACATCTGTAAGATGAAATGTTTAAAGTGTTTACATCTCTCCTATTGCATTCTAGTTAAGACATAGCCCGAGGAACTCGGACGTTTAGAATGCTTAGAGGAGTTACACCTATCGGGTTGCGAATCATTACAAGATATTCCGAACAGCATTGGTAAGATGATACGCTTAAAACATTTACATCTCTCTTATTGTATTCGAGTTGAGAAATTGTTGTTTAGAATCTTGGAAGTGTTACGTATAGAAGGTGCGGCATAAGTCGTCTTCCGCAAAGCATTTATGAATTGAAAGGTCTGTGTATTATTGGGTCTAGGGCGCAGCTTCAGTCATATGGTTTTACATCATTGAAAGAATTCCTGTCAGAAAGACTCTCCTACTACATACAGTTGTAAATACATAGGCGCTCGCAACATAAGTCTCCTAAGGCCTAAAGGATGATTTTGATTCAGATAGAAGCATTCAGAGTCCAGCATAAATCAATGATGTTCGTGCCAATCAATCTAGTCTTCGATTATACTTAAGTTAGCAATTTGTCAAATGTAACATTGACTTTCTGTTATATGTGTTCCATTGATTTGAATTTTATGAAGTTATTTCAGCCAAAAAAATATGGTATAGTGATGGTTTGTTATGTAGCCTTATTGGAGTTAAAGCCAGCTGCGAAACTCACGTTGTGTTAAGTTCTGTTTTGAAGAGAAAGGAGTTCCAAAAGGCTCCTTCCCAAACTTCGGATGAATGTGTTTTTAGTCCCTATTCAAGTTACCTTTACTGTAACATTTAAACAGATGAGAACAATGTATAAACCAAACACACAATATCTTCATCTACTAACAAGTGACATGAGATATTTTACACAACATGCACATCACCAAGAGACCAAGAAACACCTCATTCGCTAATTCTTCACCATCAGTTAGGAATTGAACAAACAAAAAACTACAAATTAAGGACTTTCATGGACTAAAGAAACCACCACTGATTCGTCAGTGAGGATACCAATTCTCTTGATCAAGTTTGTAGGGTTAAACCGACAGTGAGTAAACTGTTTCACCAACAGAAAGTTCACAGATGACCGGAGGATGTCTGTTTAACTGTGATGGATATTGCTAATGGATCACCAACGGACTTTCAGTTTCTAATACAGTTGCGTTGAATTTCAGTTTACGTGTCCATAGCATAAGTTCCAGTAAAGTTTTAAAACAAAGTAACGGGTATACCCAATACCTGCAGGTTGGCCTGAAACCCGACATGTAATTACCCGACGGGTATTGTGTTGGATATGGTACACGATTTTACAACCGAGTATGATACTAAGATTCCAATACCTGGTCTAAATGCGACCCATTGCCATAAATGAAATACAAAACTACATAATGAAAGATCTTACACATGCATTAAAGATAAGTTGAAACTAAAACACATGCTGAACTAGATCTTGATTCCATAAAACTTCGACATTAGATAGCGTTTCCTTTTTACTTCTTCAGGCGACAAGAACTCATTCTCCTTCTTTAACAGTGTGTTTAGATCCAGAAGTTCCATTTTTCTTAGCTTCCATTCTTTCTTTTTTTGTTCCATTTCTTTCGTAGGTTGTTCCTTTTGTTGATTCAACTCGAGTCTTTTTTTCATGAGTTCATTTTCACTTTCTCTAATAAGCCTCATTGCACAAAGTTCTGCAGCAATTTCATCAGAAGCATTACCTTTTCCTTTTAGCCACATATCTCCGTGCTGGGCGTTGAATTGTTGAACCATCACCATTTGCCATGCTTATGAGTAATTTAATCAAGATGTCATCAAGTTGTCAATGTTGTTCAAGAATCCGTTCTTCCCATTCATCATATTCAGAATCCAGAACTAAAGCCCGATAATAAGTTTTCATCCTGAGACATTTTTTTAAAGACACAAGTATGAAAAGATAAGGTTGTATAAGAAATTGTGTCAATGTTTTACTTTATTTACACAATAATCTTGGTAATTTGTTTTATAATTTTAAATAAAAATCATATTAATTTTTTATTTAAATAAAATCCAAACATCGAATAGAAAAATGACACAGGGAAATGGAGGTAATGTTAGATTTACTAGATACGACAATATTACCTTCTTTATTTTAACAACACACTTGTTCGGGACAAGAACTATCAACCATTCAACCCCATAATAGAGGAATTTTTTTTCATAATCAAACTCGCACCAGACATATCAAATCAAATCAAGTGAAATTGAACTAGATAGCATTTCATGTTTTATAATACTTCGAGTTCGAGATTAGATAGCATTTCATGTTTTCTTCTTCTGGCGATAAGGGCTCAGTTCACTTTGTAGGGGTAAGTCTGATACAAATAGTTTTTACGTGCAAACTATGTAAAGCAGTAGCGTTATTATTACATTACAATTTTAAAGTGACGTAATAACTGTTACGCTTCAATTTTAGTTTTTTTTGGAAGTCACTGCAATATATAAAAGAAAAGGCCAAGCATACTAGCAAGTAACTAGATTAGATAGCATTTCATGTTTTCTTCTTCTGGCGATAAGGGCTCAGTTCACTTTGTAGGGGTAAGTCTGATACAAATAGTTTTTACGTGCAAACTATGTAAAGCAGTAGCGTTATTATTACATTACAATTTTAAAGTGACGTAATAACTGTTACGCTTCAATTTTAGTTTTTTTTTTGGAAGTCACTGCAATATATAAAAGAAAAGGCCAAGCATACTAGCAAGTAACTAGATGCAGATACAGGAAACAAACAGGAAAAGAGAAAAACCAGATGAAAGAAACTAATTAAAAACATGAAAAGGGACTTTTGACCCAATCTTCCCAAGACAGCACAGAATGCTTGGATCTGTTCATGATCCAACTGAATAGGCTGGAAATGATCTCTTCTCGAACCTGCTCAACCCGTCGCTTTATATTGTTAAAAGTCCTCTCGTTCCTTGCCTTCCAAATGAAACAACATCTCGCATAAATAATAGCCAAAGTACACCTCCTTTCCGACTTCTCCCACGGCTCCTTAGCGGCATCGAACAAGCAAACAAGGCTGTCCCAACCCGTAAGATCCCAACGACACCAAAGGGAAACGCCTCTCCAAATGGACTTTGCGAATGAATAATCCAGAAACACATGTTGCACCGACTCGCCCTCAGCATCACACGACCCGCAGCCAACTGAAACTAACTGGACGCCTCTCGTTAACAAATTCTGCTAACCGATAACCTGTTTTGAATGAGCCTCCAGGCGAAACAATTTAGTTTAATGGGCAGCCAAGTGATCCAGTCGCAAACAGCAGAACCGCTCCCGTAAATCGCCTTATCCAAAACTCTTCTGACGGACTTAACTGAGAATAAACCTTTCGAATCCCCTCCCCACCTCCAACTATCGGTCCCTAGATGAAAGTTGAAGTTTTTCACAATTTCTTCGAGGTCCACAATATCTGCTGTAACCAAAACTGATACGTTAACTTTTACCCAGCACCAATTCAGCTCAATGTCCCCCGAGACCCCCCTTTTCACTCTGTCTGTGATCAAGCAGTCTTTGTTGGCCTCTAACGAGTATAGATCTGGGAAGATGGCTTGCAACTTGACCCTCCCAAGCCATTCATCTTTCCAAAATTAAGTATTATTTCCATCCCCCACAGACCTTTTAAAAAGACCGTCTAGCTTAATATCCAGAGGCTCAAAGTCTTTATGGATTTTGGAAATATTAAGCCACGAACCTGGGATGGAGCTCTTGACCATTTGTCCGTCTTTGTAAAACTTATTTGAGTGAATAGCCGAATATACACCTAACCCAAAGCGCATCTTTGTCAACCCGCCATCTCCACCACCATTTGGTAAGCAACACTAGGTTCATAGATTCCAACCCTCCCACCCCCAACCCACCGAAACATTTTGGCTTCACCATGTTGTTCCAAGCCACCCAATATATTTTGTTTTTATCCCCTACTCTGCCCCAAAGGAACTTCCTCCTAATACCCTCCAAGGTTCTGACCACCTTATTAGGCGTTTTGAATAAAGAGAGATAATATAGAGGAAGACTCCCCAACACTGATTTAACTAAAGTTAATCTACCCCCGAAAGAAAGACATTTTGACTTCCACTTGCTAAGTCTGGTATCAGCCATACTCCTATATCTGGTATCAGAGCCATAGCGCTCCTGTCATCCCTTTCTAAGGTTTGATTAGTATGCTCTGTGACTGCCGACTTTGCGCGGATCTCTCACATCAGAACACTAACCTTACCAGGCCTTGTCAGACTGGTCCGACACGCTGAGTTTCTTATCCCACGTCTAAAAGTAGCTTGTTAGGTGAGTCGTAAGTCGGAAGGGTCCGCGGTAATTTCCTCAAAGTACGAGCTTGAAGATTAAGATTAGAGTCGTTAGAAGTCTAAACCCAGTTATGAATCCAGATCACAGTCTCTCTTGTTCAAATTCTAGTTTCCGTCGGTCATCTGCGTCAAAGATTGATCAGTTATATGAGATATCTTGTGTATCTGATGATTCTAAAATCCCTATTACTAGTATGCCTTTAGCTAACCCTTATGGTGTCTTTAAAAAACCCCAAATTTCCCTCTCCAAGAAAGTAAACAACTAGTCAGTTCTGCGTCAAACCCTGTTGTCAAAGAGTTTTTGCAAACCTCCAAGTTTCATTCCCACCAAGTCACAGCAACAACCTCCGAACACCTCGTCCCTCTCACTCTCCCTTTAGATCTTCCAAGGATCTGTCTATCCCAAGGATATACCCATATCCACTTTGGTGCCATAAGCCTAGCCCTAACCTTCCACGGAAGAAAATGACTACCAACATTCTCTTGTATCCCCATGTTGATACTAGATTCGTGGAGTACCAACACGTTTGCATCGGTACCATCCAAACCACGTTAAACGCCGAAACCGTCTTTGTCACCTTCTACCCCAACTTTAATATGCCTCTCATGATCCATCATTGTTATCTGCCCTTAAAGCCCAGATTCAGATCGATGGTATGCCACAGGTCAACACTTTCCAGGCCACTTTTCATTATCAGATGGCATATCGCGTCCAAAATCACTCTTTGGACATCATGGTTCCCGAATCGCAGGATAACTCTGGCGATGCTCTATTCATAGACATCGACTCCAATGCCATACCAACCTACACATATGTTCTTAAACAGTTATCCAGGAAAATAACTTACAAAACTATTACCTGAAAAGTGGATAACCAACTATGAACAGATCCACCAAGCGCCGATTCAGACAACAACAACCCCTGACTTTGTCCGCCATCAGGATGAACTAGTTGAAGTACGGTTTGCAAGACAAGACCAAATAGATGTTTTCTCTACGGTTAGCATGATCCAACCGGTGGAAGAGCCACACTTCCCGTTCGACGTATGTGACTTCCAGGAATGCCTGGACGACGCATACCAACTAGAGTACAAGGAAGAAACCAAAACCAATAAGAAAAAAAGGATCCCAAAATGCCCTAAAGAAAAGATATGAAGCCGGAGATCCAAAAGTTGGTCTTCTTGGAGAACCGTCAGGAAAGTTTGATTTCTATGTCCTGTATGGTGATCAAAAACCAAACCTAAACAGACAAAACCATCCCTACCGAGACATCAATCCACTCAGCTCGACGGGTGCTTTATGCTCGGAACAACACCTCCAACCCCCAACTCCCCAGATTACCAAGTTGAATTCCCACCTTTAACTTCTTTCGAACATACCCAACAAAAGACCTAACACAATTGGAAGATCATGAACCCAACAACCACTAGTGCAAATGGTATTCCCGAATCGGTAACAGCTGCTGAAGCCACCCTAAACTAGCAAAGCGTAAGTGATGTGACACAAAACAAAGCTCTAGACACCATCCTAGTTCAGCAGAAGAATCTCACAAAAGCCCATGAAGATCTAACGAGCAGAGTTCAAGGTTTAGAAGGAATCATATATGAGATTAAGGCCAAAATCCTTGAGCTACATCATGAACTTCTCTAGCTAGTACACAACTCCCCAGGGCCACAAAGCCCACAAGGACTTCAACAAAAAGAAACTAAAATGAAGTTCCTCAAAGCACAGCTTACAGACTTGGAAAGACAACATAAGCAGCAAAGAGTCTCCACCTTTGTTGATGACCCATGCAGATTGCCATTGGCACCGTTTGTACGAACGTCCTTTGATCCCCAACCACTACCAGCATCACCGTTCCCAAAAACTTCTCCATCCTTAAACCTCTGGTCAAAAGAACAAGGAAAAATCAAAGCTAGAAAAGCTTCCCCGACAAGAAGCACGTCCTCTGAAAGCATGAACAAAATCCCATCATTAAGCAGAGAAAAAGGACCATTAGGAAGCGGGAAAAACATAGATGACAGCATCATGATGACCTCCTCGAAGGCTCTCAACATACCGGCGAAGAAAATGGCATCTCTTCGTTCTTGCAAGCTTTAACCCAGAACAACAACACAGACCGTATGCCAATAATCACCCCACTAATGAGCCCACATGACGAAACATCGTCTATTTTTGAAAAAAGCTCCACCTCACATTCTATGAAGAATTGCCCCCTAACAGATAAATTCGAGCATCTGGTTATGAATGAGGCAGAAACAACTGAAAAAGCCTATGTTTCTGACATTGATGATGAGGCATCCCAAACATCACCACAGACCAACGAAAAAGCTCCTCCAAACACGGATTTAAAACAACTCACCTTTGACGACATTCCCCCAGCAAAATGGCGCGATCGAAGCATTGAAATGCTAACCTGGTGCACAGCGGAACTCCAGTATTATAGCATTGACATGGTCATCAATCGCTTTCTAGCAAGATGTCAAGGACAACTTCGGGATTGGTACGTAAGTCTTGGTTAATACAAGCAAACAAACATCCTAAAAAGTAAAAACCCAGAAGAATTCATAAATGCAATCTATTATGAATTCATTGGGAATCCGCTAGATCATACAATCTGAGCTCGTGAGGAATTCTTAAAAATGAAATGTTGCTCTTTCTGCCCAAAAGATCTCGAAAAGCACTACAACAGAATGTTTGAAAGGTTTTACTGTTTCCATGGTATTGATGACATAAACCTTGAACAAGTTTTCTTGAACTCCTTTCCAGAGTCTCTCTCAAACGAGGTATACAAAGCCTTAGAAACAAAAAAATATGACAGTTGCTCAAGCCTCCCTTGGTGGACTTTACCAGCTAGTCATGAATGCCTTAACCAAATTATGTAACCAAAAACGGTTCTTAGTTGAGTTCGAAAAAACAAGAGGACGACTCGGGTCTACATGCAATGATAAGCACCTAAAATCAATGCAAAGATGAATCGTCATGCACCTGCTCAAATCCTCATAAAAAATCAAGATTTGTCCAGTTCAAAAGGTCAAATAACTACTACTCCTCACGACCAGGGAAAAGTACCTCCCAAAAGAAATGGAAATTCTTGAACAAAAAACCAAAAAGTGGTCGAAACACGAACCGATGCTACACCTGCAACAAAGAAGGCGATTTTGCAAAAGATTGCAAGGATAAAAGGAAAATACAAGCCACTCTCGAAGCTATCAACAAAGTAGAACCGGTAGACGTTTCTGACATAGAATCACTCTATTCTCTAGAAGATGAACCATGGAAAATGATGATCTACACCATATCCTACAGTTCTAGTGAGGAATCAGAGACAAGCGAGACATCTGAATCTGAAGACGAGCCAATGCCAATCTACATGATGGAAGAAGACCCCTCAAAATACTCATGAGTCCAAGTCACCGGCACCGGCACCAAGAATTTAAATCATACCCACCTTTTTTCTAAATTGACTGGGTTTGTGGAGCAGAACCATGCAGTGTTTTCTAGGGGAGTCTCACATGAGGTAGTCCCAATCAGAGATTGGGATGAACCATTCGAGGAACTTGACAAGGTTCTTTTTTTCTTCTAGCAACCCTTCTAACTGGTAGTCCAAGAGGTAGGCTAACAGTTTGTTGAAGTTAAAAGCCATGGTAATGAAAAAAGATTCTGAGAAGTACCATAGGACGGCCAGACTTTCTTTTGATAGTCTGTGCGAGTTTTTGAGCCTAAAAACGTTTAGTAATGGATAGTCTGGGAAGTATTTATCTCCATCCATCAACGGGCCTTGTGTTTTAAAAGTGAGTGTGAGGATATTTTTGTAGTTCAAGAGAGATTCATCTGTGTTGGCGTGTTTGGTCACCACTTCAATGATTTCTGGAAGGACATTCTTGTTTTTAGCTTTCGGGTGAGAGTGGCAATGTTTGGGGGGTTTGAGGTATTCATGAGTTCTTTTTAGGAATGGGGAAGTTTGGGTTGTGATGATTCTTGTTCTTGCTGGCCTTTAAATAGGCAATATTATCTGGCAAGGAATCCCTAAGGATTTGTTGAACAGCTGTGCAGGATTCTCGGAGATTAGTCATCCTTTGTAATGATAGATCCTTTGACAACTTTTCCTGTTTGTTCTTTGTTGCTGGCTTCTTGTGATGGGCTTGGCGCCCTGGGGGTTTCCTGTTTCCTTTTTTACCCATAAGGCATTTTTTTTCTTTTCTTTCTTTCTTCCGAGGTAAGCTTCTTCTGTGACCACATGTTATCCTGTCACCATGTGGGCAACACTCTCTATCTTTGCCTTTCTGGCCGGTTGTGGCAGGAGTCTGCAGGGTGGGAGTCACATCAGCACTTTGCTTTAGTTTTGTGATATCTTTTGCTTTTTTAGGCTGAGCTGGAAGATTCCTTTTAGGTGATAGAGTTTCTGTGTCTTTGAACTATTTTGTCAGGGAATCTATCACGTGATTTTTTTCGCTAGGGCGCTGTTTGTGTTTTGGGGGTCTTTGGTTTTTCTTGTTCATTCTTGTTGCCGGGACTCATGAGTATTTTGAGGATCTTCTTTCACCATGTAGATTGGCATTGGCTCGTCTTTAGATTCAGATGTCTCGCTTGTCTCTGATTCCTCACTGGAACTATAGGATATGGTGCAGATCATCCTTTTCCATGGTTCATCATCTATAGAATAGAGTGATTCTATGTCAGAAACGTCTACCGGTTCTACTTTTTTGATAGCTTCGAGAAGGGCTTGGGTTTTCTTTTATCCTTGCAATCTTTTGCAAAATGACCTTCTTTGTTGCAGACGTAGCACCAATTCATGTTTCGACCTTTTTTGGGTTTTTTTTCAAGAATTTCCATTTCTTTTGGGAGGTACTTTTCCCTAATCGCGAGGAGTAGTAGTTATTTGACTTTTTGAACCGGACAAATCTTGATTTTTATGATGCTTTGAGAAGGTGTATAACAATTCATCTTTGCATTTGATTTTTAGGTGCTTATTGTTGCATACAGACCCAAATCGTCTTCCTGTTTTTTTCGAACTCACCTAAGAACCGCTTTTGGTTACATAGTTTGGTTAAGGCATTCATGACTAGTTGGTAAAGTCCACCATGGGAGGCTTGAGCAAATGTCATATTTTTTTGTTTCTAAGGCTCTGTATGCCTCGTTTGAGAGAGACTCTGGAAAGGAGTTCAAGAAAACTTGTTTAAGGTTTATGTCATCAATACCATGGAGACAGTAAAACCTCTTAGACATTCTGTTGTATTGCTTTTCGAGATCTTTTGGGCGAAAAGAGCAGCATTTCATTTTTAAGAATTCTTCACGAGCTCGGATTGTATTATCTAGCGGATTCCCAATGAATTCATAATAGATTGCATTTATGAATTCTTGGTTTTTACTTTTTAGGATGTTTGTTTGTCTGTATTTACCAATACTTACGTACCAATCCCGAAGTCGTCCTTGACATCTTGTCAGAAAGCGTTTGATGATCATGTCAATGGTAGAATATTGGAGTTCCGCTGTGCACCAGGTTAGCATTTCAATGTTTCGATCGCGCCAGTTTGCTAGGGGAATGTCGTCAAAGGTGAATTGTTGTTTTGAATCCGTGTTTGGAGGAGCTTTTCGTTGGTCTGTGGTGATGTTTGGGATGCCTCATCATCAATGTTAGAAACATAGGCTTTTTCAGTTGAATCTGCCTCATTCATAAACAGATGCTCGAATTCATCTGTTGGGGGTAATTCTTCATAGAAGTGTGAGGTGGAGCTTTCTTCAGAGACAGATGATGTCTCGTCACGTGGGTTCATTACTTGGGCGATTATTGGCATACCGTTTGTGTTGTTGTTCTAGGTTAAAGCTCGCAAGAACGAAGAGATGTCATTTTCTTCTTTGGTAGGCAGTATGTTGGGAGCCTTCGAGGATGTCATCTATGTGTTTCCCGCTTCTGATAGTCCTTTCCTCTGCTTGAGGATGGGATTTTGTTAATACTTTAAGAGGACGTGCTTCTTGTTGGGGAAGCTTTATTTTTGCTTGTTCTTTTCACCTGTTCAATAACCAAGTCCCAATGTTGGTTAACCCCATATTAGCCCCAAGAGGCAGCCCAAGGAAGGTGAATGGTAACGAGCCAACTTCACAATGAATTAATTTGGCCATCGACACCACTTCCGACCTGTTTACACTGATACCATAGAGCTTGCTTTTGAAAATTACCTTGAGACCGGGAGCTAAGTGAAAGCATCTAAGGATTCTAGCTAGGTTCAACACATCTGATTCATTCCAATCACCGATGAATATGGCGTTATGCGCGTACAACTCATGCGATATTGTAGGGCCATTGTTTGGAAGTTTAATACCCTTGAAGATATAGTTACGAACGGCCTCCCTCATAATCACACTAATCCCATCCAACGCCAAAATGAAGAGAAACGGCGATAAGGGGTTGTCTTGCTTAACCCCACGCCTCAGATTGAACTCCAAAGTGGGCGAGCCATTTATCAAGACCGAGGCGCGACCCGAAGCAAAACAGGCGAAACCTACATCCTCCATTATCCTCAAACCCCATGTGAATTAGAACATCATCTAAGAATTCCCAATTCACCAAGTCAAAGGCTTTATTAAAGTCTACTTTAAGGAGCATGCACTTCTTTTTTAGTTTCTTGGCCCAAGAAATCGAATCATTTATGTGAGATGCCGATCAAGGATAAAACGACCCACAATGTATGTCGATTGTTCCACCCCAACTAACTTTGGAACGACCCTCTTGACCCGAGTAGCCAAAAGTTTAGACACAACTTTTGACATACAACCGATCAAGTTAATCGGACGAAAATCCTTTAAAGAGATTGGGTCGGAATCTTTGGGATAAGCGAAATTAGACGAGTTGCACCCTTTCTTCAAGATCCCCAAGCCATGAAAATCTGAAACAAATCTGAAAAAATCCATGTGAATAATATCCCAGTATTCTTGCAAGAATGTGAAAGGGAACCCGTCCGGACTCGGAGCCTTGTCACCCCCACAAGCCCACACAGCCTCTTTCAACTCCTCCATGCTGAAGTTGATATATCTGTTTGTGGACACAACGAATATCAACAATTAATTTCATCACAATTATTGGGAAAATATACAGTAATATTTAGTGACTGCATATCTTTCTTTAGAATGGTCCAGTTTTCTTTGTCTTGCGACAGTGTTATGTAAACCTGAAAAGCATTTAACGGTGAAACAATATGGTTAATATTCTAACATTAGGCCTTCTTAGATTAGAAATAATTTACTTTTATCGTATCCACTTCCCAAAACGCATGCTATACACCTACAGATCCATTCACAATTCTGTAAGCATTGTGATCTTGTTCAACAAGAAGGCTTAAAAATTTGGTGGGAGAACGGTCCAGCGAAAACTATCTATTAAAGACGTCGTTCGACGAATTTCAGTTTCCCTTAATATTGATCATCTTGTTACATTATGCACGAACATGCTGTAAATGTTTGTATAATTATATTTTAAAAAAAAAAACGTAAGATATATATTTTAGCTTAGAATAAACTGTTTCTTGTATAAAACCGTTTCCACAATGTGAAACGGTTGTGGAAACGGTTTTATACAAGAAACCGTAAGATATATATTTTAGCTTAGAATAAACTGTTTCTTGTATAAAACCGTTTCCATATACAAGAAACAGTTTATTCTAAGCTAAAATATATATCTTACGCTTTTTTACAATATAAGTTATACAAAATACTTACACCATGTTTGTGCATAGTGTAACAAGCTGATCAATATTAAAAGGGAAGCTGAAATTCGTTGAACGACGTCTTCAATAGATAGCTTTTGCTAGACCGTTCTCCCACCAAATTTTGTAATCCTTCTTGTTGAACAAGATCACAATGCTTACAAATTTGCGAATGGATCTGTAGGTGTATAGCATGCATTTTGGGTTCTAATCTAAGAAGGCCTAATGTTAGAATATTAACCATATTGTTTCACCATTAAATGCTTTTCAGGTTTACATAACATTGTCGCAAGACAAAGAAAACTGGACCATTCTAAAGATAGATATGCAGTCACTAAATATTACTATATATTTTCCCAATAATTGTGATGCAATTATTGTTGAGATTCGTTGTGTCCACAAAAAGATATATCAACTTCTTATAGAATTCGAGAGTCTGTTCTTATGGTTTCTAGGATGTATACAATATTGGAAAAATGTTGGAGTAAGTGAGGTTGATGCTTTGGATTTCATCGGGGATGCTGTCTATCTGACTAACGTTCATCATATTGGTCGAAATTCATGGGGTGATAGTGTGTACGTTACTTCAAAATCTTGCTCAAAACCGTTCACTGACGTGGGAGGAAGAAAACATACAACATGCTTGTATGAGATACAGACCATTTATGGCAGATGAACTATATGCTGCACGTTTCGCACATACTAATATCCGAGTTGATAAACTAATTATGCTTGTAGCTTGCTTAAACTTCTTTTCAATAATATACATGCTTTTAAGAACTTTTTATTAATTATATATGACTAAATTACAAATCTTTCTAAGACTAAAAGTCCCCCAAATTGTATGACAGGAAGGTATTGTGAAATATGTAATCTCGAAAGTCTTCTGGTTCAACTTGTATGGTTGAAGGTTGTATGTTTGTGACGTGTCAAGAAGAACTCTTGGAGTAGGTCGGGTGTGAACAACTTTCACGATGATGCCCATAAGTTTTGCACCAACCACAAGATACAAGAGTGGGCTCCTCTCCTCGAGATAGGATTCGGTTGTTTTATTTAGAACGACCAGCTTGTCGTTTGGTAATATGCGGTGGTTGCATATTAACCAGTCCATCGGGTATCTCGAATTCTGATTTATGCGGGAGTGGATTTATTTGTTCTGCATACGTGGATTTGTGTACTTCGTTGCTATAACATGACATAACATAATGACCATAGTCCGTTTCACCTAAAAATCTAGCTACAACAATAATGTGCCCACATGGTAAACTAGATACTTGCCAGACCCGACACCTGCATGTTCCATTAGAAAAATCAACTAAACCTCTCTTTCCACCATCTTCCACATCAAAAGTGTTAATACCAATGCTAGCAACTCTCTTTCCACCATCTTCAACATCAAAAGTGTTAACACCAATGCTAGCAACTCTCCACATCCTAGAATTATCAATGTTTTTTTTTGAATTCTTTCTCAACCCACTTTGTAAGCAAGAGTTTGCCCTGAATTCCCTTATTCCGGCGATCATAAAACCATTTTTGGACAGATTGTCGGAAAAAGTTCTAATGCATTACATTTTCCTCCCCAAGCTTGCATGTATGATAATTTAACTTCATGTTTATGTCTAGAACCCTTTACTATCTCGGTGCAACGATATATGAGCCCACTGTCTTTTAGTGGTTCTTTTAATAGGCTACCCACGACCTTTGGGTTTGTCTGTTGCCGATGTGGATGTGTCTACGTCTTAGAACATGTATGGTTATCGTTAAAATTTTAACATAGGAAACATCACAAGATTTCCGGCTACATACCCCAAAACGCCTCTCACAATTTTTGGCTACACAAGATGCTTCATAACGAGTGGTTGATTATCTGTCTACTTTATACGAGAAACATTCAGACAAACATATTTTTCCTAATTCGATTTTCATTTATTCCTTGTTACAGAAAGTATAACCTTCGTAAACCGACATTTAGTTTTACTCGGACAACTATCAAGGATTGGACTCTCTAATTCTGGTTTCTTGGCTTCGTTAAAGTCATCATTTTGAAAAACAAAACCATTTAAATCAAAGCGGGACATTTAAAAGCATAAGAAGGTACAACAGAAGATGAACCAACACCAACTTCTTGCAACACATATAGTTTAAATAGTGCATAAGGATTGTTTTAGCCAACTTGAAAAAAAAGAAAGATCAGAATCATCAATTATATCTATAGAATCACTAAAGGTTAACATTTTGTAGGATAATCGTGTGATGTTTTGAGACCCACACATCTCATTAACATTTTCAAAAAAAGTATGATATGAAATATTTGTAGGAGTTTCAAAACGACGTCTAAAAGAATAGGTTTCGGCTACATATTCAAGCCTCCCGTCAACGACTTCCCACCGGTGTAAAAGACAAATCTAATAGCTATGAAGAAGCAAATGTACATTCAAGTAAAACGTGTGGATAAATTTTTATGGATAATGGGTCCCCATAACTTTAAAAATGTGTTAATAAAATCGCGGGGTTTAAGTTAATGGGTCGCGGACTCATCACAAGCGTCTGGATGTACGGAACTTTCTTTTTCAGATCGGAAGGGTCGGTCAGACTTATAGGTTGTACGGAACTTTCTTTTTCGACTGGATGCGTCAGCGACGCATGGGAAGCGTCCAGAAAGAGGCTTTGAAGACTGATGGGAAGCGTTTGCACAAAAGCGCTTCGAAGACTGACACGGGTTGCGTCAGTGACGCATCAGAGGCGTCGGCGCAGACTCCTCGAAGAGTTGTTTGCTTTTGTGTTGAGGACGCTTGGGAAACGTCGGCCGACGCGTCGGAAACGTCTGAGCCAGGTGCTACGAATCAAGCAAGCCGCAAGCGGACGGTGACCCATCCGAAAAACAGCGCCGAAGCGTCCATCGGACGCATTACACTTCTATCGCCACGTGTCATCTTGCTAGTAAAAGACGCAACAATGTGCTAAGCAGATGCAAAACAACCACCCGTTCCACCAACGCGTGAGCTGGCCATTTTGGGAAGTCATTGCGGTCAACGGCCAATTTGGTAACTTTCCCAAATAAATTCGCCAAAATGTTGAACTTGAAAATAAAAAATTAGAAATTGCACATTTTCGCACATACCAGATATCATACATCTTCTTGTTACAACAGCTATTTCCCTATCCTACCTCTTACTTTCTTAAGTTTCATATATGTTTAAAAATAAATCAGTTTTAATGATGGAAGTCAAAACCTCAACAGGAAACCAATTCAGATCTAGAATGAAAAACATTGAGCTTACATACTTATAAAAAAATGTGAAAACTCACAAATTCAGAAAATTTGTTCTTGTTGTCATCCATCTTATGTTTGGGTATAGGCAAATTTAGGCCACACAAAAAGATTAGGTCTATACGGGCCACCTTTATGAAGTGAGCTTATTTAACTGTTCCAAATGGGATGTTAAACTTCAAATTGTACAAGTATTTTGCGAGAAAGATTATAAAGTATATTGGTTTTATATGGTACATGCTCAATAAATAAATATGTGATTGGTATTTTTTTTTTACCAAGTGGTTTTACGGGACACGGGGTGGTATGTCCGGTTTTGCTAAAAGTTTTAGACTGGGCCGCTAATTGTTGTTTTATAAACTGAACCAACTAGGATGGTAAGGTTGGACAAATCGACTGGTTTTAGTGGTTGGATAGAGTTGAGCATTTGAATAAAATTGACCGACCCAAATTGTAGTCCAATATGGTTCCAATGCTCAACCTAATCAAATTAAACGATCAAACTGCTAAAAAGGGTTGGTTCGACCAACCCAAGAAACCTAGTCGGCTTTAATGTTTCATTTAAAAAACAATTAGTTTTTCAGTCTAAAACTTATACCAAAACCAAACGAACTAAACCAAACCAAAACCAAACGAACTAAACCAAACCAAAACGTAGGGTATGTTTGGTATGAACTTTTAGGAGCTTTTAGAAGCTTCTAACTTTAATCTTTTAAGAAAAAGCTCATATTCAATAAAAAGTCTTGTTTGATTAAAGGAGCTTGAAGCTTTTAGTTAAACGCTCCTACTAGTAGCGTTTAGAAGGAGCTACAAGCTTTTAGGAAAAAATGACTATTTTAACTTTAAAGATAATGAATTTTTTAATACACCAACTTTTTAATGTCCATTTTTGGTCATTTTATATATTTTATTAAAAGCTTCAGCTAATCTGCCAAACACCTAAATATATCTAAAAAGCTACAGCTACCAGCTACCAGTTAATAGCTTTTAGCCACCAGCTACTTTTGCCAAACGTACCCGTAGTCCGTAAAAACACTCTCATTAAAAGAAAATCTTGATGATCACATACTTATATATTCATTCTAAGACTTTCCAACAGAGGTGAACATCCAAATCAAAACCAAAAAAAAAAAAAAACCCAGACCCGAAACCATTACCCAAACGGCCAAACCAGTTTATAAAAAACCCAATCTGGTTAGGAACCGAACCATAGGTTTTAAACAAATTTAAATTTTTTGATCCAAGAACTGATTTGTAACCGGTTTTTCTAACCTAACTTAAACCTTTAGGGATTTTTTCCAACTATAATCAGTTTCAACCCAAAAACAGTTTAACTAAAACCGATGTTGACTTCCATTGACCAAAACCTAAACCACTTTAAACCCGAACCAAGTTTACGGGTTTAACAACCTCTACTTTCACTTTATCAGACCCATTTGAACATATCCAATTTTGCCCAGGTTATAAAGCCCATATACTTTATATATATAATAAATAAAAAAAAAACAGGGCTATACACTCCAAATCTGTTGTATTCATCTTCGTGTTTGTGTGTGAGAGAGAAAGAAAGAACAACCCAACTAACACCAAACAAGCAAAATGGGAGGAGGTATGGAAGCCAACAAGAACAAATTCATCGAAGATTGGGGCACAGTGAGGGAGAATCTGGAGCACAACTTCCGTTGGACTCGCCGTAACTTAGCTATCGTCGGAATATTCGGAGTCGCGATCCCCTACCTGATTTACAAGGGCACCGTTCGTGAATTTGTGAGTTTATACACCTTTTCTTTATTTTTATATGCGTATATGTTTCGTGTTTGCTGTTTCAGGTCTGAATTAGTGATGCTTTGTTGAGGATTTGAGTTTTGTTATTGAATGATTGATGTGATATATCTGATTTTTGATGAATTAGGAGTGAATTTTTGTGATAAGAAGATGTATGATGTGTCATTTGTATGTTTTGCTATCTAGTTTTCATTAATTTTGACTATGATTGGTGGTAATAGGAAATTGATCGGTGATATGCATAGTTTGAACTGTAAGTTGTGATGGTGTGAAGCTTTTGTAATGATTGATGATTGAGAAAACATGCTGCCATTGCGTAGTCGCTTGATCGGTAGATCGTAGACACAGCTAAGTCATATCTCAAAATTTTTGGTTAGGAGAAAAGGTTGGTGGTGCCATGTGATTGTTCAGTGTTTGTTGTTTGTAGACTAACTTACTAGTCAGATTCGAGTTACTCTGACGTTTGGTTCTACTATCGATTATGAATTAATAAACTGTGCTGCTTTTTTGTGCATTAAACTGAATTATATGGCTTTTGTAAGAGTTGGTGAAACTATTAATAGTTTAAAAAAGCTTATGTTAATTGAATCTCATTGTGCTTTTTGACGTGTAACTATGCATCTACTCATTCATGGTGAAATGTTGCCATCCAACTACAAGCCATTGTTGAGATATGTAGGCTACGACCCACTTATAGACAGTTGGGAATTAGGAGGAGCAAATTAGGGTCCGGTTGGCCCTAATCAGTTGGGCCCAGTTATTAGCTTTATGTTTAGAAAGGGATTAACCCTAATTTTAGTTTATAAATATAATCTCTTGTAATCAGTATCACTCAATAAAAAGAAAACTCTAGTTGTTCCCATGGATATAGGATGCTCACCATGACTGAACCACGTAATATATCCCGTGTTTTACTGCTTGTTATGTTTACTAGGGCCTAGGAGGAACAAGAACTAATAAGATTAGGCATTTGGGCTTTAAAGTGCACATTTGACTAGTACTCTTAAGCATGGTTGTAAAAGTCCCGCCTAGGCTCCGAGTACTCGCTACAAGGTAGGATGCAGAGGAACGAGTTCTGTTCACCTAGGCCAATTACTCCCCTAGTAATCTCCGCCTAGGCCGAGTACTTCCCGAATACTCCCGAATCCGACTAGGGAGCGCCTAGCGACTTTGCAACCAAGTCTTAAGTGATTTGAACTCACTATGGTAGTACGGTGCACATTTAAACATGTTCATGCAATCTCTGTTCCAAGTGTAATGAGGTGACAACTTCTAATTTTGTCTTAAAATATGCAAAGGAACTGTTTAAGGAAGTTTCAGGATGACGTATTGCATGTATTGTTTTAGTTTTACGTTTTTATGTGCTCTAGTAGAATGTTAATATCATTATACTCATTTGTGCTTCTTAATGAAACTCCTTTTCAATACTACCAAAATCCTTATCCGAATTTCGTACGGAAAGTAGTTTATATGGCGTTGCGTTGAATTCCACTTTAAGTTCATCTTTATGCTCTATGCATCTGCTAAAAAGTCGTTTGAGGCATTTCTATTTTCTTAGGATACGTTAAAGAAAATAAGAAATGGGTATCAAAGCTGATAAGCCCAGTTGGGAATTCTTTTATGAGTGTGGCTCACATAGTTTTTGTTTGTAATTGAGAATCTGATTTTATTATGCACAACTAAGAGCTCTCGGAGTTATGAATGATTGGGTAATACAGCACCTTAGATAGTTGATGATTTTTCAAATGTATAGCCCAACAAAATCTTGATCTTAATGTTTTCTTTTATCAATTTATTCTTTTAATCAACTGTACAAGCTACACAAATTGTCAAATTACCAAGTTTGTTGGTAGCATGAACTAAAACCTGCATCACCAACAACCTCAAAAAGCGGCTTTCTATCTCTAAAACGACCAGAAATACTTAAATCACCCCAGTAATGCTAATCCTTCTATTTTTTGAACTATACAGCTGTGAATGCTGTAAAATTTCGTATCGTATCTATGTATATCGAATTATCGATGCTCTTGTTAGCTATGCTGCACAGTCACGTAACAGATTATATGCTAAGTTAGTAACATTCATGTATATTTGAATGCCGTAGAGCTAATAACTAATTGTTGCAATAGTTTAGTGTAGAACCTGTTTCTTTGAAATTGATATGAAAACGCTAGATTGCTCTTCTTTAAACTTGTTAATAAATAGTTAATGCATTGAAAATGATTGCAAAAACAATAATAATCTAAATATATTGAGTTAAGCGGTTTGGAGGTTGTTTGCATTCAAAATACTCTTTGGGCACATATGACCCGTTCTCTTTTTAGCTATTTTTCTAATTTGACCCATTTGAGTTTTAATATAACCTAAAGCAACTTACTCATAGAGTCGTAGGTAAACCGGTCGATTTAACATTCTAATCACACCTTTATATGTATTAACATTCATATTTCATGCATGGTTTTGACAGCATATGCAAGATGAAGACAATAACAGACCATACAGAAAGTTCCTCCCATAAGATGCAATTCCAGTCAGTGGAGAGATAATCCAGATCTCTCTTCACTAACTTTTTTTTCATTACGGATTACCCTTGTTTTGTATGCTATATTCTCGAGGCCTTACTTACTCCCGGTGCTTGTTATTCTCGTGTTTGTTGAACATTAAAAATAAATTGTTATATGCCGTGTGGGTGACTCGTGTTTATTGTTGGGCAAGATGAATGTTTGTTGCTTCAAAACTTCAGTTGAACAGAACAACCCGCTTTAGGGTTAAAAATAATTGTAGTTAAAAAAATATTAATCGTGATAATTTAATGATTGATGCTATATGTAAAATTTTCACTTGTCAGCCTTCACTAAATGTATGTTCATGTAGATGTCATATGTATTAGTAGTGTCTTAACTCTCTCCATCTCTATCCTAAGACCAACTTATATGTATCTTGATAGGACATGAGAAATACAAATGTATGTCATAAGGATGTAGATGGTAAGTTACGCCCTCATTACAAGGAAGAGTTAGTTGAGAGGTAGAAGGTAGAGGTGCACATAATAACCGGTTCAATACCCGACTCGGTGGAACCGACCTAATACATGACCCGGTGGAACCGACCTAATACATGACCCGGTGGAACCGACCTGGACCTGGTTCCGGTTCCTACCCGGTAGTAAGAGGAACCGGTCCACACCCATATATACCCGATGGTTCCAACCCGGTTCCACCTTCGGTTCCAACCAGTTCCTACCTTAACAGATTCCTACCTTGTTCCTATTTGGAATTGATTTTTGACCGTTTAGAACGGCTATATACCTATTGGGATTGATTTTCTAACGTTAGAAGTCGATTTTTAGCCTAAAAATCAACTATAAACAGTGGTGGGTTGTATTGGTTGATTACCCAAAGCAAAAAATACGCTCAGTTCACTCTTGTTTCACACTTTCAGCATTTGCTGCTTTCTTCTTCACTTTCTTGTAACCTTATTCACATGAAATGACTAGCCGTTCACAATCATCTGTTGGAGAATTCTACATTCACCCCATCCACCCCATTCGTTGTTGGGGTTGTTGGACATAATTGAGACAAGGAAACTTGGTGCAATTAGGATTTTGTGGAGATGAGTGACGGTATTACGAAGGCGTGTTGCAAGTTTTGTAGTGCTTTGTTAAAAAGCGAGTCAAACTCAACTTTCAAAAAACATATTAATAATAAATTTTGCAAGGCGTTGAAGATATACTAGAAGGTGATCAACCCGAATTGAGTAACGATGGCAATATCTTTTGGTACTCAGTGGAAGCGGTTTGTGGTAGTATGGCAAGAGTGATGATTTTAAAAGCTCTGCCTTTCATCGACTTCAACAACCCGCAGATAACATCTATGATTTGAGATACGCTTCAACCTCGCTAAACTTACGTAAGTCGTAACAAACATAGACGTCATTGTTTACAATTATGGAATAAAACGAAAAAGGATTTAATTGCATTTTTTTTTAAATTTAGAAACCGGCGTGAACCTAACTAGTGTGTGGTCGGCTCCACATGGTTTATCGGAATTGCACATTTGTGTCACCGCCGATTAGATAGATCCTCATTCGTGTCAAATGATATAATGTACGATTGCGTTTGATAGTTTTCCGTCTTCACATACCGCGAATAACTTATTTAAATTTGTAGATAATACAATACAAACATATAGTTTACAAAATACAATATTTTCAATATCGTTCGATAATGTCTCGAACAATACCGCGGCCATTAAAAAATCTAAATTAAAATATAGACCGATTTGTGAAGGCATTTTTTTCCGTACTCATGTTACACATATTATTAATTTAGTATTGCAAAACTGGCTAGAAATTAAACATGTTGGTCACTATATAAAATCCGGTCTAGAAAATAAACATGTTACTCAATATATAAAATCTTTTAGATTGGTGTTACACTTTATTTATAAATGTGGAAAAGAAAAATATCAAGGTTATATAACCCATTCTACTGATATCGGTGTCAAGCATCAAGGTCCTAATTGGGACGTACTGACTCATTGGAATTTAACTCTTCTCGTGCTTGAAAGTGCTATGTCCCAGATAGTTCGTTTAGAATGCATATGACTTGCACCCGTTCGACCATATGTGTTGGCGTAACATTGAAAACATCACTCAATTTCTTGATGTTTTCAAAAGGGTAATAACAAAATTATCCTAGGTTTACTATCCACATGTTGTATAAGTTCTTATGGAAGTATTTTTTAATGACTTTAAACTTTTTGTAACTATATATAATTTGTTTTCCTTATTGATCAAACCAACAAAAGAAAATTTTGAAAAATATGTTTTTGGACAAACCTTCGGTTTTTACTTGTATTGCCGCTTTAAACCCTATGCTAAACATTTCGGGGGTTGAGCATCTTATTGACGAGTTTTTTGAGAATTTAAGCACATATGAGAGGAAACCAAAACTAAAGAAAAATTCAACAATGCTTTGAATAAAATGTTTATTTTTATTTACATAAATATAGCCCGATAACACACCTGAACGTGTCTCAAGAATCGAGCTCAAGTTCTACCTCACGCTCGAAGCGAGGCTTGGTTATGACTATGATGAATATGGTTCGGGAAGAGACAAACGACAAAGGGTGACACCCCAACAAGTGAACTCGGTAGGTATATTGATAGAAATTCTACCGAAGTCTATAACAACTTTGATCTTTTGGTTTGGTGGAAAGAAAAGGCTAAAGAATATCCGATTCTATCCGCCATTGCCTGTGATTTACCAAGTATCCAAACTTCTACTATAGCTTCAGAATCCTTTTTTTTCTTAGTTGCAGGGTATTATCAATAAGAACAGCAAGTCTCACTCCCGAATCGATAGAGATGCTCATTTGTCAAAAAGATCATTTGGATTCGGTGGTGGATCGTGTAAAATGACAAGACAAACCTCGACAATGAAATAATACTTGAAGCAAGAGTACTCGAGGAAGAAGTGGAAGATGGACTATCTTTGGTCGTATCTGATGAGAAGCTCACTGAAGATGTGGCGGCTCGTAATTAATAAAGTTCTAATGAAATTAATATTTTTATGTAATTTTTTCTATATTATGAATCAATAAATAAATATTTTTTTAACTTTCATTAACGTTATTTTTGTTTTTTTATTGGGTTGACGCCGGTCCCAACCCTACTCTAAGCGGGCATAGTATGTATGGGTATAAAATCCCAAACCTTGATTTCCAAAAAAATCCGGGTCGGTTAATACCCGGCCTTACCCGGTTTCTACCCGATTCTGGGTAGGGCCCAATGCGCGTTTTGTGCACCTCTAGTAGAAGGTCCATTAAGAGCATTCACATTTCTTTCATCTTTCTTACCCTATAATTTCACTAAAAACAACTATATTTTCTCTTTCTTTTCAATTTAAATAATATATATTTTATACTTTTATTATTACCTTTCTCTCTCCTCCACTTACAACCATTTTCAAAATATATTAAAAAATTATAGAGGGTGAACAGTGTCTCCCAAATTTACCGATAAACAACAGTTTTTCTCATCTACTCACAATATGTTCTAACCTGCTACAATCACTTTTCATAATGCAAAAAGAACTCTCACACGCATTGTGAATGCTCTAAGATGGGTTAAATGTCCCTCGTTATTGAGAATAGTGATCAAGGGTTTTTGACGTTTGATGGGCTTCACTATGAGGATCTAAGCCCGTTGGAGCGGGTCCAAAACATGAGTACACTCTACGATACTAGCGTCATTTTTTCTTTATTTTATCGAGTTTGTAGTTTTTTTTGACACAATTCCAGCTTAATATAACGGGGTTTATGTGGTAGTTGACTTAGTTGTTGAATATGTTTCCATTTTATTTAATTTCTTTTTTTTTTCTTCCCCTAAAACTCATGTTACGTAAGCATCTATACATGTTTGAATTCAAGTTCAACTAATTGTAACTTGTCACTACCTTGCCCTTAAGTTAACCAATGCTCAACTTTTTATATTTCATTTTGAATGTATATAAATGAATATTTTATCCATGATTAATAACTTATATTAATCATACAAGTTGCTAAAATTTCAATGTGATAAGTTGAGTGATTATGCATTGTTAATTTTCTTTGATGATACTGAGAATCATAAACATTTTGGTCATTATATATTTGGTTAAAGTAATCAAGAAAATAAACTAAAATATACTTATGTGTGTGAAAGTGTATATGTCACTAGATATTTCTATAAAATGACATAGTAAATATTATATATATATATATATATATTATATATATATATATAATATTTACTATGTCATTTTATAGAAATATCTAGTGACATATACACTTTCACACACATAAGTATTTTTACCTCATATATAGTTATGATAATTAACTAAATATTATAAATTACCTCATATATATTATTTAACATTATTTTTACTCATAAATATCACCAAATCAACTTGCACATGCATGAATTTAAACTCACACCATATTTATAAAGAACAAACACCAATACCACTAGATACCAAGGCTATGGGCAAATGATATCACATATATATAGTTATACTTGTAAATACACATAAATAATATTATATAACTTATATATACACAATACTTATTCAGAATATATATTTGGTAAAATAAACCAAGGCTGAGCCGAACCTTTGGAGCTCGTAAAAATATTCATGAGCCAGACTCAGGCCTTATGCAGGGCTTGAAATAAGCCAAACTCTAATTGTATTAAGTTCAATGAGTTAAACATGAGTTACTCCTATTGGTGAATCATGAATTTTTCTGATGGTTCCTTCTGATAAATTCCATTGATTCTCACTAATTTTTTTTTTCAAATTATACAAGGTTTCTATTAATTTTTTCATTTTTTTTTAAACCGAGTGGTTTCTAAGAACCCAGGAACCCCTGGATCCGCCACTGATTACTCCTACTTGATCTCGGTTTCTGAGTATAGTTTCAAATGAATTCAATTGTTACTTCATTTTTGTAATAGAATCAAACATAATAAAACAAAGAAAAGAGTAAGTAAGGATTTGTCATCCACCTTTTGGGGGGATTCTAAATAAAATTATAAAATGAATCGATCGAGAGTGTCGTCATTGTAAAGACAACACATTGTTTCCTAAATTTTGGAGAAATTAATCGTTTATTACAAGATTTGGACTCTTAGAATTGACAAACTACAAGTGCAAGAATAGGACTAAAAATCTAAAGAAACTTAAGATACACGTCACTTTAAGATTAATAATACAAGAGGCAACTCAAAGACACCCATGTATTAAATCATTTAACAGAATTTGTAATCGATATTGTTCAATTCCTTTAATAGTCATGCGAATCAATCATGATTATGTGAAAGTATACCCTTTCATTCTCTCAACCAAACACACCACATGTAACATTTTATTCATATTCCAATCAAAGGCACCATATGTGACATTTTATTCATATTCCAGTTTCTTAAATTTAGTTCCTTTAAATGGAACCTCGGATAATGTTTTAAGTGTTAAAAGAACAAAAGACTAATTTCACTACTAAATGAGTAAATGAGACATTTCGAAACCTAAAAAAAAAGTTGAAACAACAGGATGAGCAAGCGAATGACGTCATACATATTATACTATACATACAATCCCCATGGCGGGGATAGTGCCAGGCAATTGCCTGACATTTGATCGTTGGTTACAACTGTCGGTAGCATAAATTACAGTACACAATTAAAGAAATGGACGTGCGCAAGTAAATGAAGAGAGAACACAACAACAAAGATTACTTTTAATATGGGGCTAGCCTACTTTACAGAGGTTTATGCTTCTTAGAGGAGATGTCTTAAGTTCAAACTCGAACAAATGTGTAATTTAGATTTATTGGCGTAAAGTAACATTTTTCGTTGAAAAAAAAAACCCGCCCCTAGACACAACGGTGAAATCACCAGTAAAACCCGTTTGGCTAAAGGATCAAACCCAATTTTCCCTGGGTCTTCTATCATTGCTCACCATTAACTCGCTCCTTTTTACACCAAATAAGAATTAAACTTGAGTTTTTACAGAAGAACTCAAGTACTCCTACCTCTTAAACTGGAGGTCATTGGCTTTTACATATATACATGCAATATAACATGTTTAATTTTATTATTTTTATTGACAAAGTTTCCTCTACTCTATTACACCAATATTCTTAAATTATTCACCTTTGTCACCTTTAAACCTGTTAACCCTCTCCTGTTAAAAGACATATGTCTCTACATCTCTACCAAGTACTAACCTAACCCCACATTCATATCATACAACTTTTTGCCCAATATTTTATGAATTAAAATACTTAATTGCCATCATTTAGTTACTTTTGTATTAATGTAAAGGATACATCTCTACCAAGTACTAACCTAAACCCACATTCATATCATACAACTTTTTGCCCAATATTTTATGGATTAAAATACTTAATTGCCATCATTTAGTTACTTTTGTATTAATGTAAAGGCTTGTGAATAGAGATATATGTATTTCATATTATACTATTAAGAATGTCATCTCTATAATGTTAATATGTCGTTTTTTTACGACACGTTTTCAATAATTTGTTTTTGAATTAGATCATGCTATTGTATGGGTAAGCCTACATGGTTCAATTTACTTGTTTTTCTTTTTCAATTTATCAAACAAAATCTATATATTAATTCATATAATATTGGGTTATGTGGAGATTTATGGTACTTAAACATGCAACTTTTATTCTCAATGAAAGTTAACATATACCAGCTAAAATAGGGTTTGAATCCCTAAATATTATGGAAACGATAAAAGGATATGTGTATCTCGACATGTTATCATTTTGTGTTGTGAAATCGATGTAACGTCTAAATGGTTATCAAATTCGCAACTTGAAGGTTGCGTAACTTGTGGCTTAGTTAATAAGATAGCAAACACATTATTCTAGACTATTTTGACAAACGTAGTGATTTGATTCCCATCTTGGTAATGATTATTGGAACAAGTGTTAAACTACTTGTGACGCATGTTACACGAATTGATTCTATTGAAGATGGTGACCTAACGTCTACGACTGGTTGCAAAGCCAATAATCATGAGAGCAAATTTCATGTCATATGTGGGTACATGTGAGTTTTACATTCACATTAGGCCAATAGGTTATATTACTTCCTCCCGTATATTCAGCCAAGAAACAAATACTTCACACCTATAGTTTTTGGTTGTGAAATATATGTTACAATTATTCTACAATTCACAAAGATGAGACCTCAAAGAAGGTTGGGTTTATATGTTGTATACAAATAAGTATTAATATGTGAGTACTTATAGGCTATAACCATTAAAGGTGGGATTAAGTTATGATTCAGTTGATTAAGTTTTATTTAAACGAATCAATAGTTCTAACATGGAGGGAAGATAAAAAGCAATTGAAACATAAAAATTTTGGAGTGAATTATGATTATGTTATGTTATCCTCAACTAAAAAGTGTGAATCAAAAGTTCAAAGGATAATTCATTACAAGAATAAGTAAATAGTTACCCGAAGCATTCATTGAACCAAATATAGTGAATAACTAAGCACATATACCAACTGTTAATGTTTCAGTTAAAACTAATGTCTCAGAAAGACAATCACATAATGGTGATGAGTCTATGGCACACTTGAATCGGGGTAGACTAATCAGTTTCAATAATAAATATTTTCGAAAAGAAAGCAAGTAATGAAAAAGGTCAAGTCGAGGAATAGTAAAAGGGTCTCCAAAAGAGATATTAGACATGATAGTTCTATAAGAACCTCAAGTACCTGAAAAGAAAAGAGATCTCAATAATTTATATCATGTTTGGATATATATATGGAATCAAAACAAATCGATGTTGTTGATAACTGTATACATAGTGCAGTGTTTGAAATAATGAAAATGATAAGGATCAAGAACTAAGTACTACTCATAAATAAAAATAAAGTGAACTAAGTACAGGCTAATATGTGTTTCTTCGTTGCAAGCATATAAGTTCAAGCTCTAAGAAACACCACGCCATTGCTAGGTCAAACTGAGGTTAAATACACTTATTCACACTACACCTGAGATTCAATAGATTACTTACAATCTTCATGAGCTTCACGTGCATACCTCTAAAGAGTCTAACAATATGATGTAACAACATTGGGTCTACTTATCTCAAAGTCAATTATAATGTTTCATGAGCACACGGACATTGAGATTGACTTACACTTCATCAGTCACATGGCTCTTGCACCACGTCTTAGCATTCGTTATGTTCATATTACTATTTAAATTGTTGACATTCTCACGAAGGCCTCTTAACTACTTGGTCTCTTACAGTTGTTCCAAGCTACAAGTTACTCTGAATGTCTAGTTTGGGGGGAGGGGATAATAGAGATATATTTGCATTATTTTTATAATATCAATTATCAACATGATTGTGCATCATGTTGTTGTAAACTTTGCATTATTGCTTTATTAGGTTTTGAAGTTGTAATTTGTGCTTTTGTGTTTGTTTATTTGTTTTTATTTGAGTGGGCTTTTGGTTCGGCCTCCACATGTGCTTAACACGCGTTTAACTTTCCAACATCTTTAAATTTTGTTATATCTTCGCCACATCTCTCTCTATATCTGACCTCTTTCTCTCTCTCTCTAAACAGTATAGTCTCTCTCAAAGTTGCACGGTGGTCTGTTGTGATTTGATGTTGATCTGTGGTTTGTTGCTGGTCGTTTACTTTACGAGCATGTTCAGCTGATTTTAGTCTTTGAATTTTTTTGCTCGATGGTTAACTTTATATTTTTAGGGTTTCCTTTACTACACATAGGTTAAGACGTTTTTTCGGTGTTGTGGCTTTGATGTTTAATCTGATATGTTTTTGGAAGATTTTTAGGCGATGAGCCATTGGTGAGCCTTAACTTGCTTATGTTTTTCTCCATGTTGTTTGTTTAATTATTAGGTTATCATCTTTTTTATGTGTTTTTTTAAACCCTATCCTTTTGGGTTTTTTTTTAATGTTTGGATTGGGTATATCTTTTTTAATATGTATAGGCATGAGCCATTAATAAGCTTTCGTTATGTCATTGTTGTACATTTATGGGCTGGATTGGTACGTGTGAAGTTCTTGGGTTATTATAGGAAAGTAAAGGAAGTTCAGGGGCCTGTGTGCAATCAAAGGAAACATTAAAGGAAAAAATATATGAAAAATGGGATGGAGCCGGGTTTCGAACCCTGGTCTCCACCCGAGCACCATACAATGCACAACATACAAACCATCGGACCACCACGTTGTTTTGTTGAATGTTGATTTGCTTAATCTTTAAATTGAAATTGTAAATGAAAGGTTTTAATTAAAAAAGGGGGAGCTTCCCAGGACTTGAACCTGAGTACCTACAACCCAACTTCTTAAATCCAACCAGCGCACCAATTGAGCTACACGTTGTTGGTGATGCAAACCTGAATTGTTTATATTTAATATGCGATCCCAAACCTGGAACCCTTCCATCTTCTTCAAGCTTCAACAACCCAAGAAACTAATACTAACATGACCAGATTAACACTTGGTCTTTATGTAACGTACAAGCAGTGTTGTAGAGATCGCTAGGCGCTAGTCGGGCGGTGGAATACTGATTAGGGATTAATTGGTATTAATAAGGATTAATCGGATCACAATTTTTATATAACATTTTTACATTTATATATATATACAAATACATTAATATCAGTATAAACTTAAAAATAGTTCAAAATTCAAACAACTAAGTTTAAAACATAGCAAATCAAGTACTTAAACATTCAATACACACATTAATATCAATGTGATACTTAAAAATCATTCAAAATTCAAACAACGAAGTTTAAAACATAACAACTTAAGTATTTAAACATGCAAACGTTAACTATTAGTCATGGCCTCATGAAATAGGTTTTAATGGGTTAGAAACATGTTTTTTGGGCCAGATTTAAACTAAAAAAGATTAGGTCGACTAAAAATGATTGGGCCAACTTGGGCCGATTTGAGCCGCCTTGCACCGACTAGGACCGACTAAAAGACCAACTATCGACTAATGGTTCGACTAGCTCAAAATCAATCAGCAAACCCCGACTAGCACCTAGGCGTCGCCTAGACACCGATTAATACCGATTTTACAACACTGCGTACAAGCCCCTAATTAATGCCATTTAACTCACATCATTGGTGAGTGATGATTTCTACCATCTAATCATTCCGATTACACGTAAATTGATCCATTAAATTTGCAAATTCATCACCATTAACTAGCTTCAAAAACACCACTTGGGTTTATCATCAAATCGTAAAATTAGGCTACCAAAATTTTACCAATTGAAGTTCTAATCAAACTATGAAAAACCACACTGGAATTTCTTCAATTCATCTACTACATCTCGTGAACTAATCCAGAGAAGAATCTAGGGCTCGTATCTTCAAATCACGATATCTCCTTCAATTCTCAACCTATGCAGGTAATTCCAAAGTCCATTGTGTTTAATTTTTCATCCACTACAAAAACCCTCTATCAATTTCAATGATAGAATGCTGATTATTCGAATTTAATTATAGTTTGAATTCGGGTTCTTCATTCATAAAATTTGGGCTTTTAGGTTTAGACTTCGGTTTTGATGAAATTGAAAGTAGAGTATTGTTACATATCATATGATTATATTTTGTGTAAATTATGAGAATTTTTAGATATCAATTGGAATTTTGGTGAATTATTTTTTTTCTAATCACTAGATAAATCAATTAAAAATACAAGATAATCATAAATAATTCAATAAATTTTTATTGATTATTTCAGATTCTATAAACACCATGGAATTTTTATACAAGTTTTCCTTAAGTTTTGAGAATTTATAGATTTAATTTGGGACACTTACATTTTTTATTTTAATCCTTTAAAAATATACAAGTTTATCATAAATATTTTTTATAAATAATCCTACTAATTTTTACAGATTATATAATGGTTATAAATTTTTGTGGAATTTTTTCTATAATTTTTTATAATTATTATATAATTAAAGAATTTGTGTAATTGCTTAGACAAATAAATCCAATTACAAAATTATTATTTTAAAATAAAATTTGGGATAAATATTAAATCTGATATATATAAATTTTAAATAAGTTTGATGAACTTATTTAATTATTGGCGTTATTAAATATTTAAAATCCATTAAAATGGCAATTCTATGATTTTGCCATGTTAATAAATTGTAAAATTATATAATTATTGTTTTGGTTATTTTGGTTGAATAAGTATAATTTTATAAAATTCTAAGTCCCCAAATAGGAGAACCAAATTTCCTAAAATCAATAGGTTATCCTTTCGTTTGGTTTTTCGTTTATTTACATTGCGCTTATCGTCTAGATATAAACTGTTCCTTTTCGTGCGGTGCATTCTCGTGGATCGTTTATTCGTAACCTGTGAGTAGATCTATTTCTCTCCCCTTTTTAGTCATTAAATATTTTTGGAGTGTATCATGTGCCATGTTTCTATTGTGTTCTATTTGATTAAATAACATGCAAAGTCAATGTGTCAATATGTGTACGCGTTCATTGTTTCTATTAGTTCTAGTATCTATCGTTGTATATACGTGTATCTATGTGTTTACTCGCTTAGTATCGCCACCAGTATTAGACTCGCTCTTCGGGGCTTGAGACTAATGCACACTATAGTCTTTGAGTCTTATTGTTTCTAATGTATCTATATTGGGGTTATTGTGGTGATTTGTTGATTGTTGTTGTGGTTGTGGTGATTATGGATGTTTTTATAACACATGAATTGCATATTAAATATATTTTTAAAATATTTCTAAGTAAAATAAATCAATTAATAAAGCAAAACATTTTATATAAAATCTAGATCTATTCACCAACATTTTGTTGACCCAAACCCTTTTTACGCATGATATAGATACGTGACTTTGAGAGGATTTGAAGTTGAAGACACATAGGATGTGGCTTATTAATAAATGGGATATTTGTACATGATTATTTATCTTTTGTATATCGTATGAGTTTTTTTATGAACACATTCTATGATTATGCGTGACAATTTGAAATTGATGCTTTGAAATATTAAATTTATAATAGTGTCGTGAGCTACGGACAATCATCATGCCCCGTACTATATCCGCTGCGGGTCGGGGTGTGACATAGCTCAGTTAGCTTGGTTTAAGCTTTTTAAGGTTGTTGTGGCGGTTGAATCTGATTTATTTTCGAATATGCATTGGTTATGAGCCATTGGTGAACCTTGTATGTGATAGTTTGAGCTTGAGCTTTGTATGCAACAGAGATTCTTCCACTTTCTAGTTGTTTACGTGTGTCTATGGGATTTGAAATAGGGAGCGCCATCCCTTTTAAGAAACTTTAGGTTGGTCTAGGTCTAGGTGGCTCCCACGCTAGGACTTGCTTTAGTACCATAGAGTGACGAACTAATGATCTGGACACCAACGTGGCTTCGTCGTCGTTTTGTTATTGTGTGTGCCTTTTAATGGTCTTTTTAGTTCCATGTTGTGGTCTTTTTAGGTTACTATTTTGGCGGTTGAGTTTGCTTTGTGTTTGCACATGCATAGGTGATGAATAACTATTGAACCTTGTATGTGATATGTTAGAGTGTGGATTTTGTATGGGCATATGTATAGGCGATGACCCATTCGTTAGTCTTTAGACGCATTAAATATGTGTTTTATCCATTTGTGTTGTCTCTTTATAGTTCAGTTTGCCTTGTTGCAGTTTTTGGTGAATCTCGAAGGGTTGTAAAAAGTGAAAATGAATATGCTAAAGTATCGGTTGATTCAGATGGTATTCAAAGGACATGTTCCATACGGCTTGAAAAGAAAAGTCAAAGTGAAGCCGAGGAGTCGGGATCAGGTATGTGGTGCCAAACGGTAATTAAAGGGTATGGATCAGGATGGGGAGAAGATACAAGGTGAAACAACATCACAACCGGTTTGGATTCAGGTTCATGGGGCCAAAAGGGACACGGGAGGCTGAACAAAAACCAGGTTCATGGAATCGTAAGACTGAACAAAAACCAGCCCACAAGGGTGGTTTGAAGAAGAAAGAAGGCTTGGGTCCAAAATGAGATCGAGCGGCTAGACCAATTGGAAGACCAAACGATAATCAAGACGAGCTAGCGATCGTGTCACACACTTACATTAACACGCTTTATGCGTTAGGGATAGTATAATAATATAGAAAGAAATTGGTAGTGTTGTATATTTTAGCATCCTTATACATTGATTATAAGTTTTGTAATCTTTATATTAGAAATCAATGTTAAAATGTGTTGTGTTTTGGTATTTCTTTTTCCTTTTAGTGTAAAATTGTCGTTGTTACTCTCGAATCCTGTCGTAACATGAGTGGGCTTTATTCTAGTTATATTTATATATTAATTGAGCTCTTGCTTTAGGTTGAGATAAGCTAGAGATATTCTTTGTGACCTCTCTACATAAAACGTGTTTCATCCCCCCTCAATTAATCACCCAATTTACCATATGTTTCATTAGTGAATTCAAGCTAAAGATCACTACACCTATATAAATATAACTTAAATAGGCATAATCATAAAATTTTGCTTTATGTAAAATTAAATTGTAGAAATTATATTCTATGTCATGTTTAGTAAATTGAAAGCAAACATCATCACACCTAAATAAATACAACTTAAATAGGTATAGTTCACAAAAAAAAACAACTTATACAAAAACAATTTGTAGATACCAAATTTTATGTAAATTATAATCTTATTCCGGTGGAGATTCCAAAGCTCACGTAGCTCGTGGTTTGTAGTTGTCCACAAGAATAACCATATACAAACATGACGTAATTCTAATACTTAGTGCCTAACAAGTCTTCTTGGTCAACAACATGTTGCCTCAACAATATAAATATATATGGTATTGTAATTTCCACGCATCATCTCATTCACTTTCTTAGTTTCTTGTTGAGAAAGTTGGCACATAGCAGCTACCGTAAAAGATCATCATGGCCACTGGAGCAGCCGGAGACGGGATGTTTCAGCGCGTATACGGAGGTTGTATATCTGGCGACACGTGTGTTCAAAAGAGGCCCTATCACTGCAACTGCAGTTGTGCTCTTCATAACTCTAGTAGTAGTCCATGCTCCCATGTCGCGGCTAATAAAGTGTCGTACCCGATTAGGCGGTCATGGAGCGTGGATTCCATGCTGGCGTTGAAGGCGGTGGGTTCTCCAGTTTCCTCAAATCGTTGTTCTTTGTCACGGGTGTCTAGCGAGTTCGCTTTGCATGATCAATAAAAGATTAGTTTTGTTGGATGTTATGTATTTATGAATACAAGTAAACAACCCCTTTCACTCCTTTTATTTTTTGTTCAAGAGATAAAGTTATAAATAATATTATCAATTATAGATCTATACTCTTTGATCTACTCTTTTTTCTATATTGAAGGATCAAATATATTTTAATAAGTACAATAGACATGTTTCATGTAAATCTTTAATATGACATGAATCATTTCAAAGAGAAAAATGATCATTCAATTTATTTATTTGATTGTTGTATATTACATATTGTGTTTTTTTTCTTTTAGTTTTCGTGGATATTGATGAAATTCGAGGCATGAGCATCTTCACTCCGGCGTATTTGACAATTGTATCGATCTTGCTATCTTGTCTTGTCTGCTTCGCATATGTTTTCGTTTAATATCTTTTTCGTATCCCAATAAAATTTAAAAAATAAGCGTTAACATCGAGTGAAATAAACCATCATATTTGTCATGGTATGAACACAGAGTGGTATGAGGTATCATCAAATACAATGTTTTTTAGGAAGTGTATTTTGAGTGTATCGATCAGTTTAAATATTAAGATCCAAACAATTGAAAAACCATAATTTCAAGAAAGTTAAATATGTTTGGAGGGAAATATTTGAGTTTTCTTTTTGTATAAATGTATGAAAAGAAGTTTCTACCAGATTTTTTAATTTCAAATTATGAAACTAGCTTAATAGCAAACTAGAGTTATAGGGATAAAAGAACAAATGTTTCATTGATTGAGATATTATACGAGGAGATACAATATGTTATATATAGGGTATGTTTGGTATTGAGTTTTTAGCGGCTTCTAGCTTTAAGCTTTTAAGAAAAAACTCATACTCAATAAAAAGTCTTATTTGGTTGAAGGAGTTTGAAACTTTTAAGTTAGAAGTTTGAAGCTTTTGGTTGAACACTCATATTAGTAGCGTTTAGAAGTAACTAAAAGCTTTTAGAGAAAAAATAACTATCTTAACCTCTAAAGATAATGAACCTTTTAGGGCACCAACTTTTTAATTTTTTTCATCTTTAGTTTATTAGTAATAATATAATTGAAAATGACCATGTTTTATTTATTTGAGAAAGAACTTATATATAGGGGAAGGTAAAATTAGAACGCTAAATATTGCGAAAACCATGACAACGAATGAAAACCGCAAAAACTTAGTCAAAAACAATTAAAATTCAAAATTTCTTTTTACACTTGTAATCATTATTTGAATACAGTATTAAAAATTAAATTTATAATAATAAATAGTGAAAGCTTGTCTTATAACGGGTTAAAGTAACACTAAACTAAGCAACAATGTATCACACTTTTTGATATGCAAAACGCCAAAACTCTTATCAAATAAAAATATCTGGATTTAATGTTATATCTTAAAAAACCATGAGATTATTATAAATAAATATTATTACGGTTATCAACTTCATATAGATTATTTTGTTCATCAAGTTTCTCTCTTCTATAGATAAAAGCTGGTAGTTGTAACTTTTTAGATATATTTAAATGTTTGTCAGAGTAGCTTAACTTTTTAATAAATATATAAAATGACTAAAATTGATGTAACTTAAAAAGCATAATACTAAACGTAATAATACACACACATATATATATATGGGATGGTTATCTTGAGAACGCTAAATATTGCGAGAACCGTAAGAACAGATGAGAAAACTAATCAAAACCATTTTTTTAATACAAACCTCAATGTAATTAAAATACAACATCAAAAAAAAATTACAACATCAAATAATTTATTTCTTCTCTCAAAATCACTAGTATTAAAATTTTTACACGTGCGTAAATTTGTTAAGTTCAACAAATTTACACATGTGTAAATGAGAAGACTTACATATGTGTAAATTTTCAATATTTACGAATACATGTAAATTTAAACGTGTAAATTTAATTTATAATATTTTAATCGAATAATAATGATAAGTGTAAAATGATGTTTATCAAAATGTATGATACATTATTGCTTAGTTTTAGTGTTACTTTAACCCGTTATAACACAAGCTTCAACTTCTATGGTTTGATTTATTGTTGTAACAAGATTTGATGCATATGTAAATCAAGGTATGTCTAACTTATTTTTTAGGATTGATTCACTATTATAATGAGTTTTAATGTAAATGCATATTAGAATTCGTTTTACTATCTATAATTGTGTTTCAACTTTCCAAGTTTGATTCAAAGTTGTAATGAGACGGACATTATACATACATATATATATATATATATAATATATATATATATATATATATATATACCCTTATAAAGATGTATCGATTTTCTAGGTTTGTGTTATAATGAGTTTCGATGCATAAATATACAACAGTACGTGTGCCCACTTTTTAAGTTTGATTCCTTATAATATGTTTTGATGCACACACATATATATAAACGGTTCATTTCTAACATATTTTTTAATATAAAACAAAACAAATCTAGAACATTACACGGTTCATTTCTAAGATATTTTCGAATATCAAACAAAACAAATTAAGAACATTACACCAATTAGTATTTTATTAATGACAAACCACACCCTTACAACTATTTTTAGATTACACAATACTTACAATAATAGGACTTAGTGCACGTTACATGCCCTTTGGTAAAAATTTATATAGTTGTTTTATAATAAATTGGTATCATCATAACACCTTATCATTACTATAAACAATATGTATATATGTATAACTAAAATGATGTAATTACTTTATATTTTAATTAACCAATATGATTACTTTTTATCTACTAATACTTTTTATATCTTTTTCCCCACACCGGCATCTGAACTAACATTCTATTATTAAATATTCTGTTTTTCTTTAGGAGAAACACGTGAGTAAATCTAAGATATAAAAATATAAATGAAATAATAAATCGATAAATTACTTGTTATTAATCGCTATGAGCCTATGATGACATATATTAACAATACTTTATCATTCCTTTTGCATATCTACATCTTGGATGCACATTTTCCATTTTTCCGTGCTAAACTAACTTGTCTTTGTCTTCTCTGTAAATAAAGAAAGATAAAAAATGTCATCAAATGGAAGACTTTGAATTTGCCTTTTAGGTTGCTTCAAAACACTATCTCATTTTTTGTGTAGAAATTTATCTACATTCCAGATATTAAAATTATTTTAGTTAAAATATTATATATAAACTAAAACTTTTAACCTAAAAAGATTTAAAATTATAAAAATCTATATAATTTATTATATAATATATGTGTACATAATTGTGGTTATAATGAGAAACAATTTTATATATATAGTATACGGAGGATCATGAATAGTATTTTATATATAGATTACGAAGAACCATAAATAGTAATTTTAAATTAAAAATAATATATAGCTTTGTAATATCTTGTTATATCAATATATTATTTAAATATTAAATTTAAACATATTTTTATTTTTTTCCTATATACTTTTAGCTTTTAACGTATTTTCATTTTATTTAAGATCATATTTTCTTTATCATTTATTTTTTATAATTCTCTCTTCTTCTTTTTTTAAATCATCTTTACTTTATTAATTAGTTTGATATTTTTTAATAACTTATGTTCGTTAATTTTTTTAAAACTTAAGTACATAGTTTTACTTATTTTTACCCTCGATCAATATAAGTTTTATTAAAAATAAATTTATATTAAAAATATAAGTATTATTTGTTATCATAAAATGATACGAGAATAAAGTAAACCGATTCTATATGTGAAAGTGTGTTTTGTACTTGGTTAAACTCTTTGTTATAAATCACATTTTTTATTCTAATTTCCACTAATTTTCTCCACTCATTGGAGTACATGTGTCAACAATCACTGCTAGATTAGACCATATATTAGAATCTTTAATTCTAGTGTGAAACCTCTTACGCCATTTATGTATTTTCTATGCCATGTTTTAGTTTTAACGCTATTTGTTGTGTCACCATGAATTTGATGTGATAGTTAGAAAGGGTGTATAATTTTAGATATTTTTGTACCGTTATTTAATTTTTAAATTTATTAAACATGATACAATACTATTATTTTTTATAATACGTTAAGACACGTGCACCCATCGTTGGCATAGTATAGTGATGATAAGATACCGAGGTCATCTAATGACACAAGAACTTTTAATACCGGAATATCTTTGACGTCTAATCTAATCAAATTTTTTTGAGAATTTTTTTAATAAGTTAAATAAAGAAACAAAAGAAAGTAATAAAAGTAACAAATAGATAAGATAGAATCACTTGGTTCCGACTCGTCATCTATGTATCCTTTGATGATTTCCACACTTTAAGTTTTTAATAGATTATCATAGTTATAGTGGCATTTCTCTCTTTTGGAGGCAACGCTACTCTCAGCCATATTGGTCTGAGTCAACAGGGATATAGTCGCTCAAGGCCAAAATATTCGAAGATAATTAAGTTATTAATGGAAAATGTGGCATGTCCCTCTTTTGGAAGCAACGCTACCCTCGACCATATTGGTCTGAGTTAGCAGGGATCTAGTCCCGCAAGGCCGTTTAAAGTTTTAATAGTAATTTATTTATAAAGGATCCAAGCCGTTCTTACTTCTCCTGATTTGATGCTATCTGCCTCAAAGGAAGTCCTAATAAACTTGAATCAAGTCATCACAGGATCTATACACTGAACGAGGCAAGATCTTTACACAAACCAGCCTTCTAACCCCTTCCAGGAAATTAACATGCTTTTATATACCATAAAGACACGAATAAGTGAATCAATAAACATGAATAGATAATAGGATAAAGTTTACTTTTAATATAAAAAACTAGATATTAAAGTCATTAATACAAACACAATTAAAAAGTTAACCAAAACTTGGAAATCAAAAGTAATATGTAAATAATTTGTCTTCACCAAGTGATGTAATAGATTAGCCAAGCACGACCTTTGTTTGACAAAAACTCTTACGATCAATCTTGGATCCCGAGACTATCTACACACACTCTAAAGATGGATGACGGATAAATGTGGGGATGATGGTGGTATTGTGGTGGTGGAGTGTGTAACATCCGTCAAAAACCGGTTTTACCAAACCCGCTTCGTTTATTAACCGAACAATCAGTCAAAAAATTTCGTTGCGTATTTAATGCTCAAATTAATTTTAAACGACACATAATTAATAAGTATATTAGAATATAAAATTTATATTTGAAAATGTATTAAAAATAGTGAAATAAAAATAAAACAAGGCTGCAGGGATTCGAACCCGGGTCAGCCGGGTCAACCAGGTCAGCAAAGCTTTAACACACACACATCCAACCGCTCCGCCACTTGTGATTTTTGTTTACATATTGAAACAATTAATACATAAATTAAATCTGGAAATCAAAACCCAGTTACACAACGCGCCCAAATCCGCTCACGCCGGAAATCCCGACAATTTCGTCAAACTTTGCCGTTTCTTTTTGTCATAACGTTTACATTAACAGTAAGATCGGTTATAACCGAAGAATCCATCAATTTCATTCATTACCTTAAATTTCTATTCGAAACCGAAAAAATACAATTCAAATCCGGGAATTATACTTTGTTCATCAGTTAAGCTTACGAATCTATCCAACCTGCACACTTCATTTCGCTCAGAAAACTTCGCCGCAGTCGCCGGAATTCTCTGAAAATTAACCAGAAATTTTCGCCGGAAAACCGAGTTCATTCCATTCCGTCTGTTTACTCAAACATAAGATCTTGGAGCTCATACTGACATCACCCCCACTCACCTTAAACCTCTGAAGAATCTCTGTCGCAATAAATTTCACTCGCCGGAATTCTATGCAAGTCGCCGGAAAACCGGGACTTTCACTACACGGTAATTACCTCGATTTTTCTGTTTCATTCCATTATTAGACAAATTCTAACACCACTCCATCACTCAGAATCAACCCCAGACGACATTGCCGGATTTTTCAATTTTCGCCGGAAAACTTCCGAAAGTTTCAGAATTTCGCTGTTAACCGGTATGATCATGTAATCTACTGATAATCGTTACCCAGTGGTTCAGTTTCACATCTAATTCATCCAAACTAATTATTGAATTCGAACAGAAGGAGCTCCCAAAACAGAGCCGACGATCTCTGCCGGACTTCTGAAGAAAAACGATCAGTTCGGTACAATCAATCCCCAAACCTTTTTCTGTTCATTGCATTACGATTGCTCATAATGTTCGTTAAATTAATTTAACAAATAACAGTTAGTTAACCGTTGTCTGTGTTTTGAACGAAGAAGACGAAGCCGTGTAAGATATAAGATTAATTAAAATTGTTATTATGAACGGGTTAGACACACAGTCCAGCGGTGGACTGTGTGCAAACAATATGCATACGACGCGAGTTCGATTCCTATCACAACCATAACCTCTGTAATAAAAATGTTTTTTTTTAGAAACCGAACCGGGTTAACTCAGTAATATATTAAGTATAATAAAAACTAGAATATTTACCAAGTTAGACACACAGTCCAGCGGTGGACTGTGTGCCAAACTAAACCACAGGTCCCGGGTTCGAGACTTGTGGCGAGCACCGAAATAAGTGATTTTCGGATTAATTTAATTAGTATATAAATATAATTAAAAACAGAAATATTTCGGGTCAGACACGTAGCTCAGTTGGTAGAGCTGCGTGCACGCGTACGAGAGGTCACGGGGTCGAGTCTCACCCAGCGCACACATATAACCGACCGAACCGGTCAACGGTCAACGGTCAACGGTCAACAAGTCAACGGTCAACGGTCAAAAATCAACATTTTTTTTATTATTTTATTTATTTATTTAAATTAAAAATCAATTAAAAATACTTAAAAATAACATTTTTAAAGTTAGAAAATAGCCTTAAACTCACAAAAATATATCCAAAAATACTATTAAAATTGTTAATAAAATCCATTTAGTTACATTATTTTTTTCGTTATTAATTAGGTTAGTTTTTCCTCGTCGATCAATCCTCTAAACTCGTGCGCATTCAACATCATTCACCGAACGCACCCAAGGTGAGTGAATCTCTACCAATTCCCCATTTTAAATCACGTTTTTTGGGTGTATCATGTGTCTTACCATTTATTATATTTAAATCATTGTGCATACATCATATCATAAACAAATGTGTATTCAGCTTGTATAAACTGTTTGTGTGGTTATTGTTTAGATTTAGTTTATTATTTTCAGTACATGCAATTTCATAGGCCGCCGCTCCCCATTACATTATGAGCGTTGAGCAGTTCCCCATTACATTATGAGCGTGAACCTGGCGTTGCCAACATACGATCGGCTCCGTTTGATTGATCCTTGATCGCACAGACATTTATCATTTTCAGTACATACATTTATCATAGGCCGTCCGTTCCCCATTTTTGTTAATGTATGTTATTGTTTGTTGTTGTTTGTTATGGTATGCTATTGGGTTGTTATTGTATGCTAATTGTTTGTTATTGTATGTTTATTTACATTTGTTCATATAGGAATATTGCACAATTTTTCCGTATTAAATACAATAAGAAATAAATAATAAATGTTTTCTAACAAGGTTCACTCGCCAACTTTTGTTGATCCAAAAACCATTTTTACATATGATACAGGTGAACAGGAAGAAGCAAGGAAAACATAGGAAATTGCCTTAGAAGAAAAATAATGAAGTTTAGAAGGATGAATAGAACATGTTGTATTTGTTTGATATGATTGTATGATCTCTTTTAAATTGAAATGACAAATATGAAACATTATAATAAATGTCATGAGCTTTGATGAAAACCCAATCATGCCCCGATCACCTTTTCCGCTGCGGGTCGGGGTGTGACAGATTGGTATCAGAGATTTTGATTATAGGGATATAGGATTGGTTATTAGACCCTTAGAGCCTATACTATAGTTGACTAGATTTTAATTGTTTATGTGGTTACATGCAAACTTATGATATTTATTTGTTTCATGTTTATTACATACACAAATGCATGAAACATTCCCAATATTACATTTTGTGATACATAGTGAATTATACTTACAGTCAAACATACATACTTACATACACATCCATCATACATATTTCAATGTTCACATATTCCAATCATCTTCATACTTCCGTTATTCAAGATTTTGTCGCATTTTTCATTTTTCAAATCTCATTAAAGTGAGTTCTGCGACGGGCATGTAGTAACTGTAAGGGTACAAGTACCGGTAGTCGGAACGTCCTGTCTAGGTTGGCATTCGTATAAATCCAATATAACGGACCAGTTTGCCTACCTGGGGACTAACGATGAGAGTACGAAGAACCTATCAGGCCAAAGCATGCCACACCAAACGTCGTTCGAACTAACCTCACTTTGAGGTATCACCGTGTCCATACCTGGATACATTCCGAATATCATACGTTACATACATATTTCTCGATTTTCTCCGGGTTTTAGTGTACGTAACCAGGCTAACACATGCGAACCATATGAAAAACCCGGTAATCATGGGGGCCCACATGATTACGAAGGTGAAGTATGGCGGCATGCAAGGCCCAACTACGAGCAAAGCCCAAGACATCCTATGGATGTAGTAGATTTATTATGCTATGTTTATTTTATGAATGTTCATTCCTAAATACGACACATGATCCCAAAAACATCCAACTCATACTCTTCATATGTATTCCTTGTAGATGTCTTCTAATTCCGCTCGTAGGAAGATGAGAGCAGGAAAAGCTCGCGAGCGTATGGCTGCCCAAATCGCTCAACAAATGGCTGCCGTAATACCCAACATTGTAGTTCAATTCCAACAAGCCCTTACCGCTAATCCCGTCAATCAAGAAGTTCAAAATGTTGTCAACCCTTCCCCAAATACCACTAAATGCACCTACAAGCATTTCAAATCCTGCGACCCTACAAAATACGAAGGAACTGAAGGTGTCACCGCTCTTCTCTATTGGTTTGAAGAAATGGAAAACATTTTTCTAAATTGTGATTGCCCCGATGATCGCAAAGTGCGATATGCTACTGGTCGTTTATTTGGAATAGCACTTACATGGTGGAATACAGAGAAGGCTAAACGAGGTGTTGAAGATGCTATGACTTTGACTTGGGAAGAGTTGAAGGAAATCATGACAAAACGGTTTTGCCCAAGGAGCAAAATATAGAGATAAGAGGATGAGTTCTATTCGTTGAAACAAAAGGAAGGCGACCACACCACGTACAACAAAAGATTCCTTGAGTTAAATCAAATGGTTCCCAACTTGTTCACTCCCCTCTACCGTTTGATCGAACACTACATTCGAGGTCTTCCTTCAAAAATTCAAGACTCTGTAATAAGTACCACACCTGCAACTTTGGAAGCAGCAATGGAGATAGCTACAGAGCTCACCGAGAACCGTATACGGAATAAAGACTTCAAGGAGGAGAAGAAGAAAGATAAAGCATCAACTGAAACCTCCAACTCCACCCAAACCGAATCCCTTTCTCAACCCATTTCCAAGAGAAAACGAGATGGGCAACTTTTCGCTGTCACCCAACGCAATCAACCAGTCTCACAAGCCGTACCCCTCCAAGCTATCCCAATCACTCAAGTAGCACCCAACTCAACCTACTCAAATAAGAAACCTTACCTTGGACCTCACCCTCGATGTAACACCTGTTTTTATCACCATCCATCTACCTTACTTTGTCGACTATGTGCGAATTGTGGACGCTATGGTCATTTGAACAAGGTTTGCCGCACCCCTCAAAACCAAACCTCACCCCCTAGTCAAAACATGATCCAAACATATCAACAACCCCAATACCCCATGTTACCTTATGTTCGAGCTTGTTTTAATTGTGGCGACCCTACCCATTATAGAAACACGTGCCCTCGATTAGTTAATATCATACACGTCCAAGCTCAAGCAAACCCAGTTAACCAAGCAAACCAAGAAAACCCATCCACTAGGCCACCAGCAAGAGGAATAGTTTACAACATCAACACCAATCCTAATGAAGATAATGACGGCCCAAACGAATCACCCAACTAGTTTCTTCACAAAAAAATCAAGATTCAACTCCAACCGCTTAGTTTTATGTTTTCTTTATGTTATCTCAATTTTCACGTGTCTCAATTTTAAATTGGAAATTTATCCAAGGATTTTAATGCAAATTACTATTTCAGTTTTGTTTTATACTCATTGATTTAACATTCATACCATCATACATCTCAACGTATTTCAATCTCATTATTTAAAGAAGTTGGGCTGTGTCTCACTTCTACATAGACTAACCTCTCCATCACAACAAACGAGAGAGGGACTGTCATCATTCAAACATGTATACTATCAGAATTAAGACTCAAGCTTTGGTTGTTGTGTTTGTTTATGTTTTAGAGTCACATAGGACTAATCATAACTTACTGATAAAACCAATGAAAATTTGACGAGAATATGGTGGATACGCCGCTGGTACTTCCTATATATAAGTATTCTTGTCAAAGGATCGGAGGCATTGTCAGGCGGTTATGAGAAGTTCCATGTAGGATTTAGTAATGTCTTGGTTGAAGTTTGTTTTATACTCACTGATTTAGCATTCATAACATCTCATCATTTAAAGAAATTGGATTGTGTCACCATTCAAACATGTATACTATCAGAATTAGGACTCAGATATTGGTTGTTGTGTTTATTTATGTTCTAGAGTCACATCATAGAACCAATCATAACTTACTGATAAAACCAATGAAAATTTGACGAGAATATGGTGGATACGCCGCTGGTACTTCCTATATATCAGTATTCTTGCCAAAGTATCAGAGGCATTGTCAGGCGGTTATGAGAAGTTCCATGTAGGTTTTAGTAGTAGAAGTTTTGTTTTAGGATATAACCTTATCTTTCCAAACATATCAAAACTCTTGCGCATGAAATCATATTTAGTCAATCAACTCTGTTTATCAATATTCATTATCTTAGGCATCGAAAAGCGATTCCTGTAGCAGGATACTCAACCCTTACAAGGAACGTTACTGCCTCAAACAAAATTGAACTCTTACTCCTTTCTAGGTATGTAACTGTCAAATTAAACACCATCCTTTTTAGACAAATATGTCACTACTTAAATTTCGGGACGAAATTTCTAAAAAGTATGGGATACTGTAACATCCGTCAAAAACCGGATTTACCAAACCCGTTTCGTTTATTAACCGAACAATCAGTCAAAAAATTTCGTTGCGTATTTAATGCTTAAATTAATTTTAAACGATACATAATTAATAAGTATATTAGAATATAAAATTTATATTTGAAAATGTATTCAAAAATAGTGAAATAAAAATAAAACAAGGCTGCCGGGATTCGAACCCGGGTCAGCCGGGTCAGCAAAGCTTTAACACACACACATCCAACCGCTCCGTCACTTGTGATTTTTGTTTACATATTGAAACAATTAATACATAAATTAAATCTGGAAATCAAAACCCAGTTACACAACGCGCCCAAATCCGCTCACGCCGGAAATCCCGACAATTTCGTCAAACTTTGCCGTTTCTTTTTGTCATAACGTTTACATTAACAGTAAGATCGGTTATAACCGAAGAATCCATCAATTTCATTCATTACCTTAAATTTCTATTCGAAACCGAAAAAATACAATTCAAATCCGGGAATTATACTTTGTTCATCAGTTAAGCTTACGAATCTATCCAACCTGCACACTTCATTTCGCTCAGAAAACTTCGCCGCAGTCGCCGGAATTCTCTGAAAATTAACCAGAAATTTTCGCCGGAAAACCGAGTTCATTCCATTCCGTCTGTTTACTCAAACATAAGATCTTGGAGCTCATACTGACATCACCCCCACTCACCTTAAACCTCTGAAGAATCTCTGTCGCAAGAAATTTCACTCGCCGGAATTCTCTGCAAGTCGTCGGAAAACCGGGACTTTCATCTACACGGTAATTACCTCGATTTTTCTGTTTCATTCCATTATTAGACAAATTCTAACACCACTCCATCACTCAGAATCAACCCCAGACGACATTGCCGGATTTTTCTGTTTTCGCCGGAAAACTTCCGAAAGTTTCAGAATCTCGCTGTTAACCGGTATGATCATGTAATCTACTGATAATCGTTACCCAGTGGTTCAGTTTCACATCTAATTCATCCAAACTAATTATTGAATTCGAACAGAAGGAGCTACCAAAACAGAGCCGACGATCTCTGCCGGACTTCTGAAGAAAAACGATCAGTTCGGTACAATCAATCCCCAAACCTTTTTCTGTTCATTTCATTACGATTGCTCATAATGTTCGTTAAATTAATTTAACAAATAACAGTTAGTTAACCGTTGTCTGTGTTTTGAACGAAGAAGACGAAGCCGTGTAAGATATAAGATTAATTAAAATTGATATTATGAACGGGTTAGACACACAGTCCAACGGTGGACTGTGTGCAAACAATATGCATAGGACGCGGTTCGATTCCTATCACAACCATAACCTCTGTAATAAAAATGTTTTTTTTAGAAACCGAACCGGGTTAACTCAGTAATATGTTAAGTATAATAAAAACTAGAATATTTACCAAGTTAGACACACAGTCCAGCGGTGGACTGTGTGCCAAACTAAACCACATGTCCCGGGTTCGAGACTTGTGGCGAGCACCGAGTCGATACATTAAATCGTTTTTAAAATAAGTGATTTTCGGATTAATTTAATTAGTATATAAATATAATTAAAAACAGAAATATTTCGGGTTAGACACGTAGCTCAGTTGGTAGAGCTGCGTGCACGCGTACGAGAGGTCACGGGTTCGAGTCTCACCCAGCGCACACATATAACCGACCGAACCGGTCAACGGTCAACGGTCAACAAGTCAACGGTCAACGGTCAAAAATCAACATTTTTTTTATTATTTTATTTATTTATTTAAATTAAAAATCAATTAAAAATACTTAAAAATAACATTTTTAAAGTTAGAAAATAGCCTTAAACTCACAAAAATATATCCAAAAATACTATTAAAATTGTTAATAAAATCCATTTAGTTACATTATTTTTTTCGTTATTAATTAGGTTAGTTTTTCCTCGTCGATCAATCCTCTAAACTCGTGCGCATTCAACATCATTCACCGAACGCACCCAAGGTGAGTGAATCTCTACCAATTCCCCATTTTAAATCACGTTTTTGGGGTGTATCATGTGTCTTACCATTTATTATATTTAAATCATTGTGCATACATTATATCATGAACAAATGTGTATTCAGCTTGTATAAACTGTTTGTGTGGTTATTGTTTAGATTTAGTTTATTATTTTCAGTACATGCAATTTCATAGGCCGCCGCTCCCCATTACATTATGAGCGTTGAGCAGTTCCCCATTACATTATGAGCGTGAACCTGGCGTTGCCAACATACGATCGGCTCTGTTTGATTGAGCCTTGATCGCACAGACATTTATCATTTTCAGTACATACATTTATCATAGGCCGTCCGTTCCCCATTTTTGTTAATGTATGTTATTGTTTGTTGTTGTTTGTTATGGTATGCTATTGGGTTGTTATTGTATGCTAATTGTTTGTTATTGTATGTTTATTTACATTTGTTCATATAGGAATATTGCACAATTTTTCCGTATTAAATACAATAAGAAATAAATAATAAATGTTTTCTAACAAGGTTCACTCGCCAACTTTTGTTGATCCAAAAACCATTTTTACATATGATACAGGTGAACAGGAAGAAGCAAGGAAAACATAGGAAATTGCCTTAGAAGAAAAATAATGAAGTTTAGAAGGATGAATAGAACATGTTGTATTTGTTTGATATGATTGTATGATCTCTTTTAAATTGAAATGATAAATATGAAACATTATAATAAATGTCATGAGCTTTGATGAAAACCCAATCATGCCCCGATCACCTTTTCCGCTGCGGGTCGGGGTGTGACAGAGTGCTGGTAGGTGTGAGAGAAGTGGTTTGCCAAGGGATCAGTTGTAACTAAACCAAACATCCATCTTTATAGCTGCAAACAGACACATTACACGGCCCCATGCCCGGTGGGCACGGCCCCGTGTCATCCTTCTTCTCTGTCTTCATTAAATGAGCTTGTCATTCCGGATGCTTGCACGACCCTATGTCTCAACGGCACGGCCCCGTGGCCATTGTACTTGCTGCACTATATCTAGAAGTTGACCACGACCCGTATCCATGGGACACGTCCCCATGTCTCTTGTCTGCTTCTATTTGTCTTCTTCTTTCTAGAATCTTGAGCGGGGAACGGCCCCATGCCTAGCAGGCACGACTCGCGCTTGTCTTCTGATTCGTTGTTTTTGGTCTTGAGGTGAAACTCGGAGGGTTGGTATAGTGTATCATCTTTTCTTCTTTTGTATTCATGTTGGATTTTTCTCCTTAATTTGTTCCTTTTGTACATTTAAACTCTTTTAATCCTGAAAATCAAAAGTATACAAAGAAACGACTTTTTCCAACATTAGTACTAAAAAGGGTTGATTTTATACCTTATTTGATATAATTTATATGTTGCATTTGGTGCACATCAAATACCCCTGCACTTGAATCTTCGCTTGTTCCCAAGCAAAACTCTTTAATATTGCTTACACACTCAAATGGAATTGATAGAAAAGAAGTTTTCGGGTCTTGTTTCTAGAGTGTCGGGAATCTAAGTTCTTTTTATTTTTGTTTTTATTTATTTACAATCCTATTCGACATGATTTATTTAGAACTCTTTTTAAGAAACATAAATATTTTTGGCCATAGCATGCTTTTTTAAAATTTCATTTAGCTATATACAAATTCACATACCTTACAAGTGATCACTCAACGCTCGCCCGAAAATGTCTAAGTGAAACGCTCGATTCCAATATGGAACTTACTCCTACCATATGCTTGACAAGTAATCAAACTATTTCGTTTTTAACACAATCTTTGTAAATATTAAGAGAACTTTTGAGGGTAGGCTTTGGTTAAGGGTAAGGTAGTTTTATTTGAAAAGTGGCTAAAATCGTAAAATGTCAGTTTTCTTTTGAAAATTTATTTGTTTGTGACTTAGTTACAAACTAAAGACTTATAAGGAATAATTTTGCTTATTTTATTTCAAGCAACTAGAGATTTTTTATATGAATAAATATTCACAAGATAACTAAGTCACATCTTTTTATATATTTCAAAAGAACCGAATCTTACTAAAATAAAGAGGCATAGAAATAAAAATTGGTTCTGGGTAATGGGTGATTTATGCAAAATAGTGTTTGCGGGTTTTGAAATGAACGATTCAGGCTTAAAGGGGTTAACTAAGGGAAAATTTGGTTGGGAGATAAAGAGAAAATAAGGTTAAAAAAGGAAAAGAAAAAGGATTTATAGTCCTAATGCCTCAATCATGTGCTTACTTGGATTAGTTGATAAGGACTGAGAATTTATTATCTTGTCAAGTTCTAGATTCGTATGAACCGTATGGGCTCTTCACACAAGGAATGAAAAGTGAACATTTAGTAAAAATATGATATTGAATGCTTTGTAAAGGCTTAAAACTCACATTTTGTAGGAAAAAGGTAAAAATGTGAAATTATATATACAATCAAACATTAAAAAGAATTGTCATGCCTTTTTATAGATTTTTCTTATATGGTTCTTTATATCACGGCGCTATCGGTTGTAAATTTGAAAAAATTGAACTTTTAGAACTTAGTTTCTAACTAAACTAAAAACAAGATAAAACAAACTAAAAATAATTATTTTTGAAAAAAGATTTGGGGTGTTTAGCGGTTCCAAGTAGAGTTTTGTGTAAGGCTTGTTTTAGGACAAACAACTTCAAGTTCCTTCCACACTTAAATTACACATTGTCCTCAATGTGTCCACAATTAGTTAAATTTGAGTAAATGTGTAAAAGTGGGTTACAAACAACAAATTTTACAAAAATCAGATAGTGGACACGGCCCCATGTGAAAAGTGTCAGTATCATAACTTTTGTGAAAATTCCCCGTGTCAAAAGTGTCAGCAACGAAAATTTTCAAGAAGCCAAAGACCGGAGCGTGTCTATGGGACACGACCCCGTGTTAAAGTTCAGAATATAAATTATTTGTTGCAGACTTGAGGCACGAGGCGTGCTTACCTTACACGGCCTCGTGCTGCACTTATTGTTTTAAAGATTTTGCTTCGGGAGGCATTTGTTTACGTGCAGGGGGTGCTGTTTTAATGTCCCTTGGCCATATTCATGTTTCTTTTGAGTGTAGTTTATTCCAAAAAAAGAAAACTTAAACGTAAAAGCATTAACTAAAAATTACACTAAGATTTAAACTACTTCATTACTAGATAGTCTATGGAATGCCTCCATGGTGCGCCACGTTTATAAGGGTCCTTAGCTATACCCAAAGTCGGTCAAATGTTACCCGAGTGGGATGACCTACACCTCAAGTTGCACCGGCTGAGGGCCTAGTCTAGGCTCAAGTCTATTGATTTAGAGTAGTTGACCGAATCATCCTCTACACGTTGTCCCAATTCAAACTTTATTTCCTTGTCACCTACACTCAATGTTAGCCTTCCGTCACTCATATCCACCATGGCCCGTGCGGTGCAAGGAATAGCCTTCCTAATATGAGTGGGATCTCGTGTCTTCCTCCATATCAAGGATCATCAAAGTCGACAAGGAAAACAAATTACCCAACCTTGACCAAGTAATTTTCTACGACACCCTGACTGATGATATTAGAAAGGAGAAATATGTAAATATTCATTTAATAGTTCATTTAGGGTAAAATAGTCATTTAATAAGAGTAATTTTAATCAAAAGGAAAATATGTAATATATATAGGCTAGGGAGGAGAAATATGTAATTGATTTTTTTTGAAAAATACGTAAAAAGTCAGTTTAGAGGAAGTAAATATGTAAAATCCGTTTTTTTTTTAACATTTAGCTACTGATATTCCATTAGCAATATTTGTTGCTATTTAGAAATGATAATATTAAATGTATTTGAAATTTATGTGGATTAAAATTAAATCATAAGTTAAGAAATAAGTAAATATTAAGTTATACAGGCCGTCTTTGACAATGTTAAAAAACATTCGGGCCATGGGTGAGATAAAAAAAACCAGGCCCTACCCGTCTTAGTAAAAAGAATGCTAGTATTGGTTTAGATGATATTGACATCGGCACCGATGATGTTCGGTCAAAACATACTATATTCTGAATACAACTATGTTTTCAAAAACATTACACCTTCCTTTTTAATAAGGATCATCGATTGGACGATAGAAGATCTAATTAATCCATTTAACTTATAAAATTTTTACTATGTTGCCAAAGTATGTAATTTCTTACATTTATTTTATATGATTGATCTTTTAGCTTTATCATATTATTTAGATAAGTTTTAGACATACCGATAGTGCCGGTACCGAAGTTATTCAGCCGGTATCGATTCGCTTCATCAAAATACCATTATCATTCTCATACTCACTATAATACGTTGTAAAAAAAATCTATATTATAATATAATTAGTACAGCTCAAAGTTATAAAATAATGATAGTTACTGTATTTAAATAATATCAAATAACACCAACAAAACAAAAGAATTTCTTATTTATGCATTGTGTATATACTTTCCATGAAAAACGAAATTTTATCCATAAGAAAAAAAGAAATTTCTTAAAGGAACTCAAAAATAAAATTAACTTATTTTTCAATGGTAAAGGCGGAAAGCATATATTCTATTAAATGTTAATAAACAGCTTCTTGCCATTAATTAAAAGTATGTGAGCCTAAAAATGACATGCTATAACAAAGTAAAAAAAAATAAACAAGGGTCGAACTTGTGATGTAGAAGTAGGAATGAGACTTATCAACCACCGAACCAAGGCTGGTTTACGCACAATGTTTTACAGATTAAAATACATAAAAATAAAATATAAAATTTTTAAAAAAGCTACAGCCCCTTTTTCGTTTTTGGCCCTGGCGTCCACCCGACACTTGCTCAGGGCCGGCCCTGAAGTTACAAAAACTATAATATTCCCATGAAACAATATATTAATATATATATAATATATAACCCACTCACATGACCGTACAAGAATGCATTAGTAAAACATGAATTATAGACCAGAAAGAAAGTTATAGGTAATTATGATAACAAGCAGATAAAAGTAGATTTCACCTTCAATATTTAGTTACATTATTCATCCTTTACTTGCCTATTTGTTTCTGGTCTTTATAAAGGGGTTGATGCCTTGTAGTGGCTATGAAAGATTCAATATATGTTTTTACCGATTGTTCTATCACCAACATATTCAGTGATGAAATTGAAAAATCCTTCTCTAAGCAAAATCCCTTGAGACTTGAAAGATTTTCAAGTTCCAAGTACTCTAGACACGGAAACTTAATCTCACCCAAGATACCGTCACCTCCTTCTTCTTCGGTAACAATTACCTCCATACCTCTGCGCTTTCGAATACGTAACTCTCGGAGTTGCTTGACACAATTAACCATGGACCATGAAAAACATGTTTTAAACTATTACAATAAATAATGGAGAGTCTTGTTAGGTTCAGAAACTCCAATATTCTCCGCTGATTGCTCTTCCATATATAATTTTAAATCCACTTCTCTTAGCTTCAAAATTTTCATGACAATTTGTTACTCGTTGTTTGTTGCTTCCGATGCTACTTCAATACCACCTCTACATTCCCACACCGTACTACACGAATCTTTTCAAGTCCTTGCAGCTGTAGCAACTTATTGGATGGAATTATGTTTTTAGGCTCTTGGTTATCATCACATCTATTTCAACCAAATCGTCAGAGGACCAACGTGTCTTTTCTGCAATAGCGTCATACGAGCTTGAACTGTATAAACTTGGTGATGGAGTCTGCAGAGACAAAATAAAGAGAGAAACAAGTCTGGAGATGAGACAAGTAAATTTTAACTCTTTCTTTTATCCACCAAAATTAATATTCAGTTACCTTCATTGATGCCGTAACTAATTCAGGTCCAGTGCCAATTTTCACTTTCTCCTCAAGCAAGCCTGATGTGAACGCTACGGTTTTATAATCAACCAATAGTTTGGACTTCTCTGTGATCGTGTAAATATCCTCCTGCTAGTTTATAATAAACACCAATGCTCAAAGTATAACTAACTGAAACAAAAATAACATCATGTACCAATAGGTAAAACCAGAATAGTGGTATAATATTTTCACTTGCGTCAACTCATGTAGAAAACAAAAGGGTTGAAAATAACAAGTCTACCAAACTTAAAAACGTACGCATACTATGGTAACCCCCTTAGCTTTGCAAGGCCATACGGAGTGGGCTGCGTGGAGGGGTTGATGACACCCGGAACAACCACCCCCCCTCCCCCCAATTTGGTGATTTCTTACCGATCATCAGGGCAAGTGGGGAAGGGTTCAGAAGTGGGGAAATCTAGTTTTGTGGTATTATGGGACAACACCGTGTATTCTAGGGAAAACTTAGGAAAGAGAGGAAAACGAGATGATTCTCGCCCCCTAATAGTGGAGAGAAATGAGAAACATCATGAAATGATTAAGTCACGAAAGGTCTGTCACCTATTGGGCAATAAAGAACGAAAATTGTAATAGAACAAGAACAAGATGACGATTTAAAACACACTGAATATATATACAAATCTGAATGCATAGACTTTGTGATACGGTACATATGATAGCATATATTGCGATAGGTTTGACCGACGCGTCAATTCATCAATCGACACAACTATACGCATATACAATTTCTAGGTTATTAAGTTTACGTAACGACCCTCTAAACTAATAACAATTACACATTGATCTCTATACTTAGTATTTTTTTAGTTTAATATTTCAATATCATCTTATTTATATAACAAGTTCACATCAAACATTACAGAGCAAGCTTACCAATTGAGGACCATGGATGATACATCTAACAGTTTTCAACTCTGTAAATGACGGATTCACCTGTTTCGGTTGACCTGTCTTTCTCCATCCTATTAACTCTGAAACATATCAAAATGAAAACATATGAGAAACTTTCTCTATATACATCCTAGATTCTAATACAAACACAAAATATTAGCCTGACATGATTGAGGGACGTACCAGTGTAGTCAATGGTATCACCAACTAAAATCCTAAACCAACCAGCAGTCAATCTACTAACCTCCATTAACTCAAAGAAATCATGCCGACAAAGATAGTACGCTCTTGTGCTTAGTCGAAACCCATAAAATACCTCCCCATAAAGTTACATTAATTCCTTTGAGCCTCTTGTTTGTAGGACCCAGGGCACAACAAAAGATAAAGAAGATGATTTGATAGATACTTAGGTTTCATGTTTGGGTCCTTTATATCTGGCAGAGATGTGCTCATTATATTGAATTCGTACAACATCTGTGCCACACAAACAAGAGGCTCAATCATTCTATATGATGTATGATAATTATGTATTTCATAGAGAAACGACGAACCTGGATATGTGTACTTTACTGTCAGTTCATCATCACCAACAAGGCATACCGTTTGCTTTTGATATTCTTTTAGCCACTTCATGTGTCCCAAATCAGTTTCATCTAGTTTAGCTATTGGCACCAACTTGATAAAGCCTTCAACCTCATACAAATTATTACAACCTTCATAACCAAACTCTTGCAAAGCAAATTGAGGTGATTGGAAAGTTATTTTTTCTAGTGACACTCAGTAATATATATACAATTCTGCAAGTGTTTTAGGGAGACATAGAAGACATCTGAGTCGGGAGCAAAGCTCAGGTCAAGAACCCTAAGGTTTTCAAGATGATCATAGCAAGGCAAGGACTCAAAAACACTGTTGCATAAATTCAAGTATAGCTAACATAATCGAACACTGAAACTCAAAGGAAAAGAGTCGGTACATTCAAGGTTGCAATCTTTAAGGAATAACTGGTGTAACGAACGTGGGAAGGAAAAAGTAGGTTGTTCTGTAGCTACTCCACCAGAAGTAGAAGCTGCTAACGGATTTATATGCCGGAATAGGTTTTTACACCCTGTCATGTTTAATAATGCAAGACGAGAAAGGCCTCCAAGGTTTGCACAAACACTAACCAAACTGTAACAGTTCCAGAGAATTAATGTCTCAAGACGAGGGGTCATATTGATGCTGCGGATTTCAGATAGGTTGTGCGAATCTTTAAGATTAAGAATCTGCAATGACTGAAGAACCTGTAGCAAAAGTTATAGTTTCAAAAAGATCATTAAAATTAATAAGCAACAAAAGAAGCTACTGGATTCACTACCATAGGGGGATCAAATACTTCCAATTTACTATAGCTATATCTATAGCCACCAAGTTTCCCATGTATAAGTCGGAAGGTATGGTTGCTAAATGGAATCCAAGCCAACAGAGCCATCTTAGACCTTCAGAAAAATTCTCATATGATCCATTGAGTTCCATAAAATTTAGCTCCAGCAACTTTAGCCTTTCCATATTTTAAGTGCATCTGTTTTAAGTTCTGATAACTGCAAATTTCGCATGGGTCCTTACCATACATATCCAAGAAACACTCGGACAACATTATTTTTAACGACATAATTTTTTTCATAGGCGTCATGTCAACTTAACATTTCTCTTGCCATAACAAATTATATATAGACTAAGAACTTGCATCAAACTTTTTAAAATGAATAAATGTCTTCACTTTTTCATCTTCCCTTTTTTTAATTCTCCTATCAAACATATAGTCTTAAAATCCTGTAAAAATGACATTTTTTGTGAGAAGGCATAAGAATTGACACGTAGGCATTATGTTTTGGACTTAGGCATGATGTTTTGGCAAGAAAAACACCAAACATAACAAGTTAAGACACGATACAATGAATTCTAGGCTTAAAACTTAAAACACCATGCCAAGAACATTAATTAGTGTGTTTTAAGTGTAAAGTAGTTTGTTTTTAAATTTCACGCACATTGCATTGTGTTTTAAATTGTTATGTTTTGTGTTTTTCTTACCAAAACATCATGCCTGAGTCCAAAATATGATGCCTACATGTCAATTCCAACGTCTTCTCACGAAAAATGTCCTTTTTACAGGAACCTCACCCCAAACATACATATATATATACATATATATATATATATGTATATATTTTATATATGGGATGGATCATAAGAAAACTAGTTTAAATGAGAAAACCAAAAAACTAACTAAAAAAGCATAAAAAACATATCAAAAATTTGTTTTTGATTTTTTAATAAAAATCACTACATATATGTATATAAAAATTTCAAAAAAAAAAAAAACACGTGCTTTAATACGAAAAAGTCTAAACCACCTCCTCCCCCCCCCCCCGACACCCCCAAAAACCTAAACCCCCCACCCCCACTCCCAAAAAAAAACCTAAAACTAACCCCTAAACGTAAATCCCCTAAAAACCTAAACCCTCCACCCACACCCCTCAAAAAACCTAACCTCCCCCCCCCCCCCCCCCAAAACCTAAACCCCATCCCCCACACCCAAAAACTTAATCCTAATCCTAAACCCTCAAAAACCTAACCCTAAAAGCTAAACTAAACTCAAACGTTAAATCTAAGCATATAATGCATATGTGCAGTACAATTTAAAAAAAAAAGTTTTTTTTATACATAAAAAGTATTTTTATAAAAAAATTGTAAAAATAAAAAAAATTGCTATGTTTTTTAATATTTTTTAGTTTTCTTATTTATATGTAATTTTCTCATGATTCTCTCCATATATATATAGGGGATGGATCATAAAAAAACTATTTTAAATGAGAAAACCAAAAAACTAACTAAAAAAGCCTAAAAACCTAACAACTTTTTTTTGAATTTTTTATTAAAAATATATAAAAAAAAATTTAAAAGTTGTTCTACACATGTGCAATAATATGGAAAAGCCTAAACCACCTAAATCCACCCCCACCGACACCCCTCAAAAGCCTAAACTCCCACCTCCACCCTCCAAAAACCTAAATTCACCCTCCCACCAAAAGCCTAAACCCCCCTCCCCACCCCTCAAAAACCTAAACCCCCACCCCCAAAAAAGAACCTAAAACTAAATCGTAAACTTAAAACCTTCAAAAAACCCTAAACCTTCAAAAAACCTAACACTAAAAGCTAAACTAAACTCGAATGCTAACTTTAAGCATATAATGCATATGTACAGCATATACATATAATGCAAATGTGTAGTACATATACAATGCAAATGTGCAGTACAAGTGTTTTTTTTGAAAAAAAAAAGTTTTTTTTATACATAATAAGTAGCAACTTTTTATTAAAAAAAATTATAAAAAATTTGGTATGTTTTTTAGTTAGTTTTTTAGTTTTTTCATTTAAATGTAGTTTTCTCATGATCCTCTTCCTATATATATAATATATATATATATATATATATATATATATATATATATATAAGGCTTATTTTTCATTATGAACTCTAGGTAATCTTCCCTTAGTTCCTTTTTGAGGTTAGGGTTGCTTACTAGTCCTTTAAAAGCCTTTTGACTGACATCTTTAGCAATCTTCTAGTCTACTCACTTTAGTGAATTCTTTATACATAATTTGCTAAGCCTCCTTATCACTTTTGCCCTTGCTTTTAAAAGCACCTATTTTTTCAGCCTGATTGATCTTTAGTTCCATGAACTCTGGTATATTTTTAGGCTTTGTATCTCTTTTGATACATTTGCTAACTCTAGTGGGTCAAGTATGGTGGTTGGTGGTTTTGTAGGTGGAGATGTAATGGCGAGTGTTGTGGTTGTGGATTGTTTAGATGTGACGGATATAGTTGTGGTGGTTGTGGTTTGGATAGGAGGTGCATTAGGAGTTTGTTCATCATCAACTTGGACAACGAATTTTGTTCTCCTGGATCTGGTTTTGAAGTGTTGGTGTTATTGATGGTGGTGTGGAAGTTGTGTTGTTGGTTTTCTTTTGTGGATGAGAAGTCCTTTAGGGGACTTGTGTGTTGGTGGTGGTGGTGGTGTGGTTGTAACATCTGTTGTCACTTTTGTAGCGCCAATAGATGTTTGGGATATGGGAGTAATGGTTTGAGTGATGGGCGTTTGGATAGATGTAACAGTGGTAGGGATAGTGATTATTGTAGTACTTTCTGGAACCTCTGTTGAAAATCCTTGATTATCTTGGCTTTTCTTCCTTTTAATAAGTTAAAGTTGTACCAGTGTTTTCGAGGATGAAGTCTTTAATGGCTTTAACCTTTGTTTAAGTTTCTTTGTACTTAGCATCTACCATTGTTTGTACTAACTTTATATGCATGGTTTATTTTTATCTACAGCTTGCTTTTGAAGATGAAGATAAATTAAGCATGTTCCCAAATCTCTTTTGCATTTGAAGGTAGAGATCTAGAGTTTTGTACCAGAGTCGTCATCATTTCTTTGATTTCTTCAACTGACGGACTCCAACTTAGCAACTTGGCGACTCTCTCCGTCAATTCTAGATAGGTTAACCCATCACCAAACTTAATAGAATATGATTCCCACCAGAGGTGGTTAAACTTGGTTTTAAACCAAGTGCCCCTTGTTCTTGGTACTGGACCTCTAATTGATAAAGAGACTGTTGTCTCAACCGTTGTTGCCTTCAAAGAGTCTTAATAATGTAACTATTGTCCAATAGTGAGACTGTTGTCTCTACAATTGTAGAAACTGCCCACTTGAAATACCTTCAAGTGTCTCTTGAGACATACGAGGTGTAGCCTCCTCTGCTTATAGGCTAACAATGATGCCTGTACTTGCCTTAGTCACTTACTCTATGTGGTTTGTTGTTGAGAGGGACTAAGTTTATACAAGTCAGGGTAATCAATTGCATCAATCAATTTTTGGATTGATGATGGGATTGTAGATTTGTAGTTGTAGGTGGTGGAGTTCAAAGAGAAGCAGCCTTGGGAGAGGGGCTTGAGAAGATATATTCAAGTGAATCATCTCCTTTTTGACTTGGTTCTCCTGTGCTTACAACACTCTCCATTTGTGAGGATGAGTGAGGAGTTTAGATAGGTGGAGCATCAATTATAAGGAAGTAACAACAGATGTTTGTTGTATTTGTGTTACAACAGGAATCTCTAGCATCTCATCCCTAGAGATACCTTATTTTTTGTTCTTCTTTTAGATTTGGGAATGGAAATGGAAGAGATTTTTGTGGATATTTCTTGTGTGTGTTCCACAGTGCTGGGTTGTGCACTATGGTCACTAGGAGTAATGAGCTCAGCAACAGATGTTGTAACATGTGTTGTTTGGTTTTACAAAACATTTTCTTCACCCTCATTTTCTTGACTCTCGGTCATCATATGAGTGAATGTTTCATTTGAAAGACTGTTAGTTTCTACGGCTTCACTCTTTGCAAAACTATCTTGTTATAAAACATTTTTAAGGTAAAAACTAAATAATCTTGGGTATAATATAAAAGGATTGCCAGTGCTCCTCTTGATTGCTTTTATGATTGCTGCCAAATCCATAAATAGTGTCTGAGATAGCTTATAATTTGTATTTGTCAAAATGGCACATCCACTGAAATTTTAAGGGGATTTAATTAAAAGATTTGGTCTTAGCAAACATGCAAACCAAGAGTGTATGGAAAAAGAATTTCATTATTACTATGTTTATGAGTCTTTTTATTGGATGTGTTTTGGTTTTTTAAAGAATAAATGTTGGTAACGGCCTAGTTTTCTTAATAAAAATAGAATCCTTACATGTTGGAAAATAACGATCTTTTAACTATTTATAAAAAATTGCAAATGATGTGTATGTCGTATTGGTTTTTACACTACCAGAAATACTGTTGTTTCATACGCCAAAATGTGTAGGAAATTTGGAATAATTGGTGTTTAGATTTCTTTTTGGAACGGCGGCTTTTCTTTTATTAGGCTACTACACTTCCTAAATTAGAGAGTTCCGTTGTGTCATTCTGGCCAGATTATCTTGTCTTAACGGGCTCACGCTGACTTCAGAGTTTGGCTTGGGCGTTTTCTTGGGAAACCATACCGCCGGCTGTCACTTGACAGTCATTGTGGCACCGCAAGAGAAGAATATTATGGCGTAACACATGGTGGCACGAAAACCCAGGTGGACTCAGGATAGAGCATTGCAAGGATGCTAAACTCTATCTATTATTGTCTGATCCACTAAAGTAACATAAACGGGGATTGAACTTGGGTCACTATTGAAAAACCCAAGTCACCCTAAATGTAGGTCACAGGCCACAAGTGATGGATTTTAACGTTTAGATGATATACATGCTTTCTCTTTTTCAGGTACACGGAGCTTGGTCCCCAAACCTATACCTAGATGAAACAAAACCTGTCGATCATTGTTAATATTTCAAACTAGTACAATATTATAGAGTGAACACCTGGGTGACCATGAAGAAGGGTTTAAAAAATCAAGCTAATATTGAATTTTGATAGTCAAGTTAATGAAGAATCTGGATTAAACATTAAATGTGAAAAGGGATCTATACCACATTTTTATTTAAACTTGAATGCATTTCCTTGCACCTGCTTTCACATACTTTAAAACCGTCTTATGTTGAATGTCCTTAAATAAGTTAACTATTTGTTCTTTGAATCTAAAATGCTAAGCAGGATCGCGAACTCTGCAAGCCATGTCGCCTTTTTTGTCATGCAGAAATTCAACTGGCAACCAAAAACTATGACAGTGAACTGGTCATTGGAAAGGATGGATTTCGAACACTGTACAAAGTTGATAATGTTGTAACAATCAAACGGTTGAATTCTTTGACCTATGGTCGGGAGCATGAGTTTAGCGTTGGATCGATATGCTTTGTAAATTTCGTCATAATCACTTGGTGTCTCTCATTGGCTATGGTAATGATAATGAGGAGAAGATCCTTGTTTATAAATATATGCCGAATGGATAAATAAGTTCACTATTATATGTGTTAGTGCGATGAACCTGAATATGACTCATATATTTATAACCATAGAAAATAACAATAAGTCAGGTGCACTTAAAATCTTGAAACCCGAAAACGACCAATGTAACATATTTATCTAAACAAGTCAAATAGATTGGCAAATAAAGTGTGTTGCATACTTTGTTGTTGCATTCACTTGATGTAATGATACAAGTATTTAGTCATTCTTTGATATTATTCTTCTTTTATTTGTTTCTGCATTTTGTTAGTTTACACTAACCGGACTCGACAATGTAAACAACACACGCATTTTAGTTTAGACTGCACCCAACAATGAAAACAACACAACCAACCAACCGCGATACAATCGCACTACAACTAAAACGTCTTATACGTATTCGTGTATATCGCTGTGAAAACCGGCGTTTGTTTAAGGTTGTTTCAGAACCAATCATATAAGCTGGACCCTTCAAACAAGACCAAAAACATATAAACTAAACAAAAATCACAAATGGGGAAACCTCAATTTTCACATGCCTTTCAAAATTATAACTATAAATAAAGATTAAGTTGCAACTGATTAATCACCATTAAATAAGATATACAAATTGTTAATAGATACAAGTTACCCCCTTCTCAGTTTATTTCCTCCCCTCACATGAATGTATTTACAACTATAAGTTTATCATCATCATCATCATTGATAATCACCATCATCATCACTTCAAAAAGATAATTAAAAAGAGATATCTTTTACCCTTCAAGATGGAATTTAAGATTAAGCAACCCTTCAGCAGAAATGCTCCTCCTGACTCTCCCTCTCTGCACCACCACCGGCGGCGGCGGTTCCGCCTGAAAACACACAATAACCACCGTCAAATTATCAAGCGCGCATCTCTTCATCGCTTCCTCCACCATCTCCTTACAACACCGCTTCACATCATTATGATCCTGCAACCGCCGCCTCACAAAATCCACCGCATTTTGGTTCATAAACACGTCCCAAATCCCGTCACTTCCAATGATCAAAAACTCGTCTTCTTTTGTTAGTGTCACAAGTTTAAGCTCCGGTTCAGCACTCAATGGACCGGCTTGGTTGTCCGTTTTTTTGAGCCCTTGGATGTGCCAGTTACCTATGGCTCGAGTGACCCCTAGTTGACCGTTTAGATAGCCATCTTCAATGAACCCACCTAGTGATTCGATCCGGAGTCTTTCTTTGTCACAACACGGTCTATGGTCTTTTGACATCTCAAAAGCTAGCCCGTTTCGAGACAGAACTGCTCGACAATCTCCAGCATTTGCGACAAGTAAAGACCTGTTTAAAACAAGTTAACATAAGCCTCATAAACAAAGTTCCAACTTTTAAACATAAATTGTATAGTTTCTTATGACTTTGTTTATCCAAAAATAATAATTCCATAAAAAGATAAAGGTTGGTCAAGTTTCTATTTTAGGTATCAAGAAAACCCATCAAGCTTCCAAATCTTTATTAATAAAGACCATCAACCTTTCAGAAGTTTTAATGGAAGGTAATCCATACAGGTTACTAGGGTGGCTTTTTTCGACACGAAAATAGTCAGGTTTTGGGTTGCAATACCTAACCCATTTAATAAACAGGTCGTGTTCAGGTTGACCAATCTAATAAGTCTAATTAAAGTATCAAACATGTCACCCGATAACTCGTTTAAACCCATATTTTACGATTTAACCCATATTTTACGGCTTGATTACTACCCGCCAACACATTTGACACATGTAAATAAATTTGTTAATCAGGTGCGATTTTAAGTTTGTACGGGTTAGGACTTAGGATTAATGTTTTTTACACTAATAGAATATGGGTCGTCTTCCAGTTGAACAATTCAACCCGCCAACCTGAAACCCATACAACCCAATATGATTGACACACCTACAAGTTACCATGTCATTATGATAGCATGGCAGAAACTAAGTTTGACCAAGTTGACTTCAAACGTTTCATTCAGAAAACCGATTTACTAGATTATCTTGAACAGAAATTTCTGAAAGTATAAGCGTTTTGATTGGGACAAAGTTACTTGCACAAAGAAAAAACAGGTTTTATGCAATTTTCTATACCCAAAACTATTTAAATATCAATTTTCAACATTAAAAAGTGTCTAAAATATAGATCTAGATTCACTAATTTGTTATCATACAGATGTCTTTAAGGGAGATATATAAAAAACAATATAGATTATTTAACTAACCTCCCAAAGATCATAGCAGTAAGTGCAGTTGTGCCAGAAGAAAGAGCGGATTCAAGAGCACATGACCGCGCAAATGCAGCATCTGTCTCCACAAACGACCTCGTGACTGCTTTTTCAAGTTCCATCGGAAAATTAGCATCATCAACAATGATTCTTGGCAAATTATCACGAACGAACTTTGATGCACCCTTTCCTCCATGCCCATCAAACACCTATTTTTTCCCAAAAAGAACACGTGTTTAAAAAACAGGGAGTAAAAGTTCGTGTTTATTGAATCAAGAAAGAAACTTACCCCATAAAATGAGACGGTTTCTTCGCCAAGATATTTATTGTTGAAAGTTCTAGCGAGGTCTGGAATGCATATATGAGTGTCCTCCATATAGGATCGATGTCCAATATCAGACCACTCTCCGGAACGAAGCTTGGGTTGAAATTGTTATATTTCTCTTCTGAAACAACGGTATCTTCACAAATGCTCTCCATCTGAAAATAATTCCAATAAGATCAATGATATTAGTCATCTATCATAGGTTTTGATTTTTTTACAAGATTTTCGAGGACTTCTATAAAGTTTACAGGGCTCGGTTTAGAGATGAGCATTTGGTACCGGGTACGTAACCGAGCCATTTGCGGTACCAATTCGGTAACCCACTTTTTTGCGGTTTTTCGGGATCGATACTTTGGTTCGGTACAGTAATTTGGGTTGATTTACTTTCAAATACCGGTACCGTGATTTTCACTTTCACAGCTTTCCCCTAATTTTCTTGATTTAATTGAATCCGTATTAATTTTTTAACATTCTTCCTCCCGGGCCCGATTTTTAAGACTTCCCCTAATTTTCTTGCCTTTAGTTGAATCCATTTCAGATATAAAAACATATGAAAGTTGATTTTATTAATTCACTTCTTCATTTAGTTGTTCAGTTTGATTTCATTATCATTTTAATTTAATTTTAAGATTTTCACGAGTTATTTTCTGTCACTGAAGAAATGAAAAAAAATGGAAACCAAAATAGTGTTTATGCACTTTCAGAATTTGCATACATCTACAGTCTTTCCTAGGCTCTAATTATTTCATTTCTTAAGTGGTACAATCATTAAAGCACCAAACACATTTCAATCCAACCCTAAACATAAACTAAGAAATTTCATGGGAATCTGTAATTCTCTTTCCATATTAGCCCAAATTATACCCAAAACATCCATTGCACAATTTTTACATAAACTGGTCCAAAAAGGGATATTTTCTAAAATTTATTCCAATCAAAGACTTTCTCCTAATTTTCTTGATTTTATCAGAAAACATTTTTATTTTAAAAACCTTCTTCCGCTGCAGCCCCAAATTTCACTTTCAAGGCTTTCCCCTAATTTTCTAATTGAACTCGTTTTAATTATAGTAACACCCGAATGTTGATTTTATTCCTATAAATTTTAATTTAATTAGAAGATTTCCGCAAGATATATTTTATATAATTTATGAACTTCTTAGCTACAGTGATTTTGTTTTTTGTGAATTTTTTCCATCTTGCTTTTTTCTTTTCTATTTTTTGGTTTTTCTTTTTCATTTTTAAGTTTCAATCGAACCTGGTGTTGTACCTGTAACAAAACGACCCGATCAAATACTGGCCGAACAACGTCAGTACCAGAATTGATATTCGTTTATATGTTTCGATCGATTTAAACACATCTCGGTATTTTTTGGTCGTATCATAACTTTTTTTTGTTTCTCTTTCAGAAGTGTCGGTATCTTGATGAACCGAACCAATATCAAACGAATTCCTACCATTAACGTTATTTTTACTATGTGTCTACGCTTCCATTAAAAATTGGATCGCCCCGCCACAGAGCGCAGGTGTAACCCACTAGTTTTATCTCAAAGAAGAAGATATAAGAAGATCAAGATAAACTACAAGAAACCTGGAAGCCAAAAATAGTGTTTATGCACTTAAAAATTTGCCTACATCTATAGTCTTTCCAAGGGTTATAATTATTTTATTTCTTAGTGGTACAATCATAAAAGCAACAAACTCTTTTCAATCCAACCCTAAAATCCCAAATTAAACTAAACATAGACTAACAAATTTCCTAAATTTGTAAATTTTTTTTTCAAATTAAACCTATCCTATCAAAAACATCCGTTGGAATCTTGACTTAATTCTGTCCAAAAAGGGAAATTTATCTAAAAAATTCATCCAATCAAATCAACTTACTATTTCTATAATAACTTACAATCAAGATTCAAACTTCAAATCAAACCCAGATGAATCATGATCAAGCTTCATTTGCTCAAGAAAAAACATAAACAAACAACCTAGTTTCATGTTAAAGATCAGCACTATCCTTAAATCAGAACAACACTAACTTATATTATATTAAAAAGATTCAAAAAACTCAAAAAATAAACAAAACCCAGCTCAAATATCCCAAATTGAACCAAACATAGACTAACAAATTCATGGGGATTCGTAATTCTTTTTCCAAATTAGCCCCTATTATACCCAAAACACCCACTTCAAGTTTTCACATAATCTGGTTAAAAAAAAGGATATATTTTCTAAATAATTCTTCCAACAAATCAACTTACTTTATCTACAATAATTCATAATCAAGATTCAAACTTCCATATCAAACCCAGACCAAGCTTTAATTTTTTTAAGAAGGAAACACAAACAAACAACCTAGTTTAAAGATCAGCACAACCTATCCTTAAATCAGAACAACAGTAACTTACATTCATATCAAAAAGACTCATCAAAAAATCCAAAATTAAACAAAACCCAGCTCAAATAATCAATTATATGCAAATCAAGAACAAACCCATAACAAAAAAAAGATATATTTTATGCACTTCAAGAACTTGCCTACATCTACTGTCTTTCCTCTAGGGTTCTAATAATTTCATTTCTTAGTGACACAATCATTAAAGCACCAACTCATTTCAATCCAACCCTTAAATCCCAAATTGAACTAAACATAGACTAACAAATTTCATGGGACTCTTGACCTAATGTCCAAAAAAGGATTTTATTTTCTAGAATTTTATTCCATTAAAATCAACTAATTCTTTCTATATTAATTAATTCTCACTCAAGAATCAGACTTTATATCAAACCCAGGTCAAGCTATCATTTTCTCAAAAGAAAAAAAACAAAAACAAACAAAAACCTAGTTTAAAGATCAGCACAGCCTATCCTCCAATCAGAACAACAGTAACTTATATTCATATAATAAAGATTCATAAAAAATCCAAAATTGAACAAAATTCAGCTCAAATAACCAATTATATGCAAAATCAAGAACAAACCAATAACAAAAATCTCAACTTTTTAACAAATATTCACTTACCAGACAAGAATTAGATACAGTGATCTGTTTAGGACCAAATTGATATCCAACTTATATTATATCAAGAAGACTCATAAAAATAAAAATTAAACAAAACCCACCTCAAATATTCATAAAAAAACATGAAAGAAATTAAAGTAATTTCCTCAAACCCATCACAAAAATCTCAACTTTATACAAATATTCACTTAGTTCAAAGATCAGCACAACCTATCCTCAAATCAGGGCAACACTAAGTTACATTCACCTCAAAAAGATTCATAAAAAACCCAAAATTAAACAAAACCCAGCTCAAATAACAAACTAGAAGCAAAATTAAGAACAAACCCATAACAAAAATCAAAACTTTATAACAAATATTCACTCACCGGAAAAGAATTAGAAACAGTGATCTGCTGAGGACCAAACGGAGATTAGTATTCTGATCTGCTACAAGACCCAAGTCATCTATCTCTTCACAACCACTTTCCAAGTCTTGTACACACATGTTTCTCTATTCTCTCTCACACACAAACACTGAAACACACACACAGAAACAATGGAATCAGAAAAGGGTAAAATGATTGGTGAATATTGGGAAAATGAATCAAAACTTTGTTATGAGAGATAGGCTTAATGAAATATGAATTAATTTTGTTGAAAAGGAGAAGATTCGAATGATACTTTTGGATTATACTTTGTTGTTATCAGATATATATGAAGGAGGTGTAGATATAATGTCGGTGCGTATAGTTGGAATTTTTATCGTTGTATAGTTTTTGATTATTATTTTCTTTCTTTTTTTTATGACGTATGGGGTTTTTTGGGGCGTGTCTGCTTATGAAGGATTGTGAATTGTTCCAGATTATTCTTGGAAATGATCTTGGAAAATATGAGGAAAATGAGGGCTTTTTGTTTTTAAATAAAGTTCGTATTATTAGCACACTTTGTAAAATTAAATCGACATTGTTAATGCGAATCGTACAGGTCTATACAACGTATCTTATACGTATCATATAGGACCATACGATGGATATTGGTAAACATCTATCAACAGTGACATATAACTGGAAATTACGTCACATCGATACGGGTCGTATAGGCCTATACGACCCCTATTGGTCTGGAAAATTGTTTTATGCTTGGACTCCAATTATTGACCCCTTAAGAAAAAACAAAGACGCTCATTTATATGAACATATCGACGGCTATATATTTGTTTTGCAATCTCTTTCATCTATAAATTTGATTTCACAAAAGTCAGTGCTTACCTCACTTAGTTTTTTCTTTATATTTGATATTCCACCATGTCTTAGTTCAACGTTAATTACATTTTTGGCAAGTCGTCTGACACAAACACGGGCACGTTTATTCAGGGAAGTAGTGTGGTATAGCATTATTTAACTTGTTTTGTTTATGAAATACTTAGCACACCATTTATATTAGGAGGGGTCTGATGTCCCTGATTCTTACGATGTGAGAGGAAATGATGATCACACGGAGGAGGTCATGTCCGGATTTTGTCCCCATGATAATCAATCGTTGTTGCCAGACCTCAACGAGGTTAGTACTTATTTACTTTTTTTTATATTCGGCGTTAAATTTACCATTACCCGTTGTTTTTTTTAGTTTGTTGTGCCCCACGAACCGTTGTTGCCAGATCTGAACGAGGTAAAAATATATTTACTTATTATTAAGAAGGCTTTCATATGTGTCGTTATCATTTAAGCGTTGGTTTTATTTCAGGTTATTGTGCCTAGCGATGATCACGGTTACGGGTCCGGATTAGAAGCCAGTTACCATTCCTCATACGGACAAGAAGACTATGGCAATAACTTTTTCGTTAGTGTGCCTCGGGCGTACAAAAAGACGTTAGTGATCCTTTTGACGCGCAAGAGTCATTTGGTGACGAGCAACCCGCTTACCCTGAAGTTTCGTACAAAACTAATCAGGTACGAATGATATAGATGTTATATATTTTTTAAAATGTATGATAAATCTTATATTTGTTTTGTTAAAAAAATTATTATAAATGTTATATATTTTTTTACTTAGGACTTTATATCCCGCAATGATTTGGAAGGTTTGGTAAAAAGAAGGGGTTTAGCCAACGGATACCTCATTGTTATTAGACGGTCCAAGAATCATCGGACATGGCTCCAACGAGCATGAGAATAAGGCCACAGTTAGGAAAACCGGCAGCAAAAAAATGCGCATGCCCTTTTATGGTGATAGGTCATCTCGATCAAAGTTATCGAGCTTGATTATATGCACAAGAATTTTAACGAGAAGCATAACCATGGCCCTCCTGAACATCTGGAGGGTTTCGCGTATGCCAGGAGACTTACCCCTAATAAGTTTAGACTGGTGCAAGAGCTGACAGATCAAGACATACAACCCCATACAATCTGGAAAGCCGTAACTGAACAGAACCCTGAAAACAAATGTGTTCCGAAGGACATACACAATGCTCGTCAAAAGATTAGGGCCTCAAAGTTCGATAAAAAAACAACTCCCATCAAGAGAATGGAACAAATCCTCCAGGGAAAAAAGGTGACGTATTACATACAAGCGGAACCTTCCACCAATGTCGTTCAGAATATATTTTTCTTTCACGATAAGTCCTTTAAAATGTGGCGGGCATTCCCGCATGTGCTTATGGTCGACACAACCTACAAACTAATATGTGCAATCCGTTAACCTCTTGATTCCCCGACCTTTGGTTACCTCTTCTATCACCACCCCTATCACCTCCTTGATTACCACCGCCCATTGTAACATCCGTCAAAAAACGGATTTTACCAAACCCGCTCCGTTTATTAACCGAACAATCAGTTAAAAATTTCGTTGCGTATTTAATGCCCAAATTAATTTTAAACGATACATAATTAATAAGTATATTGGAATATATAATTTATTTTTGAAAAAGTATTTAAAATAAGGAAATAAAAATAAAAGGCTTCTGCCGGGTTTCGAACCCGGGTCAGCCAGCAACTTCAGCAAAGACTTAACTTTTAACCATCCAACCACTGCGCCACTTATGTTTTTTGTTAATTATTGGAAACAATTAATACATAAAATAAATCTCGAATTCAAAAACCGACGCGCCCAATTTCGGTCGTCGGAAATCCCGACTATCTCGCCAAGTTTGGACGGTTTCTTCAGTTTTAACGTAAACATTAACCTCAACATCGGTTATAACCGACGCCTGAACCCGCGACACAAGTCATAACCGCCGGAAAATCATTAACCGACGAATCAAGACGGAAATTGGACTAAATACGTCGATGATCTGCCCTATAAATACCCCCTCTAACATCTGCTAGTTTTTTCGCTCACAATCACACTCTTTCCCGACGTAATTCCACTCGCCGGAGAACTTCTGCAACTCGCCGGAAAACTGAGCCTTTCACCTCTGAGCCTTACTGAACACCCAGAACTCATACCGAAGCCACCCACACTCACCTCAAGCTCGTTGAAGACTCTCCGCCGCAAGACACACGTCGCCGGAATAACTTGCTATCACCGGAGTTCCGCCGGAGAAACAGAGGAGCCCCGTTCGGTATATCTAACACTTAATCTTTCATTCTTTTTATTTATCTCACCTGTAATTAACCGCAACACACTAAAAGAACTTGATTAAAATCGTTGAACTAGTCGGACTTTAGTTCTGGTTAAGTCCAACGAAGAAGACGAAGTTCTGTTGTCTATAAGTATAATTTAAATCAAGATATAACTCGGGTTAGACACACAGTCCAGCGGTGGACTGTGTGCACATAAACACGCTAACGTCCCGAGTTCGATACATGTCCCACGCACACTCGCCTTAATAAAAATGTTCTTTTTTTTACTGAACCGGATTCATTTTCATATAGATGTTAAGTTTAATAAAAACCGGAATAATAACCAAGATAGACACAAAGTCCAGTGGTGGACTGTGTGAACGTTTAATCGCACGTCACGAGTTCGAGTCCGGACTACCGCACCGATCCGGACAATTATCAAACTTTTTAGATAAGGCAGAAATGAAATTATTTAGTTTGTATAAAGTATAATAAAAATCAGAGTATTTAACAAGTTAGACACACAGTCCAGCGGTGGACTATGTGTTAACCCAAACCACAGGTCCCGGGTTCGAGACCTGTGGAGAACACGGTTCGATACATTAAAATCGTTTTTAAAAATAAATGATTTTCAGTTTAATTCAATTAGTATATAAATATAATTAAAAACAAAAATATTTCGGGTTAGACACGTAGCTCAGTTGGTAGAGCTGCGTGCACGCGAACGGGAGGTCTTGGGTTCGAGCCTCACCCGGCGCAAACAATTTCACAGCCTGACCGTCAACAGGTCAACAAGTCAACGGTCAACGGTCAACTGTCGCAAAAAGTCAACTTTTTTTTATTATTTTTATTTATTTATTTTATTTAAAAATCAATTGAAAATACTTAAAAATAACATTTTTAAGGTTAGAAAATAGCTTTAAACTCACAAAAATATATCCAATCATCCTACTAAAATTGATTAATAAAATCCCATTATTTACCAAACCATTATGTTATTATCTAGGTTAGTTTCACTCGTGGTTAAAACCAACTTCGTGCGCATTCAACATCATCAACCGAACGCACCCAATGTGAGTGAATCTTACAACCCCACTTTTTAATTACACGTTTTGGGGTGTGTCATGTGTCACCAAAATTAACTCGTTTATTTAAACTGGTGCCATACAATCACACTCTTTCCCGACGTAATTCCACTCGCCGGAGAACTTCTGCAACTCGCCGGAAAACTGAGCCTTTCACCTCTGAGCCTTACTGAACACCCAGAACTCATACCGAAGCCACCCACACTCACCTCAAGCTCGCTGAAGACTCTCCGCCGCAAGACACACGTCGCCGGAATAACTTGCTATCACCGGAGTTCCGCCGGAGAAACAGAGGAGCCCCGTTCGGTATATCTAACACTTAATCTTTCATTCTTTTTATTTATCTCACCTGTAATTAACCGCAACACACTAAAAGAACTTGATTAAAATCGTTGAACTAGTCGGACTTTAGTTCTGGTTAAGTCCAACGAAGAAGACGAAGTTCTGTTGTCTATAAGTATAATTTAAATCAAGATATAACTCGGGTTAGACACACAGTCCAGCGGTGGACTGTGTGCACATAAACACGCTAACGTCCCGAGTTCGATACATGTCCCACGCACACTCGCCTTAATAAAAATGTTCTTTTTTTTACTGAACCGGATTCATTTTCATATAGATGTTAAGTTTAATAAAAACCGGAATAATAACCAAGATAGACACACAGTCCAGTGGTGGACTGTGTGAACGTTTAATCGCACGTCACGAGTTCGAGTCCGGACTACCGCACCGATCCGGACAATTATCAAACTTTTTATATAAGGCAGAAATGAAATTATTTAGTTTGTATAAAGTATAATAAAAATCCGAGTATTTAACAAGTTAGACACACAGTCCAGCGGTGGACTGTGTGTTAACCCAAACCACAGGTCCCGGGTTCGAGACCTGTGGAGAACACGGTTCGATACATTAAAATCGTTTTTAAAAATAAATGATTTTCAGTTTAATTCAATTAGTATATAAATATAATTAAAAACAAAAATATTTCGGGTTAGACACGTAGCTCAGTTGGTAGAGCTGCGTGCACGCGAACGGGAGGTCTTGGGTTCGAGCCTCACCCGGCGCAAACAATTTCACAGCCTGACCGGTCAACAGGTCAACAAGTCAACGGTCAACGGTCAACTGTCGCAAAAAGTCAACTTTTTTTTATTATTTTTATTTATTTATTTTATTTAAAAATCAATTGAAAATACTTAAAAATAACATTTTTAAGGTTAGAAAATAGCCTTAAACTCACAAAAATATATCCAATCATCCTACTAAAATTGATTAATAAAATCCCATTATTTACCAAACCATTATGTTATTATCTAGGTTAGTTTCACTCGTGGTTAAAACCAACTTCTTGCGCATTCAACATCATCAACCGAACGCACCCAATGTGAGTGAATCATACAACTCCACTTTTTAATTACACGTTTTGGGGTGTGTCATGTGTCACCAAAATTAACTCGTTTATTTAAACTGGTGCCATACCATATTGTGATCTAAACTTAGATTGTATATATTGTTTGTAGTTGTGTATTTCATATTGTCAAGTTATATGCAATTCATTCATTAGGCCCATCAGTTCCTCGTGGGAGACGAGTTGAGCAACGCGTGCCTCAAAACAAATCCATTATTGTTCGTGTGTGTATTATTTAGTTTATATTGTTTGTAGTTATGTATTTCATATTGTCAAGTATATGCAAATCATTCATTAGGCCCATCAGTTCCTCGTGGGAGACGAGTTGAGCAACGCGTGCCTCAAAACGATCCATTATTGTTCATGTGTGCATTATTTAATATTAAATGATTGGTGAGTAAGTTTACATCTATTTTTACTCATGTGTGGTTGTGCACTTTATTTTATAATCAATTAAATAAACTTGTTCAAATGTTTTTCATAGGATTCACTCGCCAACTTTTTGTTGATCCAAAAACCATTTTTACACATGATACAGGTGAACAGGATGAAGCAAGGAAAACATAGGAAATGCCTTAGAAGAAAACAATGAAGCCTAGATTGATGTTTAGGACATGATGTAATTATGATTGTATATTTCCCATTAAATTGTAATAATGAATATGAAACGTTATAATAAATGTCATGAGCTTTGATGATAACCCAATCATGTCCCGATCACCTTTTTCCGCTGCGGGTCGGGGTGTGACACCCATGAATTGTGGAATCCGGCTACGATTAACATTTTGAGGGTTATTGTAGTTCCTGTTATTCCAGTTCCTTTGATTGTTTCGTGGTTGACGGTTGTTTTCGTAACCGTCATTTCGATCATACTCGTACCCATAACCTTCATCATTCCCCACATAGTTGGCATTTTGATAGCCAACATCTTCATAATCAAAACCCCGAGCATGATAAAAATTCTCCTCATTACCATTCCCCCATGCTTCATATTCAAACCGCTCATTATAATTCCCGCCATCATCCGAGTATTCCAAATGAATACTCACATGTTCTGGTGATTGAAAACCAGGGACGCTATATGGTGCATCGTCGGGAATATTGTTTCTCAAATCATCAAGATTGAAAAATTAGGCTTCGTTCGTGGGAATGCCACGATTCTGGTTAACCCCACGGTTGGCGTTAACATTTCGTCGAACCACGAAGAGTTTGTGGTTTGCGATGGATGCAATTGATTTTTAAGGTTGTCACAACTTATGAAGCTTGCTATTTTGGTTATTTGAATGTTTGTTTGTTTGAAAGAATATCGGAATGATCCGACAAAATTGTTTCCAATTAAATAACTACGAAAACTTAAACAATTGCAAGAAAGTTGATTGATTGATTATAACAAAATGAGAGAACAAGGTTCACATCTGGTTCAACAATTGTAGGACCTAGGGTTGCTATGCATTTTAACTTAGTTTAATTGAATTGGTTTATTAACGGTTTTAGAATCAAGGTTTAGGTGCCAATTGCTATTTAGCTAAACTTGTTTGCGGGTTTGGCCCGAAGCTAAACTAAACTCGTAACCATAAACCTACCACCTTTAAATTTGTCTAAAATTCATACCCTTATATGAAAAAATGTTAGGTCTATTGTACTTAGGGTTGAGCTCAGTACCGTACCAGTACTAAAAGCGTCGATCCCAAAAATTGCAAAAATATGGGTACCGATACCGATATTGAAAGTGTTCAATTTGGTTCGTGTCACACACCAACCGATGGTGGAAACATTGGGGCGTGACAAAATAGATTGCTCGAGACTTCATAACGCTAATTTGCGACAAGTATTTAATAATCAAAATATCACTTCATTACTAAAACAAGTACAATGTTTCGAAGCAAAATACAACAATTTAACAAAACGACAAATACAACAAGTACAAAAAGTAAGATGAGTTTCTAGTTCATCCCACTAAGTTCCATTCGTCATCATCAATTTCCTGCAATACGTATTAAAGTACATGTCAACACATAAAGTACTGGCGAGCATACAAGTTTGCGTATTAGCATATGTATAAAAGTTTAAAACGAATTCACATGGCATAATGGTTATCTAGAACTAATGTACGATACTAGCATGCAACTATAAATGTCAACCCAAAGATTGTCGCTAGCGTAATCTTATCGTAACAATGATAAGACCGTTTTGTTTAACTTAACATGACCTCAAGAACATGGCGGTACGTTACTCCTATAGCGCTACACATGTTAAGGGAGGCTTGTACGAAGTTAATGACAAGTATAAAGCACAAGAAGAGTCTAGCATATACCAATTTAAGATAACGTATTAAGCACGTATATTGGATTGTTTGTTTGTGTTTTAAGCATAAAATATGTACTTGCGTGAGTTTGATAATGTATACGTGTTACACCCAAAAGTGTTAAAATAAAAAGGGTCATGTACACTCACGGTTTTGCAAATCTTCTGAATTAAACCGAGAGTTGCTGAGATGGAGCACCGAAGTTACTTTACATGGGGAAACGAAGGTGTGTAAGTATTCGGAGTTTGTGGAGAGTTTCGAATTCGAAAATTTTAAGTATATAAAAGTATGTATGTCACACCCCAACCGATGGCGAAATCATCGGGAAGGAAGTAAATAGATTACTCGAGACAACATAATGCTAAATTGTGATAAGTATTTAAAAGAACAATATTTCATTTCATTGCTAAAATTCAAATACAGTTCTTGGAAACAAATACAACATAAATTTCAAATACAAGTACAACAAAAGTATTTCAATTAGAAAGACGATCCTACACAAATCTAAACTAAGATGAGTTTATATGTTCATCCTACTAGATTCCATGGATCGACATCGTCATCAACCTGCAATACATGTTAAAGTATAGTTCAATACACAAGGCATTGGCGAGTATACAAATTTTGATTAATAGCATAATATAACGTTTAACAATCCTCATGCATAAGTGTAAATCAAGACTACATGGCAAAACTATCATGCAATTATACGTGTCAACCCAAAGTTACTTCTAGCGTAATCTAATCATAGCAATGACTAGACCGTTTTTTACTTAACATGACTTTATGAATACGGGCGGTGCATTAATCCTATAGTGCTATACATGCTAAAGGAGGCTTGATTGAAGTTAATGACATGGTATAAGGATATTAAGTATAGCATGTATAAATTTAAGTATGTCACGTAAGCATGTGGAAGGATAGTTTGTGATTAGGTATAAGCATGTTTGTGTGTAGCGTACATGTATTGCACCCAAAGGTGATAAAAGTAAACGGGTCGAGTATACTCACGATTTTGCAAGCTTCCTAAAAATTCGCGAGTCGTTGAGTTGGAGTGTTGAAGTGATGCACACCAAGGTTACTCTAGAAGGGGTAAATAGAGGTGTGTAAATAGACTGTGGTTAACGAATGATTTAGATTTGGATTCGTCATATACGAAAAGAAAACGTAGAAAATCTTCACTTCATGCAAAGTTACCTTCACTTCGTATGACGTGACTGTTCACTTCATGGGAAGTGACAGTTCTGGAATGTTTTAGCTCGTTTTACACCCGTTTCGACACTGATTTCTGTGAACGGGAAATTTGGCAACGAGACAGAATAATCTAGGACCATAATACTTAATTAGAAAGCGATTAATATTCTGTTCGACTAGTTTATTAAGAAAGTACGAAGGTTACGTATAGTTTATGTCTTTTTTTGTCAAATTCGTCATAGAAGTCAAGCATGGGGTGCGAACACCTCATTATATGATTCACCAAAGCACAAGGTTATAACAATCTGGTTGGTCATGAATAACAGAATGTAAATCTAACTATACAAGTGGCCAAGTACGATTAATCCAGGTGAGCCATTCTCGACATGGAAAATGTTAATTAACTGTCGGAGGCAAGACGAGGTTAGGTAACTTTGGTGCTAGCAAGCCACTTGAATGACATGCAAAGGACAAATGAGGTGGTGTAACTAATTCGGAAGCTAATGCTTCTAGTGTTCATACTACTACCAACACAATCTTAATCATATAGAGGATGATGAGCTTGGTGGCATTCAACACTTGAAGTTGCATGCATTAGAAAAGAGTAGAAGAATATCATCAAAAAGAAAATGAGTTGGAAGGTTTAGAAACCTTCTGATTCGGATCTGATATGAGAGGGAAGGATCAGTAGCTTGAGAGTAGCTTCCGGAGTGAGCAAAGGGTTTAGGAGTGGAGTGGAGTGGGTATATATAGGAACAAGGTCAATTTGTACGAGTTGGACACCACTTCGTGTGATGTGCACTTCATGCGAAGTGAGCCAGATCGCACAAAGAGTTTGGTTTTGGGCTATGTTTTCATATTTTAGCCGGTTTTTAGGTATTTTAAACACAAAGTTGTAATGTATAAGTGTTGCACGTATAATAAGTATAAATTTGCATGTAAATGTGTACTTGAATGATTGTTTGCACATATAATAAGTATATTTCGCATGTAAGAGCGTATTCGAATGTTTGATTGCAAGTATAACAAGGATAGATAAAATAAGTATTTCATTATGATCAACGCCTCGGATTACAAAGTTGGAAAGGAAATACGAATAAGATACGAATACAAGTTTCCATAAATAGAAATACGATTACACTTTCTAAATAAGGAAAGTTGTAACACCCCAAAAACGGTTTGGTAATCAAACCACATTAATATTAACAAGCGGGTAAAAGACCGTTAGTGGTAAAAGTGAACCCGTAAACAACATAACTAGGAACAAATTAGCCTAGTTAATAACATGTATATAAGTGACAACACAATGAGTTGTAACTTGATATTTAATCGAAACTAAACTTGAGGGACCAAAGTTGCGTAAAAAGGATACTTGTGTTTTAAAAACATAAAGGTTTAAACACAACACACACTTAGTGTGTGTGTGTTGGTCGACCATCAGGAGAAAGAGCAAGGGGACCCTTGTTCAAGCCTAATCCACCAAAATTGAAGATCATTTCAAGACCCAAATCGGTGCATGAACATGAATTATTGATCACCTTGATTAGGGGATCATAAGGTATGTCTTAAAACCTAGATTTGGTGAAAGTTGTAAATTAGTACAACTAGATTACTTGCAATTAAATTGTTGGATGATGATCCAAAGATGAGATTGAGTGTATGTGTATGCTTGATTTCCTTAGATATAAAGAAATTATACACTAGTTGATGTAAGATCACTTGTAAGAAATTAACAAGTAGATATTGAAGTGGGTTTTGATAATATAATGAAGATTGATTGTATACCTATGTTTAGGATCATCATGCATAGTAATAATAAGAAAGTGTACTTGAAAAATTGATGAGTTTGAGTACATATTCATACTTGCTATGAAATGGTTTTATACAAAATGATGAAATAGATGTAGAGATAATGTTAGCAAGTATTTGAGATCAAGTTGTATGCTAGTTGTATATAAAACTTGATTATATTAAGTATTCGGATGAATATCGAAGTAATATGGTGGAATGGGTTTTTACATAAAGATGAAAATTCTTAGTCTAGTACAATGAAGGGATAAATTAGTATTGATAATCGAAAGCTAAGTTAACCTTATGTTAAAGAGTGCTCGAACTTGTTTAAGTGAAAGAAATTGATATAACTTAGTTGAGAAAAGTAGTTTAAATGGTAGCTTACAAATAATGACTACCGGGAATTTGATAAGTTGTTTAAATGAGTTGTTAAACTTAATTGCATATTCGTGTATGTTAATAGGTATTTGACTTTCAAAAGTCAAACCGACCTATAATAAGATCAAATGGTGATTTTCATATAAAGTCCGTAAGATGGAATGGTCTTGATTTATTAGTGACAATCTAACCATCTTGCGAAATGATAAAAGGTAGTTTGACGCTTGACAAGCTAGGAGGAAGCTTGGAGAGAAGTGGGTCAAACGGATTGAGTACGCAGAAAAAGGCATAATCGGACTTCAAGGTAAGTAAAGCTTACATCTTTAAAATAGTAGAATTACTTATGTAGTTGAATAAAGCCTTTTGGGTATTCGGAACGAGATTTCGAAATATAAAAGTTCCAATATGGACATATACGGGTTGGGACAAGTGATTATGGTATCAAACCATGATTTATGGTAAAAAGGGCAAAACGGTAAATTAGTCACGTGATGACGACTAAATAAGGAGTCTTGAAGAGGATACCATATGGCGTAAGCCATAATGGGACAAGTGAATTAAGAGATAATTTTTAAGTAACATGATCATATAGTGTAAAACGAAACGGGTTGAATAGGTGAGAAGACAAATAAGTGTCACCTCATAACGACAAATGGTTATTTATACCGAACGGGTCAAATGGTGATGGTATCACCATTTGACAATGATGACTAATATCGCTTGTTGAATTTTCTTTTTTGTGTTCTTAGAAAGAACAGAGCATGGTATTTGAACGAATCATTGTATGAGCCGAGCCAGGTACGTGTAACGGGTCAAAACTCTCAACAAGGACTTAAAGGTCGGATGAGAGTTAAATGAGTCATAAATGAATAATGGATTACCTATGGTAAGGTAAATCCAATAATTTAATCTGTAAATATTATGTTCTTAAGAACATAATGATTTATATAGATTGTGGTTAAATGCTCATTTTGGTCAAAACATGTTATGGTAAGTCCTTCGTCGCAAAAGAAAGTACTAAGTTGACCAAAATGCCCTCGAGTGATGAAAATGAGTAAACGACTTTAATGTTAATTTAAAAATGAGTTTATTAATAAAATAGACCCTTTCGGTAGTGAAAAAGTGAAAAGTATAAGCCTTTTGGTTTAATGCCTTTTAAATGGTCTTTTCCGTAAACGGTCGAATCTAAAAGGGCAGAAATTGGACAAAATGAATTTACGATAATAAATTCACCACAAATGAAGTTGTGGTGGGAAATAAATAGATATCTTAGTGTGGATATAATAAGGTAGATAAGTTTGGTGGAAATAAACGTTGGATTACGCTAAATAACCAAACGGGTCAAAATAATAAATAAATAAATAAAGGTTTATTTGAATGGGGCAATGTATTTGCTAAGGCAACTATACGGGTGATACGGGAATGCTAAAGCATATCAAATGGGGCGTATAAATGTATAGTTTGGTGCCAAAAAGGGATTAAAGGACAAAATGGGCAAAATCAGAAAGTATGAGTATAAATCAGAAGTAAATGCATAAGTCATAGGAAATGAGTATCCGGGTCAAGGATTTCGGGTTAAATATGTAAGAAAACAATTTACGGACGTTTAGAAACAAGTTTCAAGTAAAACGGATTTATATCTAATGAGTTACGGAAGTTTCCGTAACTAAACTACAAACAAGAGAAAATCTGCAGCAAGCCATCGTAGGCTACGGTGGCCTACCGTAGCTTACGGTGGGCAGCTGTTGTGTTTGAATTTGGAGGTCTTAACCGTAAGACAGTGAGCTAGGGCCGTAAGACTTAACCGTAAGCTACGGTGGTCACCGTAGCTTACGATGGAGCTTAAAACTAAAGTTTTGTTTTTATTGTTTTAAACCTTCGGGTTTATTCGGTTATGTTATAATTAATTATAACTAACGTATTTCATAAAATATGAAATATAGGTGATGTTTGTAGTACCGGAGGGAGATCAAGCTATATGAGGAACCAAACACAATCAAAGACGAAGCTTCCGCACTTGGTTTTGATTATAACAAAACTAATCATTGTTAACATGTTAAATTGTTTAAATATGTTTTAAAAGTTTTAATAAACTTGCAAATTTGAGTGACTTGTATTCGCAAATACATGTTTAAATACAAAGAATTTTAATAGAAATTTAGTAAAATAAGATATGGTGTTACAAAAGTACAAGAATGCGAGGCGTTAAAGTCTCCCATACTTTAGGGAATTTCGTCCCGAAATTCCTTCAACAGGAAGACTCAACGAAAAGACGCGGATGCTTGGTCTTCATTTCACTCTCGAGTTCCCAAGTGAATTCAATGCCACGTTTTCCTTCCCATCGAACCTTGACTATGGGAATGCGACTGCGCCTAAGTTGCTTGGTTCCGGTCCATGATTTCGACCGGTTTTTCCACAAAGTGTAGGGACTCATTGATCTGAAGATCATCGAGTGGAACGTGAAGTTATTCTTTAGCTAGACATTTCTAGAGGTTTGAAATGTGGAAAGTTGGATGAACATTGCTGAGTTCTTGAGGTAGGTCCAGACGATACGCTACCTTGCCAATCCTTCGATAATCTTGAAAGGATCTACGAAGTAAGGAGCGAGTTTACCTTTCTTACAAAATCGAACTATGCCCTTCCAAGGGGATACCTTGAGAAGTACATGATCACCCACGTTGAATTCCAAGGGTTTACGTCTCTTATAAGTGTAACTCTTTTGTCGACTTCGAGCCTTGAGCAGGTTATCACGAATTTGCAGGATTTTGTCCGTCGTCTCTTGTATGAGTTCGGGACCAGTGATTTCAGCTTAATCGATCTCATGCCAACAGATAGGCGATCGGCATTTTCATCCAAACAGTGCTTCAAATGGTGCCATTTGAATACTAGCATGATAACTGTTATTATACGAGAATTCTACCAAAGGCAAGTGTATATACTAGTTGCCATCAAAATCGATTATGCAAGAACGAAGCATATCCTCCAGAGTTTGAATGGTTTGCTCAGTTTGACCGTCAGATTGAGGATGAAAAGCTATACAAAGGTTGAGATGAGTACTAAGAGCTTTCTGAAAGGTTTGTCAAAGACGCGAGGTAAAACAAGCATCACGGTATGAGATGATGTCAAAGGGGATACCGTGACGACAAATGACTTCTTCCGTGTAGATAGGAGCCAATTTCTCGACTTTGTAATCTTCACGAATGGGGAGGAAGTGAGTGGATTTGGTCAATCGATTAATGATTACCCAAATGCTATCATGACCAGAGGAAGTACGAGGGAGTTTGGTAATGAAATTCATTGCTATACTCTCCCATTTCAAGACTAGAATTTCTGGTTGTTCGAGTAAGCCAGATGAACCTTAATGTTCAGCTTTTACCTTGGAACAGATGAGGCATTTCGAAATGTAGACAGCGATATCCTTTTTCATTCCAGGCCACCAATAAGACATACAAAGGTCTTGGTACATCTTGCCAGCGCCAGGATGAATGGACTATTGGGAGTTGTGAGCTTCCTTCATCAAGAAATCACGAAGGTTGTCACGACTGGGAATCCACATGCGATCAAGATAGTACAAAATACCATCGAGATAGTTCATTAAACCGACTAGGTTGATAGGTAGCATTTCAAAATAATTTGAAAATCGGGCAAGAAATTTTGAAGGCATGAATACAATTACCACGTAGGCGATTTACGTAAATAGATTGTAGGGTGAGAAACACGTTGATAAAATAATAAGGTTCGAGATTCATGCATTTCATGCATAAATGAGGAAATTGACATACTGATAAAAGGTTTAAGTTTAAGACTTAATCGAGTGGTTATCGTGGAGTTGGTCGAGTTGCGATTTAAATCTCTTCATTGAAATGTGGACATCACTTCTAACTCAAGGATAAGATTTCTTCGAGGTAGGATAATTGGTAACGATAACTCACCCTAAGCTGGTTATGAAGTCGTTGTAAGAAGGGGAGGAATGGAGCTAATCGTCAAGGTAAGGGATCACCCTTATCTTGATGATAATACCTCCATTTTTGGGAAAAGTAGTGTCTTCCTTGCGGATGAAGTTTTGAGATAGCACAAAAATAGCGTGTAAAATATACTAAAGGATACGTATGATATGTATATATAATCGTAGTGAAAATAATTTGAATTTAAAAGAGAAGGAAAGTTGAATCACTTTATGTATAAGATTGATACTAGTATAGTGATGGTTTAATTAAAACTTGGATTGTCCCGAAACAGAACTTTGACTAAACCAAAGTGATTGAAAGTTCTTTTAAGTTTGGGAAGCATGCTTTGTTATAATAGGTGGAATACTCTCACGAATTTCGGTTAACGGTATTCACCTTCCGGTTACAACATGTCCCTAATCAACCGAAAGTTCGAGACTTTGGCGGATTTGAAAATCGAGGAGTGGGACTTGTTACCAAGATGTGAGTATTACCACTAACTTGCTAACATCGTTCCCTAAGTGGGTTGGTACTTACCAGACGTGATAAGGAACTAAATCTGACTGGTTGGTAAGGGTCCACTAGAATGATCTTAGTGAAATTTTCATCAAGGTCAGGATGTCACCCCTAGCTTGATCTATAATTTCATGTAAATTGAGAGCACGAAATTTTTTCACCAAAGTGAGAGTTTCACGCCTATTTTTGGTGAAATCATCTCGTTTGTTAATACGAGTGTTTTGTGCCTTCACATGGTTATGTAAAGTTACCTTAGGAAAGGCGTATGTTTTGAAATAAGAAAGTAGATATGAGCATGCAAGAAGATTTTTAAGAAATTTAGCATGTAAATCAAGAATTTTAGCATGTAACTCAAGAATTTTAGCATGTAAATAAGGAATGGTTGAGTAAGGCGCTTAACTTAATGGCAAAGCAGACAAATGTTTCTTAATTCCCTATAGTTATGGCTCTGATACCAATCTGTCACACCCCAACCAATGGCGGAAACATCGGGGCGGGATGAAATACATTGCTCAGACTTTATAACGCTAATTTGCGACAAGTATTAATCAAAATTTCACTTCATTACTAAAATCAAGTACAATGTTTCGACGCAAAATACAACAATTTAACAAAGGACAAATACAACAAAAAGTACAAAAATTAAGATGAGTTTCTAGTTCATTCTACTAAGTTCCATTCGTCATCATCATCATCATCATCAATTTCCTGTAATACTTATTAAAGTACATGTCAACACATACATGACATATAACCATGATTCGGTTAACATCACGAATTCGGTTATGTATATATTCATATAGTTATGTCCATCATATATTACCATAGAATTCATATAAGTCATGTATGGAGGTAGGATGATAACATCCATTAAACCTCATAGTATGGATTCATCAAATCACAAAGTTTACCAACTTAGTTGGTAAACCCGGTTGGTCATGAATAAAATGAAGTACAACTAAACTACTTAGTCAACTAAAACTACGAACAACCAAGTGAGCAAGCTAGGTGCTTGCATCCCGAACATGGTAACGTCTGGGACGTGTCGTAGCCTTATCACTCTAATAGAAGCTGAACGAGTGTTAGTGGTATGAACATAGAAAACATCAAGTATGGTAGTGGAACAAGGTAGGAAAGCCCAAGCTTCCATATGAACAATGGTAGTCTTGGATGGTCACACACAGTGATGGATCTAGAAAATCCATATAAGGGTAACGTTTCAATGAAAAGGGGTAACGAAATAAAAAAACATTAATTTTTTTCAAAATTTACACTACCGTCGGAGCATCAAAAGGCAACATAGGTTACCCCTTCTATCACTCTAGGTCTGCCCCTGGTCACACACTTGAAGGTTGTTTGGAACCTTGTCAAAACAAAAGGTTTAAAGGGTATTTGCATCCTAAACTTGTAAGAATCAAGCTCTAACAAGTCCCATAACCATAGATGGGTTTAGGAAGATGCAAGGCAAGAGATTCATGAAGAAAAGTTAAGTTTCATAAAAGTTCATAACATATTATTTTAAAACAAAAGTTTGGACCTCAAAATGGTGATGTTCCATCTTAGTTTAGCATGGTTAACTTGTGGAAACACTCCTAGAGGTGTTCCAAGCTTTCACGAGGAAGAAAAGATGAAGAAAAGTGAGTTTGAGTTCACTTTTAGAGCTTAGATAATTATGCCAAAATCAGAATTTTTTGGATGATCGTGAAGTGTTTTGGTAGTGAGTAAGTGTTTGCAAAGTGAAAATAATGGTATGGAGGCTCCTATTTATAATGGGGTTAGTTAGGGTTAGAGTTGAATGAGTTAGAGGTGATTGGTGGTGAAAAAGATGGAAAAAGAGTTTAAATTCGCGCTTTTTTTAACATTCTATCCGCCCAGATTCGAAGGCAACGGTTTGCAAGCCGTAGGCTACGAAGCGGTTTGTTTCAATTTTTTGGCATCTTATGGGATATATATGTGTGTAAATATCAAGAATGTATATAAGTATGATTCCGAATATAATCTTAATCGCAAGTATAATTCGGTTCGTATATAAAGCACGTATTCGAGATTGATTAAATATCATGTATTCATGCATAAACAAGTGTGAATAAAAATGTATTTCCATAATGATTAGCGCCTAGGATTGTTATATTGGAATCGGAATACGAATGTAAGATTTCTAAAAATAGGATGCGAATACGAACCTTCTAAAAAAAGAAATGCGAAAATACGAGTCGTTAAAGTCTCCCCTACTTTAGAAATATCGATGACTATGTAAGGTATGAACACACGATGAACTTGGTTGAATTTGCCGAAGTCTTTGTTTAGTTACATCGAATCCAAGTAGCTGTTATACCAAAAAGCTTATTAAATCATACGTAGGCCTATTGCTTCCTTGAAATTGTGAGGTTTGAGCTAAAAAGAAGATGCAAAGTGGGAACCCAATCAATAATATAAAATATGTTTCCGATAAATTTAAAGCAAAAATCTATATAATCTTTTTGTTCTTCAAATTCCACTTGCTTAGAACAAAGGTTTAATAACTGAAATGGAATGAATAATTTGATTCTAATTTTTGTTTATTTTCATTTTGGATAATAGTTTTTGAACTCAACGTGTTTACAAAATAAATTATGATGCACATTAGCGGTTTGAAACCAACTTGAATCAAAGATGTACTCATAACATATTGATTTGGAAATTGAAATTATAATTGAAGTTTAAATACCAAGTGAGATATTAGGTTTAAAAAATTCTTAAAATAAAAAAATTTAATGATTAAATTCAACAAGCAAAATTATTGTTTTAAACTTGTTGACTTTATATTAACATGTTCATGGATTCTTTTTGTATAATTATTATCTATATATTTATGAGAATAAAGTTCTAGAAAAGAAAATAAAGTATTAGATAATTCATAACGTTATAAAAATCTCAAACCTAATCCTTTTGACTAAATTAAATTATGAAAACCTAATTTTAACACCTAAATGAAATACCTGATTCGACACCTAACAATAACTATGATCCAAATAAACAAACAAAGTCCCAAGTTCAGATTTTTCTTTAGAAATATTGAGCTCCTCTTCTGCGATACGTTGTAAGTTTTTTTAACGTAATAGCGTATCTTTGGACGTATCAACATCGAGTTTCTAATGGATCTTTGCTAGTAGATGCCCTTGCAGATTTCATGAACACATGTAGGTATTTTGGTTGCAACTTGCAACTGTTCGTTTGATCTGTAAGCTTTTATAAAACATGAAACATTTAAAAAAATAAATAAAAGACTGAAATTTTTGGTCAGGATGTTGGGTTAGTGACTTAGTATGTAGGCATGTGGATACCTGGACATTAATTGAGGTGAGCTTTTTTCATACGTAGAAGGTGGCATTTTCTTGATCCCTAATATTCATCTCACGTTTTCTTTGTGATTTTATTATAATAATATAATATTAATATTAATATAATATGTTTAATATAAAAAGCCTCAGAATAAAAGTCATATTTTATACATAATAATTATTAACTGAAAACAAATTTAAATGAAAATCCATCTCATCTCTTTTAATTATATGTTCTACAAGCGTTAAACAGTTTTTACGATTGACTGATTTTCTTAACAATTGAGACAACTTTAAAGCTGATACACAATTTATTTGTATACATTGCTTTTGCTAATTCGAATGAAAGGTGATATAAAGTCGGTCTTCATCTTCAATCATAATGTAATTTGTAATTCAAACTCCATATCAAGAATATTTGACAACTATAAGCTATGAATATGTAAAAGAATAATTATTATCCTCGTTTCCTTTAAAATAAATTTAATTGTTTAATGTATTGGTATAAACCTGAAGTTGATGGTGAATAAAGAAACATTTTCATGAAAGGTTAAGCACATGATACCCAAAAGAAATATAAATAACATATCTTAAATGTAAAAATAAAAAATAAGCCAAATTATTGTTTTTCTGTAGAATAATTTCATAATTCTGTATAAACCACATTGTTCTAGAAAGTAAGATGGTTAATGGTTGGTGCGAATGTATATAACTTGAAAAAGTATAATATTTTTTAACCATACAAAATGGTCCAAATATCCTTTTTGCATGGTATCCCTAGAAGTTTGGCATCTGGAGTCCATATTGGATAGCAACCTTTCTGTAACCAATAACAATATATCTAATAGATCGTCTCATACAATCAACGTAGAATAGAATACATATTTTAAAAAATCATCTACTTTAAACAATTGAGTAAAAAAAAAGCATCATATGAAAATAATTTGAAATTCCTAGGTTTAAAGTTAATTTATACATGTGAGGGTTTGGGTTTCAACCCGAATTGTTTCTATTGATAACTTGACCCATTGATATTTACAAACTTTCTAATAGGTGTTTTATGTTTAACTTAAACTAGTTATATGAATTTTATGCTAAAATACTTCAAACTTAAACGAAATGGACACGGAGATTTAAGTGCACTATGTCATAAACATTTAGGCTATCCTAATATTTGTTAAGGAGTATATGATACATAAAATGAAAAAAAAAGAAGTTTTTCCACTAATTTTGCACTTCACCGATAAAGTTGAGGAGTAGCCCGAGCTACCCCTAATCACATACTAGCTCCGTCCCTACTGGTGTGTATTTGCATTTTTAAAGTATTCCCGTAAAAAATTACTTAAAGTTTTCTGTTTAAGCTCGTAGTATTTGTGGCACGTGTAAATAATTGAGTTGCATTTGACCCGTTTAAAACCCTAATAAGATAAGGTTCAAATTTTATATCTAAAGTTCCATTCTTTAAATTCATTTTCTTTCATTATTCTAGACAATATAATTTTCTTTCTCTAATGAAATGATATAAAATTGTTATGTGGCTTTCTTGATATTTAAGGGGTGACACATGTTGACATAGCTTTCTGTGGATAGTGGTGGTCCAAATAATACAAAGAGATGGAGATTCAAAAGGAAACTTATGTGGCAAAAGAATCAAATTTGTCGACCACAATAAACCTAATATATTGCTTTGTATCCAAGATACTTCAAGACATGATTGATTTTAGAAAGGTAGACGATGAATCAAGGAATTACATGGAATTTAACGAAGAAATACGTTTTCGACATAATCGTTGGGAGTGGTGATGAATATATCAAATACCAGGCATGCTTGTAACTGTGTATATTCGGATGACACAATATTTGTAAAAGAAGACACTGCAACGTCGAAGGTTGAGATTTCCGACCGGAGGTTCGGGAGTCACCGGACCTAAAATTTCTATAAAACTGGAGGTTGAAAATGTATATACCCAAAAATTTCTATACGAAAACTACATACTCTCCACTATTGAACGAAAAGTTCAGAAAGTCGGCCGTCCCCTTCCTCCCCATCAATTCAAATAGTTATTTAGATCATTAGATGTGCATTAGAAACTAATAGTATATAACTTGAATAAACAAATTATTAAAAGAATAGATTGATAACTTTATACTGATATTGAATTCTTCATTTCCCCTAAACTTTATACATATTTTTATTTTTGAGTAAAATGCTAAAATGGTGTCTCAGTTTAGGTCACTTTTAACACTTCAGTCCAAAAATAAAATCTTTTATATCTGGGTTCCTGAGGTTCATTTTTGTTGTCATCTTCATCCAATTGGCAATCTGGTTATAAAATTTTCTGTTAGAGTAAACTGCTAAAATGGTCCTTGAGGTTTGATCATTTTTGTCACTGTAGTCTAAAACTCAAACCTTTTGAATCTGGGTCCCTGTGGTTTCAATTTTGTTGTCATTTTCATCCAAAATCAAAATCTGATCAAATTTTTTAGTTAATATCCAGCTTTTTTGTCTTTTTCCTCTCTTTTAATGAAGGGCAAAATGGTCTTTTAATATTTTATTATAACAAATTTAAAAAATCTGACCATTTTGTCTTTAATTAAAAGGGAGGAAATGACAAAAAAAACTGGTTGTTAACTGAAAAATCTGACCAGATTTTGCTTTTGGATGAAATGACAACAAAATTGAAACCACAGGGACCCAAATTCAAAAGATTTGAGTTTTGTATTTAAGTGGCAAAAGTGACCAAACACCAGAGACCATTTTGGCAGTTTACTATTTCTGTTAATTTCTCGCTTTTTGTCATTTTCCTTATTTAAATGAGGGGTATACTCGTCTTTTTTTGTCATAATATATTTTAATTAAATGGGAAAAACCAACAAAAATAAATTGACTGAAAAATTATAATACAATTTGCCAATTGGACGAAAATGGCAACAAAAATGAAAACTCAAAGACCCAAATACAAAATGTTTCATTTTTGAACTGAAGTATTAAAAGTCATCATAACTCAGGGACCATTCTAACATTTTACTCTTTATTTTTTCTATACATATTTTAATCTTAAGTATTTAAAAATATATTTGTAAAATCAAAATAACTTATAGATAACCAATTTCAATATACATCCATATCCCCCCTCAATTTGATAATTGTTCCAATCTCTCAATTTTATAAACAAGATAGGTTGAGGCCTAAGCTAGAGATGGGCATAATCGGGTTTTATTATTACCCGGAACCGGTTCCAACGGGACCCGGTTCTGCTTGGATGTCATTGGAACCAAGTATGGTGTGGAACCGGGTCCAGTTCCTACCCGGGTTCACACCCAAGAATATGGAACCGTGTAGAACCGGGTACGGGTATTATGGAACCGGGTATGGTGCGGAACCGGTTTCTGATAGTATTGGGAACCGGTTCCTGACAGTCAAACCTGCTATTTTACTGTTCAGAACCGGTTCCTGACAGTCAAACCTGCCATTTTGCTATTGGGAACCGGTTCCTGACAGTCAAACCTACCATTTACTGTTCAGAACCGGTTCCTGATAAATGTTACCGTTGGAACCGGTTCCTGATAAATGTTACAGTTGGAAACCGGTTCCTGATTAAAAAATTGATTTTTTTTTGTATATAAACCCCTTCCTACTTACCATTTCTAAACTTAACACTCACCATCATCAACTTACAAAATCAATCAACTTCTAAGTTCTTGCAAAATACATATGGCATGCAACGACGAAGTTGTTACGGTCTTAGAGACGAAAAGAAACCCAGCTATATGGAAAAATTTTGATCTCTGTTTAATGTCCGACAGCCACGAGATGGCTAGATGCAAAGATTGTGGAAAATTTATGAAGGCCGCAGCCAACTCAACCCTTAAGAAACACACTAAGCGGCATTGCCCATTGACAAAGGCAAAGAAAAATGAGACGGGAGAAGGTTCCGGCACCGGTTCTTCAAATGTTTGATGTAACCGTTTGGTTTGGTGTTTTTATAAAGTTTGTGTAATGTTTCTTTCTATTGTGTTTGTTATGTTTGATTTTTATTATTACTTACTTTGATAAATAAAAATAGTAACAATAATCGGTTAAAATTAAAAAAAATTAATCGGTTACAATATATAAAAAAAATTAACCGGTTACAAAAAAATAAAAAACTACTCAGAACCGGTTCCAGTAAGATTTTATTTCTTTGATCGTTTACTAGCGGCAGGTGCAACACTTTCCGATGAGTTTCTATTAGGTGCGGGTACCTCGGTACAATCGTCGTCCGAATCGTTAGTCTCCACTTCTTCGTCCTCCTCTTCGTCAACAATTTTATGCTCTAACTCAACTTCATCTTCTAGACTAGTTTTATGTTGAATACGATCAACGACATCCAAATGGTCCTTTAAGTATATTGCCATCTCTAGCGATTCCGGAGTTAGTCTTGTTCTTCTAATTGACAAAACCCTGCCACTAAGAGAAAACACATTTTCCGAAGCTACCGTGGAAGCTTGGACCGTTACTATATCACGAGCCATGGTGGCTAGAATCGGGTATTTGGATTCTTTTGATTTCCACCATGTCAATAAATCAAATTCCCTATACTCATCGGTGGTCATAGTAAGCGAATAATGATTTTTTTTATATCTCCCAAGTTCACTTGTTGGTTCACTACCCCTTTGTTGTCTAGCGGTCTCGTCTCTAACGACATTCAACATGGTTATAAGTGGATCCCCGCTTGTTTCATCGTTAGAGGCCGTGGACTGAGACTCAAACAAATTTGTATGATTTTTTTCATCATATTTTTTAAAATAATGATCATAAAGTTTGGCCATACACTCATTGAATATTTTTTTTGTTTTTGCTTTTAAAGTTGGATCCTCCTCATGCATATCCAACTTGTCATAAATTTCATCAATTAAAGCTTCAACACCCGGTACGTTTAAAGCTGGATTTAAAGCGGCGACACATAGAAAAACGGGTGGTAATTCTAAAAAATATTTTTAAAATTTTTGAATCATTGGCCTCGTCATATTCCTTAACATGTCACTAGAATTTTCAAACTTTTTAAAATTAGTTGTTATCAAATACAATTGGTCCACAACTTTAGAACTAGTAGGATAATAAACACTGGAAATCAAAGTCGTTGTAGTTTTAAAAACTTGTAAAAAAGTACTTAGGTTATTAATATTTTCCCAAGCCGTGTCGGGAAAGAGGACGACTAGGTACTCATCACTTAAAGTTGTATGAAAAGATTTTAAAGTGCCCATTTGCTTTATAGCCATTTCAAACATATGACAAGTTGAATTCCAACGAGTCGGTATATCCCAATTCGGTCCAATAATTTTTTGGTTGACATCTTACAAAGTTTTTTATATTCTTGATATCTTTCTTTTCCACTTTTGAAAACATCTTGGAGCATAGCTCTAAATGCTATAATAAAATCCGATACAAATTGATCTTTTAAACCGGTTTGCACTACTAAGTTAATAATATGTGCAACACATCGTGTGTGGAAAAAAACACCATCAAGTATTGGTTTGTCTTCAACTTTAATTTTTCATTCGCCGTTGTGTTGTTTGAAGCGTTATCAAAGGATATTGAAAAAAATTTATCTTCTAAACCATATTTAATTATTATGTCATTTATAATTTTATAAATATTTTCTCCCGTATGAGGAGAAAGAAACTCGTCAAACGCAATCGTACGCTTCATCATTTGCCATGTATCAGGATCAACCCAATGAGCGATGACACATATGTACGATTTCGGTAAACCATGTGGAGCCGACCACACATCACTAGTTAGGTTTACACTAGTTTTTAAATTCTTAAAAAAACAATTAAATCTTTTTTGTATTTTCCCATAAACTTAAACAAAGACGTTTTCAAGTGCGACGACTTACATGTTTATAGCGAGGTTGTAGCGTCTCCCGAATAAGATTAGTAAGATCGGGGTCGTCGAAGTGTCCAAACGGCAACGCTTTTTGTATCACCAACTTCGCCATCCGATCGCGAGCTAATTTTTGCTCATAACGAAAAATGGTACCATCTTTGGATAGTGGAACTTGACCGGATGTCATTTCCTTTAAAGCTTTGCAATACTTATTACTATGGTTCGTTAACGTTGAGTTTGATTCTTTGGCTAATAACGATCCACAATGTTTACATTGAGATTTTTGCGAGCCGTCACTCATCTCGACCAACTCCCAATTGCTCCAAACTTCCTTATTGCGATTATGAGACAATGTTCCAACCACATATGGAACCGATTGATCTTGAGGAACATTGTTAACGGATTGGGAATTTGCGTTTTTGGAACTCTTTGAGGCCATTTGTTGATTAGAATGTGAAAAAGAACAAGAAAGAAATATAACAAGAAGAATAGATATGAGAAATTGTGTGCTAAACAATAGATTTCTAAACAATATATATAGAATCGGTTCCAACGGTAACATTATAACGGCTATAACCGGTTCCAACGGTAACATTATAACGGGTATAACCGGTTCCTCTAGAACTGCATTTCCGGGTACTGGTGGAACCGGGTATTAGTGAAACCGGGTACGGGTAGGAACCGGGTACGTGTAGGAACCGGGTACGACCCGATTCAAATGTAAAATTGTGGAACCGGGTTGGAACCAACAGGTATTTTGAACCCGGAACCGGTTCTACTTAATGTCGGGTAGGAACTGGAACCGGGTCCAGTTCAGTTCTACCGGTTCGGGTTCGGAACCGGTTTTTATGCCCATCTCTAGTCTGAGCCTTTCAAAACATAAAGGGATTGAAGCCTGAAGGGAAGAGGCTGAGGCCTGAGGGTAGAGAGCAGCCCATTATATAACTTGAAAGTAATCTGGGCCATCTTTTTACTGGAATGATATCCCACAAGTGGAATGGGCCTTTGTTGGAATTTTACTATATTTTATTTTTATTTATTATTCAATATCATAAACAAGTATCTGATCCCCAAATTACTATTTTACACAGTAATTTTCTTAAATTATAAGTCTAAATATCTATATTTTTTTAATTTTAATAATTCATAAAATACAGGTTCCTGTCCTGAGATTAATAACTTTAACCGTTTTATCTTAAAATACAAGTTATATCATTTCCGATACAATAACTAAACGTGTCCACTCCTTCCTTAGTTGTAACATGAATAAAATAATGCCATATAATAGCGCCCTATAGCAATATTTATGTTTTTTTTGGGTCTAGGTGCTCAAAACCAAACATTGTCGCTCATTGTGCAACTTTTTTTTCTCTTCTTTATTTTTAGAGCATTGTTTTTCAGAAGAAATGGGCAACACAGAGGGGCATGAGGGCTGATACCAATATTAAGGAAAAAACAATTTTTGTAAAAAAATAGTATTTAATCCCGCGCTTCAGACGGGTTATAGGGAGGATTCATTTGAGGATATTATTTGTTATTGGTATATTAATGGAATTGTACAAGACCATGTGGACTTCAATCTAAATGGCCCTGCGTCAGGTGACGCGTGGGAGTATCGATGCCAAAGGATAAACGAAGAAAACCACAAGTGAAAGAAAGTCGTCACATTCACCAGTTAAAATTAAAAAAAATTAATCGGTTACAATATATAAAAAAAATTAACCGGTTACAAAAAAATAAAAAACTACTCAGAACCGGTTCCAGTAAGATTTTATTTCTTTGATCGTTTACTAGCGGCAGGTGCAACACTTTCCGATGAGTTTCTATTAGGTGCGGGTACCTCGGTACAATCGTCGTCCGAATCGTTAGTCTCCACTTCTTCGTCCTCCTCTTCGTCAACAATTTTATGCTCTAACTCAACTTCATCTTCTAGACTAGTTTTATGTTGAATACGATCAACGACATCCAAATGGTCCTTTAAGTATATTGCCATCTCTAGCGATTCCGGAGTTAGTCTTGTTCTTCTAATTGACAAAACCCTGCCACTAAGAGAAAACACATTTTCCGAAGCTACCGTGGAAGCTTGGACCGTTACTATATCACGAGCCATGGTGGCTAGAATCGGGTATTTGGATTCTTTTGATTTCCACCATGTCAATAAATCAAATTCCCTATACTCATCGGTGGTCATAGTAAGCGAATAATGATTTTTTTTATATCTCCCAAGTTCACTTGTTGGTTCACTACCCCTTTGTTGTCTAGCGGTCTCGTCTCTAACGACATTCAACATGGTTATAAGTGGATCCCCGCTTGTTTCATCGTTAGAGGCCGTGGACTGAGACTCAAACAAATTTGTATGATTTTTTTCATCATATTTTTTAAAATAATGATCATAAAGTTTGGCCATACACTCATTGAATATTTTTTTTGTTTTTGCTTTTAAAGTTGGATCCTCCTCATGCATATCCAACTTGTCATAAATTTCATCAATTAAAGCTTCAACACCCGGTACGTTTAAAGCTGGATTTAAAGCGGCGACACATAGAAAAACGGGTGGTAATTCTAAAAAATATTTTTAAAATTTTTGAATCATTGGCCTCGTCATATTCCTTAACATGTCACTAGAATTTTCAAACTTTTTAAAATTAGTTGTTATCAAATACAATTGGTCCACAACTTTAGAACTAGTAGGATAATAAACACTGGAAATCAAAGTCGTTGTAGTTTTAAAAACTTGTAAAAAAGTACTTAGGTTATTAATATTTTCCCAAGCCGTGTCGGGAAAGAGGACGACTAGGTACTCATCACTTAAAGTTGTATGAAAAGATTTTAAAGTGCCCATTTGCTTTATAGCCATTTCAAACATATGACAAGTTGAATTCCAACGAGTCGGTATATCCCAATTCGGTCCAATAATTTTTTGGTTGACATCTTACAAAGTTTTTTATATTCTTGATATCTTTCTTTTCCACTTTTGAAAACATCTTGGAGCATAGCTCTAAATGCTATAATAAAATCCGATACAAATTGATCTTTTAAACCGGTTTGCACTACTAAGTTAATAATATGTGCAACACATCGTGTGTGGAAAAAAACACCATCAAGTATTGGTTTGTCTTCAACTTTAATTTTTCATTCGCCGTTGTGTTGTTTGAAGCGTTATCAAAGGATATTGAAAAAAATTTATCTTCTAAACCATATTTAATTATTATGTCATTTATAATTTTATAAATATTTTCTCCCGTATGAGGAGAAAGAAACTCGTCAAACGCAATCGTACGCTTCATCATTTGCCATGTATCAGGATCAACCCAATGAGCGATGACACATATGTACGATTTCGGTAAACCATGTGGAGCCGACCACACATCACTAGTTAGGTTTACACTAGTTTTTAAATTCTTAAAAAAACAATTAAATCTTTTTTGTATTTTCCCATAAACTTAAACAAAGACGTTTTCAAGTGCGACGACTTACATGTTTATAGCGAGGTTGTAGCGTCTCCCGAATAAGATTAGTAAGATCGGGGTCGTCGAAGTGTCCAAACGGCAACGCTTTTTGTATCACCAACTTCGCCATCCGATCGCGAGCTAATTTTTGCTCATAACGAAAAATGGTACCATCTTTGGATAGTGGAACTTGACCGGATGTCATTTCCTTTAAAGCTTTGCAATACTTATTACTATGGTTCGTTAACGTTGAGTTTGATTCTTTGGCTAATAACGATCCACAATGTTTACATTGAGATTTTTGCGAGCCGTCACTCATCTCGACCAACTCCCAATTGCTCCAAACTTCCTTATTGCGATTATGAGACAATGTTCCAACCACATATGGAACCGATTGATCTTGAGGAACATTGTTAACGGATTGGGAATTTGCGTTTTTGGAACTCTTTGAGGCCATTTGTTGATTAGAATGTGAAAAAGAACAAGAAAGAAATATAACAAGAAGAATAGATATGAGAAATTGTGTGCTAAACAATAGATTTCTAAACAATATATATAGAATCGGTTCCAACGGTAACATTATAACGGCTATAACCGGTTCCAACGGTAACATTATAACGGGTATAACCGGTTCCTCTAGAACTGCATTTCCGGGTACTGGTGGAACCGGGTATTAGTGGAAACCGGGTACGGGTAGGAACCGGGTACGTGTAGGAACCGGGTACGACCCGATTCAAATGGTAAAATTGTGGAACCGGGTTGGAACCAACAGGTATTTTGAACCCGGAACCGGTTCTACTTAATGTCGGGTAGGAACTGGAACCGGGTCCAGTTCAGTTCTACCGGTTCGGGTTCGGAACCGGTTTTTATGCCCATCTCTAGTCTGAGCCTTTCAAAACATAAAGGGATTGAAGCCTGAAGGGAAGAGGCTGAGGCCTGAGGGTAGAGAGCAGCCCATTATATAACTTGAAAGTAATCTGGGCCATCTTTTTACTGGAATGATGTCCCACAAGTGGAATGGGCCTTTGTTGGATTTTACAATATTTTTATTTTTGTTTAATTTTAATAATCATAAACAGTATCCTGACCCCAAATTAATAATTTTACACAGTATTTTCTTAAATTATAAGTATAACATATATATTTTTTTAATTTTAATAATCATAAACAGTATCCTGACCCTGAGATTAATAACTTTACACCGTATTTTCTTAAAATACAAGTATATCATATACGATACAAACTAAACCGTGTCCACTCCTTCCTAAAGTTATTCATGAAAGAATAATGCATAAAAGCAGCCCTAATAGCACATATTTATGGTTTTTAGGGTCTAGGTGGCACAAACCAAACATTGTCGCCTATTGTGCAACTTTTTTTCCTTCTCATTTTTAGAGCATTGTTTTTCAGAAGAAATGGGCAACACAGTGGGGCCATGAGGGCTGATACAATATTAAGAGAAATAACAATTTTGTAAAAAAACTAGTATTTAAAGTCCCGCGCTTCACGACGGGTTATAGGAGGATGTCAGTGAGAATATATTTGTTATCTGGTATATTAATGGATTAGTATAGACCATGTGGACTTCAATCTAAATGGCGCTGCGTCAGGGACGCGGTGGGAGTTCGATGACAAAGGTTAAAGAAAACCAAAAGAAAGTCGTAACATTCACCAAAATAATATTACATTAGTTGCGGCTGGGTTTTGAACATCAAAACGTAGCGACGCAAAAGTTAAAAAAAAACGTAACCATACGCCGGTATCACGCGTGCAAAAAAATAAGTACCTTATCAGTTACTTGTCGCAACGCTAAGATTTTAACACTAGAAATAATAAAAAATATTATATGTATAATAATACAAAATAAAATCTTAATATAAAAAATAATATATAATGTACCAATTGGGAATAATAATTATTCACAACTGAAAAAGTTACTTATAGAATGTGAGTTTTTTGATGATGTGATAATGTTTTTAGTATTTTAGCATTTTTTTTATTGGGTGAGTTTTTTTTTATGTTTTTAAGAATGAGCGTTTATAACATGAAAATTGACTAAGCTCATTTTTTGATGTTTTTAGGCCTCCTTAGAGCATGCGTAGTCGAGCGCTATCTAGTTGTGAGGGTCGCCATGGTGCCCTATAGCGTCGGGAAACACCTCCCCATCGGTGCTATTGATTGGTGAATTTGATTCCGCGATGGTGATAACGGGGGTATGTGCTGAAGGTGAGAGGTGAAGGTGGGTTGGGGAATGTTTTGTGAGGTTATGTGATGGGATTATATGGTGTTACTATTACACACAAATGTTATCAAACTTGCACATTCCATGTTATGTGACAAGTGTCATACTACCCCACTTTCTTTATGTTATGACGTGTTATTACTACACATGACCATATTGTTGATGGTTTTAAATGGTTAAAGTAGTTTTGTACAAATCATTTAAGTATGCTCAAATAAATAAGAATTCTAGTTACAATATGGCCTCTTAAGTTTAACTACATTCTTCTCCTCCCAACCATCGCGTCCTCGCTTTAGTTACCGGAACACCTGCCGGTCGGAACCTTCCAAACCACTGCAGTTACCGGAACACCCACTTCAGTTACCAAAACACCCACCAGCCGGAACCTTCCAACCCACTACAAACCTCGAGACCCTACATGCATATCTACCTCTATTTCTACCTTCATAAGAAACAAGGGTATATCATCGGCTAGAATACGGGCAATATTTCGTTGTTGTTATTTATTCATTGCAGGGTTGTAATTCAGGTTTCTTTAATGGGTCCTAAACTACATCTTAAAAGCACTGTAAGTATCACGCCTAAATCACAGCTTAAAGCACTGTAAGTATTTCTAATTTCAACAAAATAACAAGTAGCTAATTCTTCTATTCTGTTTGTAGCTTTGGCCAACCCGTTTAAGCAATATTGAGTTTATGTGTGCTCGTCTGTACCACTTGCTTACTGATATAGTGCACTTACGTGGGCCTTGGGTGATTTTCATGTTTTGAGTGCTTGTGTGTAAAGTTGTATACATGTTTTATTAGTTTTGAAAAGATAACATTGTTTATTGTTGGGTGTGGGGCTTGTTGTGTATTTTATATTGGTGTATTGTGATATTGTGTTAATTGGGAACCATAGACGGTGGGAGTCGCAATTATGCCTTAAGACCGTGTCCAGGAAAGAGGGGTGTTAATAAAGGGACAAAAGGGGCTATAATTTACATGCGGCTCCTGTAATGTAGGATCTCTTAGTAGTAAGTTGCTAGAGCTAGTGGATGTGCTTAAAATACGTAAGGTACAAATAGCTTGTCTGCAAGAAACTAGGTGAAAGGGGCATAAAGGGGCAAAATGCAATGCGTATAAGTTGTAGTATTCAGGGTCTGTTAGCGCTAAGAACAGGGTGGGTTTTCTAGTGGCTATTGAACTGCACAAAAATGTAGTGGAAGTGATAAGGTACAACAATAGGATTATGATGTTGAGATTGGTACTAGGTGAGGAGGTAATGGTTCTGATTTGCGCTTATGCGCCTCACATGGGATTAGGAGATCAAGAGAAAAGAGTTTTGGGAATGCTTAGACGTTGTAGTGAGGGCCATACATAGGGAGGAGAGAATTTGTATAGGAGGTGACTTTAATGACCATATAAGGATAATAATGGTTTTTAGTCAGTACACAGGGTTTTGGTTTTGGTGATAGGAATGAGCCTGATAGGGACTTTCTAGAGTTCGCATTAGCCCACGACTTGGGTATTATAAACTCGTTTTTTCAGAAACGAGTTTCTCATTTGATCACTTTTAGTAGCGGGGGGCGTAACACGCAAATAGACTATCTCTTGATGAGGTGAGAAGATCGACGATGGTGGAGGGACTAGAAGGTTGTACCAGGGGAGACAACGGTGAAACAATACCATTTGCTAGTAGCGGATATAGGTCAGAGAAGAAAGCTATCGGAGGGGGAAAGGAAAGGTTTGACCTAGGATCCGATGGAGAAGCCTAAAGGGAGACAAGATTACAGTGTTTAGAGACAAGGTCATCCCTATGACAACCGATCGGGTGGGTGGGGCCGCAAACCGGTTGTGGGAGGCTATGGCGACTACCATTACCTAGGTGGCAGAGGAGACACTAGGGGTTACAACATGAATGACAAGCGGGCATAAAGACACCTAGTGGTGGAGTGAGGATGTGTAGATCAAGATGAGGGATAAACAAGAGAGTTTTAGAGATCTTTTGAGGTGCACGGTTGAGGAAGAGCGACATAAATTGAAGGAGAGGTACAAAAAGGCCAAAAGGGAGGCGAAGAAGGAGTGGCAGAGGCAAATAACACAACTTATAAGAAGATGTATGACCGCCTGGAGACGAAGGAAGGGGAGCATGCCATGTTTAGGATTGCCAAAGCTAGGGAGCGTAAAAAGCAGGATCTAGGTGTAATGAAATTTATAAAGGGATATGATGGGCATGTCCTAGAAAAAGAACCAGACATTAAGTTGAGATAACAAACCTACTTTTGTAATCTTTTCAATGAGGGGAAGGAAGTCCAACAAGAAAGTGACAACAACAACACTCAAGGACGACAACAGAACAACTGCTATTGTCAGAGTATTACAATGGGAGAAGTAAGGACAACACTCAAGAAAATGGGAAGGGCCAAGGCAGTTGGTCTTGAAAACATAGCGATAGAGGAGTGGAAGTGTTTGGGAGAGGATGGAGTTCGATGGCTAGCTAGTTTGTTTAATCTTATTTTCAAATCTGGAAAAATCTCGGAGCAGTGGAGGAGTAGTGTCGTAGTGCCCTTGTATAAGAACAAAGGAGAGGCCTAGTGTTGTGGGAACTACAGATGGTTAAGCTACTAAGCCACACTATGCAATTATGGGAGCAGATAACTGAGACTAGGATTAGAAGAGGAACTCAGGTTACGGTAAACCAGTTTAGTTTCATGCCAGGGTGTTCAACTATGGAAGCGATTCATATTCTACAGAGATTAATGGAAAAGTACAGGGAGAAGAAGCGAGATCTGCATATGGTGTTCATTGACCTTGAAAAGGCATATGAAAGTGGGCCACGTAGACTGATTTAGGAAAGCTTGGAGGGTAGGGGAGTTCATGGGAAATATATAGACTTAATTAGGGTTATGTATGATAGGACTGTGACTAGGGTTCGTGTGCCTGTAGGAGATACAGAGCCCCTTGTGGAAATAGGACTCCCCAACGGTTCGCGTTTTGTCCGTTTCTTTTTGTGGTTGTCTTGGATGAGTTTTCCAAGTCGATTCAAGAGACAATTCCGTGGTGCATGCTTTTTGTGGACGATATAGTGCTAGTCGCTCTAAGACTGAATACCTTTATTGTAATTTCAGCGGTGCAAGTTTTCCAACACACGACTAAGTTCAAGGACTTAGGATCGTTTGTACAATGGGACAGGGAGATAGATACTCACCGCATCCAGGTTTGGTTGGTGTAGGTGGAGAGCAGCCACTGGGATTTTGTGTGACAGGAGGTTCCCAACAAAATTAAAGGGGAAATTTTATAGGGTAACAGTTAGACCGGCTATGTACGGGACATATTGTTGGGCCATCAAGAAAACACAAGCGCACAAGATAGAGGTAGCGTAGATGAGAATGTTGAGGTGGATGTGTGGCCGCACAGGTTAGACCGAATAAGAAGTGAGGTTTTAGGGAATGGTTAGAGTAGCTAGTATATCGGACAAGTTAAAAGAGGGAAGATTGAGATGGTTTTCGCATGTGAAGAGGAGGCAGTTGACAAAACCAGTTAGAGTAGTGGAAACCATGACAATGGAAGGAAGGAAGGAGGAGTAGAGGCAGGCCTAAGTTGACTTGGGATGAACGACTTAGGAAAGATTTGGTAGAGTTGCACCTCTCCAATGACACGGTTCAGGATAGGAGTTCGTGCACACGTAAGATTAAGGTTAGGGACTTGAGGGGAGGGTATGGACGTGTCCTAGTTTTGTCTTGTGGGGGGTAGATTTCTTTTACACTTTAGGCTGACCTTACATATGATTATTTTCTTGTATCTATGCCTATATATCTGACTATGCTATACTATCTACTTATCTATCTTTCGTCCATCAGGCTGTTGGTTGCTTTGGAGTCAGGGGTCTCTCAGGAAGAAGTCTCTCTATTCTTAGGATAGAGGCAATATTTGTGTACATCTCAACTCCCCTAGACCCTATCGATACCTACCAATAGTTCTGTTATTTGTAGGATTTATTGGGTATGTTTATTGTTCTTGTTTACCCTTTATACCACATATATATATTTTTTTGTGTGTCCGGCTACCTTTTTAACATATGCTCACTCACACTTTTGTAAGTTCTTTTTCTTTTTTACGTATAACTTATAATGGTTTATAATATCCAAATAAATCATGGAACAAGTATTTTCTATATTTGTTTTGGTGTAAATTTTCTTTAATAAGGAGTTGTGCGTAATAATGACCCAACTCATCAATGTACAATCGTAAAAGACATCAAAGCTACTCAATGTTTAAAATTTTTATAGTTTTTTTACCTCATTGTAAATAATAACCGCGTTACTTACTTATTTATTTAATTAAAGGTTCCATGTAAATTTTATTCAACTCATATTGTTACGACCTTTTATATTTATTTACATTTCCACACACATTATTCAAGATAAAGCCTCACAAATTTCCCATCACATCAACACCCAACAACAACCCAGGATTCAAATTTACTAGTTTAATACATAATATATCATCTTTTAAAAGTAAAACATGAGATTTAAAAGTGTAAGGCATCTAAGAAATTGTCCAAAATCGTATAGTGTCAACTTAAATGAAAGTTAACAATTATTAGCACAATAAACACATTTTTAGCATATGCAACTAGAAGTGGTTAATAAAAACTAAATACAACCATAACAAGTTAAGTAGATGAAATCTTTAACTCAACAAGGTGTGTGGATCTTTAAAATTTTGTTTTTTATTTGTTGGTTGTGGGAAATGATTATCTGAGTGTTGATTGATTTGAGTTTGTATAAAAACTTTCTGCAAATATTGAAGTACACACGACATCAAAAAAACGATAACAACAGTGGTGGATGGTGGTGCTAGGTTGTGGGTGGTGGTTTTAGAAATTGGGGTTAGGCCATATGTAATGGTAACCCCTTATACCCCTCATAACCTCATATAAACCCCATAACATTTGGGTGTAGTGGTTAACACCACATACCCCACAAAACATATTTCCCAACTCACCATCACCCACAAAAAACTACTTCACCCTATTATCACCATCGCAAGGAATAATTTTCACATGCCATAGCACCGGCGGGGGTGTTCCCAGCACTGTGGAGCGTTATAACTCCATAACGACTCCATCACGGCTCCACTACGCATGGACTTAAAGAGACGAAGAAGAAGGGGAAGGTAGGTCCAGAATTTTTATATTTAGATAATAGTGATGGGCCGCACTTATCTTTATTAATGATCATTTATTGTTTTAGTTTTTTAGGGCATTTTTGTCATTTCACATACACATAACACCAAAAACTAACCCCCATCTACGTTAGAGACTATTCGAGAAACGAGTATGCAAAAGTTGGGACTATAAGTGTAATTTTAAAAAGGTAGAAACTATAGGTGAAATTTCACAAAATCACGTTGAATCTTTCACTAAAGCAAAATTACTTGTCATATGCATGAGTGAAAGTAAGTTGGTATAACTAGCCACTTGAGCCCTTACATGAGAATTTATGGTATAGTTTAGTTGAGAAATTTATCTTTAAAAAAATGGTATAACTAAACAAAAATAAATAAGTATAAAAATAGACATGACTTGATCTGTATCAATCCATTGCGTTTAGTGGCAAAATCGTAACTTTTTTATTAGTTACAACTATTGTTCAACTCATGTTTTTTCTTTAGATATATTTTCGTATGTTATGTATAAAAATCTAAGAAATTCTTATAACACGGCTAACGGACCCTCTTGACCATTACTTCCGCATTTTCCTAGTGTTTATTCATACTCAAAAGCATTTTGCTTTATGTTTCTTTCTCAATACTTCACAATTCCACTTGAAATCTTTGTCACTAGATTCGGGACTAGGTTTGGACCAGTTTGAAACTAGGCCCAACAAATCCATCTGGACCGATTGAAACAATCAAAGAGACGATGGAGTATGGATCCAACTGTAATTATAAACTAAATCTAGTGCCGATAGACTAGACTAAAAAAGTGATTTTGAAATGATTCCTATCACTATGCATTCTATTCATGCATGCTACAAAATCATCTTATATAAAAACGTTACAACGTATATGAAACGTTTGTGGAGAATATATATACTAAGAACATCCGTAATGGTTAATGCTCTTTAAAGGTATTTTCCGACACATAAGCATTATAACATCCCTTCAAAAAAATGTGTAATGGTTAACGCCCCTTAATGCCTTGTCAATCTTTTCTTTTCAAATCTTTTTCTCCTAATTTGGCGTTATACTAGAATCACCTTATTAAAAATCGGTTGTGATTCACCCCTATAATCCTTAGGGGGCGTGTTGGGCGCGTTGTCAAGTCCCTTCACGTCCTTATAATACCAATTACGCATGGTCTAACAAGTTTGAGAGAACCTGATATTTTTGGCATAACTTCCAATCCGCTTGTGGTTAAACACTTCATAAACTTTTTCTGTGAATCCAAAGATTTTCCGGCCAAAAGCAAATGTCTCAAGATCCACATTTTCCATCTCCACATTGCTTTAACTATGTTAATCTATGTTAATTCAAGATGACATAAAAGAAATGCTGCTTGAAAGTTTGGAATAAATCCAACTATGTTAAACTGGCACCAACAATTATTTTTTAAAGCCAAAAGTAGTACATCAGTGTATGATTGATTAAAATTACAAATAACAAAAAATAAAATAAAAAAACCTCATTATTGAAAATAAAAGGTGCAAAGTTTAATTTAAGGGCTTAGGCCCCAAATAAGCGCCGGCTTGCCAATTCTTAGAACACGAAATTATAACTTAACAAATGATATTTAATTATTATAATTTGATGCTTATGATTACATTGATTAGTTACTTGAACTTTATAGAAACTCGTAGTAGTATGCGAAAATAATTAAGTTTAAATATGAATAAAAGGTTTAACCAACTTGCGTTACATATAAATTCAATTCAATTCTATTAACATTTATTCATTTCACTACTAAAAAAAGCAATATGATTTTCTAAATGGTCGCAAATTGTCGCAATACCTTATTAGGTGACCAAAATATCGTTGCAATGGATTTTGCGACTAGACATTTGGTTGCAAATTTAGCGACGGGATTTGCGACAGAACCATTTTTTTGGACGGAGTTTGTGACCGGACATTCACCGACTGAGATAGCGACCACCATCGCGACCACAACAATTTGCGACTAAATCTGTTGGTGACAAATTTTGCAATTGAACTATTAGCAACAAGAACTGCGACCGAACCTATTTACGACCAACTTTACAATCGAATTCTCTCTACCAATTTAGCAACCAAGTTTTGGTTCAAACTTGCGATCGTTGTTTCGGTCACAAAAGATATGTAGAATTAAGAAAATGTTTTTTCAATTATCCATTATTTATAAATTTCAATATGGTAATCAAATAGTTCTATACATTTATAAAATTATATCAATTCTTTAACTGAAGAAGTATTCAAAAGTATATATTTCAATATAACAAAATATAAGTACAATAAGAAATAACAAACATAGGTATAACAACAAACATCCAAATTGACCATTTTTTTCCAAAAGATCACATGCTTAGCTTGTTAGAGCTAATTTTTTTATTGTTTTTTTAAAAAGAAATAGAACTTGTTCTTTCATTTCCGTGTTTGCAATCTTATTTTCCTTTTTTGCTCTATTATTTTTAGTTTCTCTACTTTTTTTTTCTTTCTCTGGTCCCTCTGTTTCTTTCTCTTGTCGTAGTTGCATTATTTTCTCATTCAATTGTTCTACCTATTATAATATATCACATTAAAAGCAAACAACACATTGTGACACATTAAATAAAATGTAACTCATTTCATTTGAATCATCAAGAAAGATATCTTATAAAAATGCCATTGAGTTGTTTCAATGTATAGTATAATGCATTTACACTATTAGTGTTAAAATCATATATGTAACTAGGCTAGATTAATTAATAAAAAAAACTAACAAGAAAAAACTTATAAAACACACATATTTGTTTTTACAATTTTTTAATTAAATTTCAGGATTACGAAAAAACCTACCCTACAATTTTTTACAACTATAACATTTTCATATGTTAACACTTAGTAAAACAAAATTATACCATAAAAACAAGTATTGTATTCTCTTTAATTTGAGTACAGTATTGCTATAGTTTTTTTTTAATTTTTAAAAAATAACATTTTACGTGATTATAAGTATCTGCGTTTCTTGTCACATTGCACGACCACCCTTATATATACATATAGTGAAGGGTTAAAATAAGAAGAAATTCTTTATAAGAAAAAATGAAGAAATTTCAACCAAATAAATTGCTTTATTTGCTGCATTTAATATTTGTATAAATGTTAATGTAAGGGTATATTGGTAAACTTATATAGATCATTAATCTGTAGTATTCAGGTTTAATAGCTAAATATATGAAATTTGTAACTTATTTTAAATATATATATATATATATATATATATGTATTTCAATTTTTTTATTTAGTGTGTAGGATATATTACGAGTTGTGTAGAATAAAGTTTAGGATAAATTTTGACATGAGTAATATAAAATTCGATAATGTGTAGGATATATGCAGAATAAAATTTGATGTGTGTAGAATAATATGAAACTTACTAATTAATTAGAAAATAACTAATGTAAGGAATTATAAACTATTCAATATTTTATTAGTATACCCTTTTCTTCATAAATTGATTTTCCTCTCATTTGATTGTCCTTACACACGCACACACACACACACACACATATATATATATAGGGGAACGATAAAATGAAAACCCATTTGAGTTAAAAACTTACGAAACCATTGTAAAACCCTAAGTAACATTTATTATTATTTTTTTCTAAAAAAGTAGGGAATTTAACATACATATATTTGGACATTGTTATAAAAAAACAAAAAAGCGCGAGTAGTTTTCTTTTAATGTTAAAAATTTCATGTTACATAATATATGTCCAAAAAATGTAACATACAGATTTTAAACATTTAAAAAAAAGGAATTAGTCGGCGCTTTTTATAATTTTTTATAAAAATGTTCAAATATATGTATGTTATATTCTCTCTTTTTTTTAAATAAATAAAAATGTTACATAGGGTTTTCTGGAGTTTTTTCAACTCAAGTAAGTTTTCTTCCTATATTACACACACACACATACACATATATAGGGGTTGGTTAACGTACAATATTCCTTAACGTACGATGTGTACGAGATGAAATTACGCACGTTATTAAACTCAAAAACTCTAATCACGCATGTTGAAAACCATAATCACGCATGTAGAAAATCAGAAATCACGCATGGGTAAAAAACCTAATCACGCATTTTATATCTTCACAGCGTACGTTAAGCAAAATTGTACAATACACTTTCACTATATATATATATATTATATATATATATATATATATATATATATATATTATATATATATATAGTGGAGATTCAAACGAAAAGAAAGTTTTTGTAGGAAAAAAAAGAAATTTCAACCGATAGGAATACTTCATTTGACTTCATTTAATATTTGTATTTAATGTTATTAAAAGGGTATAATGATAAACCTACATATATTATTAATTTGTAATATTTTTCTTTAATAACTAACTATATAAAATTTGTAACTTCTTTTTAAAATATATATTTTCTCAAAAAATAAAAATAAAGATTCATTTATAGTGTAGGATAAATTACGAGTTGTTTAAGATAAATTTTAATACGTGTAGGATAAATTTCTAAATATGTAGGATAACTTTTGATACGCGTAGCAAAAAGTTTTTAGTGTGGAGAATGATAGTTTTTGTGACCTATTAATTAGTTAAAAATAATAATAAATGAGGTGAGAGAAAAAATAATTAATGGTTTACAAAGAATAACTGTTAAACTGATAGAAATTCTCCATTTACTTAATTTAATGTGTGTATTTAGTGTTATGAAAAGGGCATATAGCTAAATCTATAATTGTTATTAATTAACTAATAATTTAAACTTGTAACTCATTTTTTTCATATACTCTTTCAAGATAAAATATTTATAGTGTAGGACAATTTTCGATATGTGTAGGATAAATTTTAGTATGTGTAGCATAAATTTTGAAATGTGTAGGGTAAATTCCGATAAGTGTAAGACATATGTAGGATAAATTTTGAAATATGTAGGATAAAATGTTTTTGCTAATTAAAGATAACATAATTAATTAATGAGACTGAGTTATAAACTATTTAATGGTTTACCATTATGCCATTTCTTCTTTTTCTTCTCATATTAAATTTTTCTTCTCAATGAACATTCCCATATATATATATATATATATATATATATATATATATATATTCATCTACTTAGATCAACATTAGAATATGATTTCGAACAATCCGTATAATACATAGTAATTTATTTATCCATTTAGTTAATCCTTTGATGAATCTAATCGAATAATGATGAGTTCCATGCTAAATGGAATCAATGATTCGTATAATAAAATATGTATTGATTCGTTCCTAAACGGGGTCAAAGATGCGATATGTTGGTTTGAACCTAATATGAACTATTACATGTAGACTTTGTTTACTCACTATAGAGTTGCATGTCACAATGTTGAGTTGGTAGCAATACTTTTAGTTTCTTATTTGCTTTTTTTAACACGAATTTCTTTTAATCTCTGGTTAATTTCTAATGGACCACCACTCATTGTGTTGTTTCGTATCTACTTGATATATAAATAATTGATATTACCAAATCTGTGTTAAGACTAAAAACAAACCTTTTTAAATTGTGGCAACCAAAAAACCTAGCAACAACAACATAGTAGCTGACAACTTGAGCTCGACTCGAATTGAAGTAAGTTGACAACTTGAGCTTGTCATAGTGATCATTGTTAAACAGGACCAAAGATGCTGACTCTTCCATTGGGTTCCAGCGATATCGTATATATAACGACGCCTGAAGGATGGTGCTCGATTGTGTGCTTATGCAACATGTAAATGCAATCCTCTGCATGCCACTTTCATCTAAATAAATTGTATGAAGTAATCTACACGACTTATTACTTGAAGTTAGCCGCAATAGTCTTTGCACTTAATCAGTGGCGGATCCAGAAACTTTTTTCAGTGGTTTCCTTTTGGTAGATTCTCACTAACTTTTTTCAAATCATACAAGGTTCTCACTATTTTTCCCATTTTTTCCAATCCGAGTGGGTTCACATGAACTCACAAAACAGGGTTGGATCCGCCATCGCACTTAATAACCGTAGACGCTATCTATATATGGAGAGACATGCGACATATTAATGGATCATATAAGCGCCCTATACATATGCATTTTCACATACGAGTTAAACATGAGACAAATTAAATGGTTAGAACTCATGAAAAATCATAATGCTAACACTAAAAGTCTAAACCTAGATCCCATGTGAGCTAAATCAGTTTTGGATCTAGCGAAGTATTTTAGCTAAGTCATTAATTTGTTCGGTTATTTGGTCAAGTGACATATTCCCAAATCCGTGTTTCGGCTCTTTACAAAATCCACCAAAACTTCGAACAAACGCAATGCTTATGCAAACGAAGTGTTTAATTGGACTTGAGCCACTACTAGAATACTTGGAGGTTTTGCTTTTTAAAAAATGCCAACGCGTAGCAAAGGTCCATTTGCGATGATTTTCATGTTGTCGTATTGTGGTGCTAAATTACGGGTTCATTATTTTGTTGCGGAACTTTTTCGCATGTTGTAGGAATTACGTCACAAATATTTTCGTCGCAAATTTCCTTTGTCAAATTGTACACTTTTCTAGTAGTGAGATTGATATCGAAAATACTTACACCTCTGATATTGTGATATGAATGTGTAAATTAAATTTAAATTGATATAGTTAAACACATATAACTAAATTTAAAAATACGTAATTCGATCAGTATCTAATTCATACTTAAAACCAGTTCTTTTTTGTTTCCTTTTTCTAAGAGTAAATACGCACCCACTAAACTACTTCTAAGTTTTACAATAGTGTCTATTACTCGACTAGAACCCGCATCATTTGAGGTGAGGTGATGGGAGGAAGGGAGGTGAGGTGATGGGGGGGGGGGGGGGGGGGGGGATTTTACTGGCAACATTTTACGACATGCATTAGTACCTTGAGGCATTTGATAGCACTTGATAATTAAATATTTCCCACTTGAATCTAGCTTTGTTACTAGACCCGGGGACTAGGTTTGGACCAGTTTGAGACTGGACCTAACAAATCCATCTGGACCGATTGAGACAATCACAGAAATGATAGAATAGTGATTTCATAATGATTCGTATCACTATGCACTTTATTCATACATGCTACAAAATATCGTATAGTAAAAATACTATAATATACACGAACCTTTATGGAGTATAACTTAACCTAAACGTATTTATGTTAAAAGTTTTAATAAAATGATCACTAGCTGCCTAGCTATCGGGTTCGAGTTGGACTCTTACATCACTATATGTTTTAATCGATCTAATTCGTATTTTTGATTCAGTTGTGTATTGGAGGTTTTCTTTTGGCTGGCGAATAATCCATTTCCGTTATGTCTATGACATATGGATAACGCTCTGTGTCGACTTCTGTCTTTGCATGTTTCGACGGTCCCAATGTAGTTGAAAACGTTTCCTCCATTGCAACTAGTTCACGAGCAAGCTTTTGGTCCATTTTCAGATCTTTGTTGTAGTCCTGCATATAAAAAAACATTAAAACTATTAATCCAGAATTCTTTGATTTTTTTTTGTTATTCTTAGCTCAATCCATAAAATATACTAACCTTGTCATTGGTGGTGGTAAAACTTGAAGATGTCATTTTTCTCATAAGTTTTCTGTTTATTCCTGCAAGTAAAAAATTAACAAATTGATTAAATGAAACAATTAATGATTTAATGGGGATAACTCAAATTAAAGGACATATTTTAATTCATGTGATTACAGTGTGTTGAACGTACCCTCTAAACCCTAATATATAGTATGATCATTTGAACTAATCTACCTTATCTATCTACATATACAAAACTAAGTAATTTCTAATGGTGTTTAGATAGGTGATGTCTTGGACCATAGTAATCTTCATGAATATTTGATAACTGGTGGTTATGAGATATATTAATCTTCTTTCTCTATGATGGTTGGTACCTGATGAAAGCTTGGTTACCATGGCTGACGCATCGTCTTGATTGCTTGATGAACTCTGTGATAATCGAAATCGAATTATCAGAAATTAAGTTAAAAGAGATGTAAACTATATATTAACATAAAATCATGAGATATACTAACCTTGGTTATGAGTTCTTGATGGTTACTAGCTATTATACTTAACTTTTCCAGTCTTATACCTTCACAATATTAACAAATAATATATGATTAGATAAAAAGTTATATCAATATTTTCCCTCAAAAGACTTACATGCAAACATATTATCACCATATTAGATTGATACACGGTCCCACCCAACCACTATGATCGTTCAATACAAAACCAATTTCTAAGTAGTTTTTTCAAATGAAAAAGAGAAAGAGTGAGTTATGACGTAGTTAGATAAGCACTTACGCATACAACGTACGTAAATCAATAGGTACGTGTGTTTACATAGTTCTCTTTTTTTTTACATAAAATCAGTTCTATTAAACAACATCTTGCCCAATAATACTAAGTTGTTACTATAAAACTCATGTTTTTAATTCAACACGACCCATTCCATCACTAATTTTTTATTTGATGTAAACCCCAGATATAAAATATATAAACCAGATAGAAAACGGTGATGAAAATTAAATATACACCTTGGGATTCATTTATGTTTTGAAACAAAGATATACACATAAATACACGTGTGAGCAGGAATTAAACATACCTTGAGCTTCATAAAGGAAAATGGAGAGAAGCAAGAGAGTGAACACCAAAGAAGGCTTCATTTTGTCTTTGAATTATATAATTATTTCCTAAAGTATATGAAAGAAGAGAGGCTGCAATTGGAACGTGGATATGTGGAGGCCTATATATATACACATATATGAGGTTTGGGCCCCATATCAGTTGATGACCTATAAGGTTAATACAATGTTTTATACTATTTCTTTAAATGCCCATCAATGCTGGGATTTCTAGTTGGTAAATCTTGCCATTTCAAGAATTTTTTTTAATAAACTTCTTCTCTATTTTTTAGTCAATAGGTCACTAGGCGTGGATCAACTTTGATATATTTTTTAATTGTAAAAAACTATTCCTTATAATTTTTCACATAAAGCTTATTCGTTGTTCCAGATTTGAAGGTTTATCTTAAGAGAGCGTGTTAATCCTATTGGCGTACTTTTAAATGATTGAAAAGCGAAACTTGTATAGATTACTTAGAGTATCGATTAATATCATGTTTGGATTATAAGTTTAGTTTTATATCATTTCACTACAACTATATACAATATATATACACACGCACACACATACTTACAGCATATATAATCGAAATCTACCAAACTTTGCCCTTATAAGCTAGAGTTGTTTATTGGGTCCAAAAATAGGAGCCGTGTGCTTTAAATTTAGTATTTTACCATAAAGAATGGAACATAACTTTTTGACTGAATACAACTTATATACATCATTTCATACAAAGATTTTGTGTTAGTTAAAGTGATTTTCTATCAACTATTATGATTACACATGCATTAAATTTCATACAAAGATTTTGTGTTAGTTAAAGTGAGTTTCCATCAACTATTATTATTACACATGCATTAAAATATCATTTATTGTGTTAAATATTTATATTCAACAATCAAGTAAACAATTATGTATTCTATATAATTATATGCAATCTAGATATTACATAATTTAAAAAAGATCTAGATATAACCACTCGAAGTTTGATTGAAAGGATCATCGTTGTGGAAAGGGGACATAAGTGTCCACACATAAAAGTAGGGTTTCTATTTTCTTGAAACTGATGTCTCTTTGTCAATATGACATATGCATGGAAATAAAAGATTACAAGATAGAACTTGGCCTCAGGTTAAAAGTTCCATTTAATTACCTTCTTTATCCCTTTAGGGGTATGAATAACCCTTAAAAAGAGGTGATTTTCCAATATCCATGTTAAGTCTATGTTAGTTTTATCATGTTTAGATTTATACTTTAGAAGAATAGTGTATCATGCTTTCATTTATATTTTGCTCAAAGTAAGGTGTTCATTCTTGTAAACCTATTTTGTATAACCAAAACCAAAGCCTTTTAGTTGGGTTTGGGTCAAACTCATGTTTTGTTTTTAAGATTCTAATGATTTTCTATAAGGTGGTTAGCGGACCCCCTGATCTCCCATATGTTCCTCGGATGTGTATAACTGTTTGTAAATTATGCACATGAAATTGAACTTGATTTGAATTCTGTTTCTTTTTCCCTAAGATATTTTTTTTGCCACTATTTTTGTTTTTCATTTATAGCAAATATTGGGCAATGTTGCACCTGTCCAGTTGATGTGCCAAATTGATCCTTTTTGATTGACCATTTTAATACAAGTTAACCATCCTCTTGATTAAAGTTGTCTTGTTTTATAGTGTACTCAATTCCCTCCCTATTTCTGTGATGAATCAAATCAAAGCTCTTGGCTCTAAAATATGTATTGTCATGTGATAAGAATCTATCCATATACCAGCCAAAGTGTATTAGGAAATACTTCTGTACCAACCAAATTCATCATTGGCTTATCTTGTAGAAAATGTAATTTCAAAGTATGATAATTAGTTCAATAGCAAATGCTTGTTTTAGGAGAGAAAACGATCTCACTTTATAACAGTTTGAAATTTATATATTATTTTTTATTTACTATAGTTTAAGTGTACTTTGCATTTTACATCAATCTTGGCTCCGTGTCTATATGCTGTACAATGTAATTAAAATTTAAATTTCATTCAAATAAAAAAATGTATAATTCAAACTAAAACAGAAAAAATAATAATTAAGATAAGAAAACTTAAAAAAACTACATTTCTCCTAAATGATTCGTCGGCCAATCATATTCTTTCGCAAATTCTCATTTGCAGGCTATAAAGATTTTTTGCATTTCGTAGTCTAGATGGTCGTGTGACTTAGTATATGTGTCAAAATATCTATCCTTCGTTGCTGGGCGACACTTTGGCATTGTTTCTGAATCAAGGCTCTAGCTTCGATGATATTTTGTTGTCTACCTTCGATCAATATTTGCATCTTCGCTTCCTTCCTTGACACATAAGCTTCTGTTTTCTCGGTACCTCCACTTTGGATTGACGAACCGGGTGTCTTGACGAGTACCTTTCTCTTCGGTTGTATTGGGCTAATTTCCTAGTTCAAGTCCATCACTGACTTACTGGATGCACCGAAGTTAGCCAAATCCGAGGATTTTCTTTTGTTTGAACTTCCACTGGATCTTCGTTCAACAAATCGATTACCTCATTTTGCGAAATCTTTAACAACCCTCCACGCCCCAACGTGCTTGAAAACTTGTTTGTATTTATCTTGATATCTTGATGCGCCCTTTCCATAACATCTAAATCCTTGCATCTGTTTCTATGCAAACGATCCTATAGGGTTAAAATAAAAATAATATAGCAAATGTAGTTAAAAAGAAATAAAGTCAAAATTTAATTAAAAAATATAAAGAAAGCAATTAAATTTATATATAAATTTTACGCTTGAATGAAAAAAACCGTTGAACCAATTCATTTTTGTCAACAAAAAGCCCCATTTAGAGTTTAGTTGATCATTCGCTAATACCCCCAAGCCCAATGTAGTGTTAAGAACGACTTTCCACAAACTTTCTTTTCATTGTTGGTTTGCTCTTTTCAAGTCGTGCGTAACATGGACGTATGTTTGAGCCAACAATACTTCCTCTTCGAAAGGCCGGTTCGCGAATTTCCGCTTTTCTTTCCTTTAACTTCAATCACGTTCTCCTCTACAAACTCGTCACTTGCCAAGTTCATTTCTTCCAAGTTATGTTGGAATTGCGTTCTTGGACGTATTCCTCCTCCTCCTCATCATCATCAACGTCTTGGTAAAGAAGTGGTGTTCTGTTCCACATTTTCTTCTTCATAATGATGAGATGGGTTCCTATACGTTCCAAGTGCATCAAAATTATTCATCGCTTCCGTAGAGAAATTGAGCTGAACTAGTGGAACCATAGGTTATGAAAAAAATTTAGGTTGTTGCCCATACATATAGGGCGTTGGAAGGGATTGCGTTAGAATAGGTTGCATGGGTTGGTGTGGTATATACACGTCATCACCAAAAATCCCACTTGGCTCGAATCGGCGCCTCGTTTGCTCGAACCAACACCTCGAGATTTTTTTTTGTGTGAATCTGTTGAAATGAGAGTGAGTTAGAGTGAAATGGTTTTAGTTTGAATTGGGAGTGAATATTAAAATGTGTGTGATTTAAAATAGAAGTGGATATGAGAATGGTTTAAAAATTAAATTTCTTTTTTCTTTAAATGATGTAACAGTCAAATATATGACCGTTCAAAGCTCATATCTCTAACGCAGGCAACATCATCGCACGCCTTCCTCTATCCGGAGGAACAACCCACCTAGCCTACCCATGAGGGCGGCGACGTCGTTGTAGTGTGGCTTCGAATCCTGTCAACCCGGACTGGATACGGTGCCTCACGCTTCCTAAACATATTTTGAAGTATTGTATAACGTCTTCTTTAACACGACTTGCTTCTTTCCTTTTCGTTAATTTTTTTAATAAAAAATAATTCACTTAATTCCTTTTAATAAATATAGTTTATGTTGATTTGAGACATCGGTTAACTAGTCAAAGATTAAGCGGTTTTTTTTTAGGTTTATTCATGAGGGTATATGGTCAAGATCATCCTAATTATTGACATACATTCATTTAAGTTTTGAGGGGACAACTACACGAGGAAGAAAGTGTCATTTTTAATTATTAATTCCTGTCTTATTTATGGAACAATGAAATTAATATCAATGTGACTTACATGTGGCTTTTTCATGTTCATGTATGTGCAAATTGCTTTTCATCATTGCCTATGCAATTTGGACCCTCAAAGATCACATATATGTGCCAATAGGCAATTATGATCATAAATCTACACTCCCTCCCTCCCTTCCTCTTTCTCTTAAAATGGATTTCGTCTAAAAAGTATAGAAAACAATTCGAGTATTTGAACAAGCTATATTAATGATTAAGACTGATATTACAATATTAATTGTCTTGTAATTAACTTTTTTGAATGGCAAATTTTTTTATAATTTCTATCGTCTAGGTGTTTAAAGGTTGTCTTTATCAATGGACCACCATTTCATTGGTATAGTCTTGAAATTATTATTTTTAATTGACAACGCTTTCCTATTACACCAATAATCCTAAATTAATCGTCTATGACAATGTTTAAACTTAGAACCTCTTCTCTAAGAGATAATGTCTCTACCTAGTGATTAACCCCTTACGAGTCTTGAAAATAATTAGAAGTAAATAATGGGTGAGAGGTGTAAAAGGGGGGATTAGTCTTTTTCTTGATTTTTTTCATAAATAGTAGTTATACTGAATTTTTAAACTCCAATAACTTTTTATGTTTATTTGTTTGAAAAGAAAAAACGCATACCATAAATAACTCAAACTTTAATCAATTGGCCGATAACATTTTCAACATTCGATTTGTATCATAACACTCTCAACTTTCAATTTATTTTCCTCTGGCACTACCAAACTAACTGAACCCTTACCAAGTTAGTTAATGTCAGATGCCAATCACTACACAAGTGCCATATCAGATGACACGTCAGCAAAAACTGTCATTTCAGGTGCCGCGTCAATAAATAACGCCACGTCAGCAAAAAACTAAATGGGTTAAGGTTCAGTTAGTTTTGGAGTGTCAAAGGAAAGTAAGTTGAAAATTAGGAGTGTTGTGGTATAACTCGAAAGTTGATAGTGCTATTGGCCAATTAGTGATTATTAAAGTTATTTAAATTCAGTATCTCTTTTATCTTTATTACGTGTATTATACTTCTATGTTTAATGTCATTTTATAAACAGTGCACCATATTGTGCAATATAAATTGATGTTATACTATTTACACGTTGTTATTATGTATCCAGGTCTGAAATGAGATATGATTGCAATAGTAGAGTGAGTTTATCACAGTTTACATACAAAATTTATCGCCTATAAAACCCGTGTGTGTATACATGTGTTGAGTGTGTTTAAAAAAAACTAACTTCATTTAACACTTAGTCCCTCTGTAATGGTAAGTGATATGGCGCCGTAGATGGTCATAGCGCCCCATAGCGCCAAGTAACACCATTACAGCCGGCGCTATGGGGTTGAAATTTTGATTCTCCGCGAAAAATATCACGCCATGCCCCTTCCTCCCCCACTCACACAAATATATTTACATACATATGTATGTATAATTGAAGGGGTTATATAACCTCCTTACCACTACACGCTCTTGTGATATAGCCCCTTATAAAGCCTTCTCTTGCACTTTTTCACCACTTGTTGTATAACCCCCACCAAAGTACTTTACGAGGCTTTATGAGGCCTTAAGGCTAGAGGCTGTGGTTTAAAGCTCTATGGGCTTTATTATGCCACGTAAGCGCCATGTAGGCGACACATAAGCATGGGGCTTTATCACTAACTTACAGAGTGTGAAGTAACGCCCTTTATAAAGCCCCTTTTAAACTATATTAAAAAACTGTGATTGGTTTACATTAGGCGAGGCCCCTTAATTTCATCTCTCGTACGCTACATTTTAGCGGAAGCCTAGGATGACGCCCCCTTTAACGGAGACAGGATGGTTTAACTAGATGGAGGGTGCTAAAGTTCATGAGGCGACGGGAGGCGCCAAGCCACACACCCCCGCCTAAGAGAATCAAATAATCATTTTATGCAGCGGTGACGTTGTATAGTATGAGTGAGAAAAGGATATGGTTTGTGCTTATATAATGGTTTCATATTATCCCAAATGAAGTTTTAGATAAAAGTGTTTGTTTTTCAAACTTTTTGTTTAAAACTAGTAGAAATGTTCGTGCATTGCGGCGGGTGTCCCGAATGACGTCCATTACAACCCACAATCCATTTTGGGTTTTATACATTTTATTCAATTCAACGAAAAATAGACGTAGAGCCTATAAGGTCACAGGCATGCAAAGAAAGTCTAGAATGTCGATATGAAGAACCATGTTTATTAAACCATAAGAATATCAAAACATGTTTTATATCGACCGAAAACTATAAAAATAAATTTAAATTGGACAGCGGGATGAATTGATTTTAAATTAATTGTAAATGGATACGTAAATGTTATCTTAAATATAGCTTTAATGAAAAGACACCTAAAACCAAAACATTAAACATAAAGAAAACTAAAAAATAAAAATAACAAATTTAGAAAAAAAATCAAGAAAGAAACAAAAAAGTCAATAGGATAAAAGCACCATTTACGTAACTTGCTAATTGTAATTTGTATTAAAGCGTAGACCAAGTGAAAATATACATAAAAATAAGCATGAAACGAATTATATTTGACAGATATTTTCGAAGAAAATTTACGTCGAATCGTAAACCAACTTAAATTTATACCGACGCGTGCATAAAAAAAAGCACGTAAGAAAATAGTTACGGCGTGTTTGGCGGTGTCGAAACATAAAGTGACTCGAATTTATAGCATTTAATGAAAATGTAATATATTTTACTCGACGTGTTTCTGAACAAAATTTACGTCAAAACGTAGACTATTTGAACACGTACATAAAAATAAGCATGAAAACGTATTATATTTTACCCGGCTCATTTATAGAAAAAATTACATCAACATAAACCAACAGAAAATGTACATAATAATAAGCATATATTTGACCCAACTTATTAATGAGAAAAATTTACATCTAAACGTAAATCAATTTCAATTTATCAAAACATGGACATAAAAAAAACGTAAATTACAAAATTTTTCGAAAGTTCAGATGATGATGAAATTGTTAACACTAAAAGTTAAAAGGGTAAAAATTTAAAAAAAAATAATAAAAAAAAGAAAAAGTCAAAAAGCAAAAGGAAAAGAAAAGGTCAAAAAGCAAAAAGAAAAGAAAAAAAACTACTGTATAAGTGCATTCACATCCATTTCACCGTATTTTATATTTTTTTTCTCATTTTCAATTAAATAATATTTTTGTATATCTTTATCATTATCTTTTCTTTTCTACACTCACAACCACTTTCAAAGCATATTAAAAAATCATAGGGGGTGAACAGTGTCCACTCAAACATACAGATGAAGAGTAATATTTTCTGTCACACCCCGACCCGCAGCGGAAAAAGATGATCGGGGCATGATTGGGTTATCATCAAAGCTCATGACATTTATTATAACGTTTCATATTTATTATTACAATTTAAAGGGAAACATACAATCATAATTACATCATGTCCTACACATCATTCTAGACTTCATTATTTTCTTCTAAGGCATTTCCTATGTTTTCCTTGCTTCATCATGTTCACCTGTATCATGTGTAAAAATGGTTTTTGGATCAATAAAAAGTTGGCGAGTGAATCCTATGAAAAACATTTGAACAAGTTTATTTAATTGATTATAAAATAAGGTGCATAACCACATATGAGTAAATATAGATGTAAACATATTCACAAAACACTTAATATCAGATAATGCACACACATACAATAATAGATTGTTTTGAGGCACGCGTTGCTCAACTCGTCTCCCACAAGGAACTGATGGGCCTAATGAATGAGTTTTGAGGCACGCGTTGTTCTACGAACTGATGGGCCTAATGAAATGATTTGCATACAACTTGACAATATGTAATACATAACTACAAACAATATTTACATTATAAGTTTAGATCACAATATGGTATGGCACGAGTTTAAATAAACGGGTTAATTTTAGTGACACATGACACACCCCAAAACGTGTAATTAAAAAAGGGGAGTTGTAAGATTCACTCACATTGGGTGCGTTCGGTTGATGATGTTGAATGCGCACGAAGTTTGATTTAACCACGAGTGAAAACTAACCTAGATAATAACATAATGGTTCGGTAAATAAGCGGATTTTATTAATCAATTTTTAGTAGGATTATTGGATATATTTTTGTGAGTTTAAGGCTATTTTCTAACTTTAAAAATGTTATTTTTAAGTATTTTTAATTGATTTTTAAATAAAATAAATAAATAAAAATAATAAAAAAATGTTGACTTTTGACCGTTGACTTGTTGACCGTTGACTTGTTGACCGGTTTTATTGTGTAAATGTATGCGCCGGCAGGACTCGAACCCGAGACCTCCCGTTCGCGTGCACGCAGCTCTACCAACTGAGCTACGTGTCTAACCCGAAATATTTCGGTTTTTAATTATATTTATATACTAATTGAATTAATCCGAAAATCATTTATTTTAAAAACGATTTAATGTATCGCTCGGTGCTCTCACAGGTCTCGAACCCGGGACCTGTGGGTTAGTTTGGCACACAGTCACCGCTGGACTGTGTGTCTAACTTGGTAAATAATCTGGTTTTTATTATACTTATATACAAACTAGCTAAATTCATTTATGTCCTTAAATAAAAAGTTTGATAATTGCCAGAACCGGTGCGGTAGCCTAGACTCGAACCCGCGACGTATGATTTAAACGCGCACACAGTCCACCACTGGACTGTGTGTCTATCTTGGTTATTATTCTGGTTTTCATTAAACTTAAAATCTATTTGCGAGTGAATCCGGTTCAGTAAAAAAAAACATTTTTATTAAGGCGAGTGTGCGTGTGACAAGAATCGAACTCGGGACGTATGCGTGTTTATTTGCACACAGTCCACCGCTGGACTGTGTGTCTAACCCGAGATATAACTTGATTTAAATTATATATATATATATAGAACTGAAAACTTCATCTTCTTCGTTAAGCTTAATCCCAGAACAAATGTCCGACTGTTTCATCAGTTTAATCAATTTCTTTAGTAGGTTGTGATTAGCTACATGTGAGATTAATAAAAACGAGAGAGATTAGGTGTAAGATATACCGAACAGAGATCCTCTGTTTCGCCGGCGAAATTCCGATGACAGCAGGTTATTCCGGCGACGTTTATCTTGCGCAGAAGTCTTCAGGAAGCTTGAGAGTGTGGGTGACTTCGGTATGAGCTCTAGGTGTTCTGTTTTTAGAGTAAGGCACAGAGGTGAAGGGGTTTGTTTTTCCGGCGAGTTGCAGAAAGTTTCCGGCGAGTGAAATTTCGTTGAGAATGGGTGTGATCGTGAGCGAAAAAGGCTATCAGAGGTTAGAGGGTGCATTTATAGGGAAGAACATCGACGTATTTGGTCTGATTACCGTCTTGATTCGTTGGTCAAAATTTTCCGGCGGTTATGACCAAAGTCGCGGACTGGACATCGGTTATAACCGATGTTAAGGTTAATGCTTCGGTTAAATCAGAAGAAACCGTCCAATCTCGGCGAAATCGCCGGGATTTCCGACGACTGCGATTTGGGCGCGTCAGTTTGAATTCGAGATTTATGTTATGTATTAATTGTTTCAATATGTACACAAACAACACAAGTGGCGGAGTGGTTGAGCGTGTGGGAGTTAAGACCTGGTTGACTCGGCTGACCCGGGTTCGAATCCCGGCAGCCTGGTTTTATTTTTATTTCATTATTTTTAATAAATTTTCAAATATAAATTATATATTCCAATATACTTATTAATTATGTATCGTTTAAAATTAATCTGAGCATTAAATACGCGACGGAATTTTTAACTGATTGTTCGGTTAATAAACGAAGCGGGTTTGGTAAATCCGGTTTTTTACGGATGTTACATTTTCTCTCTCCTTCATTCACAACTACTTTTTATACTCTTTATAATATAAAAACTCCACTCACATAACTTGATGAAATGGACGTGAAAGCTCTAAGTTCTTGAAAATTTTAGGATATAGAATTAGCTTTCTATAAAACAATTATATAAATATATGTATTCATTATAAAAAGGTTATTTTAAATTTTACAAAATTGATACTAAATATTGCATCAATAAAGTAAAAACACGAATCTTATAAGAATTAAAATAGCAACAAGACCGTTTTGTGCAGTTAACATACTCGAAATTGAATTTGATATATTTTAACACTAAAACAAGTAAACAGATTAGCTAAATTTATTAGAGTAATTTAAGGAGGACTGAAACGGGCACAAGTAAAACTACAAGGTACCAAAATAAAAATTGCAAATAGAAGTGAAGTTTACTAAATACGAGGGACCCACATCCACGTGATGGATTATTGCAAACAAGTGAACAACTCAACAACAGAAGTAAATGCAGGCAACCGTACACCATCGTTGTATGCTGACGTGGATAATATTTTTGTTGTGTAGCTGCTTAAAGTCGCAGCCGATCACATGGAAGTGCACGTGGCCGACAGTAGGCTGTCCCACATGGTGGGAAAGGATGACGTGGCACTTGACAGGTCACGTCGAGTGTTGAGACTTGTGAACAAGTAGACAACCGAAAAACGACCGGGATTCGGTAAAATGTCCGACAATATGGCCAACACCCTCATGCAGGGCTGCGTTTTTAGGCGTGTTTCGAATCATTTTCACACTACAATGAAACTTTAAGAATACCGAACACACCATCAACTTGAATCGAAGTGGATGATATGAGACGGCATATGATGAGAGAAGTCAATCTTTTGAATACGATGAATGATTAATACCGTTTGAAAAATAACGCATCGGTCGCCCATATGGTGACATGGAATGCTGCCAGCAGCATTATCTGTACGGCGGTTGGATTTTTAATCATGATTTATTATTATTATTTTATTTTTAGTCTAAGTTAAAGGTGTGTACTAAACGAAGGGATAACCTTGGTGAGTGATGGAGTGGAGAGTGAAGGAGGTGGTGATGTGCCGATAAGACGACACATAATGAAAAGTGAAGACTAAGTGCCGCATATTATGTCCTTGGTGTACCCAAAATAAATTCACACATAAATGAGTGATGTGGCACTAGCCTACTAAGTCTCTTTTTTGTCCCACTTACAAACCTTAAAGACGAGTTTAACTCTCACCTCTCCTTCCTATTAGAATAAAAAAAAGTTATTGTTTTTTATTTATTTGAATATATTATTTAGATGGGAAAGTCCACAAATGTATCCTTGATTATTGTTTAGGTAGAAAAGCCCATAACTGTATTCTTGATTATAGCTTCTCCATCCATGTATCAAGAGAAATCAATTGTATTCTCCTCATCAAATATATATACCATATTTACCTTTATGGTATCAGAGCGTCATAGCCTCTGAACCCTAGCCACAAAAAAACTTAATCCTCATAGGAGGCTCACCATCCATGTTGATCACTCGTGCCACAAGTTCGGTTATGACCGAAGCAAAACCCTTGCACCTTTTGTACTCCTTTTCCTACATCCAAAATAAGATCAGGATCTTTGATGGTGTTAAGGTCACCTATTCTTCATGGGTCAAGCTTTTCAAGCTCCATGCGCATGAGTATGATGTTCTCCGGAATATAGTTGGAAGTTGGCACCGAAAAAGACCTCTATGGATTACGATTCATAGGCAAAGGTCGACACTGTAGTTCTCCAATGGATATATAGAATGTTTTCTGATGATATACTGGCTAGCGTTCTCGATACGAAATCAACGACTCACCAAGCGTGGATGAAGATTCGAGTGATCTTTCTCAACAACAAGAGCTAACGAGCAGCATCCCTTGAACATAACTTCACTACTCGGACCCTTGCTGATTGCTCTTCAATTTAAGTTTATTATCAAAAGTTGAAGGATTTGGCAGAACAATTGAAGGATGTAGATCAGCCCATTCCCGAGTCACACCTCGATTTTGCAAATTGTACTTGGCTTTCCTCCAGAATATGACACAACTACATCTTTCATTAAGCTTTCTAAAACATCGTAGGATGATGAAGCCATAGACATGGTCAAACTGGAATATGAACGACAATCTACTATATAAAACCCAGGTTTAGCCTATGTTACCAATTGTGTCTTTCAACCCAATCGTTAGTAAAGGATGCAACCTAGTTCGGGTCAACGGTCGGGGCACTACTCACCCACAAACTCGACTCATGACCAATCCGAGCAAAGATAACCTTCAAGAGGCCGAGGCCGTGGTCGAAACCAAAAATGTTGTGGTCGGGGTCGTGGCCGGTACTCCAGTAATCGCAACAACATTCATTGGAATGGCCATGGGGTGTGGCCATGGTAGAATGGGCCTCCCTATGTCCATATCCAGCCCAATAGGCTTAGTCTAACCCCTGAACTAATTGGCCTCCTTCAACACCCCTTGCATCCACCCAAACTTGGAACCCACCGCCCCAACCCAACTTGGGCCAAGCCTGGAATGTGCATGCCTTATTGGCCCATGCTGTATTTGGCCCAAGTGACAACATAGGCAAACCAATGTCTCTCAAACACCTCAACAAAATGCGTGATCCCCTCTGGCAAACCGAACTTAGTAATGCCCTCTCTACCGTTACTCTAAACATACTGGACCAAGATTGGTACATGGTCCTGGGAGCATCCACACACCTCACCTCAGAACCGAGTAATATGACCACTCCCTTAACTATGTCTTTTAATGTAATATATTGGTAGGAAATGGCACTAAATTATCAATTACGGGTTCGGGCAATAGTTTTATCAATACAACCAACAACACCTTTAAATTAAACATCATTCATTTAGCTCTCCATCTCGTTAAAATCTTTTATCCGTTAGAAAATTCAACCATGACAATACTGTTTCCATAGAATTTGAGCGCCATGGTTTTTTTCATGAAGGATTTCAAAACCAGAAAGATTTTTTCACGCCATGATAACATCGGTGATCTTTATCCGTTCATGTCTCAGCCGTTTTCTTTGCTTGCTTCTCAACAAATAAGTGGCATGATCGTCTATCCCAGCCACCAAGTTTTTAACTCATTATATAGTATCGTTTATTACATGTACTAAGGATTCAACAAATGTTTATTTTGCATTCTTGTCATGTGCCTAATAGTAAATGTTGCCGTTTCATGTTCATTGTCTTCTATTGTTGCTCCATTTGACAATCTACATTGTGATTTGTGGACCTCCCCAATAAGAAGTAAATCCGAGCATAAATACCACATGTTCATGACTGACAACTTTACCCAATACGTTTGGATTTACTCGTTTAAATACATATCCAAGGTTTTCACCAATTTTTCAAAATTTCATAAATTAATCGAAACCCAATTTCACATAAATTACCGAAACTTTTCAATGTGATCTAGGAGGAGAATTTGACAATCATGAATTTCACAGATCTGCCAGTTCTAAGGGCCTCGTTTTTTCGTTATTCATGCCCACTAATGTCATTAAAAAATGGTAACGTCGAAAGAATGATTACGCGGTTAAATGAAATTATTCATGCCCTTCTCATCCATGCCCACCTCCCACCATCTTTGTGGATTGAAGAGATCCGCTTACTTACACAACATTCTTCCCTTAAAATTCTCGAGTTCAACACTCCATGCTATGCCTTATACCATCTACATCCAACCTCATAAACTACCACCCATAACGTGTTTAAATAAAAATCCAAGGTTTTCACCAACTTTGCAAATTTCATAATTAATCGAAACCTAATCTCACATAAATTATCGAAACTCTTCAATTTGATCAGGAGGAGAATTTGACAATTATGAATTTCACAGATCTACCACTTCTCAGGGCCTTGTTTTTTCGTTATACAAGCCCACAAACGTCATTACAAAATGGCAATGTCGAAAGAATGATTACGTGGTTAAATGAAATTATTCATGCCCTTCTCATCATGCCCACCTCCACCATCTTTGAGGATCGAAACCTACACACATCTGCTTACTTACAAACAACCTTCCCTTAAAATGTCTCGAGTTCAACACTCCATGCTATGCCTTATACCATCAACATCCAACCTATGAGTGTCTTCGTGTGTTTGGGTGTGCCTGTTACCCCAATATGTCCGCCACCCAACTCATAAACTCCACCCACACCCGTTTAAATACAAATCCAAGGTTTTCACCAACTTTGCAAAATTTCATAAATTAATCCAAACCCAAATTCACATAAATTATTGAAACTTTTCAATGTGATCTAGGAGGAGAATTTGACAATCATGAATTTCACAGATCTGCCACTTCTCAGGGTCTCGTTTTTTCATTATTCATGCCCACAAACGTAATTACAAAATGGCAACTATAAACTTGAATTGTACAAAATTCGAAGGAACTTGAACGAAGGTTGAACATAAATAGGAAGTAGTTTAATAAATGAATTTGAGCTTATGATTGGTTAGACTCACAAAATTATTATATTACTTACACAAATATAACAATATTTATATAATATATAATAAATATGATAAATGAGACGGCTTAGGTTTATAGAATTACATATGACCAAACTTGATCATTAGACATAGGACTCAAAACAAAACGAGCTTGAATCCGGCTTGACTATACTCATTTACACGCATAGTTGCAAAATTCAATAACCCTTTTCTATTTCTTAAATCTTCTTTTGGCCCATATTGTTTACTTTTGGCGTACTTTCTTCAATCATGGTTCATCGATTTTGTTCAGTTTTTCGTACTTTCTTCAAGCACAGTTCATCGATTAAGCCATTTGCTTGGTGCTTCGACTTAGTTTTTGTTACTCTTTAGGCTCACTTTGATATTTTTAATGTTTGGTAATGGTTCTTTTCAAGGTAGAAAATAATTACTCCATTACCATCTTCTACTTTCTATAAACTCATAAGGGGAAAATATCAAAAAATAAAAACAACCATTTTGATGTCCCAACAAATATCGATCTTGACTTCTTGAGAATCAACCCATGCCCTTTGTCACCCCATCATTTAGTTGTGGCTCTATTAACATGGGTTGGTGCCCTTTAGCCATTTAACACCATGGGTCCATCCCTATTCCCTAGTCCATCTCTATTCCCTAGTCCTTCCTCATGGTCCAAGGGTGGGTACTTTGCCCATCAATTACTAGACCACAATACATGGAGTCTAATGGTTCACATACCAATCTACTAATTCCATGGATCATGTTTCCAATAAGTTCATTTTTTATAGTATTTGTGTCCATCTCTTTGACAATTGAATAAGATTGATGGTTTATATGTCAAAGATACAACCTTAAAACAATAATATATATATATATATATATATATATATATATATATTTTTATTTCGTTTATGTGTTAAATCTGAATCATTGAAACTTGATATGATGTAAATTGTATGGCCAATTGAGTATCATCAATCATGCCAAGTTTTATTTGGCCTTGAAAAATAGTGTCATTTATGATTTATGTTTGGGATGTTTCACTAATCATTTAGAAACAGTTTTTTAGGGATAAATTGTTCAATCATAGGAATCTATATGAAACATTAACTTATGGGAGAACCATATAATAGACAACGATCTCATGTGATACTGATAAATAACCTTTTATGTATTATATGATTCTCGTTGTTGTAAGTTATTTATGAATCCAACAATCGAATGACACTGGTTAACCAAATATGTTCAAAGGGTAACATTAATAAAGACAATGAAACAATTTTTTAACAATTTTTTGTTCCTCTAATGTTAACTTTCGTTAGGTGTTCAAATATTGTAAATTTTTTATATAAATTTTAATTGTAAGTGACCCAATAGAAACATACATAAATCTTGGTTACTATATAGTGATTATTATTTTTATCCTATTTGACTTAAATTAAACAATTACAAAACTTGGAAATGATTTAATATTTTTGTTTCACTATGACCCCTGATGTTAATTAAAAAAAACAATCACTAAATCGATTTTTATATGTTTCACTTAGTCCACTTTTCTTTAAAAAATATAAAAAAAAGTTCACAACACACCTAAATGAAAGTGAGTAAATTTAATGAAAAAAAAATTAGAGTGAACCTTTAGTGTAACAACTTTGGTTACCATTGTGTTAATTTTTTTTCTTCAAGTAAAAATTTTAAACTATAATCGGATAGAAATTATGCATCGTTGCATTGATTTACAAATTTTCTATGCTTATGAAGAAAATGTGGAGATACAATATCTTCCCTTGTTAGCATTTGTTTTTTTAAACCAAAAATATTACCTCTAATCTATTTTACATTAAAATTTAAAACTACTCGTTTGCCCATCTATAAATTTAGAACCCCTTTTCTAAGAGCTAAGTGTTCCTATTAAGTGAACTAATCCTACATTCGTCCTTATTAATAGTACTGACAAAAGATCAAATACAAATAACTTTAACATACAAAATGTATTAACTAAATGTTTTGCTGAAAAAACGCAATGACATTTTCGTAATTATTTGCTCATAGGGTAATTATCAAAATTACTCAACAAATGATATTGTAGAGTAATTTTGATCTTTTAAGTAATTTTGTAAAATGTTCTTGTAGGGGAATTTTGATCTTGTAGAGTAATTTTGTAGAATATCATAATTACTCTACAAGTGATCTTGTATGGTAATTTTGAACTTGTAAGGAGCAAAAGTCGACGCCTCACCCGTAGCCAATATGGCGTTAGGTACCCATAACAAACACGACACGTAATCTTGATAAAAAGAAAAATTGGATAGTGGACTCGGGAGCCACAGACCATATAACTCTCATGAGTTCCATCCGTAAAAGCAAACTAAAAGTGCTCACGAGCTCCCGGTTATCATATACCAAATAACGAAAAGATAGACGTGGAATGAAGAGGAGTGTATGGAATGAAAATAAAAGGGGTTTTACACGTTCCCAAGTTTAATTGCAATTTGTTGTTTGTTAGCAAAATATTGAACGATCTTAACTATGCTGTAACATTCTTCCTAGAATTCTTTGTTACGCAGGGTTTGACCTCGAAGACATTGATTGGAGCGGGTAGATGCGTGGATGGTCTCTACCAAATGGGGATAGCTGAAAATAGAAGAGAAGCCAAGATGGTTAGTATCGTCATTTGGCATAACCGTTTGGGACATGCCTTAGGTCAAAACTTACGCATATTGATTTCCTTAAGAACAATTTAGTTAAGAATTAGGATTGGTTCTGTGATTCTTGTGCTAACGCTAAACACACGAGACAACCTTTTCCTGTTGGTTTTATTAAAACTTATGCTTGTTTTGAATAATTGCATTGCAACATTTGGGGCCCTTATCGTACCCCCTTACTTTCACAGGCTAGATATTTCCTTATCGTAATGAATGAATATATTTAGGGCTATTCAAATCGCTCGACATTCGGAATCGTTTGATGCTCGCTCGAAAAATGTTTAGAATTTGCTCGTTCGATTCAGCTCGATTGAAAAGATGCTCGGTTTGGATCAGTTCGGTTTGTAAACAAACGAGCACAAGCAAAGGTCACGCGGTTTGGTAGCTCGATTTATATTTTAATATATATAACTTTTTATAAAATGACTAGAGATCACATTAATAATGTTTGGTCCAAAATTCAAATATGGCTCATGTAATTAGCATTGAAGTCCAATACCAATAATCCACTTTCCAATCCTCTAATGTTCATTGAGCAATTAAATAAAAAGGTTAAATACTCAAATGTGAAGCGTTGCTCGATATTCAAGTCCCAACCCGCCATTTGGTTCAGAAGTACATAATCCTAATCAAAACACCCCTCATCGGCCATCAGTATTCGATTTCTCTATCGCCAACGGGCCACGGTTTTGCCTCAACCGGTTCCTTCATTTTCAAACTTCCGATAGAACAAGGGTCTGCTTCAATCGATCAACGATCATCTTCCCACTTGTTAATCTCTCGATAGAACTAGTTTAGTGTTTTCTTATTTTTTGTCATTTGTTAAATTTATACTTGTTATTTATTAAATTTATACTTGTCTTTTAATTGGACGAAACCACAGGGATGGAAACTACACTTTACTTTGAAAACTAGTGCCCACATCGTCACTTTTCTTTTTTGTTCGACACTCGTTAACACTCAACGTTTGGTCGAAAAATGATCGGATCGAAAGATGCTCGTTCGACTTCGACTCGGTTGAATAAACACTTGATTCGGTTCAGTTTATAAGTGAACTGAGTATGAGCAAAGATCTGATCGGTTCGGTTTAGCTCGTAAACAACCCTAAACATAATAGGGTGGTTTGGGTTTTTCTCCTAAAAAATAAAAGTGATGCAAGTTGGTGTTTAATAACTTTTAATAAATTAGTGAAAACACAATTTGAAAAGGAACATTAGGCTTAGATATGACAACGGGGGAATTCACATCATGTCGTATGCTTGAATTTCATGCGGATTAAGGTATTGTTCTTGAAACCACTTGTCCACATACACCTCAACAAAATGGAGTGGTAGAGCACAAGCATAGACACCTCCTTGAAACAGAACGTGCATTGAGGTTTGAGGCAAAATTACCAACCGAGTTTTGGGGGGAGTGCATATTAACCGCAACCAACTTAATTAATCGATTGTCATCCAAAGTAATAGAAAACAAAACCCCTTTCGAGATTTAAACAATCAAAAACCCAATTACGATTTTCTAAAAGTCTTTGGATGCTTAGCTTATCATAGAAATGTCAAAACCAAAGGGGACAAGTTTGACATGAGATACAAAGGGATACAAAATCTATGATGCTAAAAATGGGAAAATTGTTGTATCAAGATATGTAAAATTCATGGCGACAACATTCCAATATTCTACTCATAACAAAGAAAGTGAAGAAGAAGAAATATTTAATATTCTCAACAGGTAGGAATTTTTTTGATGATCCAACAAAAGAAACAATAATGCAATTGAAAAATGAGGATGTGCAAAACCCCTGCCAGATTATGATGGCAACCCATTTTCAGAAAGCCCATTGTGGCCCAAGAAGAAATTTCCAACACACCATTGGCCCAAGCCGAAGATAGCGGCCCAGAACAAGACCAACAAGTCAAATAAAATGAAACCAACGTAGACGTGGGAAATGAATGGGCGACGATAGATTGTTGCTGAACCACTAGAGCCAATCAAGGAAAAAAATACACAAATCACTACCGAACCGCCTTGCCGACTTTAATGTTAATCTTCCCGTATCGGTAGACCACGAACAACACGCCACCAATAGTGAATCCTCGATGGTACATCCTTTAGCTAGTTTCATTTCTTATAAAAATTTATCTGAGTCACATAAAGCTTATTTGAGTGCCATCAATTAAACGACAAACCAAAATATTTTTCCCAGCGGTTAGAGATGAAAAATGGAGATAGGCGATCAAAAATGAAATCCAGGCCTTTGAACAAAATAGGACGTGGTCTCTTGAAGAGCTTCCCAAGGACAAACGAGCCAGGAAATCACACATAAGAACTTTCACGTTTTACATCCCCAAACCCTTGCGGTGGCCTAACGCCCCTACCCCTTCCCCCGCTTGCAGAACAACCTTTGTTCCGCTTGACCCCCACCCACGACTCCACTCGAGTCCCTGCTCTATGCCCTCAATGGCGCCCAGCGATGACGGTGTACAGCGCCCTCTGATGAGGTAGGACTTCCAAGCCCACAACACATAGCTTTAAATGGATTCATATTCATTGCAACCAAATGTATTATTTGTATTGACAAAATTCAAAATACACCCATATATTAATGTAACAAAATGTTATGTATAATAATTGCAACACAATATTAATACTTATCAATTTATTTTCCCTTTTTTTTCAAATAGAACATTAGCTAGCTAGATGAAGAAGACCAACATATATGTAAATGGTATTTGACCCATGCAACGTGTGTGTATATGTGTACCAAAGCTCCCGTCACAACGTGTGGGTGTGTTGCTAGTTTAATTCCATTCACTCTTACTCATTTTTTCATCAAAGCAAAATCTTACTTAGAAGTAGAATATATGACACGATGCGAACATAAGAAACCGTAGAATATATGACACGATGCGAACATAAGAAACCATGGCTTCAAGTTTAGTATAGAAATGTTTGGGATAACTTTTGATAGGCCCTTAAACATGTTTAGCTATATAGGTATGACTCAATATTGAGTTCGTGGGTTTGAATAGATTTAGTAGCTAGTAAGTTTGTTGGTAAACCTGATACATTTTTTAAATTAGCTTAAATATGTTTTTATTTTAAAGGTTTTAAAAATATTATTGTTGACGGTTTGATATATATATATATATATATATATATATATATATATATATATATATTATATATATATATATATATATATATATATATATATATATATGATTTGGATCATTTGTGAACAACTTCTTAAGAATGAACAGAGTGAACTAATCTTGTTATTTGATCATTTTTTTAGTAATAAAGGATATAATTGTAATTATACATTAAATTATTATTAATTACTATTTTAATTAATCCATAGTAGTTACACTTTCCTATTTTTGTGATTATTCAAAATATCTTTTAAATCTAAACAAGATCTGTATGATAATCACCGGTTAAAACACATCAGATTTTTTTTCAATCGAGCAGTTCTTCATCATTCTGTATTTTTTCTTTGAACGTCATATAGTTCATCTTCATGATCTTTCACGGTCGACTCAAGTAGTAACAACCAAACTAGCAACGGCCAATATAACAACCACAATAGTCCAATTAACAATCATGTGTTCGTATTCGGTACACATGTGTATTTATGCAGTTTTGTTGTAAACGTCCAGCTGTTGCAATTCAGTATACATTATATAGTCGCGTAGTATATGCATTATTACATATCAGGATGCAGTTTCGTAGTATATGCATTATTTAATACACATGTGTATACTGTTAAGATGATGCATGACGTTATATAAGTGGATGCAGCGTTGCTGTAAACTCTAGTTGATACTATACAGTACACATGCGTATAATTTTAAGTTTCTGCATTATTACATGGAGTATTCAACTTTGATGCAAACCTCCACTTGATACCATACAGTACACATGTGTAACATGGTAAAGTTACTGCATTATTATAAATCAGGTTGCAGCTTTGCTGTAGAATTCCAGTTTATAATATACAGTACAGATGTGTATTAAATAATATACGCGAATTTGAAGGAGCAAGTAACTGGCGAAATATATGGCAACTTTGGAGGAGCAAGTAATTGGCGAAATATATGACAACTATTCATGTTTCCAGTTTTAAAAAACTGACCTATTATGTAATTACAGAATTACCCTTTTTAATTAAATTTAAAGGAAAAAAACAAATCTCAATAATTACAATCATGCCCTAATCAAAACATTAGGATGATGAAAATTAATGGTCTAGATCAGTTCACACAGTTCACTCTTATAATGTTGTTCACTCTATAACCTTACCCTATATATATTGTATATTATATATATATTAAGGGTGAGGTTATTGTAGGAAAATATAAAAGTGTGAGAAGGATAAAAAAGAATCTAAACCATTAGATATTTAATCTAATGGTTGAGATATGGATGGCTTTATATATATATATATATATATAATTAGGGTGAGGTTATTGTAGGAAAATATAAAAGTGTGAGAAGGATAAAAAATAATCTAAACCATTAGATATTTAATCTAATGGTTGAGATATTGATGTAATCTTCTAAATAGTGTTGACTATTAAACTAATTATTTTTCTAGATTAAGGGTATAAATGTAAATTTAACATTTTTAAATTAAGAAACTAACATTAATGCACATGCAAGTTCCCTTTTTCTTTTTTAAACGTCAATAACTTTTTATACGTAACTTTTTTTTAAAAAAAATTACACCATAATAACGAGTATTTTTTTTATCTTTAATATGAGTACCATATTGATATACTTATGTAGAAAAAAAATTACGTCTCGCTTGGTTGGTTTAGTCTGGTGTTTTTTCTATGTTCATACAATGGTGTTTTAATTGTAGGGTGTTATTTCAATTATATTTTGTTCTTCGTAAGATGTATGCCTTCAATATACATGCTATGGTGTTTTTAGAGTTAGGGTGCTATTCCTGTTATATTTAATGTGAGGACAAAGGTCCTTGCATTGCTGTGGTTTCTGGTGTCTTCAGTAGGTTTCTGTTGCCTTCAAAGAGTTAGGGTGTTATTTCTGTTTTTATATAATTAGGGTGTTATTTCTGTTTTGATTCTGATTAAAGTGTTGACTAGTGTTATATTTAGGGTGTTATTCATGTTTGATTCTGATTAAAGTATTGTGTTTTGAAATTGATTTATTAGGGTGTTATTTCGTTATATTCAATGTTAGGTGTTCTTTATAAGATGTGTGCCTTCAATATACATGTTGTGGTGTTTTTGTGAGTTAGGGTGTGTTTGATTTCTGTTCTTTATAAGATTTATGCCTTCAATATATCATGTTGTGGTGTTTTAATGAGTTAGGGTGTTATTTCTTTATAAGATGTATGCTTTTAAATTCGAAAATCCCTACAATAACTACCAAAAATCGGTTGAATATATTCATTCCATAATTAGATTTTATTAATTAAATTACACTTATACCCTTAAACTACCAAAATAAAAAGGGACACGTGTAACCTCCAAAATCTTTCTTATCCTTCTCACACTTTTATATTTTCTTACATGAACCTCTACCTCTATATATATATAAATTTCAATAGTTATATTTCCAAAATACAGTTAGAAATTAACTCTTTCTTCATAGTCCAAGATTGGATAATTTGCCCTTCAATTAGTAGACCATAGTACATGGAGTCTAATGGTTCACATGACCAATCTACTAATTGCATGGATCGTGTTTCCCATAACATCGTTTTTGAAAGTGTTTGTGTCCATCTCTTTGAAATTGAATAAGATTGATGCTTTATATGTTAAAGAAACAAATTTTGAATAATATATAGTTGATTTTTATTTCGCTTATATGTTAAATCTCTCAATCATTGAAACTTGATATGATGTAAATTGTATGCCAATTCAGTATTATCAATCATGCCAAGTTTGATATGGCCATGAAAAATCGTGTCATTTATGATTTATGTTTGTGATGTTTCCCTAATCATTTAGAAACACTTTTGAAGGATAAATCCTTCAATAATCAGGAAACTATATGAAACACTAACTCATGGTAAACCTATATAATAGGACCGGTGTCACATGAAATTAATAAATAACCTTTGTGTGTTATATGATTCTTTGTTGTAAGTTATTTACGAATCTATCATTGAGTGATGCTAGTTAATCAAATATTTTGAAAGGGTAACACTAATAAAAATAGGCCCGTCGATGATTGTAATTTCTTTTCGGATGAATGAAAACCAGTCTTTTTCTAAAGAAAATATCACCTAAACCAGGTTTCCAAAGTGTTCCACTAAAGGAAATGAAACTTTTTTTCTCTCTAGCGTTACTCAACTTTCTTTCAATGTTTCAATCTTGCAATTTTTTATTTAAATTTGGAATCTGAAAATGATATCATATATAAATCTTGGTTACTATCTAGTGATTTTTTATTCTATTTGAACCTTTTTTAAATATGATCTAATGTTAACTAAAGAAACAATCACCAAATAGACACTAAAATTTATTTATGTTTTATTTAGGCCATTTTATTTTAAAAAAATTATTAAAAAAAGTTCACAACACACCTAAATGAAAGTTAATTGAAGGGAATCTTAGGGTCTGTTGATTAGAGGGTAGAAATGGATGAGGGAATCGAACTCACAGAGGAATGAAATGGATCATTACCATTTTATGGTCTTCTTTGGTTACTATGCGAGAATGGAAATAAATCCTTACTTTGTGTTGTTTGGTAGACAGAGAAAAACATCACAAAATCAGCGGTGGGTGGCGGCAGTGGGTGATTGTGGTCGTTGTAGTGAGTGGTAGGTGGCATTTGCGATAGTGGTGGCGGCAGTGGGTGGCGGTGGATCACGGCGATGCTCGGTGGCAGTGGCAAGTGGTGGTTGGTGGTTGTGGTGGCCATGGTTGGTAGCGGGTGGCATGCCAATGGTGGGTGGTGGAAGTGGTAGTGAGTGGGTGGTGATGGTTGGTGGTCGACGGTGTTGGTGGCACAAGTGGTTGGTGACGGTGATAGGTGGTGGTGGTGGCAACGGTCGACGAATTGTTGCGATGGGCATTGGCACTGGGTGGTAGTGGCAGGTGTGAGGGCGGTGGGTGGTGGCAGTGGAGGGTAGCGGCGATAGTGGTGGTGGGTGGCGATGGTGGCGGCAACGACCAGGGGTGGCGGTGGCACCGATGGTTGGCATCAAAGGGCGTCGGCAACAAGTGGCGGTGGTGGCGAGGTGTTGGTGGTGGTGGTGGTGATAAAGGTTGAAAAAGGGAATGAAATAAAAAAAACAACGGGATCAATGAAATAAATTTGAGGTATTTTTATAGGGAATGAAATGTTTTATGTAAATAGGTGACTCTATTACTTTGACCAACTAAATAGATTTGTTATCTTTCGTAATAATTCATTAGATGCACCTCTCATTCCAGTATTCAAACACTAACTTAGTGTAACACTTTAGTTACAATGTCATTAACATTTTTTTTTCTTCAGGTGAAATTTCAAAATTTAATCAGATAGAAATTATGCATTTAATATTCCGTGCTTAAGAAGAATATATGGATATACTATCTTACTTAGGGATGCAAATAAACCGAATTTTCAACGAACAATTTATGAACCGTTTGACTAGAAGGTTGTCTGTGTTCATTCGTTTAATAAATGAATGAACATAAACAAAAAACTTCATTTGTTAAGTTAAATGAACGAACATGAACATAGGCCCGTTCATTCGTTCATGTTTGTAAACGTCCGATAACATATTCGTTTGAATTCTCGTGTGTTTGGGTTTTATAATATATAAAATTAGGGTGGGAGTTGGCTACAAAATCCATTTTTCCTTCAAAGTGTAGAAAGTTATAAAAACACTCAAAACTCACAAATAACAAAGTGAATATTACTAAAACGTCATATTTGTAGGTTTTGTATTGTGTTTTGAATAATAAGGCTTTGATTTAAGAATGACTAACATTGGTGTGTTTAATGTTGATTATCATATTGTGTTTTATATTCATAGTTCTACGATGGTATGTTTGAAGTTTTTATGGACTGTTAAGGGTTTGGATATTGTGTTTTAGTGATATTCAATATCTTATTTGTGGGTTTTGAGTGTGTTTACGGCTGAAATTGTGGTGTTTTATGACTTTGTGCATTTTGTAGGAAAACTAGACTTTGTAGCCGAACCCACCCTAGATAATTAATAATATATATTTTTATTTTATTACTCAAATTATATACATACATATATATATATATGTATATATATATATATAATTGATATTCCTTTATTTTTATTAGAATTATGTTAAGTACTTAAGTACGTTTGGACAATAAGGTTGGTATATTTTGGTGGATCTAGTTAGTGTTTCGTGCCAATTATATTCGAAATTTAATATATGTTCATTTGTGTTTGTGTTTGTTTATGTTCATTAACGTTCGTTTATGTTCTTGGACACTTGTTTGTGTTCGTGTTTGATCATGAATACCCATTTGTGTTAGTGTGTGTTCATGAACGTTCGTTTGTGTTCGATACTGAAAATCAAAAAACAAATACGAAAAATTTTATTTCTTTAATTAACGAACGCGAACATAAAATCTCGTTGGATAAGAGTTTGTAAACTGTTCGTGAACGCATGTATGTCCTTAACAAACGAACACGAATGAGACATTGTTCGTGTTCTTCAATTCGTTTACAACCCTAATCTAACCTTTTTGGTATTAGTACTTATGTTATTTTTTAATCAACCAACTTTTTGGAGTTTATCATTTAATGAATTGAATAATTATTGTTAATCTTTTATAATTTTCTCTTTTTATTCAGCCATACATGTTTTATTCAGATTTTTCACTTGCAATATGCCAAATCGATATCCAACCCATAAAGTAAATATAATAGTAATATAGTCAGAAAATTTTGTATTAGATATTTCTTATCATTATTTTTATTATTACTACTATTTGGTACAACATGTTAGGAATTTTGTGAACATAGTTTACGAACATAGAAAATGCAATTTTCCTAATATTGGACTGTAAATATGTATAAGAAACGAATATATATATATATATATATATATATATATATATATATATATATATATATATATATATATATATAATTTTGGGTTTGTTTTCTATGTTAGAAAAGCTTTGCAACGAGCCAAACCGTGTCCAGAACGGAGTTAAGATGAATTAGATATCGATATTAAAGTTTGGTGTTTGAAACCCCACAATGCTGAAATATTAAAGTGGAATGGGCAGTGGCAACTTGTCTCACATAGGAGGAGAGACAAAACTTTAGGTGGTATATAAGTCGGGACACTCTTTCCTTATTGTTCCATAAAAGCACACACTAGTGAACTCGCGAAGGGTGCGGAGCACCCTAACTAGCACTTGGGCACGGGCGTGCGTGCGTGTGGCATGGGCTCAATGTTTCTCTTTAATAGCGCACTTTGCATGCTCACAACGCCCGAGCGTTTAAGATCCGCCTTCGCATTTTTTTTACTACGTGGGCGTATCTAGTACATGGGTGGTAGGGACCAAGTGGCGCATGTCACACCCCGACCCGCAGCGGAATAAGAGTCGGGGCATAATTGGGTTATCACCAAAACTCATGACATTTACTATTATGTTTCATATTTAATAAAGTCAAAATTACATTTTCAAATATCCAAACATGTTCATTCAATACAAAGGAAATAAACCAAGCATAACAATCCCAACACTAAATCGTTTTATTCTTCTAGTCCAAAGCCTATGTGTTTCTAGCTGGAGCTGCTTCACCTGTATCATGTGTAAAATGGGGGTTTTTGGGTCAACATAAGTTGGCGAGTGAACCTTATTAGATAAACATTTATTAATAAATTAATTGTTAGTTTATCAATGAAAATTTGTGCATAATCATAGATGAGCAATTGTAAATGATCAAGTAATGGCAAATAGCAGTCACAACTATAACATACAATAACACATGGCAGCATACATGAACATACCAACATCATACTGTAAATAACATAAATGAAACTGTGCGATCAAGGCTCAATCAAACGGAGCCGATCGTATTGCATGTACTGAAAATGAAAATGTCTGTGCGATCAAGGCTCAATCAAACGGAGTCGATCGTATGTGGGCACGCCAGGTTCAACCGCATAATAAAATGGGGAACATGCTCAACGCTCATAATGTAATGGGGAGCGGCGGCCTATGAAATTGCATGTACTGAATAATAAATTGCATCCAATGATAACTACTTAACAACAACAAACTGAATACACAAGTTCATGATATGATGTATGCACAATGGTTTAGTAATAATATATGTATACAAAGACACATGATACACCCCAAAACGTGATTAAAACGGGGAATTTGTAAGATTCACTCACATTTGGTGCGTTGGATTGGAGATGGTGAGATGCGCACGAATTAGATGAGCGGACCAACGAGGAATACTAACCTAAATAATAATGGAAAAATATATTAAATGGATGGATTTTATTAAGGATTTTAAGGAAATTTTTAGATATATTTTTGTGAGTTTATGGCTATTTTCTATCTTTAAAAATGTTATTTTTAATTGATTTTTAAATTAAATTAAATAAAATAAATAAAAATATATAAAAAAATATTATTTTTTTAGCGTTGACCGTTGACCGTTGACCGGTTCGGTCAGCGAATTAATCTGCACCGGGTGAGGCTCGAACCCGAGACCTCCCGTTCGCGTGCACGCAGCTCTACCAACTGAGCTACGTGTCTAACCCGAAATAATCTTGTTTTTAATTATATTTATACACTTTTTCAAGTTAACCGAATTTCCTTTATTTGCAAAAACATTTTAATTCAATCGGACCGGTGCTCGTGACGGGTTTCGAACGCGCGGCGTGTAGTTCATGTTGCACACAGTCCACCGCTGGACTGTGTGTCTAACCTGGTTAATATCTCGGTTTTTATTATACTTAACAACTAACTGGGTTATCCCGGTTTAGTTTTTAAACAAAAAGGCACGTTATTATATAAGGTGTGCGTGTAGCAGGGATCGAACTCGGGACGTGTATAGTTTTTGTTAGCACACAGTCCACCGCTGGACTATGTGTCTAACCCGTTTATAATTCCGATTTTAATTAATCTTATGTCATCACTGAACTCGTCTTCTTCATTACAAACGCAGACATCAATCAAACAACCGATTTGTGATTAATTTAGTTAATAAACATGATGTCCAGTTTGAATGCATTGAACCGAAAAGTTTGGGGAAAGAAGATACCGAACAGATTGTCTTCTTCAGAGAGTCCGGCGAAACTTGTCGGCTCTGTTTTTGAAACCTTCGGCTGAGAGAATCTATTAACAGGTTTAAGGGATTAGATGTGAAATTGAACTAATGAGTATTGATTATCAGTACGTTGGAATGTGCATACCGGTAATCAACGAGTTTCCAACAATTCCAGAAGTTTTCCGACGAACACAGAAAGTCCAGCAATGTCGTCTGTGGTTGATTATGAGCGATGGGTTAATGTTAGTAAGGTTCTAACAATAGATTGAAACCGTAAAGTAGAAGTATTTTACCGGTTTGAGTTGAATACGGTTTTCCGGCGACTTTTGCAGAGAATTCCGGCGAGCTGTTTTAGGCGCTCTGATGGTCTGAAAATGCGACGAAAAGGAAATGGAGTATTGGTATGATATCTCTGAATCGCGAGAGTGGTCTGGAGTTTGTGTAATTCAGAACTTGATGGTTTTTCGGTTTTAAAAACCAACAATGATGAGTCTTGAAGTTTAATCAATTTCTGATTGATCAAAAACCGTCGTGCATCGGTTATAAACTGAATGTGTGAGATAAACAACGATTTGACGCTTGGTTTGCCGATTACCGTTTCTCTGATGGTGCCATCGGTTTTAACTGAGTTTGTGTATAAAATTCATTTGTGTTCCTAGAGTTAGCAGAAAACACAATGTGGCGGAGTGGTCTAGGGAGTGAGTGTTAAGTTGTTGAAGTGTCTTGGCTGACCCGGGTTCGAATCCCGGCAGCTTCATTATTTTTTTATTTATTTTATTTTAACTTTTTATCAAATATAATTTTTATAGTTTAGTTTATTTATTAATTATGTATCGTTTTAACTCAAAATAATCATAAATATTTAATGTAACTTTTATAACTTGGTACTTGATTACAAAACGGAGCGGGTTTTGAAGGCCCGATTTTTATAAATGTTACAGCGCATAGTCAGCCTACCTAGTGACACATAGTAATGACATGGTGCATGTGTGACGCGGGTACATTGTGCATGTCCAGGGTGTGTCCTGGTGTACGACTTCCGAAGAGTGCCTAGGTGGCGCACGCGTGACATACGAAAGTGAGCCACTACAATGTGACTGTGTGGCATGTTCGTATGAGTTCACTAGTAATGTGGTGTGCACGCGCCTGAGTGGTGTGGGCATGCGCGCACAAATGAGTAACAATGAAGTATCTTTTAATCTCTTTGTTCAGTATTATCTATAGACATCACATAGACAAAAGAACTATCACATTTCACATCTTCAAACCCTTGTTGTGACCCAGCACCCCTAACGCCCCTCCCCCTTGCAGAAGAACCTTCATTACCCTTTCCCGAGGACCACGACTCTAGCCACACCATCGATGGCACCCCGCTGTGGTGATGTGCGGTGTCCCATGCCATTTATTGCGGCAGGGCTAGCTTTAGATGGATCCATAGCTATTGCAACCAATGTATTGATGGCGTTGACGAACTAGAAAGTTGAAATTTCCTAAAAAGTGTTAAAAAGTCTTAAAACACCAAAACTTCAACCATAAAACACACCAAAACCTACAAATAACAAAATGAAGATTACTAAAACAACATGTGTGTGGGTTGTGTTTTGTGTTTTAGATGATAAGACTCTGATTATTTATTGACAAACATTATTGTATTTTATGTTGATTAACATGTTATGCCTTATATTCGTAGTTTTATGATTGTATGTTGGAAGTTTTATGGACTATTATGGTTTGAATATAGTGTCTTAATAGTTTTCACTCTGTTATTTGTAGGTTTTAGGTGTGTTTTATAATTGAGATTATAGATTTTATGACTTTTCAGGGAAGAACCCCACCCTATATATAACAAAAATGTGATGTATAATAATCACTGACACTCTATTAATACCTACCAATTTATTTTCTCTTTTTTCCAAATAAAACACCTCTTAGCTAGACAAATGCAATCAATGTATATGAAATGGTGTTTTGACCATGCGACGTGCGTGTTTATGTGTATCAAAGCTCTCGGCACAACGTGCGGTTATATTACTAGTTTAATACAGTTTCTAAGAATAATAAAATTTAGTTCAACAAAATCCTGAATCGGACATACCGCATAATGAATTCCCATTGTCCATAAATTCTATTCACTCATGATTAGTTTTTCATCAAAGCGAAATATCTCTTACTTAGGGGTAGAAAATGACATGATGCAAACATAAGAAAACACGGTTTCAAGTTAAATATATAAATGTATAGGATAACTTTGATAGTCCGTTAAACACACGTTTAACTATATAGGTATGGCTCAACATTGAGTTCGTGGGTTTAATAGATATAGTGGCTAGTAACTTTTTGGTAAACCTAATATATATATATATATATATATATATATATATATATATATATATATATATATATATATATATATATATATATATCTTGTTGGTAGTTTTTTTTATTTTGTATTAAAGGTTTGTAATTATGATGTTACTTTGAAACTTTTCACGTGTCTAAACAAAATTACTCTATGAACAAAGTATTTTAAACATTAAGAACGAAAACCAGTCTCAGCCCAAGGACGTCCACAGATGACGTGGAAGAGAACGAGCATGGTTTGAGGCCCATCGTGTGTGAGGGAGATGCCCTTGGGGAAAGACGCGACGAGAGAATGAAATAAACAAGGTAATGGAATAGACAATAAAATGAAATGGATTATTCCATTCGATTGGAATGTTTGGTTACTCATATGTAAATAGAATGAATCATTTATTTGTACAGCTTAATAACAAAAAAAGTGAAAGTAACGAAACACAATTGTATAGAATATAAGTGTCTCAATAATAATAATAATAATAATAATAATAATAATAATAATAATAATAATATATTAATGGTAAAAAATTAATATTAGAAGTATTGATATTAATGTTAATATTAAAAATATAAATATAAATATAAATATAATAATAATAGTAATATATTTATTTCTATTCCTTGAAAGAATAAAAAAATAGTCCCATCTTAATAATTGAAAATTGTTATATTTGGAATGAGTTACATTTCCTTGAATGCTCCATTCCATTACTACATGATAACAAAATATGTTTCTTTTCATTCCAGAATGATCAATTCCATTCCAGCTTCTATTCATTCATACCAAACGTTATCCAATATGTTTTTGTTTTAAATGTTTTAAAAATTAATAGTTAACAGTTTTATAAATATTTATGTATATTATAATTTTTTTTAAATATTTATAAACTTCTAGAAACGGTTATATTTTTTCAAAATACCATTATAGATACAACGCCTTCCTCATAGTCCAAGAGTGGGTAATTTGCCCTTGAATTAGTTGACCATAGTACATTGAGTCTAAGGGTTCACATGACCAATCAACTAATTTCATGGATCGTGTTTCCTATAAGTTAGTTTTAGATAATAATTTTGTCCATCTCTTAGACAATTGAATAAAATTGATGGTTTTATACGTCGCAGAAACAAATTCAAAACTAATAGAAATAAGTGAAAAATGCGAAGTGTATATTATTCATTCAACTCTCTCTTATATACATGTAGGTGTAATTGGAAAATACAATAGAATATGAGAAAAATCAGGGTGAAATATCTGCATTCATAACACTCCCCATCATATATATATATATATATATATTACTACTTATTATACACTGTTAACAACATACTCAAGAATGATGTTAAATAGGTACTTCAGGACCTAAATAAATATACTGATACTACTGGATCAGTTATGCTGCCACATTAAAAACCTTACTAAGAAAACCCAGTGAGACAACACTTAGTTAAGGGAAAAAGAGTACAACGTGTATAATTCTCCCCCTGAATTCAACAAACATCTTTCAATCTGCGTAGACCGATCTTGTGTGATAGCTGCTCAAAACTGCTTATAGGCAAAGATTTTGTGAATAGGTCGGCTAACTTTTCATGTGACTTGATATGACGAACATTAATTTCCCCTTTCTTCTGCAACTCATATGTTGAGAAGAGCTTTGGTGAGATGTGCTTTATTCGATCACTCTTGATATAACTTTCTCTAATTTGAGCTATGCAAGAAGCATTGTCTTCATGAATAATTGTCGGCTTCTTGATTTGTTCTAATCCGCATGCTTCTTGTATGTGATTAATCATTGATCTCAACCACATGCATTCTCGACCGACATCATATAGTGCTATCAATTCGGCATGATTTGATGACGTTGCTGTAAGAGTTTGCTTAGTTGACTTCTAGGAAGTTGTTGTGCCACCATATGTGAATACATAACCTGTTTGAGATTTTGCTTTATGTGGATATGATAAATATCCAACATCGGCATAACCAACAAGCTGAGACTTTTTATCTTTCCAGTAGAAAATACCTAAGTCTTGTGTCCCACAAATATATCGGAATATGTGTTTTATACCATTCCAGTGTCTACGTGTTGGATTCGAATTGTATTTCACTAGTACATGTACAAAAATGCAATATCGGGTCTCGTGTTATTTGCAAGATACATAAGGGCACTGATCGCACTTAAGTATGGTACTTCTGGACCAAGTACTTCTTCGCCTTCTTGAGGGCGGTAAGGATCCTTATGTGGATCTAGCGATCGGACAACCATGGGTATGTTAAACGTATGGGCGTTGTCCATATTAAAACGTACTAACATATTCTGGATGTAGTTTAACTGATGGACGAATGTACCATTACGCAAATGCTCGAACTGAGACATAATTTTGTTGTCCCAAGCTCTTTCATCTCAAATTCTTTCTTCAATATATTAGCAGTTTTTTCTATCTCTTCAGGAGTTCCGATGATGTTTATATAATCAACATAGATTGCTATTATAGTGAATCTTGAGAGTGATCTTTTTATAAAGACACATGGACTGATTACATCAGAATTGTATCATTCTTTTTTGAGATATTCAATGATCTGATTGTACCACATGCGGCCAGATTGTTTAAGACCATATAAAGATCTTTTTAGCTTTATGGGGTATTGATTTCAATGCTTCATGCATTTTTAACCCATTCGGTATTTTCATGTAGATGTCATTTTCTAGTGTCCAATACAAGTATGCAGTGATGACGATGTTCCATGCATCAAACATGCTCCTGTCGCAGAACGTAAATTCATAAAATATTCTGAATTAATATCATGCCTGTTGTTCGCGGAGCAAATCAACAAGCTCCTACTACAAAATCATTAAACGTGACCCGTCGGTGCAAGCCCATTGCCAGAAGCCAATGTGGCAAATTATCAAAGCGGACGTGGGAGAGGTAGAGGTCGCGGCCGTGGTCGTGACTATGGACGGAGCAATACATGGCGATGATAATCTCAAAATTCTAAATCTACTAGTTGCGAATCAAGTTGGCAGAACACAGGACGACCTCCTAGAGGGAGAGCTAGTGAGAGCCAAAACAATATATGTTATAAATGTGGAATGTCAAATCATTGGTCCAGCACATGTCGCACCTCCAAACATCTTATTGAAGCTTATCAACGGATGATGAAAGAAAAAGGGAAAATGTTGAGACAAATCTTATTGAGAATGCACCTAATCTGTCATCTGCTACACCACCATTAGACACTCATCTGGACGCGTCTGACTTCACTGAAAATTAGTGACATCCTATGGTTGAACTTTATGTGATGTTTTTTTAGACTATGGTTTCTTTTCTTTGTTTTGGATTTTGTCTTAAACTCTTATGGTATCTTGTGTTTGAACTATTGTTATGGTTTCATTTAAAATCTTGTGATGTTTGATTTATATTTGTGTTATGTTTTTTTTCATAGTCAAGCAAGTAGTTCGTTATATTAATTTGTTTTATTATTTCCAGAGGAAATATGTTTACAAGCTCAATGAAGCTATCATTGGTGATGAATGTCTCATAGATAGTGGTACTACCAACACTATTCTCAAACATAAGAAATTTTATAGTGAGTTGTCTCCTACAGAGACACTTGTTGGTACTATTTCTGGTGTATGTGATCTTATAGAAGGTTCTGGAAGAGAAAGCATCATGTTACCATCAGGTACTAAACTAATTATAAATGATGCATTATACTCTAGTATATCAAGACGAAATTTACTTAGTTATAAAAGTATCCGACAAAATGATTACCACCTCAAAACAACATCCGAAAATAATATTGAATACTTAAAAATTAATTCAAATGAAAATGGCAAAAATACCATTGTGGAAAATGTCACACCCCGACCCGCAGCGGAAAAGGTGATCGGGGCATGATTGGGTTAACATCAAAGCTCATGACATTTATTATAACGTTTCATATTCATTAATACAATTTAATGGGAAATTTACAATCATAATTACATCATGTCCTAAACATCATTCTAGACTTCATTGTATTCTTCTAAGGCATTTCCTATGTTTTCCTTGCTTCATCCTGTTCACCTGTATCATGTGTAAAAATGGTTTTTGGATCAATAAAAAGTTGGCGAGTGAATCATATGAAAAACATTTGAACAAGTTTATTTAATTGATTATAAAATAAAGTGCACAACCACACATGAGTAAAAATAGATGTAAACTTATTCACCAATCATTTAATATTAAATAATGCACACATGAACAATAATGGATCTTTTTGAGGCACGCGTTGCTCAACTCGTCTCCCACGAGGAACTGATGGGCCTAATGAATGATTTGCATAAACTTGACAATATGAAATACATAACTACAAACAATATAAACTAAATAATACACACACGAACAATAATGGATTTGTTTTGAGGCACGCGTTGCTCAACTCGTCTCACACGAGGAACTGATGGGCCTAATGAATGAATTGCATATAACTTGACAATATGAAATACATAACTACAAACAATATATACAATCTAAGTTTAGATCACAATATGGTATGGCACAAGTTTAAATAAACGAGTTAATTTATGTGACACATGACACACCCCAAAACGTGTAATTAAAAAGGGGAGTTGTAAGATTCACTCACATTGGGTGCGTTCGGTTGATGATGTTGAATGCGCACGAAGTTGGTTTTAACCACGAGTGAAACTAACCTAGATAATGGCATAATGGTTCGGTAAGTAAGCGGATTTTATTAATCAATTTTAGTAGAATTGTTGGATATATTTTTGTGAGTTTAAGGCTATTTTCTAACCTTAAAAATGTTATTTTTAAGTATTTTTAATTGATTTTTAAATAAAATAAATAAATAAAAATAATAAAAAATGTTGACTTTTTGGACCGTTGACCGTTGACTTGTTGACTTGTTGACCAGTCAGGCTGTGTATTTGTGTGCGCCGGGTGAGGCTCGAACCCAAGATCTCCCGTTCGCGTGCACGCAGCTCTACCAACTGAGCTACGTGTCTAACCCGAAATATTTCTGTTTTTAATTATATTTATATACTAATTGATTTAAACAGAAAATCATTTATTTTTAAAAACGATTTTAATGCATCGAACCGGTGTTCTCCACAGGTCTCGAACCCGGGACCTGTGGTTTGGGTTAACACACAGTCCACCGCTGAACTGTGTGTCTAACTTGTTAAATAATCTGATTTTTATTATACTTATATACAAACTAAATAATTTCCTTTCTGTCTTATATAAAAAGTTTGATAATTGTCCGGACCGGTGCGGTAGTCCGGACTCGAACTCGTGACGTGCGATTAAATGTTCACACAGTCCACCACTGGACTGTGTGTCTATCTTGGTTATTATTCCGGTTTTTATTAAACTTAACATCTATGTGAAATGAATCCGGTTCAGTAAAAAAAGAACATTTTTATTAAGGCAAGCATGCGTGGGACAAGTATCGAACTCGGGACGTAAGCGTGTTTTATGTGCACACAGTCCACCGCTGGACTGTGTGTCTAACCCGAGTTATATCTTGATTTTAATTATACATATAGACAACTGAAACTTCGTCTTCTTCGTTGGACTTAACCAGAACTAAAGTCCGACTGGTTCGTCGATTAAATCATGTTCTTTTAGTGTGTTGCGGTTAATTACAGGTGAGATAAATAAAAAGAATGAAAGATTAAGCGTAAGGTATACCGAACAGTGGCTCCTCTGTTTCGCCGGCGAAACTCCGGTGACAGCAGATTATTCCAGCGACGTGTGTCTTGCGGCAGAGAGTCTTCAACGAGCTTGAGATGGATGTGGGTGGCTTCGGTATGAGCTCTGGGGTTCAGTAAGGCACAGAGGTGAAAGGTTCGGTTTTCCGGCGAGTTGCAGAAGTTCTCCGGCGAGTGGAATTACGTCGGGAAAAAGTGTGATTGTGAGCGAAAAAGCTAACAAAGGTTAGAGGGGGTATTTATAGGGCAGGACATCGACGTATTTGGCCCGTTTTCCGACTTGATTCGTCGGTTAGAAATTTTCCGGCGGTTATGACTTGCGTCGCGGGTTCAGGCGTCGGTTATAACCGATGTAGTAGTTAATGTTTACGTTAAAACTGAAGAAACCGTCCAATCTCGGCGAAATCGTCGGGATTTCCGACGACTGCGATTGGACGCGTCGGTTTTTGAATTCGAGATTTATTTTATGTATTAATTGTTTCCAATATTTAACAAGAAACATAAGTGGCGCAGTGGTTGGATGGTTAAGTGTTAAGGCTGTGCTGAATGGCTGGCTGACCCGGGTTCGAAACCCGGCAGCAACCTTTTATTTTTAAACCACAATTTTTAACAGTTTTTCAAAAATAAATTATATATTCCAATATACTTATTAATTATGTATCGTTTAAAAATAATTTGGGCATTAAATACGCAAAGAAAATTTTAACTGATTGTTCGGTTAATAAACGGAGCGGGTTTGGTAAATCTGGTTTTTTTTTACGGATGTTACAGAAAAGCTAAAAGCTATATCCTTTGGATTATATTGTACTAATATTACTCCTATTGAATCATACATGGTGGTGAGTAACCATAAGTTAATAGATAAAGACACATTCACAATATGGCATGACCGACTAGGTCACCCTTGCAACATAATGATGAGGCGAATAATTAGAAGTGCAAATGGGCACCCTCTAAAGAATTTAAAAGTCTTGTTATCACAAGTTTATCATGTGAGGCATGCTTTCTAGGCAAACTCATTACTCGGCCCTCACCAACTAAGTTGACACAAGAAAACCCCTCATTTTAGAAAGAATACAAGGGGACATTTGTGGGCCATACATCCTCCTTGTAGTCCATTCCTCTATTTCTTAGTCTTAATTGACGCCTCATTGCGATGGTCACATGTGAGTCTTTTAGCTACTCGAAATGTAGCTTTTGCCCAACTTTTAGCTAAAATCATACAACTTAGAGCTAATTTCCCGGACAATCAAATTAAAAACATTCGGGTGGATAATGGAGGAGAATTCACATCCTAAGCTTTTAATGACTATTATATGTCGATTGGGATAAATGTTGAACATCCAGTAACTCATGTTCACACACAAAATGGTTTAGCTGAATCATTAATTAAACGACTACAAATAATCGCTAGACCTCTCCTGATGAGATGCAAATTGCCATCTTTTTGCATGGGCGCATGCTATTTTACACGCTGCGGCACTAATCCAATTAAGACCAACTGCATATCATGAATACTCCCCATTACAACTGGTCTCAGGAAGAGAACCAAATCTGTCCCACCTCAAAATATTTGGTTGTGCGGTACATATACCGATATCGCAATCACAACGTACCATTATGGAACCACAAAGAAGACTGGGCATTGACAATGTTTTTAACTCCCAGTCTATTATTAAATATTTAGAACCATTAACAGGTGACATGTTTACAACACGCTTTGCTGACTATCAGTTTAACGAGACAATATTCCCAGTCTTAGGGGAGATAAGACTAAAGAAAGAATGGTAACACAAGAGTTAACATGGAATGCATCATCGTTATCAAATCTCGACCCCCGAAGTCATCAATGTGAATCTGAAGTCCAAAAGATTATACATTTTCAAAGAATCACCAAATGAATTACGAGATGCATTCACAGACACATATAGAGTGACAAAGTCACATATACCAGTATCAAATACACCTACTCAAGTTAAAGTAATCCCAGAAGTTATTACCATACAAAGAAAACGTGGGAAACCAATAGGTTCCAAAGATAAGAACCCATGTAAGCGAAAAGAGCATAATAAATCAGTTGGTGAAAACTTAGAAAATGAAACCCTAGAACAGGTAAATGTCCTAGAAGAGACAAATATAATTCTAGAGGAAAATGAAGTTCCGGAAGATACTTTGTTACTAAATGAAAAATGAGATCTCCATCAATTATGTACAAAATAGTACAATATGGAACCAAAATGAAGCATATGTTAATGAAATATTCGCATATGTTATAGCAACGAATGTAATCAATGAAAATATTTACATACCTAAAACTCTAGGAGAGTGCATGCACAAGATGATTGGCCAAAAATGGGAAGAGGCCATAAAGGCTGAGTTTGATTCGCTTGAAAAACGAAATGTTTTCGGACCTGTAGTCCAGACACCCATAGACGTCAAACTAGTAGGTTATAAATGGGTGTTTGCTATAAAAGGAAACAAAAAGAATGAGATTGTACGATATAAGGCACGCCTTGTAGCACAATGCTTTTCCCAAATCCCAGGAGTTGATTATGAGGAAACGTATTCCCCTATAGTAGATGCGATAACCCTTAGATTATTTGCGGTCAGATGAATTTTCGCATCAAGAGTCCATGGGTGGGGCAATTATTTTCCGAGATGTCAAGTGCGACGAATTCGAGTTTTGATAGGTTAGACATTATATCTACAAATGAAAGTTACATGAGAAATTTTGTGAAATAACATAACTAAAATGAAAGATTATTATTATTATTATTATTATTATTATTATTATTATTATTATATAAATAACATAACATATCTGATAAAGTCAAGTGTAAACATGGATATTTGATTAAAATAATAATACTAGTATAAATAACTATAAGATCTACAGAAAACAATATTTAAGATTTGAACGTGTGTGTATACATATATGTTATGGCTTACTTGTTTTTTACTTAAAATTTACAAAAAAACTCGATTAAATATAAATATTAGATAAATATATAATTAATATTTATATTCAACAGCTTAAAAATATAAATTGTAAACGAATACTAGAAAGGAAAATGTTGTCAGGTAATATAAAAAAAAACCACACTAGTCATATTAATCTATTCTTTTTTCTTGGTTAAAATATTATGTGAAGGTACTAGAAACCTGTGTGTCTCGTTTTAAAACTAAAAAAAATAGAAAGTAAAAACAAAAATTATGTGTCCAGGAAAGATGGGATTTAAACCATTAATTGAAAGTGGAATAAAGAAATATACATCCCGTAAAAAGGGTTTAAAGTATGAGAAGTATGAGATATATTATGAAGATGGTATGTATATTTAATTTAAATTAATTCAAAAGGATAAACAAGTAATTTTTTTATTGATTCAATTAGTTGATAACCTTACATAATTGCCACTCATTATTATAGGAATACGAATTTGTATTTTTTTTAAGATCCATTAAGATTATTTGAGTTATCGTTCATCAATTATATTTTATGAAGATCGCTGATTGAAGGTTTTATAGAGAGTTATATAGTGATGGTTGCAGAATGAAGGTTTTATTCAGTGTGATATACTGTTATATTTTCTGTAACAGGTCTCTGATGAATTTATCGTGTTATTTTTTCTGTAATAGGTCTACAACGGATATATAGTATTATATAGTGTTATGTATTCTGTAACAGGTCATATGATGGATGTATAGTGTTATAGTGTTATATATTTCTGGTAGCAGGTCTATGATGGATGTATAGTGTTATAGTGTTATGTATTCTGTAACAGGTCTACGATGGATGTATAGTATTATATATTTATGATAGTAGGTCTATGATGGATGTATAGTGTTACATAGTGTTATAGTGTTATGTATTCTGTAACAGTCTACGATGGATGTATAGTGTTATATTTTCTGTAACATGTCTATGATGGATGTATAGTGTTATTTTCTCTGTAACATGTCTACGATGGATGTATAGTGTTATATAACGTTATAGTGTTATGTATTCTGTAACAGGTCTATGAGGATGTATAGTGTAATACAATGTTATAGTGTTATACATTTCTAGTAGCAGGTCTATGATGGATGTATAGTGTTATATAGTGTTATGCATTCTTTAACAGGTCTACGATGGATGTATAGTGTTATACAGTGTTATATATTTCTGGTAGCAGGTCTATGATGGATGTATAGTATTATATTTTCTGGTAGCAGTTACATGTTTCCAGATTCGTAGAATAAAGATGAACATGGATGGCTATAATTTAGGAGAAGGATCATTGTAATTTAGGAGAAGTTACCTTATAAGAAACATATAAAGATGAAGATGAACAACGATACTTGTCACCGGAGCAACTAGCGGTTGTATACAAAAATAATAGCGAAGAGAGTATGACGGCGATACAGTTCGATAAGGGTTTTAGCAGCAACAAAAAAAAAAACAAAATGATATCTTCGTCAAGCATTCACATTTACTAGGTACGGGTTTCATGGTTGAAACGAAAAATTAAGGTTATAGAGGCGGCGAAGGCGATTTGGTTACTTCTCACGGGTGCTAGCAGTGATTCCAAAGATGTGTTCTTGATCGTCGACATCTCATCAACAATTGGAAACATGTAGATAAAACATGGCAGCAGGACCGCCAATGCTAACTCTTGAATCAGTATCATGACTCCTATTATTCAATTCTACAAAACAAGCTATTTTGCGTTTCTCTTATTTTATCTATTATGCCAAATAAAAAACTAGAGATTGTGGGTTGTTACATACCTGAGTGGGTGAGTTTGGAATAAAAGAAAAACTAAGCGGATGTTAGCAAAATAGTGGCGTCAACACAGCAACCACCAAATAAGCACTTGGGAGATCTTTAATAGGTGGTGATAACGTAATAGAATATAAGTGAAAAATGAGAAGCAGGGACAGATTCAGGAATTTTTTCATGGGGTGCGGAATATTTTTAAAAATTTTAGGCCGTCTAGATATATAATGAAAATTCGGTTCGGGTTGGGTCATGTAAATGAAAGAACAACAAACTAAAACTTATATAATCATCAAAAACACGTCAAAAGTTGTTACAAACAAATTTAAAATGTCGCCCTACGGGTTTTCATTTTTTGAAATCTATCCAAAACATCATCTAGAGTTACTTTCTTAAGCAAGTCCTTCCCTATATAACATATACAACTATCACTTAAATTCTCATCGCCTATCCGAATTACGCAAGTCAGACTTCACAATCTTCATTGCCGAAAAACATCTTTCAACGGTTGCAGTTGCGACGGGTAATACGAGAACAAACTTCAATAAACGATATACCAATGTATATGTTACGTGAATATTTATTGAAACCATTAACCTTACAAGACTCGACAAACCATCTAAGTTGGCAAATCGTGTATCTTTTTCACAAAACCAATGTAGTTTCCGAGTTGAAACGAAAGCCTTCGTTTTTCGGTTTCACAAAACCAACATATCATCAATAGCTGATTTAAGTGTTAATGCGCTTGTCTCTTTGACATGAACAAGCCTAATAAAACGCTCCTTAACAATCCCAACTTTATCAACATAATGAATAACAACCGCCATTTGTTCTTTTTTTTTGATACATCACATGATTCGTCAGCTAATAAAGAAAAAAACATCATCACCAACATCTTCAAAATTTTGTTTAAGTACCTCTTGAGCATAACAATGTTTAATGTCCACTTGAATTTAAGGACTAGTCATTTGGTTATTCGCCGGTGCATTCTCTAAGATAACCTTACCAAGCTCTTCATTCATTTCACCCATTATTTCTAGAAGCTCTAAGAAATTTTCTTTATTTAATGAATCCTTTGATTTATCATGATCACGAAACGCCAAACCCCATTCAATAACTTTTTCCAAGAAAAGTAGAAGCACTTAATCTAAGTTTTTAATCACGTTTCTCCTTTGGGGTCCTTTTGTCCCATTGTGTGTATACCGCTTGCTTTTCGTTAAGCAAATCGGCACACTTTTGGAAACATTTGTTGTGGGCGCTATTAACTAAGGCAACATGTTTTGTAAGTACCTCATGTACTTTTTTCCAATTGTTATACCCGTTCACAACAAAAGTGTCTCTATGATCACCAAATTTGGACATAAACAAGTAACAACATAAGCAAAACACACAAGAATTTAAGTGAAAGATGTTTTTTTGGCAATGAAGATTATACATTGGTATATCGTTGTTGTGAATAATCTCGTTGATTTGTTGATGTGAATAATCTCGTTGATGTGAATAACCTTTTTCCAAAAAAAGTAGAAGCACTTAATCTAAGTTTTTAATCACGTTTTCATTGATTTGTTGATGTGAATAATCTCGTTGATTTGTTGATGTGAATAATCTCGAGGAAAGATTATTCCCATCAACAAAATCGGAAGATGATTCAATTTCAACTGCTTTTCTCTTGTTGAGAAATCGCGCCATAACATCCTTACTCATTGTGCCTATCACATACAAAATAAACAATGATCTTTGAGTATTCGACCATCAATATCCTTAATTTTCAATTTTTGAATTTCACCTTTTCAAACCCTATACTAAAATCAAATAATCAATTAAAGATTAAGAGACAGCAAACCCCTCCTATAAAGACTAGAACAACCCCAAATTACCTCAAAACACATAAAAGTTTAAACTTTTTTAACCCATCTCATGAGTCTTGAACAAAATCTTATAATGAAATAAACATCAAAATAACAAAAAGAACATCAAAATACATGTTTATTGCCGGAATGAAGCTTTTCGTGGAAGGACTTTTGCAGGGGGTCGGAACTTGGACGTCGTATGGGGGCTGAGGGTGTCGCTTGTAGTGAGGAGGGAGGGCGGGAGTCGTGAGTCTGTGGCAGGCTGGCAGCTCGTGGGTATTTGGTTGGGTTAATGGGTTTGTTTCAATGTTGCGCTAACTTATTGGGCTTCATGGTCATGGACTGAATTTAAGTTTCACTAAAGGGTTAGTAAGTAGGCTAAATTGTTTAGATAATTTGGTCGGGTTTCGATCCGTGCTATATAAAATTATATATTTCAACATTTTCTATAAGGGGTGCAGGCGAAAATTTCCAAGGGGTGCGGTCGGAATTTTCCAAGAGGTGTGGACAAAAAATTTCAAGGGGTGCGGTCTGAAACAAGCAAGATGAACAGCACAAACCCAAATCCAAACAAGCAAGATTACATCAAACCTGTTCAAATTCAAGAGGGCAGATCTGAAAGATGAACAAACAGATGAGGATTTGATCTTGAAATGAAGACTGTGTATGTGCATCAATTTAGGGAAGATAGAGAGAGAAAGAGAGGAAATTATACAGAGTGATGGGAAATTATACATAGAGGAAATGATTTCTTTATGTAAAGATGGTTTCTCTTTATAATTTTATTGTTAAGTTATATTTAAAAAAAACCATCACTATGATGGGCATTTCCACTAAAATTTATCACTAGTGATGGAATGAATCTCGATGATATGGTGGAACTTGATTGAATGTTGTGAATGATGGAATTTTTTCCCTAGTGGAGCATACCTACCCCTTAGAAGACATTATCCATTACACATGATCTAAAAATAATAAATATAACCCTAGCGAAATGCCGGACCAGAGACATAAGATAATCAATTCACTTCATCCATAAATTCCCTTCTTGCACAATCAGCTTTTCCAAAATTAACCTCAAAGCAAAATAACTCCTAATAAGGTGTATGGAATATATAAATATAACAAGTAATTCAATTAGTGGTTCAAACTTAGTATAAATATACATGGATAGAACTCATGAACCTGTTTAAGTATATGGGTCTGGCTCAACCTCGAGTTTGTTGAATGACATGTTTGTTTTTATGAATTTTAAAGTGTATTTTAAGTCAAAATTTTAAAACTTACAAGATCCATATGGATTTGGGTTATGTATGATTTTACGCACCAGTGTTTGTAGAAATTCATGAATTTTAGTTTAAATTTATAGTTATGGAGTAGTAATATGTAAAGGAAAACATATGCGAGTTAAATTTGGCGTATCCGAATTAACTTCGAATATGTTTCAAGTTGTATGCCAAACACAATTGTTTATGTTTGTGTTAGATTTGATCTAACAATTTTTAAATGACTTGTTCAGGACCTACATTCACATTTAAAGTGAAGACCAGTGAATTACGTAGATTTAATGATTGCTAGTAAATTTTTTGGTTAACCACATACTATATACATCTTGTTTGTATCTTTTTATTATTTTATATTATATTATGTAAGTTATGATGTAACCTGTGAATCTATGGAAAGTGTAGGGGTTGGATCATAGCCAACATGCAGGAACCAGCACAGGTTGTGCTTCTGGTTTGTGAAGGAGAGGCTCTTGGGAAAGGACAAGTTTGGATGATTGTATCAAAACTTAGTTCTTAAACCGGTCATAATAATTAATAACATCGAAAAAGTACATCAAACAACAAATAATGATTACATCGTCTTTAAACAGAAACACCAAATAACACAGTAGGTCAACTAAAGTCAATAGGATACTAGTCCATTAGTACGTGGAGCCTTCAATCCATATTGGGGACTTCCTATTAAGCATCAACCTGATCAACTGACATGTATGTTAAAAAGTCAGTTACACTGAGTGAGTCCTAATTTAATAAAACAAGGAATTAATAGTTTATAAAACATTTAGCATTTTCATCACGTAACATTTTAACATCAAACATGCACATCAACATCAATTGTAAGTAAACATCAATTTGTGAAGTTGTCTTCACCATTACTTGCCTGAACTTCACCAGACTAGACTTACTCCGATATAAGACTCCATGTTTGCTAAGTCGTCGCACTCACAAGACCAATAAGGCTAGCACATTCATCAATCATTAATCATCCAAATGTCAATCAATAACCATTTTAAACATTAATCTTCAACCATGTAATCTCACACTCTTAACTAATCAAGGTTGACATATCACATCAATCAATCACATATTAATAATCAAGTACCTCTGTCATTATTACCATTTAATGTAGCATGCATAGCATCCCAAATATTAATAAGAGAGCATATAGAAATCACTTGGGAGTTAACTTCCTTTACCATTTAAACGTACAATCAGACTCTTGGACTCAATCAACTAATCCATCAGCATTGCACCCTTAATTTTTGCACAAGATAGGGTTTTGTGCAGGTGGGTAATGCCACACGCAACATGGCGTGGCGCTTAGGCAGCATCACGCTCCGTAATGAAGCGCATTGTGCTAACTACTTTACGCTACACTAGTCATTTAGTGTGGTTCGCTTTGCACTTTACAATGCTCGACGTGCTTTCATGCCATGCACAAAATGGCACTATGCATGTTCATTATTAAGAAGCATGAAGTGGTGCACGGACATACCTGCTAAGAACCCTACCTGTACAAAGTGACGGTTGATCTCAAATCCTAACTTGTGCTACGTCAAGATCTTACCTTTATTATTGGAAACTTGTTATAATCGATCCAGAACATCATTTCGCGCATTAAACGCAAAAATCATTCAGCTTTTTAGGTGATTCTTACCTTCAACTCGTGAGTGTGTGACCCGAGTCTGAATCCTTCAAAACTCAACGAGCTGCTTAAACTTATAGAAAGGCGAAATCGTCTTGGAAACGTGAATCTCTACTGCAAACCGTGAAAGACGGGTCTAGCGTATCGTCTTTACACTTTCTCTCTCTAGTGTCTCTCTCTAAAGTTTGAGAACAAACTTAAAGAATGGCGAGGCTACATACACCTTCATTCCCAAATAATGGGCCTTTAGTAATACACCATTTATTATTTAATTTGGGTTTTCATTCCATACATAGTTCACACTGTCATTACTTTTTTTAAAAACTAGGGTGTTACATCTTTGGTGGGGCGAGAACGTTGGGTTTTGTTTTTTGTTATGTTGGTTTACTATATGTGTGTTTTTCTTAAAGGTCTAACACCATATATTACAAACTAGTTAATAAAATTTAAATTGATATATAAATTATAAATATTTATAGATTTCAAATTACCAATGACTATATTCTCAAAAACTCGTATAAAAATAAAATATTTTATTTCATTTTTATTCACACTTTTTTATTTTTGATCTCTTTTCTCATTTCATTCACTTATTACACAAATAGGAGCTCAAATGATCATGAAATCCCACCTACTTCACCTCCTACTATTGATTTAGTAGGATGACACTTATTGATTTAGTAAGAATGCAATTATTTAAATTGATGTCCGATGATTTGGAAAACCTATATAAGCAATTGAAGGAGCTTCTTAACGAAAAAGGGTCAAGTTCTACCCATCCAATGATGGAATGCAAATTTATAGAGAGATGCATCGTGGAGATCTATATTTGTAATGACCACTTTGCTTCAAATATGGTTTACACCGATAACTATATTAGACGATCGTTCCAATGATCTCTAGACTTGATACGCATATTTGGGAGTGGCGGACTCTAACAAGAACACCAATGTGAACAATCAATCTTCACTACTCAACTAAGTGCTAAACATAATGCGTCATAATGCAATTTCATAGTGACATTACAGAAATGATACGAATGATACTATCTTGCAGATGAAATAGATCTTGGATGGGCTACACTAGAAGATGGTGGAATTCGAACTTCGTCATAGTCAGCAAGAAGGATGTTGATCAAGCCTTTGGTTATAGAAAGGAATACTGATACACTAATTGGGCCTATCTTGTCACAAAAATGTCTGGGCTACTTCTGACTCAGTTGGGCTAATTTTTATTTAATAATTTCGACTTACACCCCTTATTTTTTCCTTAATATAAGGATTTGTGGTAATTACTTTTTTTATACTCTGCTAGCGGGACTGCTAGGCTACTTGGAATTTATGGTATCAAATAGAAAAAAAATGAGATAAAAGTGTATATATAATAAGAAATAATAATAAAATAAAAGGGTCACATGAGATTCTTTAAGTGACTTGGGTACTATTAATGAAAACAAATTTTGTTACATATGGTATCTGAATAAAAACCTTAAATAATTAAAGAAAAGTAGTTTCCTATTTAGTTCCTTGGCCATAAATAGTCTAATACACACATGCATTTTTTTAATCGCTAAACTTTCACACCATGAGAATTGAACCCATGATCTTTCACTACGTCAAATCTTATCTAATTTATCGACATCACTAGGCTATTCATCTTTTTTAACGGCAAATTTGGATCACTGACGGACCATTGGAGTATCATCGTGCCACCAACGGAACCACCCGATCATATCTATCTCCACTAGGCATAATGCCTATACACCAATTTGTAAGGTAACGTAATTTCCTGATTAACCAAAAGTGATTACAAAGACTATAAATAACTATACAATGGAGAGAGTTATGGAGCTATCTAAGGAAACACCAATCATCTCAAACTAATACAATATACAAAGATATTTACAAAATCAAGCCGATAATATTGTGTGAATATTATGGCTAACACAATTTAGAAGGAAACTCAATAAATATGGGAAAACCCCCTTTGTGGGAATCGAACCCAGGAGCTACTGGTCCCAAAGTCTTATCCCACCCCAAGATGCCACTAGATTATAAAGCCATGGACGGAGTCACATAAGTTTTTTTGTTAAAGAATCCTAATAGTAAAAAAAGACCAAAGTTGTCTTGTTGTTCACCTAACAATCCATTAACTATCAAGTTGTTCAGTCAACCCGGTTCTAAACCGAGCCAGATACCAAAATATGAAACAAAGTACCGACCAGTAGTTCTTTATTCGGTTCATTTGCGGTCCCGGTTTGGTTTGGGTTGAGCGGAGTAACGCTCACCTCTATGTGGTGATACGTTTATTTGGCTATCCAGTACACATCATTGTGTTTGTATATAGTGAATGATCAAGTTTGCGGTTTTGGGTATCATTTACTTGATTGTAAAATAAACAACTAAAGTTCGATTAATATCCTATCGAGGATATGACAAATTATCGATAAATCATGTTGAAGTTCAAGTTTATAGATGAAAGCGGATGTCAATCCGAACTTATGGAGACGAATCTGGATATGGATCGATCATATCAAACAGTTCGTCTCCTATCCCAAACCCAAGCATCCTTGCCATGTCTTTAACCTTCAATCTAGGCTTTGGAATGTCATTTTCTTTGAACCAAGAGTATGTTATAAACACTTTCTTCATTATGAACAATTCTAATGCCTCAGGATTGAACACCACTCCCATTCTCATACTCATCTGCCAAAATCAAGAACGTATTTGTTAATTATTTAATCGTATAACTTACAATTAGAGGTGACAATTTTAACCCATGTAATAAATGGGCGTTTAGGTTATATCTTTACCTATAATAGGTGAAATGAGCCAAAATTAGACGGTTTGTTAAAAAGGGAAATGTGTCGAATAGGTGAAACATATAGACACTCTAAAGTTGGTCACAACCCGTTTTGATCCAAATCAAATTGATACTTTCTAAACACCGCCCATTTGACACGAACCCAGTATGGTCAGAATCCGTTTTAACCTGAACTTATTCCATTTTGACTGTTACCAGACCCGACTTGGCCGCCTTTTGTCAGGCTTAACCCAACCAAATTCTAGATGTTTGCCCCCTCTAATCCATGTTTTAGGACATATAACGTACCTGGTGAGGCACTAACATGGCTGCGTAGCGCGCAAGCTCTCCGGCTCGCCAGTCTAGTAGCACGGGAAGCCATGGATATGTAGCATCAAGTCTAACAAACCATAATCTAATATCCGGGAATTCAGATAGTTCACGAATATCATGTTCATCCTCTCGACTATAATTAATCGTGAATCCTATTGTACGTTCGAGAAATTCCTTGGCTCAACTAGAAGCATACATGACATGGTAACAATCAAATTAATAATCCACAAATGTGTTTCTTTATGTTACATGAGTTTCAATAATGATACTAACCGGATGAAGTTGTTGTAATCCCCGTGGCATCAGAAAATGGAGATAAATTTAGACAGCGAATTGTCTCATTGTTGATGATTACTTCATATCTACCTTCTTTTGGAGGCATTGGTGGAGGGGCTGGTTCTACATCTATTATAAAAATGAAAATAAATTAGTATTTCTTAATTAACTTGAACAAATTTAAATCTAGCTATACACAACCCTTAGTGTCTGGTTTAGATGAAAATTTTAGATCAAACAAGCAACTATGGTTTCAGAAAAGGACAAACTAAACCGACTAGTTTTGGTAGTTATGAATTAGACTAAGGGGTTGTTTGTTTAGCTTTTAATGAAGTTCTTAATGGTTTAGACGTCTTACTAGTTCAGCACTTAATGGTTCAGACTGTTTGTTTCCCGAGCAAATGTTTAATGGTTTCAAACCAGCCTAACCGACCAACTTGCTAAAGTTTGACCGTTCAGTCACTCAGTTTCTAACAGTTTATGGTTGGTGGTAATATGCATATTAGAAGCGAACAAGAACACTGAAAACTTGTACACTTTGATAATGAAAATAGGAAAGATATGAATTTGATAAAGAAGAACCTACTTTCTTGTTCATCATATAATGAGAGGTCAAAGTTCCCACTTGGATTGAATGCAACCGAGACTGCAACATGGCCTCTTTCCCGACCGAATTGCGAAGAAAACGAGATATCGGAGACGGGTTTGAAGAAAAATGATGGTTTGAGTGAAGAAATTGTGTGGTTTAATGGAGAAGAAAGTGGTGAAATGGCTTGATGGAAGCCATTGAAGTGGTTCTTGCTAAGGTTGAAGGACTGTTTTGTTTTCTTTGGGTTATCTACTTTCGTTTATGGCCTAGTGTTTTTCAGACATATCCGTTTGGGCTACAATTCTAATGGACTTGATATATGTAGTTTTGGATATTCTTTTTTCATCGTAATTTAATATACTCTTTTATCAATACTTTAGAAAATGACAGAAAAACTACTAAGAAGAAGAAATGTTTTCTTTTGGTTTTATGAAATTTTAATTTTGGGTATGTTTGTAACAAAATCACAAGTCGTTTAATAAATTATGCCTAATCATTTTTTTCTAGTATATCTATCAGTTGATGAATAAGAAAAAAGTTAAGGTAAAATAGTTTAAATTAGTATTTAGGTTAAATAGCGTATATAAATCTTTCGTGTCAAAAATTTGATAATAGGCTCTTTCAGCTACGGTTGTTTAACGTGAGTTGCCAGCTTCAACTTAGACTTGAAGTTAAAAAATCTAGGTTGGCTCAGCTCGACTCATTTAGCTGAAATTTAAGCTTTACATAACTTGTTTATCTTTCAAAATATATTACATAGATGCAAAATTTATATATTATAAAAGAAAGATTCTATACGAGCCAACGTACTTAGATTGATAATAAATTTGCCCTTAGAAAAATTATGATTGTTTATCATTTGGGTTGTACCTTATGAATATTAAAATTTAAGCTTAACTGAAGTGAGCCACACAAGCAATCTTACCTTAGCTCTTCTCGTTTACAAACTAGTTTTTTGGAGCTTTCCCAAGTTTTTATCAAGTGAGCTACAAACACAAGCTTTTTAAATAGTATTACTCTTAAAATTCCCATCTAATTATATATTCTTATGTTACCCTTAAAGTAAACCCCTCCAATAGTTAATCACAACCTTTGGATCAGGCTGAAACTAAATCATAGCCGTTTAAATTACAAATTTTCTTCTAGAAGCAGAGGTTTAAAACAGTTACTGACTATTATGCTCCACTATCTCCATTCAGTTTCTCACGTTGTTCTTCCAAGTAACTATCCCACTCACCCATCACAATTTCTTCTTCATTCTTACCCTTGTTATGCAGATTCTAATTTCTCCACCGTCATTCCCTCAAACACTTTCAACCCTAAATTCATGGTAAGAATGTTGAAAATAAAAGATTACGGGATCAGTCAAGCATCATCTCCCAAGTTTAGCAGGGTCAAATACAGCTAGTAATCAGCTGTTAAGATTAGCAGGATCGAAGACAGCTGGTAATCAGCTGTAAATCCAGCCATAAACCAAGCTGTCTTCTATACTTAAATTACGGTTTTTTGTGTATAAATTCAATACCTTTCTTGTAATGAAATAAACAGAAATACATACCTCAATTCAGTGTTCTGTGAATCAACTTTTAACATGGTATCAGAGCAGTGTCGTTCTTGACCTGTTCATCATTTACCTTGCTCACCCAAACCAATCATCCTCTCAACCAAGCTGCCATGGCCGAAGCCGGTAACTTGGGAGAAGATCTATCAATACAAATCGCCAATCTGCTCAAGAATGGCCTCAACCCACAAAACCGAAACCCAAAACTGTCAGATAACCTTCAAATAAACCTCAAGCTCAACAGCCAGAATTATGCCTTATGGACCCGGATGATGAGGGTAGCCATAGGCGGTAAATCAAAAACCTTTCTAAACCATTTATCAACCAACCCACCGAACCAAACCAATGAAGACTATGAGCAATGGGAACAGGACGACCTAGTCGTCTTCTCATGGCTCATACAAAACATCGAACCAACCCTCGCCAGCAATCTAACCGAATTTCCGACAGCAAAATCGCTGTGGGATGCCCTGGCTATAACATATAGCAGTGGGCGTGACAAGCTCCAACCTTTAATCTTCATGTCAAAGCGAATGACATCAAACAGAACAATACTTCTCTCGAAGAATTGTGGATCACCCTCCAAGGCATATGGGGAGAAATCGACCGCATTGATCCGAATCCGATGACTTGTTCAACGGATATTCAAACATACTCCAGAATCCGAACTGAGCAAAAACTCTTCCAGTTCTTAAATGCCCTTGACCGGAAGTATGACCCTATAAAGAGGGAAATACTCCGGTCGGAACCACTTCCGACTGCAGAAGCCGCATATGCCACTGTTCGCAAGGAGGCTGCTCACCAAAAACTTCTCGGAACACCTCTCAATGACGCATAGGGCATCACCGCAGGTCTAATAGCCACAGAAATAGAAGGGGCAGGACTTGCATCGAAAGGGCTCCGACGGTTTGACGGAAGAAGAACTGGATCCGTAAGCAGAGATGACAAAACTCATCTCAAATGTGACCATTGTGGTATGACGAAACATACCCGGGAACAATGTTTCAAACTCGTTGGGTATCCTGAATGGTGGTCTGATGGTCAGAAGAGAGGCACAAAGACTACGGAAAAGGGGAAGTCATCTAGCACCAGCCGAGATGTCACCAGAGATGAAAGCCGGAGCAGATCAGGGTTCGGCGGAATGGCCAAAGCAGATGAAGAAGAAGATAACACTGCAACAGGTAAAGGGTTTGGGGCGCAACCAAACCCTAGGTCACACACAGATGATAAAGAAACACATATTGCGAAGTTAGTCCCTGAAAATAAGTTTGGGGCGCAACCAAACCCTCGGTCACACACAACATATAAAGAAACAAATATTGCGCATTTAGTCCCTGAAAATAAGGGAAATGCCAATATAGCCCACGAACATCACAAAAAACAAAAACTATGGATTTTCGATTGTGGCGCGACCGATACTATGACTTATGAGCTATCGGATATTATTTCAACAACCAAACCAGAAAAAACACATATTCAAACGGCAAACGAAGGAATAATGGATGTAAAATCGGGAGGAACTATTGAGATTTCACCCACAATAAAAATCTCTAATTGTCTTTATGTTCCTTCGTTATCACATAAGCTGCTTTCCATCAGCCATGTCACAAAGGAACTCAACTGTATTGTCCTAATGTACCCTACGTTTTGTATTTTCTAGGATATCAGGACGGGAGTGATCATTGGGCGTGGCACTGAAAATCAAGGGTTGTACTATGTGGATGAGGTGACTCAAGGAGGTGCTGTGATGCTGACTCATGGGACATCGGAACGAGAAGCTTGGCTATGGCACCGAAGATTAGGTCATCCTTCTATAAGTTATTCACATATTTTATTTCCAAAACTATTTCTAGTTAATTCTATGTCGCATTGTGAAACATGCGTTTTAGCAAAAAGCCATAGAAAAACTTTTAAACCCAATAATACTAAGGCTGCTTTGCCATTTTCATTAATCCATTCTGACGTATAGGGTCCTGCCCCAGTTCTTGGGGGGCAAAACCTTCGGTACTTTGTGATGTTCGTTGATGATTGTACCCGAATGACCTGGGTTTATTTTTTGAAAAACAAATCCGAAGTATTTGAAAAGTTCACTATGTTTTACGCCATGATCCAAACCCAATTTCAAACAAACATTAAAATATTCCGATCTGATAATGGCGGTGAGTTTGTTAATACCTTGTTTAAATCCTTTTTCCAAGACAAGGGAATAATCCACCAAACTACATGCCCAAACACCCCAGAACAAAACGGTGTCGCCGAAAGAAAAAATCGCATTTTGCTAGAAATGACACGAGCTCTCCTAATTGAATCCCAGGTTCCGAAATATTTTTGGCCTGAAGCCCTTGCTACCGCTACCTATCTTCTCAACCGACTCCCAACAAAAATCCTAAAGCTTAACACTCCGTTACACACCCTTTCAAAATTCTTCAAACTACCCTCAGTTCTTACTCTGCAACCACGAATCTTTGGATGTACTGCCTTTGTTCACATACCTAAATCAGATCGAACCAAACTTGACCCTTGTGCTGAAAAATGTGTCTTTGTTGGGTATGGAATGAATCAAAAGGGATACAGATGTTATAATCCGAAAACACGTCATATGTTCACCACAATAAACTGTGACTTTCTTGAAACCGAGTATTACTACAATTCCCAACTCAGTGGTCAGGGGGAGAAGGAGTGTTTAGACACACTAAGATGGTTAAAATATGTGCCTTATGTACCAACTAAAGAGTCACCTACTACAGAGTCACCAGACTTCAATTTCAGTGCCACTGACGGTCCTAATGTTCCTCCTAACCTGGTGTCCGAGGTAAGTAATGCTCACCCTATTCAGTCTGGTGGTATTTTTGAAGTTTCTAATGACTCCGAGGATACCAATACTTCTAATCATGAAACTGCCACAGAACAAACTGAAAATTTGCAGGCAGATGAATCCAGACAAGAAGAACCACCATCAAGATATGTGTTACCCCCTAGAACAAACAGAGGGGTTCCTCCGAAACGGTATTCTCCTGAAAAAGAACCAAGAAGATCTAGTTATCCTATAGCTAGTGTGGCCGATGGAAATTTCACTAAGGAAGCCAAAGCATTTATCTCATCTGTCTATTCCGAAGAAACTCCTACAAACGTGGATCAAGCCTTAAAATCTAAATATTGGAAGGAAGCAATGAAAACGGAAATGGAAGCCCTAATCAAGAACAATACTTGGGAAAAATGTACTCTCCCATTGGGAAAGAAATCCGTGGGGTGTCGTTGGGTCTATACAGTTAAATATAAACCAGATGGTATAATTGAAAGATATAAAGCCCGACTGGTAGCAAAAGGGTACACCCAGACACATGGGATTGACTATGCTGAAACATTCTCCCTAGTTGCAAAAATGAACACAATTAGGGTTCTTTTTTCGATAGCTGCAAATGAAGGGTGGCCGCTTCAACAATTTGATGTAAAAAATGCCTTTTTACACGGGGACCTAAATGAAGAGGTATTTATGGATGCTCCTCCAGGATTCACAAAAGATTTCAAAACTGGAGAAGTTTGCCGTCTGAAAAAGTCTCTTTATGGTTTGAAGCAATCTCCCGGGCTTGGTTTGGCAGATTTACGATAGCTATGAAAAAGTTTGGATATAAACAGAGTAATGCCGATCATACTTTGTTTCTCAAAAAAAGAGGAAAAATTCGTAACCTGCCTAATTATCTATGTAGATGATATGATCATTACAGGGAACAATAAAGAAGAAATGGTAAAACTCAAAGAAAACTTGTTTGCTGAATTTGAAATGAAAGATTTGGGCAGACTTAAGTATTTCCTCGGAATTGAAGTACTAAGGTCGAAACAAGGAATTTTCATCAGTCAAAAGAAGTATGTCTTAGACCTGTTGGCAGAAATTGGAATGATCGATTGCAAACCAGCAGATACTCCTATGAGTGTAAACCAAAAGCTTTACATGGAAGAAGGAGCAAAATTAGCAAATAAAGAAAGATACCAACGGCTGGTGGGAAAACTAATATATCTCTCACATACTCGTCCAGACATCGTCTATGCTGTAGGGGTAGTAAGTCAGTTCATGCACCAACCTCAACAGTCACATATGGAAGCAGTCTGGAGAATTATTAGATATCTCAAAGGAACAGTGGGTCATGGAGTCCTATTTCAATCACATGGACACCTAAATGTTCAAATCTATACCGATGCAGACTGGGCAGGAGATAAGGGAAGTCGGAAATCAACAACATGTTACTTTACTTTGGTTGGAGGGAATCTTGTTACTTGGAGAAGTAAAAAACAAAAGGTGGTTGCTCTTTCAAGTGCAGAAGCTGAATTTAGAGCTATAGCTCGAGGTTTAACAGAAGCCATGTGGATGCGGAGACTCTTAGCTGAGATTGGTTTTCCGTCAAAAGAAACAAGTAAGATTATGTGTGATAATAAAGCTGCGATTCAGATTTCAGAAAACCCAGTACAACATGATCGAACTAAACACGTGGAGGTTGATAGGAACTTCATCAAAGAAAAATTGGAAGATGGGACGATTGAACTACCATTCGTTCGATCAAAGGATCAGCTTGCTGATATTCTAACAAAAGCAGTTAACAGGAAAATTTTCAGCGATTGTTTGGGCAAGTTGAAATTTGGAAATCCAACTATTCAACTTGAGGGGGAGTGTTGAAAATAAAAGATTACGGGATCAGTCAAGCATCATCTCCCAAGTTTAGCAGGGTCAAATACAGCTAGTAATCAGCTGTTAAGATTAGCAGGATCGAAGACAGCTGGTAATCAGCTGTAAATCCAGCCATAAACCAAGCTGTCTTCTATACTTAGATTACGGTTTTTTGTGTATAAATTCAATACCTTTCTTGTAATGAAATAAACAGAAATACATACCTCAATTCAGTGTTCTGTGAATCAACTTTTAACAAAGAATTCCCTCTAATACCGTCCGGGTTTGGCGATGGTACTTCCGAATCAATCACATATTATCAAATTTACTTCGTTAAATTGATGAATTTTTATCGATAAGCATGCTTTGATTTAAGTATTTCATTGATTTGGGTGGTGGTGGCACACTGACACTCAAGGTTGTGATCGATTGTGTTTATAGGTTTCCGATTGAAGTTGACAGGGTTGACGGCTCCACCAAGGATTCGGTGCTTTCTGCCTCTTGCTAACTTTCACCACCAATCCCTCTAGCCTTTTTCAGTAGGACATCAGATGCAGTGGTGGGAGGGGAGACGTTGTCGGCTGCTCAGTGCCTTGATGCAAGTAAGTTAGTGTAATCTCTTTCTTCTTTCTGCTATTAATTTCTATTTCTTATATAATATAGCTATGTGAAGTTTGTTTATGGTTTACTTTTGGAAATTTTGTTGCTTTTTATGTGTTACTTAATGGTGATTTTTTTTTGTTTTGATATGATAACTTTTGTTGTGATTAATGCTTATATATGTTTGAACCCAGAATATGATTGCTAAAATTTGAATAATCATAATAAGGTAGTTAGGTAATTTTATACTTATCTCAATAGGTTATTTTCTCTTTTATCTTGAAATAAATTTTTACTTCAACACTTGTATGTATGTTGTTTGGTGATAAACTACATCACTTGTATGCTGTAATCACATGCACAGCATTCTTGGTGCTGAGAGTTGCTCGGTTTCACATTAACTACCATAATGAAGTAGCAGCAAGTCATATGGATCATTAAAACATGAGAAAGTGCATTTTCTTTCTTTTCTTAATGTTCGTGTAAGTTGCTGGTTATAATGGTGTTGACAATATGGATGTGGTGATGTAGGGTTATTTTTGTCTTTCTAAAGAAAACTGCTACAAATTATTACTCATTCTTGCTCGAGAGCATGATCTTGATATGACTGAAGTTCGGGGTTTGACAAACCAGTATTTTGTTACACCTATGCATTTCAGTTCATATTGTTTGGATGTAAAATGATTAACTATCAGGTGATGAAACTGATGAGCATGGACATGACTTTGATGGTCATCTTTTTTGCTTTTTGCAGAATCGAAAGGCTCATTATACACCTTGGTTGTTTGAAGTTTTTGGTCTTATTTGTGCTCTATCGTATAAGCTTATCTTCTAAGTTTTTCGCCTCTTTCCTATGTTGTTATTTTATCTATCAAGTATGGACCTGGGTGATTTGTTAAGGTGTGATTTTAATAATGGTGTGCTTCGAGTACCTGTGGTTATTATAGATTAAATATGCTCATATTATTACACAACTGTTTAAATGTTATTATTATCATTATCATCATTGTGTTATTTTCTATGTCTTGTGTTATTATAGGATGAAGATGTACTTGAAGTACATTGCATATGGTTATCATAAGTTAAGTTTGTTATATAATTACTTTATACATTTAAACCAACTTTTATTAGATTCGTTTGTTTTTCCATTGTAAACTTACTGATTTTCTTTGTGTGTCATGTTACATTTGTTTAAATGTTTAAATTAGTTTTCATTTTATTGCATTATGCTCTTTCAGCGTTTGAAATACTAGTTACATCATATGAGTATATAACAGTTGTATTGTTTACAATTTTGTTTATTTTTCATTCATCAATGCAGAAACTAATTTTACCTACATGATTTCCTTAGGTTCACTGTGTCACTAGAAAACTTGGTACAGATGGGAAGGTGTACACGATGCAAAACCTACACAACTTCAACGAAGGTTATCTTTAAACTCTTAATAATCTCGATGCCCATTTATCTGACCCATGTTAAATAAAAACATAAAAAGATATATCTGTTTTGAGTAGAAATTGTGTAAACCCGGCACAACCTCAACCAAGGTTATCTTTAGACTCTTCTTAGATAAAAACTAGATTGACTGTCTCATTTATTTTAATCTGATGAAACATAAATTAAATATTTACTTTTTTAGGCAGAGGTTTTAATAAGCATGGTCTTTTCAAGAAATACAAATTAGATGGGAGAGAAGAAACTGAAAATATGCATGACCTTTTCAAGAAATACAAATTAGCACAAATAAACCCTGCACAAAATGGTGAGCTTTATAGCTATATGGCTGATGGAAGGAAAATCTATGTGCAGGTAGAACATACTATGAATTTTTTTTGTTTTTCTCATTTGAGTAATTTGAATTTTTTTGTTACATAAAAGTCATTAAGAGATGATTTGTGTAACAGGTTATTTTGTGGATTATATAAAATTATATATATCTAACATTTTATACATAAAAATTATTATTCTTTACCCTTTTTTGCTAGAGGTGACATTTTTTTATCCATTCACTTATAAGTTATATCTCTAACGGGCGTCTAAAAAACAAAACGGGTCAAATGGGTTGAACGGGTTGAACTTGATATATTCTTATTACGTTGTTATATTTAGTAGATCAATAGTTTTTAGTTATTACTTAAGCCCAATGGTGTGGTTTGGTGCCCCTCAACATTTAAAAGGTTCTCATGGGATAGGGGTCCACACACTCACCTCCTATCTCATGTCTGATACCCCACTCATGAGAAAGCACTTGGCACCCCTGGGCGATGTAGGCGTTAAAGGGCTAATGTGGCTGAGGCGCCAGACCACACCGTCCAGCCCTATGGTTAAGGAATATGTAGTGATTTTCCTTCAAACTTTTTTTTTATTGGGGAAAATTTTGATAACTATGACTGCGTATTTTTTATTAGTGGATGGAGAAATAAGATATCTGCTGATGTTCCTGACTTTATTTGATTTATTTAACAGTTTACAAAGCATAATTTATCCAAGAGGGAGGAAGATACTTATGAAAACGTTAAATGTATATTATCACATAAACCATTTAACACTATGGGTGACACGTTTAGTTATAAATAACATAAATCTATGAAGATGTTATAATTGCTGATTTTTATTTTACTGGACAACAAAATGGGCTACTAGGAGAGGGAATGCTTTGGCAGAAAATGACATTGGGGCTTTGAGGTTTGTACCGATTCTTTGATGGAGAAGTCTTATAATTTTTTGTTATATTATAGATCATAGTTTTGTTTTTTTTTCACACCAAGTGTGATACCTAAATAACATGATTGGTCTGAAACGATTGACTGATTTGAATATTGTAACGACTAAGAAGTAAAATGGTTGAAGATATTACGTTTGGAGGCATAATTTAGTAACTTAGAATCTTCCTCGTTATTATCAAATTCTTGGTCTAAATTAGGGGTGACAATTTATGACACGTTTATTTAGAATACAAAGAATAAAATACTTATTTCATTATACAATTAATATACCCGTCCACAGGTGTAGAACTAGTTTTGTAATGTTTTTTCAAAGTTTTGAGTTTACTTTCTTTGGGTTACAGGGTCGGTATGCTTTATTATACTTTACTTTCTTTGATGTCACCGATTCGAGCATGACTATAGGGTTTTTATGATTACCTCTCATAAATTGATCTCATAAACTCATGAGCCATGTTCTTCAAATGATATGTGTATAGTCAATACTACAGGGCATCCCTAGAAGGCCCTTCTTGCTTCATGTGTGTTGTACAAATGTGCAATATCGTGGCTAGTTGTTTTACGTAAAACTCTTTACAATATAATATAATAATCAAATTGTAGAAATTCTAACATGGAGTCCTACACACATAGTACAATATTCATCGTATTCGTTAGAAACATTTCCGGTTGCGAATTGACAAATAGTTCTTGTCGTAACCTTCTTGAAACCATTAAAAATTGGCATCTATATTCCCACGAATTTTAAAATAGTTCCTTGTATATATAAAATCTCGCTCTAAACGTCATAGAATTGTACTTTGGGTTTCCAGGAAGTAATCATATTAGAACTTGATGAGTCGCTTCACGATCAAGTCTCACAAAGCTTTTCCCCGATAATAATCAAATGTGAAATCTAATACATAGATTTTCTTTCAACTGTTTAATTTTATCAATCGATTTCCCCGGTAATAATCAAGTTGTTCGTCAACGTAAATAAGAACAATGCCACTTTATTTTCGTTAGCTTGCACAAACAAACTAGTGTCGGCTATAGTACCTTTGATGACCTAGAAATGCTCCAGTCTTATTGAACCATGCTCTTTGTGATTGTTTTAAACTGTACAATGCTTTATTTAATTTACACACATAGTTTGGATATTCTAAGCTCACAATATTGTTTGGTTGCTCCATGTAGATTACGTGATCTATGTCGCCAAGCAATGCTTACATCCATTTAACACAAATCCCATCTTTTGCTTGTTGCTATGGCAAGCAGTACTCGAGTTGTAGTAAGCTCGGCCACCAGACTAAAGGTATCTTCATAATCGATCCCATATTGTTGCAAAAACCCTCGAGCTACCAAACTTTGCTTTGTACCTTACTATCAATCCATCTGCTTTTCTTTTAATCTTGTTGACCCACTCGCAAGAAACTTGCTTCACACCTTCAAAGCGAGGGACGAGTTCCCAAGTGTGATTTTTATCAGTGCATCTATCTCGTTTGATATAGCTTCATTCCAATGCTCTTTCTTACAAGCTTGTTCAAACAATTCTGGTTCAAATTCACTCTTTTCAGCTACTAAGCCAACATTAGTGTACCTTGGATTTGGTTTTTAGAGCGACATGACCGCCTGATAACCAGATCATCACCTCCCGCTTAGACTTGTGATTCTTGACTGACTCTAGTTTGCTATGGAACAACCCTAGACCTGTACCTAGATGATTCACCACTAGGTTCGAGATTTTCAACATACACTTCATCAGCTTTGGTTTCATCCCAACCTAGATTCACCATGTTGTGTAATTCTTCTTTTATATTTTGAGTATCTTGTAGAGCTTCATGATTTGAAGACCGCCATGATGACGCTTCATAAAAAATCACGCTCCTTGGCACATAACACTTACCATTTGACAGATCACAACATCGCCACTCTTTTCTTTGATTATCGTAACCAATGAAATGCATCTAATAGCCCTTTTCTCGAGTTTGAGCCTTTGATTCCCGAGAAAAAAAATACATAACACACACACACCCAAAAACTCGAAAATGACTTACATTGGGTTTTACTCGAAATAGTTTTTCGTATAGTGAGATGTACTTCATATTTTGTTGTGGAATCCGATTATGCCATCTACATCGCCTCTGCCCAAAAACGTCCAGGCATATTCTTAGTGTGTATCATGCTACCCGTCAATTCAGTTAAGTGCCTATTCTTCCTCTCAGAAACTCCATTTGTTGAGGAGTGTTCGGACATGTCAATTGTCGTTTGATCTTGGATTGTTCAGGCATTCATCAAACTCCTTTGACGTATGCTCTCCACCATTGTCTGACCTTGAACACTCTACTAGGGATAGCGAAAATACCCGAGCCCGACGGGTATACCCGAAACCCGTAACTTGTAGGACGGGTATACCCGATACTTAGCGGGTATTGGGATGGGTATGGTGCGGAAAAAAATGTTTCATGGGTATGGGACGGGTATGGGATTAGACGATACCCTACCCGATTACCCGAAACTATATACCGTTTACCCGAAATGTATACCTGAACACTTTTAGATTTTATATTTATTTTCCTTTAACTATAGTTCAGTAATGTTTCATTCTTGTAGCTTTATTATTTGGAAAATAAAATTTTCATTTTAAATATATACTTTGATGTCATTATTCATACTTATATCATATGAAGTACAAAATTATTTCTTGAGATTAATATTCTAATATATTTACATTTTAAATAGATCAAATATTATTACCGTGATGATGATATCTATATTATTTATCACTAACGTGCTCGAGTGTTGTTATAACTTTTATTATATTTTAGGTACTTTTTACTTGTAGATCAAGCTTTAAATTTATAAAACACGATACAATATTACCACTCTACACACGTTAGGGCAAGTGCACCCATCGTGGACGTAGTATAGTGATGGTAAGATACCGAGGTCGTCCAAGGACAAAAGAGCTTTTAATACCGGCTTATCGTTAACGTCTAATCTAACCAAATTTTTTATAAAAGTTTAAAAGATATAAATGTAAAACGTAAATAAAAAGTAAAAACAAATAGACAAAAAAAAATCACTTGATTCCGAATCATCTTTTGCATATCCTTTGATGATTTCCGCACTTTGAGCATTTTAAGAGATTATCTTAGTTATAGTAGTAGGCCCCTCTTGTGAAGGCGACGCTACCCTCAACCTATTGGTCTAAGTCAACAGGGATACAGTCCCAATATGTCAGAATAGTGGAATATAATTAAGTAAGATATTAATGCGAAACCACTCTTGCGAATGCGACATTACCCTCAACCCATTGGTTTGAGTCAGCAGGGATACAGTCCCCCATGGTCGGTTTAAAGTTTTAATAGTAGTTTATTTATAAGGGGTTCAAGTCATTCTTACTTTCCCCGATTTGATGCTATCTGGCTCAAGGGAAGTCCTAATAAGCTTGAACCAAGTCCCCGCAGGATCAATACACCGAAAGAGACAAGAACTTTACCCAAACACCTTTCTAACCCCCTTCCAGGTAGTTAACGCGTTTTATATAGACTGTAAAGACATGAATGAGTGAATCAACAAAACATGAAGAAATGTTTAAATAAAGTTCACTTTCAATATAAAAAACTAGTTATTAAAGTCATTAATACATACCCAAATAAAAAGATGCCAAAGATTGGAAATCAAAAGTAATACATAAAAGATTTATCTTCACCAAGTGATATAAGAGATTTAGCCAAGCGTGACATTTGTTTGACATGAACTCTTACAATCAATCTTGGATCCCGAGACTACTACACACTTTAAAAGATGAAAGATGGATGATAGTGGTGGGTGTTGGTGTTGTAGTGGTGGTGGACTGATGGCAAGTGAGAGAGAAGTGGTTTGCAAAGTGATGCCTTTCTCAAAGCCAAGCCAAGCCCACATGGCACGACCCCGTGGTGGACTTTTTCTCTCCCTACATTAACTGTAGATGTCAGGTCTTGTACTAACACGTCCCGTGGTAACAGAGAACGGCCCCGTGGTTAGTGTACTTGCTGTACTTGCTATAAAACTCTCTTATTAAATTTGCGTTGATCAAATATATGTAAAAGTTGTCACTGAGTTATACATTACTAAATAAATATTTGATTTTAAATTGGGTTATGGAATTTTACTAATCCAAACTTTGACCAATCGGCCAACAATAATCCTAACATAAAAAATTTCCCATGTGAGTCCCAACTTACAAACTATTTTCCTTCACTGATCCTTTTCTAATTGGGTTCTAACCCAGGTAGTTTATCCTGATGTGATGAGGACAATGGTGTGAATGATGATGTAGATATACGATGACGTGGATGATGATGTGCATATGTCCATCTACCTCCACCTCCAACCACCACCGTCCCTCGCCTCCACCGACAACCAGCTTCAGGGTTCCCTTATCAAAACTCATCACCATCACAACCACCCAATAACCATGATAACGCCACCACTACAATTCCTAAACCACCATGAGCACCAACAATATTATCAAATCTACCTGAAAGTATCAACCCCTAGCTACTATTGTTCTGCCGATGAAAACCCTTATCAACATTGCAGCAGCTTCGCTGGTGACAACACCACAATAATCATTAGAGCATGCAACACCTGTTTTGCGGTCTGATTACTCATTGCCATCACCGGGGATGTTAATGGTGTATTGAATCAGTGTTTATAGTTGGAAGGGAACCCTAGCCACCCCTTGACTCGAAATCCCACATGTTTGTCCACCGTTTCAGGTGTAAACCCTAACCTACATAGCGACTGTTAACATCTCCCTTGAAACTCTAGCTGCCACTACATCTTCCAAATTCCATCATCGGGAACATTGGTTCCAGTGAGTCACAACCACCATCGCACACCCAATTATGTAATCCATGCACCATTGTCCCCTCTCTCTAAGCATTTCTCTCTATCTTTAATTATTGAAATCAATGGTTCAAGAATATTATACAAAGGTTTTTTTTTCTAAAAAAACATACTTTCGTCACATCATTGTCCACATCAGTATAAACTAACTGGGTTATGACTTGGTTTGAAAATGATTGATGGAGGAAAATAATTTGTAAGTTGGAACTGACAAGAGAAATTTTTAAAATTACGATTATTATCGGCTAATCGGTCAAAGTTTGAATTATTAAAATCTAATAAACCTTTTAATTTTTCAATACATGTCTGTTGTTACCGATGTCCTTGCTATAATTGAGCGCATAGGGGAATAGGTAGACTATATCTGTTTTAACCTTTTGTTTTGTGGTATCTTATTTTGGCAGGTTATTAAGACCGTTTGCATATTACTAGCCTGCATATGATGTGGACAATACATATCGACTAGTTTATACTTTTATACCTACCCCTTTATTTAAGTTTTACCAAACAATAACAATCTTGGTAATGAGAATTTATACATATTTTTGTTGTTTTTTCAAACTTTTTTTATATCATTTTTTTCCATGTACTTCATGTTGAATGTTTTTTTATTCATATGTTGAATGTTGCATAAGTGTGAAATATAAATGAGCCCGAGCTCCACTAATTCAAGTTCGACTCATTTAACTTAGGTTCAAGCTTGACTCGTTTGACTTACGAGAATCTTGGTTGCCACTTTTTGACAGTATTGGTGTGATTTTGATATTTTGTTGTATGTATTTGTATGCAATTTACAAGTGTGTGTTGCACACATGGTGTAGTTGTTTGTGTTAGTGTGTGTTGGTGTGAATTATCGGTTTACTCTTTGCGCTTGTGTTTTTTTCTTCAGTGGTGGTTTGATTGTAAGTTAGAGGTTGTGTGGGTTGGTATGAACGTCGGGTTGTGAGGTGGTCGAACGAGTAGGTAAATTGGCTATAGAGAAAGGGATCGACTAGTGGCGTTGTGATCAAGGTGTTTGGATAGCTGTGTGGTGTTTATGTTCTGATGGTTTCTTAAATAATATAATAGAATAATTATAGGATGTGGTGAATCCATAATCAATATTAAGTAGAGAATCGTAAAACACATGATATTTGTGTGCATTGTTAATGGAATATAACGAGAGAGAAGGGGATCGAGTGGATTATAAAGTTGTTGAAACAACAAAGACTTGGAATGTTAAGAAAATGTATATTTCTAAGGTTGTATAGTATGGGAAATAGCCCCTATGGGTTTTATCACATTACATAAGTGTCACGTAAGCAGGGGCTTTGTTATTGACTTATACGGAACAAGGTTGTTACTAAATATTTCCACTCATAGTAAACAAATTTCTACATAAGAAGAAACACAAAACCCATTCTCAAACCCAACACATGGCCTCTTCCACCCCTCCACTTCTTTCATCTCTCCCATCCTCCATTCATGACCTACAACAATACTGGCTACACAATTCAACCAGAACCTCATAACCACATTCACCTAACCACCAACCTTCAAACCTCCATCTTTCAGCTACCCGAAACCCTAACATCCGACAACCAAAACTCTTACATCCCCAACCACATTGGGCTCAGCCCAATCCACCATTTCAGTACCAACCTCTACAGCAAACAAACACAACTCAAAATCATCACAACAAAAACCCTTCTAAAACCTTATAATAACACACACGAATTTCTAGAAGTTGTACACAAGAAGGTTATTGACATTGTCCCAGCAGCTAGATGCTGTTATGAATTGTACTTTAACGTTAGTGATGATTATTTAGCTTGGGTATTTGTGTTGGATGCACTCTTTTTGTTGGATATTTTGTTAAAAGTCTCTGATGGGACATATGATACTGTCCCGTCAGAGACTTTGGAAGATGTGATGATGATGGAGAACCAAATCCCACTTGTGATGTTGGTTGAAGTGCTAAATGCACTTGCACTTCAACCAACACTCAGATGAGGAGGTTGATGATTTTGATCTTGCAAATTTGTTGGTAAATTTGTGAAACGCGATCACCAATTAAGTTTACTGCACCCGAACCTGAATCCGAATGCGGTTTTGACGTATGCAACAAGTTTCACTTGCTTGACTGCTTGTATTGCTGGATCATAAACGATAAATTACCGCCGAAAAACCATGTTCTTCTAATCGGTTTATTGCTCAATGTGCATCTGGAAGACGTTGAGAACACGATGCAAATGGCCATAGGGTACATATAGTATATATTAGTTATGTTTTATTATAATTACCTGAGTTAAATACTATTTTAGTTCTTGTGATTTGCTCAAACTATTTCAGTCCAAAAGATTCTTTTGGACTTTTTTAATCCAATAGTTTGGTTTTCATATCAATTTAGATCTAGTCCACTAGCTTTATCCAAATTTTCTGTTAATTTATAATGAAATGACTAAAATACCCTTAACCCCGTTTTAAACTAACATTATATCTTTCTATACTAGTAAATGAAATTTTTTTTCAGACAGTATTACTCTTCTGGTGTCTCCACACTTTTAAATAATAATTTTATTATATATATTAAATATGTATATATATGTATACATTCAATATTGTTGATACAGTTTTGTGTCTGTCGCTTGTTCTTTATTACAGTTGTAATTGTACGGTCTTTGCTCAAGTGTCCGTATAGGTTTGGTCGTGTCGAATAGATCGAGATATCCTTCTATCTTGATCTAGTATGACATCTTAGCTTGTCTGTGTTAATCAGTTGCATGTGTGCGTACTGATAAGTCTTGTAAACGACATGTCTACACACATTCTTCATAAAAATGGATTCTGTACGAATCAAAGAATTCGTACGAATCATGTGATTCGTACGAAATACTTGAGTAACTAGTGTGTTATTTGTTTCGTACGAAACAGTGTCTCGTGCCAAATCTCTGGAATGTGTCTCGTGTGAATTAGTGTGTTCTGTATGTCTAGAGTCGTGTTTTCGTACGAATCTAGACGGACACTATATAAGCAGACATGTACCTCTTAGTTGGGTTGCCTGGTCAGCTAGTTGGTCTAAGTAAGCCTTTCAGTTGGATATCTCTGAAGACAAGACACAAGAACACAGCAAGTTTGGTTTGGAGTCATACAAACATTGTGTGTATATGTTTGTACTTGTTGTCAATCATTAATCAAGATAGTGAATCTTTGGTTACCCCGTGTTCTTTACTTTTCTTTGGTTGCATGCACACTTAGATTCTACACTTGTGTGTATGTCATATAAACAAGGAACTGGTTTAACACCATCCGCAGGTGGACCTACAAGTGGTATCAGAGCTTTGGCTCTTTCCTTGTTCAAAATCGGGCTTAGTTGTGTCTGAGCTAGTTTGAAGATTTCTGAAGTGTTCTTGAGCCTCCAGCAGAAAACATAAGTTTTGGATAGTTAACTAACTTAAAACTTGATTAAAATCTGTTGTATGCGGAAAATTTTATGAAGAACACCCTTGAAGAAGAAATCTGCAAAAATTTGAATCTGATTAGTTTTGGTAGGGTTGACATTTTCTGACTTGGATCTGGAGTTTGGAGTGTGGACTGTTAAAAAATTTGTGTTTTAACTAAAAGTGGATAAGACAACAGGTATTTTCGAAAAAGCAGGTCTACACAAGAAAGGAAATTTCTCACCAAACCATTTCTGAAAAGATTCCTCTGAAAAACGCTGAACAAAACATTTGGTGTGACTGAAAAGATTAGTGTGATTCATCTGATCCGCACGAAACATCTGTTCCGCGCAAATCATCTGATTCGCACGAAACATATGATCAGTACTTAACAACTATTTTGCACGAAACAGGTGTCACGCATGAAACAGAATCTGTTTGTTTTTCGTGTTTTTCAAAGCTTTGTGATTTTAAGAATTTGTCATATTTTCAGAAGGTGTGAATTTTTAAAAGGTAATTATAATTTTGAAACTTTAAACCTTTAAATTTTCATAAAACAAGAAAATATAATGAGTTCTAACTCGTGGGATTGGAGTTGCTCAAGCTCAAATCAGGAGTCTTCGCAAAGCTCCGCAACATCATGGGTAAAATCTTTGATGCCACGACATACAACAATGATCTCTGCAAATCAATGGGCGTGTGTTGCAAATCAAAATCAAAGCATCCAAACTCTGTTAATGAGCGAAAGTGAAACAGGGAGTAACAACCGTCCGCCCAAGCTAAATCAGATGAACGATTATCCTTCCTGGAAAAGTCGTTTTCATACATACGTTCTTGGACAGAACACAAAATTGTGGACGTGTTTCACTACCCCCTACAATGAAGCACTTGAAGAAGCTGGATCAAATCCAACAACATTAGCCAATCTAGTCGAAAGTGACAAGAAAGCTTATGATCTATAGAAAAAGGCATTTGCTATCCTCACACAAGCTCTGCATAAAGACATTTATCATCAGTTTGTGTATTGTACTACAACGAAAAATTTGTGGGACACTTTGGAAGCAAGAGGTGAAGGTAACGCTGCTACCAGGAAGATTTGGCATGATCTGCTCAAGAAAGAGTTTGAAGGTTTCATGTTCATGGAGAACGAAACCTTGAATGATATGACCACTCGGTTTTATCATCTTCTCAGCGAAATGTACTCGTATAAAGTGTTAGCAGCACCACAAGAAATTGTGATGCGATTTGCTGATGCTTTACCACCAAAATGGGGTCAATTTATTGATCTTTTAAAACATACAGATGTTTTGGACTCAATTTGTATTTATGAATTTGTGCAGAAACTGGAGAACAAGAATGAAGAAGAACTCCGGAAGGCACAACGAGTCTCTGCTCCACAAAACCCTGATATGTATTTTGGAGGTATAAATGCAGGTACAAGCTCAAGTCAGCAACCGAAGCTGCAGACCACGTTTGTGTCAAACGTGAACCCTTTCCTACCCCAACCAGTTCAATCAAGTCAGTCTACAGGTTCGAGTAATCAAGCCTATGGACAAGCTTTTGATCCGAAAGCCTTCCTTCCACAGCCAAGGGATTTAGAGCATAAAGCTCCACAACAAGCTCCTCAACAAGCTTCTATGGAAACAACAGTCAATCTGCAAATCCCAACACTGTCAAACTTGACACGTCAAATCTCTCCAAAATCAACGTAGAAGTTGCAAAGGAACAAGCGGAACTTCTAAATACCATGGTCAATGCTTATTGTGGTTTAGTTGCAGGTCAAATAGGGAACATCAATTTGACGAACGAAGACTATGAACAAATTGACCGAGATGAAATGGAGTTGATGGACATCAGTGGGCATTTGCAAGCGCTATGAGAAGAGCGAAGGATTATATGAGAAGAACGGGTAGAACCAGTTTGGAAAGCAAGAAGGATACAAAATACGGCTTTGACAAAACCGCCGTTACTTGCTTCAACTTTGGAGAAAGAGGTCACTTCAAGCGGGAAAGCAAGCTCCTCAACAAGCTTTCTTGGAAACAACAGTCAATCTACAAATCCCAACATGTCAAACTTGACACGTCAAATCTCTCCAAAATCAACGTAGAAGTTGCACAGGAACAAGCGGAACTTCTAAATACCATGGTCAATGCTTATTGTGGTTTAGTTGCAGGTCAAATAGGGAACATCAATTTGACGAACGAAGACTATGAACAAATTGACCAAGATGAAATGGAGTTGATGGACATCAAGTGGGCATTTGCAAGCGCTATGAGAAGAGCGAAGGATTATATGAGAAGAACGGGTAGAACCAGTTTGGAAAGCAAGAAGGATACAAAATACGGCTTTGACAAAACCGCCGTTACTTGCTTCAACTTTGGAGAAAGAGGTCACTTCAAGCGGGAACAAAGCTTTCTATGGAAACAACAGTCAATCTGCAAATCCCAACACTGTCAAACTTGACACGTCAAATCTCTCCAAAATCAACGTAGAAGTTGCACAGGAACAAGCGGAACTTCTAAATACCATGGCCAATGCTTATTGTGGTTTAGTTGCAGGTCAAATAGGGAACATCAATTTGATGAACGAAGACTATGAACAAATTGACCGAGATGAAATGGAGTTGATGGACATCAAGTGGGCATTTGCAAGCGCTATGAGAAGAGCGAAGGATTATATGAGAAGAACGGGTAGAACCAGTTTGGAAAGCAAGAAGGATACAAAATACGGCTTTGACAAAACCGCCGTTACTTGCTTCAACTTTGGAGAAAGAGGTCACTTCAAGCGGGAATGCCCCAGACCAAGTAAGGAAGGAAATCACAACCCCTTTCGAAATCAGTCTCAACCATCCAACACAGCACAGTACAACAATGAAAGAAGAATAGCAGCTGTTGGCAACTCTAACAATACCAATCAATCAGGACCTTCAAACACGCATAGAGCTTTGGTAGTTCAATCTGATGAAGATTGCGATTGGTTAGTACAATTGGGAACTGAGAACAACGAAAGAACTACATGCTATGCGAAGATCGTGGATCAACTCAAGCATGATCACAGCATCAACACTCCAAATAATGATGATACATCGGGGAATGCTGGTAGTTCTGATGAAGAATGTTCAAGTTCGGATGGTTATGAATCTGATTCTGATGTAAAGAAAGGAAGTGAAGCTGAGGTTGAAAAGTTGCTAAGTGAAGCTGAGCTGTTGAAGGGAGAAAAGGTAGGCATGACGAGAAATGCAGAAGTTGCGGAAAAAGAGACAAAGGCACTCTCTACAGATGGTGCAACTTTTCCTCATCAAACTGCCTCATGGTAAATGTTGAAGGTTCTTCAAAACAGGTAAATCTGACCCTCCTATTGTTTGCAATGACTGTGTTGAGTTGGAAATAAATTATGAAACCGTCAACAGTCGAACTATCAAAATACAAAGAGGCGATTTGGCGCTAACTAGAAATGAAAAAGAATTCAAATCTGTAATAGAAACCCTTAAGAAAAGTGTTTCTGAATTGACAAAAACAGTTTTGAATAAACAGACAGGAATTAATAACTACATTAATCTCCTAGAAGAAACAAAAAAAGAGTTAGCCATCGCCAAATGCGAATATGATTCGATCAAACGCAAATTGGAAAGTTATTCTAACTCCCAATATGTGCTTGATCATATCATTGAAGTTCAAAAACTAAAGGGAGATGCTCAATGCATAGGGTATAAGTCGTGTCCACCCCCAATGAAACACAACTATACCAAAATGCCTGATGAAGAGGAGATGCCTCATTTTGAACCCTTGTACCTTTGAATCCTGAGGAATTCGCAGAAGGGTTAGAGTTCAAACTAGGCAATTCCTCTCAAGAACCAAGCAAGACAGAAAGTTCATTGTCTAATGAAGAAGAGGATGACATATCAGATGATGAATCAAGAAATGATGAACATGATCAGCCTCTTGATGAGAGGAAAAGAGTATAATCTTCTACTGCTCCTAGTACTCAATCTATTGAGAATCAAGAGACCGTTTCTAAGAAATCTGGGAAGACAAGTGTGTCTACACAAGAAGTAGATGATGTGTTGTATACCTTGGTTGGAGATAAGAAAATCTACTCAAACAAAGATTTTCCAATTAAAAACGTAAATCCAATCTCTATAGATCAGGTTTTTGAAAAGTCAACAACCAAACCTGTAGAAAAGAAAAAGCCGACAAAATCACAACCATTATCTGCTCCAAAAGAAAAACAATAGAAGTGAGTTGAAAAGTCTATAGTTTCTCAACCGAAGGTTGAAGCAAAAGTCTCTCGTTGCTAGGAAAAGGGCAAAACTGTTAAATTTGTGAGTTCTAAAGGTACCGATAAAGTCGAAACTTTTCAAGGAAAATCTAATGTTGATTTTGTAAAGAAAGTTAAGATTTTGAAAAGGAAATAGTAAAAACAATTACACCCAACGCACTGATGGATGTAATGAACCCGGTACCTCAAGACCCACAAGTTCAACATCAAGCCGAGAAACACGATCTCCTAGTTTTGTTAAAAGGAGAACTTGTTTCAAATGTGGAGAGTTTGGCCACATTATAAAGGATTGTCAAAATCCAGCCAAATCAAGATGTATAGAGAAAACCCCTCATGAACCAACTGCAAACGTAAATCTGTTTCTCCGACACAAGTTAAACGAATTATCAAAGATCAAAAAGAGAAACAAAAACGTAAACAAGTAAAAGCAGTTGAGAAAGCTTTAAATTCAGGTTCTTTGAAAAATGATCAAAGATCTTCAAAGTCAATAAAACCAGACACTGTTAAAACTGTAAATAATAGTAAATCTGGTAATAAACAACGATCTTGGAAACAAAAGACCGGTAATGGTTCAAAAAGAGTTTCTCAGTTTGTTAATCATCAAGAAATTGAGATTACATTTCTCGATGATAAGGGACGACCCAAGACCACTAAGGCTTGGGTCCCCATCTCAAACTAATCTTGTTTGTGCAATGTGCAGGGTGTTCCAGGAGGAACTGAAACAGTCATTGGATTGTTGACAGTGGAGCATCAAGGCACATGACGGGCGACTTGCGGCTCCTATATGATGTGAAAAGCATAAGGGGTGGTTATGTTGCTTTTGCTGTGACAAAGATGGATACATAAATGGAGAAGGAATGGTCTCCAATGGTGTTGTGAGCTTTGACAAGATCAATTATGTGCGGCAAATTGATCACAATCTTCTTAGCGTTTCTCAAATCTGCGACAAATAAGTTCACGGTACATTTTGATGTTGCCGGATGCTATGTGCTGAAGCCTGGATTCAAGATCCCCAAGGAATGGATTCTCCTGTCGTCTCCAAGAATTAATGATTTGTATATTCTTGATATGAGCCAAGCTATTACAACATCTGCACAAGTCACATGTTTTGTCTCCAAAGCCACCGAGAAGGAATCAATCTCCTGGCACAGACGTATGGGACACATTCACCTGAGGAAAATAAACTATTTGGTGAAGAACAATCTAGTGAATGGTGTACCAGTGAAGAACTTTCATCTTCAAGACGTTTGTGTATCATGCCAGAAAGGGAAGCAAGCAAGAAAGTCTCATGCTGTGAAGAAGATCAACACTGTGAATATGCCACTGGAACGTCTTCATATGGACCTCTTTGGACGTATGAAACACAAGACAACCTTTGGTGATTCTTATTGTCTGGTAGTTACTGATGACTATTCCAGATTCTCATGGGTAAACATGTTGGCACATAAGGGTGAAGTTCCTACTATCCTCAAGAATCTCCTGACTCTGTTAGAAAATTTGTACAATCTGAAAGTAAGGAGAATCAGAAGCGACAATGGCACAGAATTTAAGAATCAAGTTATGGATGAGTACTGTTCCTCAAAGGGTATTCTGCATGAGTACATTTCTCGATACACTCCACAACAAAATGGTGTCGCTGAGAGGAAGAATAGAACTCTTATTGAAACTCCAAGAACCATGTTAGTAGAATCAGAACTTCCCGTTCAATTTTGGGGAGAAGCTGTTGCTACTGCATGCTACACTATGAATAGAGTTCTGACGGTGAAGAGACATGGGAAGACATGCTTTGAGTGTTACATAAAAGGAAACCGGATATTTCTTTCTTATAACCTTTTGGAGCTCCATGCACTATGATCGACCCATATGGAAAGTTTGGTCCCAAGGCTATCGAAGGTTTCTTTCTTGGATATGCTACTCCAAATTTCCGGGTGTGGAATTTGTCTTCTAAGAAGATTGAAGAATGGGGTGAAGTCAAGGTTCAGAGATATACAAAAGCGGTTAGAGCTCCGGGTGCTCCTTGGATGTTTGACTATGATGGGCTGTTTGACTCCTTTAATCTGCCAACTTTTGATGATGCAACAGCTGCTGCTCAAATGCTTTTGGAAAGTGATACAGCAGTGGACTCATCATTGGTTCGACCAATTATTGTTAACCCTCAAGTGTCGACTTCAATTAACAATCTTGTTCAAAACGAGGAATTCGAAGACGTTGCGGATTATATTGTTTCATCAGAAGACAATGAGTTTCACGATGCAAATGAAGCTGCCTCTGGTGCGGTTCCTGGTTTTTCGGATAATATGTCAATTATTCAACCTCAAGGAACGACTGAAGCTCAGGCGTCTACAACGTCATCAAATCCAGCTCTCGATTTAACAGTTGATCTGAATATCAACAATTTGGGTATAAATTCGCGAGTTCCTGATGTGCTAGAAACTCGTATTCATAATATCCATCTTCAGCAGAATATTATTGGAGATGTCCAGAGTGGTGTGCAGACTCGTAATCAGCTTCGAAACAACCAAATCTGGATTGTATTCAGAAATCAGGGAATCTGGTGGTCTGAATGATTGGTCTTTTGCGTGCTATGTGTGCCAAGTAGAACCAAAATCTTGGAAGGAGGCAATGAAAGAAGACTCTTGGTTGAATCCATGCAGAAGAACTTTAGCAATTTCAGAAGTTAGGCGTCTGGAAATTGGTTGACAAGCCTGACGGCTACAATGGTCTGAATGATTGGTCTTTTGCCTGCTATGTGTGCCAAGTAGAACAAAAATCTTGGAAGGAGGCAATGAAAGAAGACTCTTGGGTTGAAGCCATGCAGGAAGAACTTTAGCAATTTCAGAAGTTAGGCGTCTGGAAATTGGTTGACAGGCCTGACGGCTACAAGAAATTGGTACACGATGGGTGTACAAGTGCAAGAAGGATGACCGAGGTGTTGTTGTGATAAACAGAGCGCGATTGGTTGTTCAAGGTTTTAATCAGGTCGAAGGGATCGATTACAATGAAGTTTATACACCGGTTGCACGACTTGAGACCATAAGAATCTTTTTGGCTTATGCGTCCTTCAAGAAGTTCACCGTTTATCATATGGATGTGAAGAGTGCATTTCTTCATGGTGTGGTAGACGAGGAAGTATATGTTGAGCAACCGCCAGATTTTGAAGATCATCTCCATCCTGACAAGGTTTGGCTTCTCAACAAGGCGTTATATGGTCTTCATCAAGCTCCGAGGGCTTGGTGTGAAACGTTGTCTACCTATCTGTTGAAGAATGGTTTTCGACGAGGCCTGATCGACTGTACTCTCTTTATCAAGGAACGAGACGAGGACTTGCTGCTAGTACAGGTTTATGTTGATGATATTATATTTGGGTCTACTAACACTCGAATGTGCAAAGAATTCGAACAGGTTATGCAGGAGAAGTTCGAGATGAGCGCTATGGGAGAAATGAATTTCTTTTTAGGTTTGCATGTTCAACAATCAAAGGAAGGGATTTTTATCCATCAAACCAAGTACGTTGGAGATATTCTCAAACGATTTCAGATGGACGACTCAAAGCCTTTGGGAACTCCATTAGCTCAAAATCATGGTATTACTCCAGACGGAATGGGTGAACATGTAGAACCATCTCTTTATCGTGCTATGATCGGATCTCTCATGTATCTTACTACTTCAAGACCCGACATAATGTACCCAACATGCCTTCTGGCGCGCTATCAGTCTAGTCCGAAGGTTTCTCATTTGATGGCTGTAAAAAGGATCTTTCGTTATTTGAAGGGACGCCCTGACACAGGTCTATGGTACCCTAAGGATGATAATTTTGATCTGACAACATTCAGTGATTCTGATCATGGCGGCTGTAAAATCGATACAAAGTCAACAACAGCAGGATGTCAGTTCTTGGGAAATCGTCTAGTCACGTGGCAATGCAAAAAGCAGACTTGTGTAGCTACATCAACATGTGAGGCTGAGTATATTTCAGCTTCTAGTTGCTGCGCTCAAGTTCTATGGATTCAACAGCAAATGCGCGACTACGGTTTTGAATTTCTTACTACTCCTATTTTTGTTGATAATGAAGCTGCTTTACAGATCACTCGGAATCCTGTACAGCATTAAAAAACAAAACACATTGAAATCAAGTATCATTTCATATGAGATTGTTATGAAAAGAGACTTATCGATGTTGTTAAAATCCACGATCACCAACGTGTCGGCCTTTTTACTAAAGCCTTTGATAAATCACGTTTTGATTATCTGCTCTTGGTCAATGGCATCAAGGTGAAGCCCGAGTAACTCAACCATGGCTAACTATTTTTGTATATTCTTTTCTAAAAATCTAAAACTACAAAAAGATTTTCAGTTTTATATTTTAGGGGGAGTAAGTTTAATAAAACACAAAAAATATGTCTTTTATTTACCTTCTTTGTTTAAGGGGGATAAATTTTCAGAAAAACACAAAAAAATTAAAAAAAATCAAAAATGAGTTTCTTGGATAAGTTGAAGATGATGAAATTCACCGGTAAATCTGTCAAAAATGGTTAAAAGCATAAAAAGAAGATTGATAAATAGCTTTACTAATGATGTATTAGTAGGCTCACAATCAAACTAAAATGTGCAGGTTGATATAAATCTAACAGACAGAACGCCAGGTAGGAACCATTCATTGGCATATGGTCTTGGTACCGAAATTTCGTTTGATAGAGTGCCTAGGTTCTGAGATATACAGTATTTATGCTGGCTTATCATCTGGGTATCATGGTTGAATCTTTTGCCGAAAAATAACGGTGGCGCAAGTCTAGAACTTCCATGATATCATACATACATGTACATACTGCATTCGACCATCAAATAAGTGATAAAAATATCACATCCCCAAAATAAGTGATAAAATATCATAGCTTTATGCGAGAGCTAAGTTCGTCTCTTTGTCGGTACGATGGTACTAACCTGTTCACGGACTTACTCCTGTGCCTTGCATGCATCTGAAAATCAAGTTCCTCATCAATAAGTGATTAAATCACAAAGGGCTTGTTTTCAATCAAAAATAAGTGAGTATCTCACATCATTCATATATGTCAAAACAGATGATAAAGCAGTATACTCACCGGTAAGATTTTCTCTCGTGCATATCTTGATACGGGAATGTGTCGTGATGTGGTTGAACACCGGCTAGTAAGTATAAATCTATACCTTAATCATATCTCCTAATTATGATTACATCTGATAAGTCTGAGCTTACATGGACAACAATACCGATAATCGTAGTTAAATACTTATCTGTTTAATTTTGAAAACCAAATACCGTTTTTTACAAAGATTAAAATGATAGTATGATTCATTTACATTGAAACTCGAAAAAGATTGTAGTTTATCTGTATATTTTGATTTTAAGTCTAGTTTACTCAGTTGCTTATGTAATTACTTTTTGAAAGTTAGCCAAAGTTGATACTCGAAAGTTTTCTACCAAGATACACCAGAAAACCATCTGTTTGATATCGCAACTTCATAAAGTAATATTTTGCAACAAGTAATCCATCAAAGAAATCCAAAATATGAAATTCGTTTGAGTGTGTGTATCTCATACGAATGAAACTAGTCATTTGTTTTGATTTGGTCTTTTGCTTTTCTCAAATCTACTGCTGGAATTCATACGAGTATGTGTATCTCATTCAGGGAATACAGTCATACCAAGAAATTATGATAAGTCTTTCGTGTGTATTCCCTACGAAAGTTGTGTTCTAATTACATTTGTCGATTGAGTACAGATTGATACAAAAGAACATGAACAAAGACCAGCAACAAAGAAATCTGACAAGTTAGAAGAGGACACAAGAAAGATTTGAAGTTTCTTAGAAGTTCGAAGACCTGATGCTCTAATCATTAGATAGTAGATCTATCAATGGATAGCAGATCTTCAGGGGGAGTTTGTTGATACTCCAAACCATTCATGTGAAGACCAACATATAAAGACCAAAGATCGAAGACCGAAGACCAAGCAACATCCAAGGGGGAGTTTGTTGATACAATTTTGTGTCTGTCGCTTGTTCTTTATTACAGTTGTAATTGTACGGTCTTTGCTCAAGTGTCTGTATAGGTTTGGTCGTGTCGAATAGATTGAGATATCCTTTTATCTTGATCTAGTATGACATCTTAGCTTGTCTGTGTTAATCAGTTCCATGTGTGCGTACTGATAAGTCTTGTAAACGACATGTCTACACACGTTCTCCATAAAAATGGATTCTGTACGAGTCAAAGAATTCGTACGAATCACATGATTCGTACGAAGTACTTGAGTAACTAGTGTGTTACTTGTTTCGTACGAAATAAGCATTTCGTACGAAACAGTGTCTCGTGCCAAATCTTTGGAATGTGTCTCATGTGAACTAGTGTGTTATGTATGTCTAGAGTCGTGTTTTCGTACGAATCTAGACGGACACTATATAAGCAGACATGTACCTCTTAGTTGGGTTGCCTAGTCAGCTAGTTGGTCTAAGTGAGCCTTTCGGTTGGATATCTCTGAAGACGAAGACACAAGAACACAACAAGTTTGTTTGAGTCATACGAACATTGTGTGTATATGTTTGTACTTGTTCTCAATCATTAATCAAGATAGTGAATCTTTGGTTACCCCGTGTTCTTTACTTTGCTTTGGTTGCATGCACACTTGGATTCCGCACTTGTGTGTATGTCATATGAACAAGGAACTGGTTTAACCCCATCCGCAGACGGACCTACAAATATATATATATATATATATACACACTCTTGTTAAATAATCATATTAATAGTTTTCTTTATACGCGTTGTTGTATATATAAAATATTATTTTGGCGTATAAAGAAACTTTTTTTATATTCTTGTTTGTGGTGTATACACACATTATTTAAAAAATATTAATAACATGAATATAGAAAATATTACTTTTAATATACTCGTTTTTATGGTGTATTTTACAAAAAAGAATATTAACGTATGAAACATTCATGGTTGTTTAAAAACGTAGAGATAGTTGATTTAAAGGTAAGCAATAATTAAGAAAAGAGTATTTTTATCTTCCTATTATACCCTTTTGAACAAAAAAGAAGAAGTCGACAAAATAAGTGGTAAATAATGCGTGTGTGTATATATATTATTTCATACATTAATATTTATTTAAGTACACTCTTGAAACAAACATATTAAAAAGATATATTTTCTTTATACATGTTATTAGCCTGCAAAAAGATTTCAGTAATGTGTATAAAAGAAAAAAATATAATATTAATTTAAAAAGTGAACTAAGGGTATTTTGATTATTTCACAAGAATTTAACACAAAAAATGGATTGAGCGAATAGACTAGATCTAAATTGATATGAAAATTAAACTATTAGATTAAAAAAGTTAAAAAAAATCTTTTGAACTGAAATATATATTTTGAGCAAACTATAAGGACTAAAATAGTATTTAACATTAATTACCTTCACCAGGATATATGATTTGATCACAAAGGAAAATAATTAAAATATTACGAGAATACTTATAACATATTTCTAATCAAATCATATCATATCTAGTGGCAGACTTAGGAATTATTTGCTAGGGGTGCGGATGAGAGGTTCAAACACTTTTCAAATGATGCGGTCATGTTATTTACCTAAAAATACACTAATTTTTTTAAGAGGTGTGACTGCCCACCCACTAAGGCACATAGGTCCAACCCTGATCATATCATCAGCGCGATTGCAACCTGGGAGGTTTTCAACAGCTCTAACTAATATATTTTATCTAACAGGTTGGTCCCGGGTGCAAATGCTTTTCTACAACCTATCATGCTGGTACTAAAATTACCATGGGACAAGATTATGAATTTGATCAAGAAAATGCTAGGCGAGAACCCTACAATGCTTGAAATCGATATCCCTTCGGTTTCAAAGCTCTCAAGAACCGGAAAGATTGAATTTTACACAACTCCCGGAGGAATTCACGATATTAAATTCAACGAAGAGATACCCTCGATTACCCTCCCGGTTCTTGATTTGAAACCGGGGTCCGAAGTTATAATAAGAAACTTGGTGGCTTATGAAGAGTTAATGTTCAAGAAAGATAACATTAAGAATCTTGATTTCACTGACTATGTGGAGTTAATGTGTGGGATCATTGATGGTGTTAAGGATGTAAAGATTCTCGTGAGAATAATATTAATGAAGGTGATATGAGTGATGGGGACATTGTGAAATTGTTCAATGGGATTAGTAAATCAAGTGTGAAAAGAGATGGAAAGAAGTCTGAATTGCAAAAGACTATTGGGAAGGTTAATGGGTATTATGGTTATATACCTAGGGTTAAAGTGTGCAACTTTATCAAGAAAGTGTTTCTTGCATCATGGAAGATTTTGGTTATGGTGTTTTCCGTTGTAAGTCTAGTGTTGATGGTTGTTACGGGTGTGTGTCAAGTTTATGATTGTAAGGAGCAGTTTGGGCTTGGTCATGTTCGTTCGGTTTTGGATTATGCTATCGGGGATAGCCAAGCCAATTAGTTGTTGATTTTTAGGATATTATGTGACTGTTGGAGCGATCTAGAGAGTTTAAGTGTTTAAGTGTTTGATGAATTGTAAGATTGTATGGCACGGGTTTATGGAAGTAACAATGAATTGCCTTGTTTCTTTCTTTAACTAGTTTTCTTTCTTTCTTATTTTTTTAAATCTTTTTGTTTTTCTCTCTTTATTTTTTCTTTACCTAGTTTTCTTTCTTTCTTATTTTTTTAATCTTTTAGTTTTTCTTATTTTTTTAACAATCACAACCTGTTAAGGATAGTCCTAATCGAAGAAGAAAAAAAATGACAGTAAGTTATGAATGCTACAATACAAAAGTTAAATAGACTCCTACATAAACATTCACTTTCAATACAAATATGATTCTATACAAATTTCCTTTGTTAAAATTTGAGTCCACTGACGAACACGCGCATTAATTAAAACGCTACTCGTGGTCCAAATTCTAGACAAGCCTAATGTCATAGCATTTTAAACATTTTTAAGACTGTCTCCAACGCTCTTTACCCATGCCCGCCCGTGCCACTCTGGAGATCGGCGCCTGTTGTTCCGAAGACGAGAAGCCTGTGCAGAAAGGCGTGAGTTTTCCTCTGTCCAAACGATGGGGTGAGTCCAACAGATCCTTCAAATTTTGAAGGAGACGAGAAATTTTCACCAAAAAACAGGGGGAGACATTCATAGGTTTTAAAATATATACATACATTACATTTTGAAATTTTATATTATTTAACAAATTAAATAGTTATATTAAATATTTTTTTAGTAATTTCAGTATTCAAATTAGAATGATGATGTGGAAAATGTAAGGTTATATAAGAATGTTTGTAGTATTAAAGTTGAAATTAGAGGTTTTCAAGGATTTTTAAGAATATTATATGCCAGCTAACTTACATTAAGGGCGTCTAAAGGCATCTTTAGCATTGGAGATAGTCTAATCATACTTTTTCCTATCACAC